>CM055116.1:461400096-462000096 GCA_029206835.1 Rana muscosa | reverse complement strand
CCTACCTACAGTTTTCTGTCCCTAGAAAAAATGTTTTTTTAAGCACACTATAGCACAAGGAGAATTCACTCACTGTCCTTCCAGGTCCCTGAAACAAGGACTTGCACAGTGAAAGAAACTGACACTCTCCCTACCTACAGTTTTCTGTCCCTAGAAAAAATGTTTTTTTTAAGCACAATATAGCACAAGGAGAATTCACTCACTGTCCTTCCAGGTCCCTAGAAACAAGGACTTGCACAGTGAAAGAAACTGACACTCTCCCTACCTACAGTTTTCTGTCCCTAGAAAAAATGTTTTTTTTAAGCACAATATAGCACAAGGAGAATTCACTCACTGTCCTTCCAGGTCCCTGGAAACAAGGACTTGCACAGTGAAAGAAACTGACACTCTCCCTACCTACAGTTTTCTGTCCCTAGAAAAAATGTTTTTTTTAAGCACAATATAGCACAAGGAGAATTCACTCACTGTCCTTCCAGGTCCCTAGAAACAAGGACTTGCACAGTGAAAGAAACTGACACTCTCCCTACCTACAGTTTTCTGTCCCTAGAAAAAATGTTTTTTTTAAGCACACTATAGCACAAGGAGAATTCACTCACTGTCCTTCCAGGTCCCTGGAAACAAGGACTTGCACAGTGAAAGAAACTGACACTCTCCCTACCTACAGTTTTCTGTCCCTAGAGAAAATGTTTTTTTTAAGCACAATATAGCACAAGGAGAATTCACTCACTGTCCTTCCAGGTCCCTAGAAACAAGGACTTGCACAGTGAAAGAAACTGACACTCTCCCTACCTACAGTTTTCTGTCCCTAGAAAAAATGTTTTTTTTTAAGCACACTATAGCACAAGGAGAATTCACTCACTGTCCTTTGGAAACAAGGACTTGCACAGTGAAAGAAACTGACACTCTCCCTACCTACAGTTTTCTGTCCCTAGAAAAAATGTTTTTTTTAAGCACAATATAGCACAAGGAGAATTCACTCACTGTCCTTCCAGGTCCCTAGAAACAAGGACTTGCACAGTGAAAGAAACTGACACTCTCCCTACCTACAGTTTTCTGTCCCTAGAAAAAATGTTTTTTTTAAGCACAATATAGCACAAGGAGAATTCACTCACTGTCCTTCCAGGTCCCTGGAAACAAGGACTTGCACAGTGAAAGAAACTGACACTCTCCCTACCTACAGTTTTCTGTCCCTAGAAAAAATGTTTTTTTTAAGCACAATATAGCACAAGGAGAATTCACTCACTGTCCTTCCAGGTCCCTAGAAACAAGGACTTGCACAGTGAAAGAAACTGACACTCTCCCTACCTACAGTTTTCTGTCCCTAGAAAAAATGTTTTTTTTAAGCACAATATAGCACAAGGAGAATTCACTCACTGTCCTTCCAGGTCCCTGGAAACAAGGACTTGCACAGTGAAAGAAACTGACACTCTCCCTACCTACAGTTTTCTGTCCCTAGAAAAAATGTTTTTTTTTAAGCACAATATAGCACAAGGAGAATTCACTCACTGTCCTTCCAGGTCCCTAGAAACAAGGACTTGCACAGTGAAAGAAACTGACACTCTCCCTACCTACAGTTTTCTGTCCCTAGAAAAAATGTTTTTTTTAAGCACAATATAGCACAAGGAGAATTCACTCACTGTCCTTCCAGGTCCCTGGAAACAAGGACTTGCACAGTGAAAAAAACTGACACTCTCCCTACCTACAGTTTTCTGTCCCTAGAAAAAATGTTTTTTTTAAGCACAATATAGCACAAGGAGAATTCACTCACTGTCCTTCCAGGTCCCTAGAAACAAGGACTTGCACAGTGAAAGAAACTGACACTCTCCCTACCTACAGTTTTCTGTCCCTAGAAAAAATGTTTTTTTTAAGCACACTATAGCACAAGCACAAAACACACTGACACTCTCCCTACCTATCCTTCTCTTTCCCTAAACTAAAGGAATCCAGGTTAAGCAAGAAAGAAATAAAAGTCACTGTCCCTGCCTATGCTGCTCTATCCCTGCTCCGGAACACACTACACTAGGCCGCCGTGCTGGCGGCCTTTTATAGTGTGGGGCGTGTACTAAACACCCTCAGCAATAATTGGCCACAGGCATCCTGCCTGTGGCCAATCATTGCTCTCCTCGCTGCCGGCGCTGTGATTGGCCAAGCATGCGGGGTCACAGTGCATGCTTGGCCAATCACAGCGCCTGGATGACACTGCGATGGCGTAGTGCATTGTGGGCCGTTCGCGTCACTCGAATTTGGCGCGAACGGCCCAAATCGTTCGATCTTCGTCGAACGATCGAACAGCCGATGTTCGAGTCGAACGTATGTTCGACTCGAACACGAAGCTCATCCCTAGTGCATATCATTAAATTTTTTGACAGCAAGGCCAATTCTTGCTTTCATCAAGAGTACCTTTATAGGTTTATGGTGTTAAGGGACCACCAACACCCAAAGCCCAATTTTTCCACACCTGTTACTGTACACTAGAATTTATCTAAAAAAAAACTCTAATCTTGTTCCGAGTGCACTAAATTGTGACCTCAAAAAACAGCATGGCTCCCCAAGCCGTTGTTTATAAAATAAAGAAAGCTTGCAGGGTAAAATGTCATTTTTTTGCCTTTGAAAATGTAATTTTTGCTGCAGCAGGTTCTATGCACAGTACAGATACACCACTTTAGATGCAGACTAAGGGGACCCCCCAGGCACTATATTTTAAAGGAATTTTTCATTTATATTATTTCACTTTAAGCATCAGTAAATCACTGCTTATCTAAAAACAGTTTTTTTACAAACTTTGTTTTTATTGATACATGTCCCTCAGGGCAGTACCCGGACCCCCATGCTCTTTGTATGCCCAATAACTTGCATCTAAGCCCTCAAAATGGGCACTTTTGATTTTTCCAGTTCGGGTCCTATAAACTTCAATTCGGTTTGTTATTCGGCTCCGAATTTTCACGATGTTTAAGAGTTGTGGCGCGAACCGAACAGGAACATTCTACCGCTGGACGTAGGGGAGTGCCATTTTCCAAAGGATCGAAGGATCGGGTAAGTATAGCTTGTCTGTGTGCCCCTGGACAATACGAGCAGTTAACCTATGCAGTGAGGGCACAGCTCCACTGCATTGGAATTTGTTTTACCCCCCGGAGTTCTGCTTTAATGATGTCACAAACACAATCACTTCACCTTCATGTCCTGGTGCCACCAACGAACTTTATATTGGAGTAGAGGATAATGTGATACAAATTGTTGTGCTTAAGTTACTGTCCACTAAAATGAACATAGTACCATGATACTAGTGTCATATGGTGGTAATAATTTTGTTCTGAACATGTGTACAAGGTTGCTAAGGCTTGTGAAAGCCCAAAAAGCGGAACTACTGATTTTTTGGGCATTATGCGGCGTACACACGATCGTTTTTCATGCCGTTAAAAATTCCATTTTTTAAAATGGCCATTAAAACCGATCGTGTGTATGCTCCAGAGCATTTTTAACGGCGTGAAAAACGGCCATTAAAAATTTCGAACATGCTCTATTTTTTCACGTAGTTTTTCATGTCGTTTTTTTTAACGACGTGAAAAACGATAGTGTGTATGCTTTTACGAGGGGAAAAAAACGCGCATGCTCAGAATCAAGTATGAGACGGGAGCGTTCGTTCTGGTAAAACTAGCGTTCGTAATGGAGATAGCACATTCGTCACGCTGTAACGGACTGAAAAGCACGAGGCTGAAAAGCGCGAATCGCCGCTCAACAAAGTTTACTAACATGAAGGGTGGCGCCATTCGAATGGAACTTCCCCTTTATAGTGCCGTCGTACATGTTGTACGTCTCTGCGCTTTGCTTGAGCGTTTTTTTTAATGATCGTGTGGATGCAAGACAGGGTTGAGAGGAAACATGAAAAAAAACGATGAGAAAAACGTTGGTTAAAAAAATGGCATGAAAAACGATCGTGTGTACGCCGCATTACACAACATATATTATACCACAAATATTCTGTTAATAAAAGTTAAGAAGACAATAAAATTCTTAAAGTGATGCTGCATGCGATCACAAAGGTAATTACTAGGGTTGTCCCGATACCACTTTTTTAAGACCGAGTACAAGTACCGATACTTTTTTTCAAGTACTCGCCGATACCGAATACCGATACTTTTTTTTAATCTCATGTGTCAGTTTTTTTTTTTTTTTTTTTACAATTTATTTTATTTATTTATTTTTTACAATGCTTTGTTTTTTTAAGGGGGGGTCAGTGTCAGTGTGTGTGTTTTTATTTTTTATTTTTTTTACAATAAATTTTTATTTTATTTTATTCTTTTTTTTTATCAGCCTTGTTGTGGGGGGCTTTGGTGAGATATCAGGGGTCTTAACAGACCTCTGACATCTCCCCTTTGAGACAGGGAAAGGGTCTAGGGACACAGATTCCCCAGTCCCTCTCTCAGCAGCCTCAGCTGCGCTGAAAATGAATGGAGAGAAGACAGCGGCTCCTCTCCATTCATAAACTGAAACATTGTAAACACAGTTTACGATGTTTCAGTTATGTGAATGGACAGAGTCAGTGATGACTCTGTACATTCCGACAAGTAAGGAGCCGGATTTACCGGCTCCTACCTCCGCTCTCCATCCTGAGATACCGAGGGGGTGGAGGAGGGGCACGGCGGCATTGAGGTGAAGGGGGCACGGAGGTGAAGGGGGCACAGCGGCACGGAGGTGAAGGGGGCACAGCGGCACGGAGGTGAAGGGGGCACAGTGGCACGGAGGTGAAGGGGGCACAGCGGCACGGAGGTGAAGGGGGCACAGCGGCATGGAGGTGAAGGGGGCACAGCGGCACGGAGGTGACGGGGGCACAGCGGCACGGAGGTGAAGGGGGCACAGCGGCACGGAGGTGAAGGGGGCACAGCGGCACGGAGGTGAAGGGGGCACAGCGAAGGGGGCACAGCGGCACGGAGGTGACGGGGGCACAGCGGCATGGAGTTGAAGGGGGAACAGCTCCGGGAGCATTTGAGCAGCAGACAGGCAATTGGATCAGATTCAGTTTACTTACCTGCCTGAAGACTCGCTCTGGTCTCTGCCACGCTCTCCGCCTTGGTCTCCGCCCCCCGCCCCGCTCTCCGTCCTGGTCTCCGCCCCCCGCCGCACACTTTCCGTCCTGCTCTCGGACCTGGTCTCCGCCCCCGCCACGCTCTCCGCCCTGGTATCCGCCCCCCGCCGCACACTCTCCATCCCACTCTCCGCCCCCCGCTCTGAGAAAAAAAAAGTATCGGACTGGGCATCGGGAGCATTTGCGCGAGTACAAGTACTCGCGCAAATGCTTTGTATCGGTACCGATACCGATACTAGTATCGGTATCGGGACAACCCTAGTAATTACTGTAAATCAATAAGGCACATAATGAACTACTCTGGTGTTTTTGAAGGCCTTGGCTGTTGTCACCATGTCAAACCATCAGTCAGTTCAGCCACACATGACTGTATGAATATTCTTAATGCCATCATAGATAGATGTAAGCTAACAGAACCAATAGCTCTTCTCTGACAGTAGCTCTATCACTGTAGCCACCATGAGTAACTAGTAGTAGTTAGTCATATGCAACTGGATTTGTTCTGTAATGTTAAATACATTTATGTACATTTAATAAACTGTGTTAATTCTTGTATTGACATTCTCTCCAACACAGCCGAGTTTTACTCTTGCTCTGAGGCTGTTTAATGAACAGTGTAGTGTAACTCCAGCTCTGTGATAAGCTATGTTAACTAACACCTAGTTATTACTGTGATAGAGAGGGAAAAGAAGCTTATCCAAGCCATGTCTTCAGTTCTAATGAGCGTTAGGGAAATATCCCAGGTAGCACCAGTACCTTGATCCAGTCACCATGGAAAGGCATATGCTAATGTCCAAGTAGGAAAGGTGAAAAAATGTATACATCTCTATAAGTGAGAGCTATTGCAGACCTACTGGCAATCCTTTTGGGGTATATACCCTGAAACTGCTGGGGAAATATGAGAAAACAGCAAGAACACCTGCAGATTACACAAGCCATCTACGCTTCAACCTCAGATGTCAACATTGTGGACGTACCTCTAGCAGTCTGAAGCTTGGTTTTACTGTAAAAAGTTATCGGCTCAATATGAATTTACAAAAGACCCAAAATAACAAACCCATCTTCCCATGATGCTTTAAGTTAGAACTCTGATTAAATTAAACTGAGTGGGAATTAAAAATTATTTGCTGAATTTACAGAACAAGCTTAGCTAACCCAACATGCTAAGGGCAAGGAAAGACAGATCAACAAGTTCATCAACCTGCTACTATGGACCAGCAATAACAACAATACAGAAGAGTTAACCCGGAAGACAAAGGATGATAGCATGACACATTAAAGCAAAAAGAAAACGTGGGTAAAAAAACTTTCAGACAGAGAGCTTACACAGCCAGAGAAGGAAGTCTTAACAACAAGTCTGAACTGTGCTGTAACACCCTGACGTGTCCCAGTGATGGATATTATAATGGCTAGAGATATTATAAAGTCTACAGAATCTTTTATACAAAACCTGCTTTTATACAATACATGCTGGTAGAAGAGGCTGAACAGCTCCATCTGTGTGTGAGTTTCAGTGGTCCTTTCCATTGGCAAAGCACCTCCTTCCAACTTTCATCACTTACCGTAGTAGGTATATGAGCATTACAGTCTGGCCAGCAGACTATGGCAGATGAAGAATAGATAGGATTACCATTGTAAGTGAATCACTAAAAAGGCACCCCGCTAGCTGTTAAGAAAAAGTTGATAGACTGTTTATAAAAGCTGGAAAAGGTAAAAGCCATTGATGAGACATTGGGGCTGATTTACGAAATGTTTGCGCCATGAGTATCGGCGCATCTGCGTGCGCAATGGCTGTTTTGGAATTTACAAAACATTAGCGCCGGTAGCGCAGCCCTATTTCCCATTTACTATAGTGTTCTCGGCGGACGGGAGGAGGCGCTCAGTGCGCCACTATGGACCTGGCGCACGGCATCTTAAAATCTAAATATAAAGAAGCTGGAAGTGCCAATATAATGGGGGTGATGTGGGGTGATATGAGGAAGTGTAGTGACACCTGCCCAAGTAACAAACATGCCCAAAATAGTGTGAGAAAGTAACTTTTTCAGAATCAGCCCGCTGCGCCGGCAAGTACGTTTAGAGCTGCGGGAGTTTTTTTTTAGCTCAGCGCGGGAATTTTACTTGTTCAAACGCGCCGGGACACTGCGCCGGCAAAATCTTAGTAAATGTCAAGTCACGTAACTCAATTTGCATAAGTTGAACAGGCGCAGCTCTGAACTTCCCAGTGCGCCTGCAAAATGACATTTCTAAAGGAAAAAAAAAGGCATTTAAAAGCACCCGCGGCTATAATGAATTGTCGGCTCCTGGCAATATAGAGAAAAGTAATTGAAAGTCATTGATAAAAACAAAAAAAAAAAGCGTGGGGTCCCCCCAAATTCCATTACCAGGCCCTTCAGGTCTGGAATGGATATTAAGGGGAACTCTGCCGCAAATTTAAAAAAAAAAATGCGTGCGGTTCCCCCAAATATCCATACCAGGCCTTTCAGATCTGGAATGGATTTTAAGGGGAACTCCACCCCAAATTAAAAAAAAAAATGGCGTGGAGTCCCCACAAAAATCCACACCAGACCCTTTATCCGAACACGCAACCTGGCAGGCCGCAGGAAAAGAGGGGGGGATGAGAGAACGGCCCCCCTCCCTCCTGAAGCGTACCAGGCCACATGCCCTCAACATGGGGAGGATGTCCCCATGTTGATGGGGACAAGGGCCTCATCCCCACAACCCTTGCCCGGTGGTTGTGGGGGTCTGCGGGCGGGGGGCTTATCGGAATCTGGAAGACCCCTTTAACAAAGGGGACCCCCAGATCCCAACCCCCCCTGTGTGAAATGGTAATGGGGTACATTGTACCCCTACCATTTCACGAAGAAAATGTCAAAAATTTAAAAATTGACAATAGCCGGTTTTTGACAATTCCTTTATTAATGTCTTCTCCTTTCTTTCATCTTCTTCCTTCTTCTTCTTCCTTCTTCTTCTTCCATCTTCTTCTTCCATCTTCTTCTGTTCTCCATTCGGGTTTCTTCCTCCATCTTGTATTTCATCTTCTTCTTCCTCTTTATCTTCATCTTCATCTTCCTTCTTCCTTCGGTGTTCTCGTCAGCATCTTGCTCCGGATTCTTCTTCCCTTCTTCTTTCTTCGGCCGCTCCGTTTGAATTGGAGGTTCCCGCTGTGTGACGCTTCAGTTCTCCTCTTGGTCCAATGCCACCCGGTGACCCCTCCCCCCTCTGACACCACGGGAAAGTCCCTGTGAAATCCATGTGCATCATACGGGGGCGGGGTCACCGGGTGGCAGCGGACCAAGAGGAGAACTGAAGCGTCACACAGCGGGAACCTCCAATTCAAACAGAGCGGCCAAAGAAAGAAGAAGGGAAGAAGAAGCAGACGAGAACACCGAAGGAAGAAGGAAGAAGGAAGATGAAGATAAAGAGGAAGAGGAAGATGAAGAACAAGATGGAGGAAGAAACCCGAATGGAGAACAGAAGAAGATGGAAGAAGAAGATGGAAGAAGAAGATGGAAGAAAAGAGAAGACATTAATAAAGGAATTGTCAAAAACCGGCTATTGTAATTTTTTTCATTTTTTACACTTTCTTTGTGAAATGGTAGGGGTACAATGTACCCCATTACCATTTCACACAGGGGGGGGCCGGGATCTGGGGGTCCCCTTTGTTAAAGGGGTCTTCCAGATTTCGATAAGCCCCCCGCCCGCAGCCCCCCACAACCACCGGGCAAGGGTTGTGGGGATGAGGCCCTTGTCCCCATCAACACGGGGACATCCTCCCCATGTTGAGGGCATGTGGCCTGGTACGGTTCAGGAGGGGGGGCGCTCTCTTGTCCCCCCCCTCTTTTCCTGCGACCTGCCAGGTTGCGTGCTCGGATAAGGGTCTGGTGTGGATTTTTGGGGGGACTCCACACCATTTTTCTTTTAATTTGCGGCAGGGTTCCCCTTAATATCCATTCCAGACCTGAAGGGCCTGGTAATGGAATTTGGGGGACCCCCACGCATTTTTTTTTCAAAGACTTTCAATGACTTTTATCTGTATTGACGGGAACCAGCAATTCATTACAGCCGCGAGTACTTTTTAATGACTATTATTTTACTTTAGAAATGTCATTTTGCTCTTGAACTGTTATAAACATGGAAAACATGCGCTACTTTACAGGCATACTATAGACACCCCCCAGGTATGATATTTAGGGCCAGTTCACACCGGATGCAGTGCAGTGCAGTTTTTTGATGCATGAAAAACGCAAAGAAAGTTGATCACATTAATGCCAATGGCATAGTTCACACCACTGCAGTCCGTTCCAGTGCGTTTCAGAAAGGAAAAAAAAATGGTCATACTGCATTTTTTAGGTACAGAACTGTACTGGACCGCAGTAAAACACATCAAAAAAGCAACAGAACGTACCAAAAACGCACTGGAATGCACCGGAACGCACCTAAATGCACCAAAGACACACTGCAACACACTTGTCCTAAGTGAAAAGAGGGGGAAAAAACACTGGACTGCATCAAAAACACATCAAAAATGCACTGGAACATGTTAAAAACGCGCATGCAGAAAAGCACCTGGAACGCATCCAGACTGCGTTTCTATGGTGTGAACTAGGGCCAGTTCACACCATAGAAACGCAATCCGGATGCGTTCCAGGTGCTTTTTTGCATGCGCGTTTTTGATGCGTTCCGGTGCATTTTTGGTACATTTTTGATGCAGTCCAGTGCTTTTTTTTCACCCCTCTTTTTTATTAACCATAGATAAGGACAAGTGTGTTCCAGTGCATTTCTGGTGCATTTAGGTGTGTTCCTGTGTGTTCCAGTGCGTTTATGATGCGTTTTGCTGCGTTCCAGTACAGTCCAGTGCAGGTAAAATGCAGCATGTTCTACTTTTTTTGTGGAACTGGAACGCACTGGAACAAACACTGCCATTTAGAGCCATATAACCAACTTTCCATGCATTTTTGATGCATAAAAAACGCAATGGACTGCATGTGGTGTGAAATGACCCTTAAGCAATTTGGCATATTTAAAGGCACTTCTCCTTGTTTTGTTTTCGGTGTTGTCCAAATTGGTGACATTGATATATGTCCCTTAGGGTGGGACCTGGGCCCCCATTTTAAGACCAATAACTAGAAGATAAGCCAGCCAAGTGGGGACTAGCAAAATTAACAAGTCAGTTCCCATAGACTGCAATGGTATTTGTTGGTGGGGGGGGGGGGGTGATTGTCCCATCTCTAATTTTGTAGCATGCTGGATGATGTGCTTAATTTTGGACAGGGGGGGGGGTTATTTTCTGCTAGCTGTATTTGAGTTCTTCTGAGCATGCCCAGGCAGTTAGATTTTTTGGTGGTGCTTTTTGTGTGTGAACAGCACCTGGATATTTCTGGGCATGCTCAGAGAGTGTTTTTATGGGTTAGTAATTGAAGGACATCCTTAACAGGTGTAGCCACTTTGAAGTTCAGTCTCTACATTGGGTGAACTTGCATTTTGGGTGTTTCATGGACTGTGCATGTGTTTTCAATTGCCTCATTAGCACACAAACCTATGTTATATAAAGCTCGCAGATAGCATCCTCTCCCTTGCCCTGAAAAGAGGCAAGTGTGTGTGTGCGTGTGTGGGGGGCAAAAAGTACATTTTGGTGTCCTTATCGAGTTTGTAACACATGCATTTTATTTGTTATGTCTGCAAAACAGGTGTTTGTTTTAATTTTGTGGATTGTATTTTTTTTGTGGGGGAAATGTTCCCCTGAAATAATTTTGATGTTGTTAACCACTTAAGCCCCGGACCATTTGGTAGCTAGAGGACCAGAGGTGAATTCAGAATTTTGCACTGCGCTGCTTTAACTGTAAATTGTGCGGACATGCAATGTTGTACCCAAACGAAATTTGCGTCCTTTTCTTCCCACAAATAGAGCTTTCTTTTAATGGTATTTGATTGCCTCTGCGATTTTTATTTTTTGCGATATAAACGGAAAAAGACCGAAAATTTTGAAAAAAAATGATATTTTCTACTTTTTGTTATAAGAAAAATCGAATAAACTCAATTGTAGTCATACATTTAGGCCAAAATGTATTCAGCCACATGTTTTTAGTAAAAAAAATGTCAATAAGCGTATATTTATTGGTTTGCGCAAAAGTTATAGAGTTTACAAACTAGGGTACATTTTCTGAAATTCACACAGCTTTAAATTTATGACTGCCTATCTCATTTCTTGAGGTGCTAAAATGACAGGGCAGCACAAAACCCCCCCAAATGACCCCATTTTGGAAAGTAGACACCCCAAGGAAATTGCTGAGAGGCATGTTGAGCCCATTGAATTTTTTATTTTTTTGTCCCAAGTGATTGAATAATGACAAAAAAAAAAAATTACAAAAAGTTGTCACTAAATGATATATTGCTCACACATGCCATGGTTATATGTGGAATTTCACCCCAAAATACATTTTGCTGCTTCTCCTGAGTACGGGGATACCACATGTGTGGGACTTTTTGGGAGCCTAGCCGCGTACGGGACCCCGGAAACCAAGCACCGCCTTCAGGATTTCTAAGGGCGCAAATTTTTGATTTCACTCCTCACTACCTATCACAGTTTCGAAGGCCATAAAATGCCAAAATAGCACAAAACCCCCCCAAATGACCCCATTTTAGAAAGTAGACACCCCAAGGAAATTGCTGAGAGGCCTGTTGAGCCCATTGAATATATTTTTTTTTGTCCCAAGTGATTGAATAATGACAAAAAAAAAAACAAAAAAAAAAAATTACAAAAAGTTGTCACTAAATGATATATTGCTCACACATGCCATGGTTATATGTGGAATTACACCCCAAAATACATTTTTCTGCTTCTCCTGAGTACGGGGATACCACATGTGTGGGACTTTTTAGGAGCCTAGCCGCGTACGGGACCCCGAAAACCAAGCACCGCCTTCAGGATTTCTAGGCACAAATTTTTGATTTCACTCCTCACTACCTATCACAGTTTCGAAGGCCATAAAATGCCAAAATCGCACAAAACCCCCCCAAATGACCCCATTTTGGAATATAGACACCCCAAGCTATTTGCTGAGAGGAATGGCGAGTATTTTACAGCTCTCATTTGTTTTTGAAAATGAAGAAAGAAAATATATATATATATTTTTTTTTTTTCAATTTTCAAAACTTTGTGACAAAAAGCGAGATCTGCAAAATACTCACAATACCTCTCAGCAAATAGCTTGGGGTGTCTACTTTCCAAAATGGGGTCATTTGGGGGGGTTTTGTGCTATCTGGGCATTCCATGGCCTCCGAAACTGTGATAGGCAGTGAGAAGTGAAATCAAAAATTTACACCCTTAGAAAGCCTGAAGGCGGTGCTTGGATTTTGGGGTCCCGAACGTGGCTAGGCTCCCAAAAAGTCTCACACATGTGGTATCCCCGTACTCAGGAGAAGCAACAGAATGTATTTTGGGGTGTAATTCCACATATGCCCATGGCATGTTTGAGCAATATATCATTTAGTGACAACTTTGTGCAAAAAAAATAAAAAATTGTCGTTTTTCCGCAACTTGTGTCAACATATAAAATATTCCATGGACTCGACATGCCTCTCAGTATATAGCTTGGGGTGTCTACTTTCCAAAATGGGGTCATTTGGGGGGGTTTTGAACTGTTCTGGCATTTTATACACAACATTAGGAAGCTTACATCCACTCTTCTAACCACTTGAAGACAAAGCCCTTTTTGACACTTTTTGTTTACATGAAAACATTTTTTTTTTGCAAGAAAATTACGTTGAACCCCCAAACATTATATATATTTTTAAAGCAAAGGCCCTACAGATTAAAATGGTGGGTGTTGCATTTTTTTTTTCTACACAGTATTTGCGCAGCGATTTTTCAAACTCATTTTTTGGGTTAAAAAATACACTTTTTTTAATTTTAATGCACTAAAACACACTATATTGCCCAAATGTTTGATGAAATAAAAAAGATGATCTTAGGCCGAGTACATAGATACCAAACACGACATGCTTTAAAATTTCGCACAAACGCGCATTGGCGACAAACTACATACATTTTTAAAAGCCTTTAAAAGCCTTTACAGGTTACCCCAGTAGATTTACAGAGGAGGTCTACTGCTAAAATGATTTCCCTCGATCTGACCTTCGCGGTGATACCTCACATGCATGGTGCAATTGCTGTTTACATATGACGCCAGACCGACGCTTGTGTTCGCCATTGGGCAAGAGCAGGGCAGGACAGGGGTGCTTTTTTTTTTTTCTTTTTTTTTATTATTAATTTTGCTTTTTTATTTTATTTTTAAATTGTTCCTTCCAAGTATTTTTTTTTTTTATCATTTTTATTGTTATCTCAGGGAATGTAAATATCCCCTATGATAGCAATAGGTAGTGACAGGTACTCTTTTTTTGAAAAAACTGGGGTCTTCTAGACCCTAGATTTTTCCTCTGCCCTCAAAGCATCTGACCACACCAAGATCGGTGTGATAAAATGCTTTCCCAATTTCCCAATGGCGCTTTTTATATCCGGGGGGGGCATTCCCTCCCACTGCTTGTAAAAGCAGTCCAGAGGCTAATTAGCCACTAGGATTGCTTTTACATGAAAGCCGGCCGCAGGCTGAAAAGAATGATACCAAGATGATACCTAAACCCGCAGGCATCATTCTGGTATAAACATTCAAAGTCCAGCAATATACCAGTACGTTGCTGGTCCTTGTTGGACATGTATTGTAATCTTTTTATTTCATGCAGCCAGTTGGCTGAACGAAAAAAGAGATTGATCGGTGGGTATGCCCACCATTAGAATACCGCCCTTCATCCACCCACTTCCAATGATGGGCATACACGCACTATTTTCATATGCCGAAGCATGGGGACATCCTACCGCAAAAAAGTTATGCCGCACACACATGGTCGGACTTTTCCACGGGCAAGCCTCCGTCGGAATTTCGACCGTATGTACGCGGCATTAGGAGCAAAATCGCTCCTCCGCCCCTGCTGCCCCAATGCTTCAGCATATTTGCTTTTCTTTTTTTAACTGTGGTGGTGAAATCACCTCCTACAGCACTGGAGTCGCAGGGATCAGGCCTGTCTCTGCGAACGCTGCAGTTATGTGTGTTTTTGTTTTGTAAGTGACAGTGATCGATCGATACTGCACTTGGGTGGCCTGGGCTGGACGGAGGGGCAAAACGCAGGTGCCAGCAGGTATCTGGGCTGATCCCGCTAACACTGCGTTTTTGGGAACCCTAAACTGCTGGGGACGCTAGTATAGATCTGATCAGATCAGATATTGATCTGTTCAGATACTATACCACTAAGGGGGGTGTATGCTTCACGCGTGGGTGTTAGCGTTACTGGCACTAACCTGACGCTGCCTGGGGTGTGACGCAGACCCTCTCTGACGCTAAAACCTAATTGATATCACCCGCCGGGCGATCAGGGGGTTAAACCTTTATTGGGTTATATACACGGCGGGTGCCCTGACACTATAAAAAGCAAACTAACTAACCAGCGTCACCTGTAACACTTATATGGTGATCACTGGTGAAAGGGTTAACTAGGGGCAATCAGGGGGTTAAAACCTTTATTAGATAATATATGGGGGTACCTGACGCTATAAAAACCTGCGGCGAACCTAAAAAAAATTACCAGCTACCGATCTGCATCACCGACACTAAGACAGCGTTTAGAAAAACGATTGCTTAGCGACAGTGGTGATGGGGGTGAAAGGGTTACCTGGGGGGGCGATCAAGGGGGTTAAACCTTTATTAGATAATATATTGGGGTACCTGACGCTATAAAAACATGCGGCGAACCTAAATAAATTACTGGCTACGATCTGCATCACCGACACTAAGACAGCGTTTAGAAAAACAATTGCTTAGCGACAGTGGTGATAGGGGGTGAAAGGGTTACCTGGGGGGCGATCAAGGGGGTTAAACCTTTATTAGATAATATATTGGGGTACCTGACGCTATAAAAACCTGCGGCGAACCTAAAAAAATTACCGGCTACCGATCTGCATCACAGACACTAAGACAGCGTTTAGAGAAACGATCGCTTAGTGACAGTGGTGATAGGGGGTGAAAGGGTTACCTGGGGGGCGATCAAGGGGGTTAAACCTTTATTAGATAATATATTGGGGTACCTGACGCTATAAAAACCTGCGGCGAACCTAAAAAAAATTACCGGCTACGATCTGCATCACCGACACTAAGACAGCGTTTAGAAAAACAATTGCTTAGCGACAGTGGTGATAGGGGGTGAAAGGGTTACCTGGGGGGCGATCAAGGGGGTTAAACCTTTATTAGATAATATATTGGGGTACCTGACGCTATAAAAACCTGCGGCGAACCTAAAAAAAATTACTGGCTGCCGATCGGCATCACTGACGCTAAGACAGCGATCAGAAAAATGATCGCTAAGCGACAGTGGTGATAGGCAGTGAAAGGGTTATCTGGGGGGTGATCAGGGGGTTAAACCTTTATTAGGGGGGGTTAGGGGGCTACACTGGACCTAAGACTAAACTTTGGTGACACTTTTACAGTCACAAATGTCACTGATTGCAGTGATCACTAAATAAATGGTCACTGCAATCAGTGACACTGTGACTGGGGGCTGGGGGGGTGATCTGGGGGGTGATCTGGGGTGTCTGGGGGGGCCTGGGGGGGGCGATTTATGTCCCTATGTGTCCTGGTGTCAGTGTAGTGTTGTGTGCACTGACCTGATATCTTCTCTTGTACGGCGCTCGGTATATGTGAGCGCCTCACCAGAGATGACATCACTTCCTCCTGCTCCCTCTGTCTGACACAGACAGAGGGGGCATTTCCATTCGCCGGGAGCGATCGCGAGGGGGTGGCCAGAAACGAATGGCTGCCCCCTCATCCCGGAACGCTCCCGGACACTTAGCCACCGCTCACTGTATAGGAGGGGGGTCCAATTGGACCCCCCAACTGTACAAAGGCAATCACGTATGCTCTACGTGATTGTGCCTGTCGGTGCCATTCTGCCGACGTATATATACAGTGAGCGGTCGTTAAGTGGTTAATGTGTGTCGTTTGTTCACTTTGATTTAATTGTCTGTGCTGCATTATTTTGCGAAAACTTTCTCAAGATGTTGTGAGTCTGTAACTGTTTCAAATTGACCCTGTTTTTTATTTTGGCTTCAATTTTGTTTTGTTGACCAATAAAATTTGATGCAAAGTTTTGAGGTTTGTTTTGCGTTTTCTTTGCAACAAATGTGACAGCTGATTGGCATGTCAAAACAAAACAGGTGTGATTTGTCTACCCTGGTGCCTTCATGCTAGCATATGCATGTATTGTGTGCTGCCATGGATAATCGCCAGGAAATTTAAAATACAGAGCGGTAAGTATTCAATTTTCCTTTTTTACTGCAGTGGTTCTCAGCCTCAGTCCTCAAGTACCCCCAACAGGACATGTTTTGTGAATTTCTTATTGAGAATTGCTGTCCAAAATTCAAAACCATTGACTGTGATTTAAAGCACATGTGCAAGATGAAGGAAAACCTGCAAACATGGCCTGTTGGGGGTACTTGAGAAGCACTGCACTTAAAAATAGCTCAAGGCAATCCGATTCTAATTGTGGGCATTTTGAGGGAAACAAAGTAAGTGTAATGCTGCGTACACATGGCCGTTTTCAATGTCATTTAAAAAAACAACGTTTTTCTCGACATGATTTTTCGTGTTTCCTCTCAAGCCTGCCTTGCCTACACACTATCGTGAAAAAAAAATGCTCGAGCAAAGCGCGGTGACGTACAACACGTACAAAGGCACTATAAAGGGGAAGTTCTATTCGGATGGCGCCACCCTTTGGGCTGCTTTTGCTGATCCTCGTATTAGTAAAGTTTGGTGAGAGCCGATTCGCGCTTTTCAGCCTCATGCTCTTCAGTCCGTTACAGCGTGACGAATGTGCTATCTCCATTATGAACATTAGTTTTACCAGAAGGAGCGCTCCCGTCTCATACTTGATTCTGAGCATGCGCATTTTTTTCCCCTCGTAAAAGCATACACACTACCGTTTTTCACAACGTTAAAAAAAACGACATGAAAAAATAGAGCAGGTCCTAAATTTTTTTAGCCCATTTTTCACGTTGTTAAAAATGTTCTGGAGCCTACACACGATCGTTTTTAATGACCAATTTAAAAAATGACATTTTTCACGCCATGAAAAACGGTCGTGTGTACGCGGCATTAGAACCCCTGTTTTTTGGGGTTTTTTTTGGTTGGGCTTTGTGTCCCCTTTTAGTAAAATTGGCTTCACTTCCTGTCACTCAGCTAAACAGGAAGTGAAGGTAAAACCCTACCAATGTCTTTTCTTGGGGACACACAGATCAATCTAACTAGTGTCCCCATTAAGCAAATTGCACTCTAGCACTTTGTTGGGTACACCCCAAATCATTGGGTAGTTTGGGGTTTAGTAAAGACAAATCCACTCTGCAGTAAAAGTGTAGCTGCTGAAAATCTGAGGGATCACTGGTGATTGTAACATCCAATCATGTAAAAGCAAAGATGGTGTTTTTTTTGTATGCTTGCATGTCCCCCTCGGATATCCAGCAAGTGCACTTGTAGTGCAAAGTAGATTTGCCTTTAGTAAATAAACCCCAAAGTCCAAAATACCTAATAATTTGGGGTGTACCCCGCAAAATGCTGGAGTGCAATGTACATAATGGGGAACGTATTTAGATTGACCTGTGTGTCCCGAAGGAAAGACATTGGTAGGGATTTCCCCTTATTTCCTGTGTGGCTATGTGACAGGAAGTGAATTATTTGGAAGGATAAAGTCGCCAAATTTGGGAGTTGTCTTCACCCTATCAGGGGTGCAGACATCCCCAAAAACTGTCTAGACTTGTAATCCCTCTGCACTCTATCCCCAAGCAAAAATAAGAAAGGATTTCATTTAGTTTAACTTTGCAAAGACACATTCCTAAGTTGAATTGTGATGCATGTCAATGGCCCATTTAGACCCTCTTTAATCACTTGAGATCAGCACTATAACTGATCGACGGCCACAGCACGGTCCTCAATTGCCAGGACTCCGTCAATAGACGTCCTCCCCTTCGCGCGTGCGCTGTGGTCACTGAGTCTCGGGTGATGACAGATCCGAGTAAGGGGCCGATCCCTGCCCTTTACCATGTGATCAGCTGTTAGCCAATAACAGCTGGTCACGTGATGTAAACAAAAGCTGGGTAATGGTTTTTGTTTTCTCCTTGTGCTGACAGCGTGAGCATAAAAAAAGGCAATCACCGGCTTATGTGCAAGGGACATCAGGCCCGAAGAGGAAGAGGCAATTCTGTGACAATCAGTTGCCCCTGCCAGTGCCACCTATCAATGCCCACCACTGGTGCCAATCAGTGGCACCTAGCAGTGCTGCCTATCAGTTCCCATAACTGCCAATTATCATTGCCACCTAGCAGTGCCACTTCTCAATGCCCACCAGTGTCAACTAGCAATGCCACCTCTCAGTGCCCACCCTTGTCACCTTATCGGTGCCCATCAGTGCAGCCCATCAGTGCAGTCTCATCAATGAAGGATAAAAATTACCTTTTTTCAAAATTTTCGAAATATTAACCACTTTCCTACCGCCCTCCGTGAAATGACGTCCTTGGCTTTGCGCGGTGACATCTGAATGATGCCTGCAGTAGGCTTGTGCAATTCGTTTCGTAACGAATTGAAATTCGTCCGAATTTAGCAACTTTCGGACATTCGGAAGCATTCGAATTTCCGAACAAAGCAATTACGAATAAGACCGAATCCGAAATAAATTATACCGCAAATAGCGAATGCCCGAATGTCTTCGGCATAATTCGTTATGAAAAAGTTACGAATGTACGAATCCATACGAAGCACAATAACACTCACTCTGCTCTGCTCTCTGCTTCTCCCACACCGTGCTGAACTCCCTCTCAAAATGGTGTACAGGGGCGGAGGTTATAGCCGCATGTAAAAAACGAAAGTAAAATACGAGATTTCGAATCCATTCGAAGCACAATAACACTCTGCTCTGCTCTCTGCTTCTCCCTCACCGTGCTGAACCCTCTCAAAATGGTGTACAGGGGCGGAGCCTATAGCCGCATGTTAAAAACGAAAGTAAAATACGAGATTTCGAATCGTTACAAATAACCGCAATGTATTTAGAAAAGTACAAATCCATTCGAAGCACATTAGGCATAATAGGCAGCGTCGTTGTGAGAGAGACACGGAAAATTACGAATCAACGAACCCAAAAAAAGTTACGAAAGTAGGAGTTGTGTCCAGAATCAACGAAAAACAACGTACTCTACCGAAAGTACGAACCCAAAAAAAGTTACGAAAGTAGGAGTTGTGTCCAGAATCAACGAAAAACAACGTACTCTACCGAAAGTACGAATTATAAAGCAACAAAAAATTCAACGAAAAATGTCGCTTGCAAAAATACGAATGAGTCCGAACACGAAAAATCCCGTCTAGCAAAATTACGAATGATTACGAATCAACAGGACCGGAAAGAAACGAACCGAAACGGAACGAATTTTTCCGTTGTGCACAAGTCTAGCCTGCAGTTGCAGTTCATTCAGATATCATTCTTTTCAGCCGTCAATTCTGTGCACGATAAAAATGATCATAGCGGCAGTTCCACCGCTTGATCGTTCTTATAGGCGGCGGGAAGGGACGCCCCCCCCTCCCGCTGCCATCCGGTGCTTCTCCGGGCTCTCCCGTGCCATCTGGGGCTCGGAGAACAAATTGGCCGGCGCCAGATGGGAAGCATAGAGATGACCGTTGGAGGCCCGGGCGCGACGTTATGACATCACGCCGGGTTCCCGTATGTAAACAAAGCCGTGATCTCGGCTGTCAGCATGAGATCGTGAATTTTTTTGACCGATCTCATGCTTTCCAGCCTGGAGGAGAGATGTGGGGTCTTATTGACCCTGCATCTCTCCATAAAGAGGACCTGTCACAATAGATTCCTATTACAAGGGATGTTTACATTCCTTGTAATAGGAATAAAAGTGATCAAAAAAACAAAAAACTAAAAAAAAAGAGTAAGAAATACAAAAAAGTAAAAACCCCCCAAAAAAAAACAAACAAAAAAAAAAACGCCCATGTCCCCGGTAGCTCACGCTCAGAAGCGAACACACACGTAAGTCCCGCCCACATATGTAAACGCCGTTCAAACTACACATGTGAGGTATTGCTGCGTGCGTTAGACCGAGTGAAACAATTCTAGCATTAGACCTCCTCTGTAATGCGAAAATGGTAACGTGTAAAAATTTTGAAAGCATCGCCTAAGGAGATTTTTAAGTACTGAAGTTTGATGTCATTCCATGAGTGTGCACAATTTTAAAGTGTGACATGTTAGGTATCTATTTACTCAGCATAACAACATCTTTCACATTATTCCCAAAAATTGGGCTAACTTTACTGTTTTGTAAAAAATTTTTATTCATGAAACTATTTAAATAAAAAAAAAAGGCGTTTGAAAATTTATTGCGCAAATACCGAGCAAGGTAAAAAATTGCAATGACCGCCATTTTATTCCCTAGGGTGTTTGCTAAAAAAACATATATAATGTTTGGGGTTTTGAAGTAATTTTCTAGCCCTAAATTTATGATTTTTACATGAAGGAGAGAAGTGCCAGAATAGGCCCAGTGCTGAAGTGGTTAAAATATCCTATTTTTTTTTTTAGTCGGTCTCTTGTATTTATAGAAAAAAAAAATAGACGCAGAGGTGATCAAATAGCACCAAAAGAAAGCTCTATTTGTGTGGCAAAAAAAATAAATTTTCATTGGCTTACAGTGTTGTATGAGCGCGCAATTGTCATTCAAAGTGCAACAGCGCTGAAATGTGAAAATTGGTCTGGGAAGGAAGGGGTTTAAGTGGCCAGTGTGCAAGTATAAGGCTACATGCACACGGACGTTTTTCCAGCCGCTTGTTTGAGCGTTTTTTTCAGCTTAAAAACGTCTCTCCATGTTAGCCTATGGCCTCATGGCCACCATGGCGTTTTTGAGCTGTAAATGGCATAGGCGTTTTTATGCCCCATGTACACGGGACGCTGGTGCTAAATGTTCAGAACTAAGGTTGAAAGCGGCGTTTAGAAAGGCGCGCTTTGTGGCGTTTGCATGCCGCGTTTTACCACATTTGCGTCTATATGCGTTTAGTTAGTAAACATCATAAGGAGCCGCCCTAAGCTCCAAAAACAGTATTATTAACGATTGCAGCTATTTTGTGAGACCAGAGTGAGTATCAGCAGCTGAGAGAGCAGCAGTGTAGTTGTATTTAGCGTGTCACTTGCCACATCACTTGCCACAAGTTGTGGATTGTCCACTTGCCACGTCACCTGCCCCAAGTTGTGGATTGTCCACAATGCAATGGAAGCAATTTCCTTATTTTTTTGATATATATATATATATATATATATATATATATATTTTGAATGGTTTTTCCTCATTTGCCATCATTTTTGAGTGTATCAATGTAAAAAAAGAGGTCACCTTTAACCACTTAACGACCGCCCACTGTAAATATACGTCAGCAGAATGGCACCGACAGGCAGAATCACGTACATATACGTGATTGCCTTTGTATAGTTGGGGGGCCCGATCGGACCCCCCTTCTTTACAGTGGGTGGTCGTTTTACCTTCGGGAGCGATCCGGCATGAGGGGACGGCCGTTCGATTCCAGCCACCCCCTCTCGATCGCTCCCGGCGAATGAGAGAGCTTCCCCTGCCTGCCAGGAAGGAGGAAGTGATGTCATCTCTCCTGGGGCGCTCACATATACCGAGCGCCGTACAGGAGAAGATGCCAGGTTAGTACACAAAACAGCACACTGACACCAGGACACACAGGCCCCCACAGACACCCCCAGATCACCCCCCAGCCCCCCCCCCCAGCCCCCAGTCACAGTGTCACCATTTATTTAGTGATCACTGCAATCAGTGACATTTGTGACTGTAAAAGTGTCACTACATTTAGTTTTAGGTCCAGTGTAGCCCCCTAACCCCCCCTAATAAAGGTTTAACCCCCTGATCACCCCCCAGATAACCCTTTCACCCCCTAGCACCGCCGTCACTAAGCAATCATTTTTCTGATCGATGTCTTAGCGTCAGTGATGCTGATCGGTAGCCAGTAATTTTTTTTAGGTTCGCCGCAGGTTTTTATAGCGTCGGGTACCCCCATATATTACCTAATGAAGGTTTAACCCCCTTGATCGCCCCCCAGGTAACCCTTTCACCCCCTATCACTACTGTCACTAAGCGATAATTTTTCTGATCGATGTCTTAGCGTCGGCGATGCTGATCGGTAGCCAGTAATTTTTTTTAGGTTCGCCGCAGGTTTTTATAGCGTCGGGTACCCCCATATATTACCTAATAAAGGTGTAACCCCCTTGATCACCCCCCAGGTAACCCTTTCACCCCCTAGCACCGCCGTCACTATGCGATCATTTTTCTGATCGATGTCTTAGCGTCGGTGATGCTGATCGGTAGCCAGTAATTTTTTTTAGGTTCGCCGCAGGTTTTTATAGCGTCAGGTACCCCCATATATTATCTAATAAAGGTTTAACCCCCTGATCGCCCCCCAGGTAACCCTTTCACCCCCTATCACCACTGTCGCTAAGCAATCGTTTTTATGATCGTTGTCTTAGTGTCGGTGATGCCGATAGGTAGCCAGTAATTTTTTTTTAGGTTCGCCGTCAGGTTTTTATATAGCGTCAGGTAACCCCATATATTACCTAATAAAGGTTTTAACCCCCTAATTGCCCCTAGTTAACCCTTTCACCAGTGATCATCATATAAGTGTTACGGGTGACGCTGGTTAGTTAGTTTGCTTTTTATAGTGTCAGGGCACCCGCCGTATATAACCCAATAAAGGTTTAACCCCCTGATCGCCCGGCGGGTGATATCAGTTAGGTTTTAGCGTCAGAGAGGGTCTGCGTCACACCCCAGGCAGCGTCAGGTTAGTGCCAGTAGCGCTAACACCCACACGTGAAGCATACACCCCCCTTAGTGGTATAGTATCTGATCAGCTCAATATCTGATCTGATCAGATCTATACTAGCGTCCCCAGCAGTTTAGGGTTCCCAAAAACGCACTGTTAGTGGGATCAGCCCAGATACCTGCTAGCACCTGCGTTTTGCCCCTCCGTCCAGCCCAGGCCACCGAAGTGCAGTATCGATCGATCACTGTCACTTGCAAAACACAACACACATAACTGCAGCGTTCGCAGAGACAGGCCTGATCCCTGCGACTCCAGTGCTGTAGGAGGTGATTTCACCACCACAGTTAAAAAAAAAAAGCATATATGCCGAAGCATTGGGGCAGCAGGAGCGGAGGAGCGATTTTGCTCCTAATGCCGCGTACATACGGTCGAAATTCCGACGGAGGCTTGCCCGTGGAAAAGTCTGACCATGTGTACGCGGCATAACTTTTGCGAGAAGATGCCCCCATGCTTCGGCATATATAAATGGTGCATGTATGCCCATCATTAGAAGTGGGTGGATGAAGGGCGGTATTCTAATGGTGGGCATACCCACCGATCAATCTTTTTTTTTCGTTCAGCCAACAGGCTGCATGAAAAAAAAAGATTACAATACATGTCCAACAAGGACCAGCAACGTACTGGTATGTTGCTGGACTTTGAATGTTTATACCAGAATGATGCCTGCGGGTTTAGGTATCATCTTGGTATCATTCTTTTCAGCCAGCGGCCGGCTTTCATGTAAAAGCAATCCTAGTGGCTAATTAGCCTCTGGACTGCTTTTACAAGCAGTGGGAGGGAATGTCCCCCCCCCCGGATATAAAAAGCGCCATTGGGAAATTGGGAAAGCATTTTATCACACCGATCTTGGTGTGGTCAGATGCTTTGAGGGCAGAGGAAAGATCTAGGGTCCAATAGACCCCAGTTTTTTCAAAAAAGAGTACCTGTCATTACCTATTGCTATCATAGGGGATATTTACATTCCCTGAGATAACAATAAAAGTGATAAAAATAAATAAATATGGAAGCAACAGTTTAAAAATAAAATAAAAAAGCAAAATTAATAATAAAAAAAAAAAAAAAAAAAAAAGCACCCCTGTCCTGCCCTGCTCTTGCCCAATGGCGAACGCAAGCGTCGGTCTGGCGTCATATGTAAACAGCAATTGCACCATGCATGTGAGGTATCACCGCGAAGGTCAGATCGAGGGCAGTAATTTTAGCAGTAGACCTCCTCTGTAAATCTAACGGGGTAACCTGTAAATGCTTTTAAAGGCTTTTAAAAATGTATGTAGTTTGTCGCCAATGCGCGTTTGTGCGAAATTTTAAAGCATGTCGTGTTTGGTATCTATGTACTCGGCCTAAGATCATCTTTTTTATTTCATCAAACATTTTGGCAATATAGTGTGTTTTAGTGCATTAAAATTAAAAAAAGTGTATTTTTTCCCAAAAAAATGCGTTTGAAAAATCGCTACGCAAATACTGTGTAGAAAAAAAAAATGCAACACCCACCATTTTATTCTGTAGGGCCTTTGCTTTAAAAATATATATAATGTTTGGGGGTTCAACATAATTTTCTTGCAAAAAAAAAAATGTTTTCATGTAAACAAAAAGTGTCAAAAAGGGCTTTGTCTTCAAGTGGTTAGAAGAGTGGATGTAAGCTTCCTAATGTTGTGTATAAAATGCCAGAACAGTTCAAACCCCCCCCAAATGACACCATTTTGGAAAGTAGACACCCCAAGCTATATACTGAGAGGCATGTCGAGTCCATGGAATATTTTATATGTTGACACAAGTTGCGGAAAAAATAATTTTTTTTTTTTTTTTTGCACAAAGTTGTCACTAAATGATATATTGCTCAAACATGCCATGGGCATATGTGGAATTACACCCCAAAATACATTCTGTTGCTTCTCCTGAGTACGGGGATACCACATGTGTGAGACTTTTTGGGAGCCTAGCCGCGTACAGGACCCCAAAAACCAAGCACCGCCTTCAGGCTTTCTAAGGGTGTCAATTTTTGATTTTCACTTCTCACTGCCTATCACAGTTTCGGAGGCCATGGAATGCCCAGATGGCACAAAACCCCCCCCCAAATGACCCCATTATGGAAAGTAGACACCCCAAGCTATTTGCTGAGAGGTATTGTGAGTATTTTGCAGATCTCGCTTTTTGTCACAAAGTTTTGAAAATTGAAAAAAAAAAAGAAAAAAAAAAATGTTCTTTCTTCATTTTCAAAAACAAATGAGAGCTGTAAAATACTCACCATGCCTCTCAGCAAACAGCTTGGGGTGTCTACTTTCCAAAATGGGGTCATTTGGGGGGGTTTTGTGCTGATTTGGCATTTTATGGCCTTCAAAACTGTGATAGGTAGTGAGGAGTGAAATCAAAAATTTGCGCCCTTAGAAATCCTGGAGGCGGTGCTTGGTTTCCGGGGTCCCGTACGTGGCTAGGCTCCTAAAAAGTCCCACACATGTGGTATCCCCGTACTCAGGAGAAGCAGCAGAATGTATTTTGGGGTGCAATTCCACATATAACCATGGCATGTGTGAACAATATATCATTTAGTGACAACTTTTTGTAATTTTTTTTTTTTTTGTCATTATTCAATCACTTGGGACAAAAAAAAATATTCAATGGGCTCAACAGGCCTCTCAGCAATTTCCTTGGGGTGTCTACTTTCTAAAATGGGGTCATTTGGGGGGGTTTTGTGCTATTTTGGCATTTTATGGCCTTCAAAACTGTGATAGGTAGTGAGGAGTGAAATCAAAAATTTGCGCCCTTAGAAATCCTGAAGGCGGTGCTTGGTTTCCGGGGTCCCGTACGTGGCTAGGCTCCTAAAAAGTCCCACACATGTGGTATCCCCGTACTCAGGAGAAGCAGCAGAATGTATTTTGGGGTGCAATTCCACATATAACCATGGCATGTGTGAGCAATATATCATTTAGTGACAACTTTTTGTAATTTTTTTTTTTGTCATTATTCAATCACTTGGGACAAAAAAAAAATATTCAATGGGCTCAACATGCCTCTCAGCAATTTCCTTGGGGTGTCTACTTTCTAAAATGGGGTCATTTGGGGGGGGGGGGGTTTGTACTGCCCTGTCATTTTAGCACCTCAAGAAATGAGATAGGCAGTCATAAATTAAAAGCTGTGTAAATTCCAGAAAATGTACCCTAGTTTGTAAACGCCATAACTTTTGCGCAAACCGATAAATATACGCTTATTGACATTTTTTTTACTAAAGACATGTGGCTGAATACATTTTGGCCTAAATGTATGACTAAAATTGAGTTTATTCGATTTTTCTTATAACAAAAAGTAGAAAATATCTTTTTTTTTCAAAATTTTCGGTCTTTTTCCGTTTATATCGCAAAAAATAAAAATCGCAGAGGCAATCAAATACCATTAAAAGAAAGCTCTATTTGTGGGAAGAAAAGGACGCAAATTTCGTTTGGGTACAACATTGCATGTCCGCACAATTTACAGTTAAAGCAGCGCAGTGCAAAATTCTGAATTCACCTCTGGTCCTTTAGCTACCAAATGGTCCGGGGCTTAAGTGGTTAAAAACGCTTCTAAACTAAAATGTGGCTAAACGCCGGTACCGCGTCTGAAACGTGGAAATCTTTGGCGTCTGAAGGCATTTTTAGGCTTTGTGAAAAACGATGTTAAACGCAACTGCAGATGTTTTTTTCCAGGCCAAAAACAGTGTTTTGGATGTAATAGAATTCAATGGACCCGGATCCAAAACGCAAGTACCGCGATTTTGCGGCAATTTTTTTTTTTGTTCTTTAACCTGTTTATAGCTGGTTGTTAAAGGAAATGTAAAAAAAAATAAACATTGCCGGCTCTAAAAAAAAAAAAAAATAGAAAAAAAAAACAGCGTGGGGTCCCCCCCCCCGGTCCATACCAGGCCATTGGGTCTAGTATGGATTCAAAGGGGACCCACCCCCCCAACAAAATGGAAAAAAATGGCGTGAGGGTCCCCCCAAAATCCATACCAGGCCCTTCAGGTCTGGTATGGATTTTAAGGGGAACCCCGCGCCAAACTTAAAAAAAAAATAGCGTGGGGGTCCCTCTAAAAGTCCAAAACAGACCCTTCAAGTCTGGTATGAATTTTAAGGGGAACCCTGCACCAAACTTAAAAAAAAATAGCGTGGGGGTCCTCTTAAAAATCCATACCAGACCCTTCAAGTCTTGTATGGATTTTAAGGGGAACTCCGCGCCAAACTTAAAAACAAAAATTGCGTGGAGGTCCCCCTAAAAATCCACACCAGACCCTTTATCCGAGCACACAACCTGGCAGGCCGCAGGAAAAGAGGGGGGGACGAGAGAGCGCCCCCTCCCTCGTGAACCGTACCAGGCCACATGCCCTCAACATGTTGATGGGGACAAGGGCCTCTTCCCGACAACCCTGGCCATTGGTTGTCGGGGTCTGTGGGCGGGGGGCTTATCGGAATCTATGAGCCCCCTTTAATAAGGGGGACCCTAGATACCGGCCCCCCACCCTATGTGAATGAGTATGGGGTACATCGTACCCCTACCCATTCACCTGGTGGCAAAAAAAGTCAATAAAAAACACAACACAGGTTTTCAAAGTAATTTATTAGGCAGCTCCGGCGGTCTTTCTGCCGGGCGCCCCGCTATCTTCTTCCAGCTCTTTTGCTAGCGGGTCCCGGTCTTCCTCGTCGTCTTCTTCTGTCTTCGGGGGTCTTTCTGCCGGGCGCCCCGCTATCTTCTTCCAGCTCTTTTGCTAGCGGGGTCCCGGTCTTCCTCGTCGTCTTCTTCCGTCTTCGGGGGTCTTTCTGCCGGGCGGCCGCTATCTTCTTCCAGCTCTTTTGCTAGCGGGTTCCCGGTCTTCCTCGTCGTCTTCTTCCGACTTCGGGGGTCTCTTGTTCTGTTCTCCGGTGTCGTCTCCACGCTCTCCGTTTCTTCTCCCGCTCTCCGGTGCCTTCTGCACGATCTCCGGTTCTTTCTGCCTTCTGCCGGGCGCCCCGCTATCTTCTTCAAGCTCTTTTGCTAGCGGGGTCCCGGTCTTCATCGTCGTCTTCTTCTCTCTTCTCTCCGTCCGATGTTGCCTCGTTGCTGTCCGCCGCTACAATGCTCTGCCCGCGGAGCGGCACCCACTTATATTGGCATGGGGCGTGGTCACCGGGTGATGCCACTCGCTGACCCTGCCCCGTATCACGTCACAGTCCCATCATTCCCCGGGACTGTGACGTCAAGTCGTGTCCGAGTTGCCTCGCAAAGTCGCGCTGTCCCTGTGTCAGCCGGCACACGAGTCGCCCCGCGAGTTGGCTCGGCTTCATCCGACTTCCCGGGCAACCTCTATTCAAATCAATGGGCTCCCATAGGGAACCAATCATTTTCAATAGAGCGCCGCTGACATTTTTATTTACTATAACAGTGCGCCGCTGCTTCCTGTGCCCAGTGAAGGAGTTATCTGGCGCACCAATTAAGGTATCAACCGGCGCAGCGCACTGTTATTAGTAAATCACCCCCATTGTATTACTTTCTCTATCCCAGGGGAAGCTACACTAAAGCCCTGTACACACGATCGGTTTTACCGATGAAAACCATCCGATGGACTTTTTTCATCGGACAAACCGATCGTGTATGGGCCCCATCGGTCTTTTTTCCATCAGTGTTAAAAAATAGAACATGTTTTAAATTTATCCGATGGAAAAAAAACCGATTGCAAATTACTATCGTCTGTGGGGAACTCCATCGGATAAAAAACCCACGCATGCTCAGAATCAAGTCGACGAATGCTCAGAAGCATAGAACTTAATTTTTCTTGGCTTGTCGGAGTGTTTTACGTCACAGCGTTTGGTTTTTTAACTGATGGTGTGTAGGCAAGACTGATGGAAGTCAGCTTCATCGGATTTCCAATGGAAAAATCCATTGGTTTAAAATCCATAGGAAATCCGATCGTGCGTACAGGGCTTAAGCCTGTACAGGCTTCCTAAGATATATGAGGAAGATTCCCCCCAAACACCTATTGTCAGCAGCATCAGCCCAGAAACATTTAACATTGCAAAATTTTGGGCTATTATCCTATCACTCTACTTGGGAACAGAGTACAGTACACCGTATTTAGAACCCAACAAAGAATTTATTAGCAAGATACGTGGATTGAAATTAGAGCTAGAAGAGACAATATAGGGTCCTATGATGTCACATCTAGGAATGAGCTATGGTTCTGGCTAGACATGTGCAATTCATTTAGTTACAAATTCGTTATTCGTCAAAATTAGTTATATTCGTTGATTCGTAAACATACGAATAAACAAACGGTTTGATAAAATTACAAACGAACAACGAATTATCGAAAAGAACGAATATGGAAAACAACGAAAATACGAATTTAGTAAATTTGAAAAAGTTAAAAACGAAAACATAAAAACAACGAAAATATCGAACAAAGATCAAAAAATAATGAAAATCAAAATGAACGAAAACGCGAAATTACGAATATTCGTAAAACGTAAAACAAAACAACGAAAATAACGAACAAAGATCCATATTAACGAAAATCAAAATGATCGAAAAAAAAATTACGAATCTTCGGAAAACGGAAATCAAAACAACGAAAATTCGAAAAAACTTAAATTCTATTTTGTTAGTTCTGAATTCGTTTTGGACGTTGGCCAATGGCCAATAAGCTTGTCCCTTCCCCGGAAAAGGTTGTCTCTTCCCCCAATGAGCTTGTTTCTTATTCCCTTGTGTGTTTTTCTGTGTTAGACTGCAGTGCATTCCATCCACAGTCCAGATAGGTTGTGGTGGGGTAGGTTGCACTGTTTTGTTGGATTTGTGAGTAAAGTTGTGACTTGTGAGAGAAATTCTTTGTTTCTTAACCACTTAAGGACCGCCGCACGCTGATGTACATCGGCAAAATGGCAGGGCTGGGCACATGGGCGTACAGGTATGTCCCCTTTAACCACTTCCCTACCCAGCCATAGACAAATGACGTCCACAGATGGGATCTCCCATCCTGGGTGGACGTCATATGACGTCCTGGGCTTTGTAGGGGGATATCTGAATGATGCCTGCAGCTAGAGGCATCATTCAGATATCCTTTTAAAGTGCCGGCGATTCTGTGCACCATAAGAACGATCATAGTGGCGGTTCCGCCGCTTGATCGTTCTTATAGGCGGCGGGAGGGGACACCCCCCCTCCCGCCGCCATCCGGTGCTTCTCCGGGCTCCCCCGTGCGATCGGGGACCCGGAGCGAATCTTCCGGCATCGTTGGTGGAGTCACGTGATGAGCATAGAGATGACTGGTGACCAGATGGTCACCAGTCATCTCTATGATCGTCGGAGGCCTGGGCGCGATGTGATGACGTCACGCCCGGATCCTCAAAGCCGCCATTGCGGCTGTAAGTATGAAATCAGTGAACATTTTTTCACTGATCTCATGCTTTCCAGCCTGGAGGAGAGATGTGGGGTCTTATTGACCCCGCATCTCTCAATAAAGAGAACCTGTCACACACATTCCTATTACAAGGGATGTTTACATTCCTTGCAATAGGAATAAAAGTGATCAAAAAAAAAAAAAAAAGTAAAATCATTGTAAAAAAATAAATAAATAAGTAAAATAAATAAATAAATAATAAAAAAAAAAAATTAAAACGCCCCTGTCCCCGGTAGCTCGCGATCAGAAGCGAATGCACGCGTAAGTCGCCCACATATGTAAACGCCGTTCAAACCACGCATGTGAGGTATCGCCGCGTGCGTTAGAGCGCGTGCAACAATTCTAGCACTAGACCTCCTCTGTAATTCTAACCTGGTAACCTGTAAAAAAAATTAAAGCGTCGCCTATGGAGATTTTTAAGTACCGAAGTTTGGCGCCATTCCATGAGTGTGCGCAATTTTAAAGCGTGACATGTTAGGTATCTATTTACTCGGCGTAACATTATCTTTCATATGTTCCCAAAAAATTGGGCTAACTTTACTGTTTTGTTATTTTTTAATTCATGAAACCATTTTTTTTTTTAAAAAAAGGCGTTTGAAAAATTATTGCGCAAATATTGTGCAAGAAAAAATGTTGCAATGACCGTCATTTTATTCCCTAGGGTGTCTGCTAAAAAAACATATATAATGTTTGGGGGTTCTGAGTAATTTTCTAGCAAAAGAATGATGATTTGTACATGTAGGAGAGAAGTGCCAAAATAGGCCCGGTATTGAATAGGTACAAAAAGCCCTGTATTGAAGTGGTTAATGTGCACAGCTGTAGGTCGCGAGCGCTCCGCCGGCGGGGCTCTCACGACCCGGTCCTCTTCTCCGTGACCGTCCCCGTGGGAACAGTGGACACGATCGCCGCTGGTGTCCCGCAATCCGGTCACAGAGAGGAAGAACGGGGAGAGGTAAGTGTAAAAAAACCTCTCCCCGTGCTTCCTAGTGTGACTGACACTGATCGTCTGACGTCACACGCTAAGCCACACCCCCCCACAGTAAGAAACACAAATCAGGGCACACTTAACCCCTACAGCGCCCCCTCCTGGTTAACCCCTTCACTGCCAGTGTCATTTTTACAGTAACCAGTGCATTTTTATAGCACTGGTCGCTGTAAAAATGACAATGGTCCCAAAATAGTGTCAAAAGTGTCCGATGTGTCCGCCATAATGTCGCAGTCATGAAAAAAATCGCTGATCGCCACCATTACTAGTAAAAATATTTTTTTTATAAAAATGCCATAAAACTACCCCCTATTTTGTAAACACTATAACTTTTGCGCAAACCAATCAATAAACGCCGATTGTGATTTGTTTTGCCAAAAATATGTAGAAGAATACGTATCGGCCTAAACTGAGGAAAAAAAATGTTTTTTTATATATTTTTTGGGGATATTTATTATAGCAAAAAGTAAAAAATATAGCATTTTTTTCAAAATTGTCGCTCTATTTTTGTTTATAGCGCAATAAATAAAAACCACAAAGGTGATCAAATACCACCAAAAGAAAGCTCTATTTGTGTGAAAAAAAGGACGCCAATTTTGTTTGGGAGCCACTTCGCACGACCGCGCAATTGTCAGTTAAAGCGACGCAATGCCAAATCGAAAAAAGGGGCCTGGTCCTTATGCTGCGTATTGGTCCGGGTCTTAAGTGGTTAAGCATACTCTGTCTAGATTCTAATTTCTATATTTGTATTTTGTAATATCTCTGACATATTTTTGTTTTCTCCTATTCTGACACAATGGGGCTGATTTACTAATAACAGTGCGCTGCGCTGGTTCTAACCTTAATTGGTGCGCCGGATAATTCCTTCACTTGGCGCAGGAACCAACGGCGCACAGCGGCACACTGTTATAGTAAATACAAATGTCACAGTCCCGAGGAATGATGGGACTGTGACGTGTTACGGTGGCGGGGTCAGCGGTCGCATCACGCCCCACATCTCTCCTCCAGGCTGGAAAGCATGAGATCGGTCAAAAAAATTCACCAATCTCATGCTGACAGCCGAGATCACGGCTTGGATTACATACGGGAAACCGGCGTGATGTCATAACGTCGCGCCCGGGCCTCCGACGGTCATCTGGTCACCAGTTATCTCTATGCTTCCCATCCGGCGCCGGCCAAATCGTTCTCCGAGCCCAAGATGGCACGGGAGAGCCTGGAGAAGCACTGGATGGCGGTGGGAGGGGGGGGACATCCCCCCCGCCTATAAGAACGATCAAGTGGCGGAACTGCCGCTATGGTCATTTTTATCGTGCACAGAATCGCCGGCTAAAAAGAATGATATCTGAATGAACTGCAACTGCAGGCATCATTCAGATGTCACGGCACAAAGCCAAGGACGTCATTTGACGGTGGGTGGTAGGAAAGTGGTTACTATTTTGAAAATTTAGACAAAAGGTGATTTTACTCCTTCATTGATGTACACTGATGAGACTGCACTGATGGGCTGCACTGATGGGCACCGATAAGTTGGCAAGGGTGGGCACTGAGAGGTGGCATTGCTAGTTGGCACTGGTGGGCATTGAGAAGTGGCACTGCTAGGTGGCAATGATAGTTGGCAGTGATGGGCACTGATAGGCAGCACTGCCAAGTGGCACTGATTGGCAGCAGTGGTGGGCATTGATAGGTGGCACTGGCAGGGGCTACTGATTGTCACAGATGACACAGAATTGCCTCTTCCTCTTCGGGCCCAATGTCCCTTGCACATAAGCCGGTGATTGCCTTTTTTTATGCTCACGCTGTCAGCACAAGGAGAAAACAAAAACCATTACCCAGCTTTTGTTTACATCACGTGATCAGCTGTCATTGGCTGACAGCTGATCACATGGTAAAGGGCAGGGATCGGCCCCTTACTTGGATCTGTCATCACCCGAGTCTCAGTGACTCGGTGACAACAGTGCGCGAAGGGGGACAACGTTTATTGACGGACTCCCGGCAATTGAGGACCATGCTGTGGCTGGCAATCAGTTATAGCGCTGATCTCAAGTGATTAAAGAGGGTCTAAATGGGCCATTGACATGCATCACAATTCAACCTAGGAATGTGTCTTTGCAAAGTTAAACTAAATGAAATCCTTTCTTATTTTTGCTTGGGGATAGAGTGCAGAGGGATTACACGTCTAGACAGTTTTTGGGGATGTCTGCACCCCTGATAGGGTGAAGACAACTCCCAAATTTGGCCACTTTATCCTTCCAAATAATTCACTTTCTGTCACATAGCCACACAGGAAGTGAGGGGAAATCCCTACCAATGTCTTTCCTTGGGGACACACAGGTCAATCTAAATACTTTGCCCATTATGTACATTGCACTCCAGCATTTTGCGGGTTACACCCCAAATTATTATTTTTTTTGGACTTTGGGGTTTATTTAATAAAGGCAAATCTACTTTGCACTACAAGTGCACTTGCTGGATATGCGAAAGGGAAATGCAAGCAAACAAAAAAAACACCATCTTTCCTTTTACATGATTGGATGTTACAATCACCAGTGATCCCTCAGATTTTCAGCAGCTACACTTTTACTGCAGAGTGGATTTGTCTTTACTAAACCCCAAACTACCCAATGATTTGGGGTGTACACAACAAAGTCCTAGAGTGCAATTTGGACACTAGTTAGATTGATCTGTGTGTCCCCAAGAAAAGACATTGGTAGGGTTTTACCTTCACTTCCTGTTTAGCTGTGTGACAGGAAGTGAAGCCAATTTTACTACAGGGGGACACAAAGCCCAACCTTTAAAAAAAATAAAAATAAAAACACAAGCAGGGGTTCTAACACTTACTTTGTTTCCCTCAAAATGCCCACAATTAGAATTGTATTGCCTTGAGCTATTTTTAAGTGCAGTGCTCTAAATCAGTGCTTCTCAAGTACCCCCAACAGGCCATGTTTGCAGGTTTTCCTTCATCTTGCACATGTGCTTTAAATCACAGTCAATGGTTTGGTATTTTGGACAGCAATTCTCCATAAGATAAATTCACAAAACATGTCCTGTTGGGGGTACTTGAGGACTGAGGCTGAGAACCACTGCAGTAAAAAGGAAAATTGAATACTTACCGCTCTGTATTTTTCATTTCCTGGTGACTCTCCATGGCAGCACACAATACAATACATGCATATGCTAGCATGAAGGCACCAGGGTAGACAAATCACACCTGTTTTGACATGCCAATCAGCTGTCACATTTGTTGCAAAGAAAACGCAAAACAAACCTCAAATTTTTGCATTAAATTTTATTGGTCAACAAAACAAAGAATAATAAAAAATAAGAAATAAAAAATTAAAAAACAGGGTCAATTTGAAACAGTTACAGACAAACAACATCTTGATAAAGATTTGGCTAAATAGTGCAGCACAGACAATTAAATCAAAGTGAACAAACGACAAACATTAACAACATCAAAATTAGTTCAGGGGAACATTTCCCCCACACCAAAAAATACAATCCACAAAATAAACCAAACACCTGTTTTGCAAAGACATAACAAATAAAATGCATGTGTTACAAACTCGATAAGGGCACCAAAATGTACATTTTGCCGGACACACACACACACTTGCCTCTTTACAGGGCAAGGGAGGGAATGCTAACTGTGAGCTTTATTTAACCTATGTTTGTGACCTAATGAGGCAATTGAAAACACATGCACAGTCCATGAAACACCCAAAATGCAAGTTCACCCAATGTAGAGACTGAACTTCAAAGTGGCTACACCTGTTAAGGATGTCCTTCAATTACTAACCCATAAAAACACTCTCTGAACATGCCCCGAAATATCCAGGTGCTGTTCACACACAAAAAGCACCAAAAAAAAATCTAAGTCCCTGGGCATGCGCATAACAACACAAATGCAGCTATCAGAAAATAACCCCCCCCCCCTGTCCAAAATTAAGCACATCATCCAGCATGCTACAAAATTAGGGATGGGACAATCACCCCCCCCCCCCCCCACCAACAAATACCATTGCAGTCTATGGGAACTGACTTGTTAATTTTGCTAGTCCCCACTTGGCTGGCTTATCTTCTAGTTATTGGTCTTAAAATGGGGGCCCAGGTCCCACCCTAAGGGACATATATCAATGTCACCAATTTGAACAACACCAAAAACAAAACAAATTGCTTAAGGGCCATTTCACACCACATGCAGTCCATTGCGTTTTTATGCATCAAAAATGCATGGAAAGTTGGTTATATGGTTCTAAATGGCAGTGTTTGTTCCAGTGCGTTCCAGTTCCACAAAAAAAGTAGAACATGCTGCATTTTACCTGCACTGGACTGTACTGGAACGCAGCAAAACGCATCATAAACGCTCTGGAACGCACCGGAACACACCTAAATGCACCAAAAACGCACTGGGACACACTTGTCCTTCTCTGAGGCTAATAAAAAAGAGGGGTGAAAAAAAAGCACTGGACTGCATCAAAAACGTAACAAAAATGCACTGGAACGCATCAAAAATGTGCATGCAGAAAAGCACCTGGAATGCATCCTGATTGCGTTTCTATGGTGTGAACTGGCCCTAGTTCACACCATAGAAACGCAGTCTGGATGCATTCCAGGTGCTTTTCTGCATGCGCGTTTTTGACACGTTCCAGTGCATTTTTGTTACGTTTTTGATGCAGTCCAGTGCTTTTTTTCACCCCTCTTTTTTATTAACCAAAGAGAAGGACAAGTGTGTTCCAGTGCATTTTTGATGCGTTTTTGATGCAGTCCAGTGTTTTTTTCCCCCTCTTTTCACTTAGGACAAGTGTGTTGCAGTGCGTCTTTGGTGCATTTAGGTGAGTTCCGGTGCATTCCAGTGCCTTTTTGGTACGTTCCGTTGCGTTTTTGATGTGTTTTACTGCGGTCCAGTACAGTTCTGTACCTAAAAAATGCAGCATGACCAATTTTTTTTTCCTTTATGAAACGCACTGGAACGGACTGCAGTGGTGTGACCTATGCCATTGGCATTAATGTGATCAACTTTCTTTGCATTTTTCATGCATCAAAAAAACGCACTGCACTGCATCCGGTGTGAACTGGCCCTAAATATCATACCCGGGGGGTGTCTATAGTATGCCTGTAAAGTAGTGCATGTTTTCCATGTTTATAACAGTTCGAGAGCAAAATGACATTTCTAAAGTAAAATAATAGTCATTTAAAAGTCCTCACGGCTGTAATGAATTGCTGGTTCCCGTCAATACAGATAAAAGTCATTGAAAGTCTTTGATAACACAAAAAAAAAAGCGTGGGGGTCCCCCAAATTCAATTACCAGGCCCTTCAGGTCTAGAATGGATATTAAGGGGAACTCTGCCACAAATTAAAAAAAAAATGCGTGCGGTTCCCCCAAATATCCATACCAGGCCCTTCAGATCTGGTATGGATTTTAAGGGGAACTCCACCCCAATTTTTTTTTAAAAATGGTGTGGAGTCCCCCCAAAAATCCATACCAGACTCTTATCTGAGCACGCAACCTGGCAGGCCGCAGGAAAAGAGGGGGGGATGAGAGAGCGCCCCCCCCTCCTGAACCGTACCAGGCCACATGCCCTCAACATGGGGAGGATGTCCCCATGTTGATGGGGACAAGGGCCTCATCCCCACAACCCTTGCCCGGTGGTTGTGGGGGTCTGCGGGCGGGGGGCTTATCAGAATCTGGAAGACCCCTTTAACAAAGAGGACCCCCAGATCCCGCCCCCCCCCGTGTGAATTGGTAATGGAGTACATTGTACCCCTACCATTTCACAAAGAAAGTGTCCAAATGTAAAAAAATGACAAGAGCCGGTTTTAGACAATTCCTTTATTAATGTGAAAAAAAGTGTGAGGTCCCCATTAAACTCCATACCAAACACCTAATCTGAGCATGTGGGCTGGCAGGCCAGAAAAAGGGGGGATGAGAGTGTTCCCCCTTCCCTCCTGAGTCATACCAGGCCACATGCCTTTAATATTTTGATGAAGACAAGGGCCTCTTCCCTAGAAACCTGGCTGATAATTATTGAGGTCTGCAGGCAAGGGGCTTATGGGAATCTGCAGGTCTCCTATAAAATTAAGGAGGCGACAAGGTAATCCCCCAACGTGAATGAGTAAGTGGTATATAGAACTCATTTGCAAAAAAAGAAAAAATGTAACCTAGAAAATAAAGACACCCAAACGTTTGACAAGTCCGTTATTAAAAAATACAAATTCCAAAAAAAGTACCTCATTGTGAATCCATCATCAATCATGATGCCTGCCAACTGAAACTGAAATTATAAACTGAATGGACCCGGCCCATGCGACCATTCCGATGGAACTTCTTGCAGAATGACAGCTCTTTGAACATTACAGAACAAATCCAGTTAAAAGTGACTAGCTACCAGTGTTAATTTTGGCAGTAAATTTAGTTTTAGTCTTATGCCGTGTACACACAACCGTTTTTCATGACGAGAAAAATGCAATTTTTTTATTTGGTCATTAAAAACGATCGAGTGTGGGCTCCAGAGCATTTTTCACGATGTGAAAAATGGACATTAAAAATTTGGAACATGTTCCAATTTTTCTCGTCGTTTTTCACGTCGTCGTTTTTCTCGTCATGAAAAACGGCCGTGTGTAGGCTTTAACGACGTGAAAAAAACGTGCATGCTCAGAAGCAAGTGATGAGACGGGAGCGCTCCTTCTGGTAAAACTAGCGTTCGTAATGGAGATAGCACATTCGGCACGCTGTAACGGACTGAAGAGCACGAGGCTGAAAAGCGCGAATCGTCTCTCACCAAACTTTACTAACACAAGGATCAACAAAAGCAGCCCAAAGGGTGGCGCCATCCAAATGGAACATCCCCTTTATAGTGCCGTCGTACATTTCGTACGTCACCGCGCTTTGCTCGAGCATTTTTTTTCATGATAGTGTGAAGGCAAGGCAGGCTTGAGAAGAATCACGTTGAGAAAAATGTAGTTTTTTTCAATGACATTAAAAACGGTCGTGTGTACGCGGCATTAGTCTTAGGACTAAAATGGAATTTTAGTTTTAGTCCAATTTTAGTCTCCTGCAAGTGTTTTAGATTTAGTCATAGTCTTTGACTAAAATGTCATTTTCGTTTTTGCCCCTTTCTAGTCATTGTATTTTAGTTGACTAAAATGACACAGCCCCCCACCCTCTGCATTATACAATGCTCCCCAAAATACAAAGCCCCCACCCTCTGCACAATACACAGCCCCACACCCTCTACACAATACACAACCCCCACCCTCTGCACAATACACAGCCCCCCACAGTACACAGCCCTCCACCTTCTGCACAATACACAGCCCCCAACAATACACAGTCCCCCACAATATACAGCCGCCCTGCACTCCCTGGAGACCCCCATTCTCCTGGGACAGCACTGCCAGCGTACTCTCAAGTTAAGAATTAGTCACTGCCATGCCTTTCTCATACACTGCTCCTCCTGTGTCAGTGTCATTGTAAATCAAAGTCTCTAAATACCTCAATAGTTCTGTACTTTCATTGACCCGGTCACATGACTGCTCTCCTCTTATGTTTCATGGATGGCCATGTGAGCACTCTACTCCTCCAATCTAAAGCAACACTCGGAGGAGGAGCAGGAGGAGGAGAGTGGCCGACAAGAACGGCGCTATTGAGGTATTTAGAAGCTTAGTTTTGCAATGAGAGTGACACAGGAGGAGCAGTGTAGGAGAAGGGGCTGGTAGTGATTTTTTTCCTAACTTTAGACTATGCTGTCCAAAGGCCAGGAGAGGCAGGGCGGCTGGCTTGACACCCCCCCAATGTGTGGCACCAGGGACGGACCGCCCGATCCCTGTCCCCCTGTTGGTAAAAACATATATTGGCGTATAATACGCACGCACCGTGTTATACACTGATAAATATGGCAGTTTATGAGGGTAAACGTCCCTCCTTGCCATTTTCGTCCCGTTTTCGTTAACTAAATAGGATTTGATTTTCATCATAGTTTTCGTCAGTGGACGAAAATGTGCTGTACATTTAGTTTAGTTTTCGTCACTAAAAATGTCACTGATGAAATCTTTGATGAAAACTTTTTCGTTAACGAAATTAACACTGCTAACTACTACTAAATATATCATGACCTGGATAAATGTGTACCTTCAAAGACAACATGGGCAGCACTCTTGCATTCAATGAAAGAATGCAAATCTCATTCTAACTGGATCCCAGAGATCTTAACAAAGCAATTAACAAGATATTCTGATTCCTATGCCACTCTCACACAGAGATAGATTTTTAACATAGAAATCCTGAATAATTAATATCTCCCCTTTATTTTTATACATTCTCTTTTTTATCTCTTTCCCCTTTCCTTTTCGTTATTTTATTTCTCTCTAATGCCCTGTACACACGATCGGATTTCCGATGGAATAATATCCGATGGATTTTTCCATCGGAATTCCGATGAAGCTGACTTTCATCAGTCTTGCCTACACACCATCAGACAAAATTCCGACCTTCCAAAACGTGGTGACGTAAAACACTCAGCCGAGAAAAAATAAGTTCAATGCTTCTGAGCATGCGTCGACTTGATTTTGAGCATGCATGGGTTTTTCTCCAATGGAGTTCCCCACAGACGATCGGGATTTGCTATGTTTTTTTTTTTCCATCAGTAAAATTTAAAACATGTTCTATTTTTTTACACCGATGGAAAAAAGACCGATGGGGCCCACACACAATCGGTTTTTCCGATGAAAAAAGTCCATCTGTCTTTTTTCATCAGAAAAAAAACGATCGTGTGTACGCGGCATAAGGGCACCTTTCAGAGGCCCACAAAGTTTATTTTTCTTCTATGATAAATAACAGATTTCTCTACACAAATCAGAGTATTTTCCAAATAGAGCATTGCTGTAACAATTGGTTAATTGTGAAATCATTCTATTTGAGTGAAGATCCATCCAGGCCACTAATACTAAAGCCCCGTACACACGATCGGATAACCTATGGATTTTCGTCCGATGGATTTGTCCATCGGAAATCCGATGAAACTGTTTTTCATCAGTCTTGGCCACACACCATCAGTCAAAAAACCAACCGTTCCAAACGCGGTGACGTAAAACACTCTGATGAGCCGAGAAAAATGAAGTTTAATGCTTCTGAGCATGCGTCGACTTGATTCTGAGCATGCGTGGGTTTTTTAACTGATGCACTTGCCCATAGACGATCGGAATTTCCCATCGGTTTTTTATCCATCGGAAAATTTTAAAACAAGTTCTATTTTTTACAACCGATGGAAAAAAGACCGATGGGTACCATACACGATCGGTTGGTCTGATGAAAACCATCCATCGGACGGTTTTCATCAGTCAAACCGATCGTGTGTACGGGGCTTTAATGTAGAATCACAATATAATAATGTGACCTGTTTGAACATTGCCTCTCCTATTAAAATACTCTACTACTGAATTCAATTATACAATGTTATAATTTCTATGCAATTTCTTTATACAAATGTTAGTATGATTGTACAAATGCTACTTTTAAGCATCAATAAAAGCTTTATTGTTTAAAAAAAAAAAAAAAATTATAATTTACAATTCAATCAGAGTAGAAAACTAGTCTTCACCACTTTGGATGAGAAAGATGGATTCTTCCAAGTCAGTCTAAAGGACTAGTCATTGCCAGAATAAAATGTAAAGTAAAGGGGTCCAGAGGTGCAGGGGGTTGTGTAATGTATAGGGGTCCAGAGGTGCAGAGGGTTGTGTAAAGTAAAGGGGTCCAAAGGTGCAGGGTGCTGTGCAATGTAAAGGGATCCAGAGATGCAGGGGTTGTGTAATGTAAAGGGGTCCAGAGGTGCAGGACGCTGTGTAATATAAGGGGGTCTAGGGGTGTTTTTACATTTTAAAGTGGGGGGTGCCAGATATAGGAACCGCCCCGGGTGTCAAATGCTCTAGGTACACCCCTGCAAGGCTTTAATCTCAAGATAAGAGAGCAATTCAGGAATCCAGGCAATCATGGTTCATGAACTATAAAATTCTCTGCAGCTTAGGCAAGGCAACATGAATATACTTTGAAATAAAGATGTATGCTGTTCACTGATTCACCTAATTTGACAACTAAATACTGATCACTTCTTGTGATAAAGAATATTTTTGCTTCTTCTGTGACTTCAATAAAGTACCAGGCAGAGTACTTCTTAAAACCCTCTGAAAAAGTAGCTAAGCAGGTGTTACCCTTTCATGAACATCTGTGCTGAATTACCTCCTAAAATGTTGTGGTATTGTCTTGGCTAGGGTACCCGAGATAGATACCCCATACCCATCCTAAACATTCCCAAACTTTGTGTATATATAAATGACACTTGACACTAAGCTGGAGAAAAGTGGTCTTTGGCCATTTTATTAACAAATAAATATTAAAATCTCTTTAACATCAGTAATCAAAAACCAGTAATGGGGTATCACCGTTATACTCAATTATACCCAGCCGTGCAACACCGGCATGGGGACAAACCCATTTCACTTCACTATCCCCAGCTGCGCAACACCGGCTCGGGGACAAACATTACAGCTCCAAATTGTTAATGCCTCCACAGACCCCAATCGCCACATTGCACAGTTGTAAAGCCTTACAACTGTGGACCCCTCCACACACTCAACGCTCTCTGCACCCCCATTCAAGTGAACCCTGTCCCTCCGCAGGTAGCACCAAGTATCCACCTCCAGCTCACAGTGTCACACCACGAAACCCCCATTACGTGAAATAAAACGACTCACCTCTTTGTTAACTTATACGTGCCTTATTTAACTTTTCTATAGACCTAACAAAGCGTAGAGCTGCCGATAATGTTGGACCACACCACCAACAGGTTAGGGAAGGCCGCTCGCAGCCTAAGGAAGTCAAATTTTATATCCCATGCAAGGTGACGCATGGACCGGATGCCCAGGTCGTTCCCCCCGACATGCAGCATTAGTATGTCGGGAACCTTGTCCAACCGGAAGAACCCTACACCCTAACATGCCTGGGATACCAATCCACCTTACAGTGGCCACCTTCCTCGGGAAACCCAACTGGCGATATTAGGTCAAACCGCAGCATGCTTTGGCCCCCCAATAAACGAAAGAGTGCACCAGTATCCACACACGATCCTGTAAAGAAAGATGACAAGAAAACATGGCAGAAATCAATCTAAACCATGACGCACATAAATCTTAAAGCAAATCGGATTCCCTGCCGATATGCTTCAAAATGGACTCGTCTAACCCCCACAAGCAGCTTCAATAGCCCCCCCAATGCAGAAGGAGTGGTAGGAGTAACTCCGAGCACCCAAACCCAATGCGATCAGGCAACCCTGAAATACAGATACAAACTGAAATTTTGACAGGGCTGATCCGTCTTGGTGCACTGTGGGCATAAACGCATAAATGCCTCTACAAACGATACTGGACAAATATGCAAACCCTGCACTCTGTAAAGGCACAAGTACGTACCCAACTAGTTGGTCTTGGAGTGCCGAATAAATAAAGCTACAGAAGAATCAGAGCAACTTTCCTCATTCGCCAACAGCCCACCTTGCACAGTTTTGGACAGACTGACCTACTCACTAACCTGAAGAGCCCCAAAAAAGGCCAGGACAAAAGCCGTCTGGAACAAAAGCGACTCATACTCAGAGACACACACGTAGCCTGTTTGAGCTCATAAATCCTGCAACATAAAGTAACTGGTCGACGACCGTCCTCGCTGCGGAAACCCCTCTTATAGCACTTTAGGGCCTGCCGAACAAGAAAAGTATTTGTAAAATCCTGTACACCCCATATTTTGAACAGGAACGCCAGACCCACCAATTTACAGGTGAGACCGACACTCCCTGTTCAAAATTGAAACAGATGCAATACAACAAAAGTGCAGGATATTCCATACTGACCGTCTCAATGCCCACCCTGCCACACCCTCCACACCTTGGAATATGCTGACCATGTAGCTGCACTCAAGGAGTTACTTAGCAATTTGGCTGTGACCCCAATGCAATGCTCCACAGCTCCCGTGGACAAGGCACTCCGTGTTGCTCCACAGCTGGTTTCAACTCTCGGAACCTGTTCAGCTATAAACGAGACAAAGAATCAGCCAATGTATTAGTCACCCCAGGAAGGTGCACAGCATATAAAAACACATTCAACTGTAGGCATCGCAACACTAGATGCCGTAATAAACAGACAACTGGCATTGAAGCGGCTGACAGACGGTTTTAAACTTGTACCGCTGCCATATTGTCACAGTGCAAACACATTTTTCTTGTCCCGGAAACAATCCCTCCAACTTTATATGGTAACAATAACTGGAAAAAGTTCCAACAGGACCAGGATCCGCAAAAACCCAGCCTCCCTCCATGTCTCTGGCCAACGTTCCGCGCTCCACCGCCCCCAAGGAGTGCACCATAGCCCACTGAACCTGCTGAATCCATATAGAGGTACCATATCATAATTACTAACCGGGCCCTGTTTTAATGGAACGACCATTAAAGACATCCAGGAACACATGCCAAATCTTCAAGTCCTCCCTATGCTCAGCAGTTAGCGTAACAAAGTGCCATGGGGGAGTATTGCCAGCTGTAGCCGCTGACAAGCGACGACTAAAAATCCTGCCCATCAGCAGAATACGACAAGCAAAATTGAGCTTGCCGAGGAGGGTCTGCAGCTGTCGCAGTTGTACTTTCCGTTTACCCCCCAGAAAAGCATTCCATAGCTACCAAATCGATGACAATCCCTAAGAAACTAATCGTGGAAATTGGGCCTTCCGTTTTATCTGCCGCCAATGGGATACCTGACTTTTCATCTGATGTGCAGAAGCGCAGGGCACGCTTCACCGAAGTCAAAAAGCGGTTGCAAAAGCTGCAGGCGCCGTATGCTATGCTGTACCCTGCCAGGCTCCGGATCACAGCTCGAGGGCAAACAAATTTCTTTGAAACCGCAGGGGATGCATCTGTCTGGCTGGATGCTAATGAAAACGCATTTCCTCGGATCAGAAGACCGGATGAGGGAGAAGGCTGAGTCTGCCTTTGCTACGTTGCAGTTTCCCAGGGGGTCCGGCGGGGCCTTCCTACACAGCGATACCTAAGTGCCTAAGTGGGGAGATGGGAACATGCTTACCCTTCTGTTCTACAAGAGCGTTTTCTGTACACAAGTGTTTTCCTTTTTCCAGTGGAATGCACCATTCCTTTTTTCAATTTTTTTGCAAGACTGTACTTTGGTCCAATGGCCACGATTCCGGTAGTCTCATGGAATGTTAGGGGGATACATGATTCCCCGAAGCGTACCATGGTCTTTACTTCCCTTCGCAAGTATTTTCCTGCCATTTGTTCACTGCAAGAGACTCACCTAACCTCTGACTCGGTCTCCTGTTTAAAGTTGACTTGGGTGGGGTGGTCGTATCACACCACTCACACCTCCTATTCCAGGGGCGTGAGTGTACTGATTCATAGCTCCTTGGACTATCAGGAGATTGAACATGCTGTGGATGCTGAGGGGAGATATGTCATATTGTTGTGTCGCATTTATACTTTGAAATGTATCCTTGCATTTGTGTACGTTCCGCCACGGGGTTTGTATCGCACACCTTTACAGAAGTTTATTGAGGAGGTGGGATGGACTGATCCATGGCGGGATAGAAACCCAGGGAACAAACGTTTCTCCTGTTTCTCTAAATCTTATATGTCCCTGTCCCGAATAGATCTGACTATTTGCTCGGCTGCGGCCACTAGGTACATATCAGAGATCGGTTATGCTGTTCGCAGCATATCTGATCACAGCCTAGTTTGGAGGTGAAGCCCCCATCGCATATGACCAAGGCCCCCTGGAAATTGAATGCCTTCTGGCTTAATCTGTTTTCATCGCACGCTCAGATAGCGGCCAAAATACGGGACTTCTGGCAGGACCAGGGGAACCATACTGGTCCGGAGACTGCTTGGGAGGCATTTAAGGTCTTCCTTCGTGGTAAGTTTATCAGAGAAATTCACGGGATTAAGCAAGCTACTAGCGCAGCGGGAGGGGTTGGAGCAGCTGGTGAGTGACTTGGAGGCAAAGTTTGTCTCAGACCCCACTGAGGAGCGCAGGGACTCATGGTTGGCTGCCAGTGAGGCACTTAGTTCTTGTGCCACCTCGGCGGCGGAAAGAAAATGCTTTTTTAGTAAGCTGGCCTATTTTGAGGAGGGTGAACAAACCGGCCGCCTATTAGCAAAAATTGCCCATGCGCAACAGAGGTCCCCCTCCATCGGTGCACTTAGAACCCAGGCTGGTGTAGTGACTAATGTCCCTGATCTTATTATGTCTGAATTGGTCTCGTATTACTCTACTCTATATCAGTCTAAACAGACATATTCCGAGAGTTCCCTACTATCATAGTTCCCTACTATCATACCTAGAGTCCGTGGCCCTTCCTAAATTATCTGAGGCTGCTAGGCAGCAGTTGGATGCCCCTCTTACTCTCGAGGAGCTCCAGGCGGCGGTCGGGTTGTTCCCTAACTCTATTGCCGCGTACCGATCGATTTTCGTGAAAACACCGTCGAGAAAATAGACGGGAAAAACGAGGGAACGGCTTGGTTCCCTACACACGTCCGTTTTTCCCGACATTTTTTTTTTGGTCGACAAAAACGACCGTGTGTGGGCTCCCTGGCAGTGTTTCCCTATGGGAAAACTGCCGCGGAAAAAAACGACGGGAATCACGACGAGAAAAATTAGAGCATGTTCTAATTTTTCTCGTCGTGATTAATACCGTTTTTCCCATCGGGAAAAATGACAAAAAGCCCACACACGGTCGTTTTTCTTGTTAAAAAAAAAATTGCATTTTTCCCGACGGGAAAAATGATCGTGTGTACGCGGCATAAGGCTCCAGGGGAGGACGGTATCCCGATTGAAGTTTACAAACAATATGCAGGGGGAATGTTGCCCAAATTGCTTAATGTGTTTAAGGCCGCTAAAGCCACTGGGTGCCTCCCACTGTCTATGACCAAAGCCATTATCGCACTGCTATTGAAACCGGGCAAGGATCCATTGGATCCGGACTCCTATAGACCAATTTCCCTCCTACAGAATGATGTGAAGATCTTGGCAAAAGTCCTGGCGGTGCGCTTAAATGGGGTGGTATCCAATATTATACACTCTGATCAGGCAGGATTTATGCCCCAGAAATCTACAGCGATAAATATACGTAGGCTTTTTCTTAACATACAATTGGATACGGACAACGGGGGGGACAGGGCGCTGCTGTCGTTGGACGCTCAAAAGGCGTTCGACAGTATTGAATGGACGTTCTTGTGGGCCGTTATGAGGAAGTTTGGGTTTGGTGAGGAATTCATTTCATGGGTCCAGCTGTTATACCATACCCCAAAAGCTGCCATCCGGGAGGCAGGCAGGGTGTCCTTGAGACTTTCGTCTGTATAGGGGCACGAGACAGGGATGCCCCCTGTCTCCACTCCTTTTTGCCTTGGCCATTGAGCCTTTTGCGGCTCTCATTCGTTCCAACGATGGCATTCGAGGCTTTCAGTACGGGATCTCCAGGAAAAGCTAACACTGTACACAGATGACACTATGCTACTTCTGGGGGATATCAAGGGGTCACTGAATGAAGCTATGAAGGTGGTTAAAACCTTTGGTGTTTATTCAGCGTTGGTAGTGAATTGGACTAAATCCTCGCTCATGTTTCTTGACGTGGACCCAGACCAGCAACTGCCAACGCTTCTTGATATTCCAGTGTCCAAGCGAATAAAATACCTGGGTATACACATCTCCCCTGACCCCTTGGAGTATCTTAGGCTAAACCTCACCCCTTTGTTAAATCGCAGTCGTGATAGGATTAAGGTTTGGTCCAGGCTTAGAATGTCGCCAGTGGGTAGGATCAACCTGATAAAAATGATTCTTATGCCACAACTCCTTTACGTGTTGCACAATTCACCTCTTGTAATCCCATTAAAACAGTTCCGAGTCATTAACTCTATGTTCCGCTCCCTTATCTGGCGTTCTTCTCCGGCTAGGGTGAGATTGGAACAGCTCCAAAGGCCTAAGGAGGCAGGAGGTCTAGCACTTCCGAATCCTTGGCTGTACTACCTGGCCTCACAGCTACAACACATAGCTAGATCACTGGTCCCGGCTCTCGACCCGGAGTTAAACCTGGTGGACTCCACCACCGCGCTCCTCCATTCTGCGATTGGACAGGGGGTAGCTGAGGAGTTGGAAGCATTGCGACTTGGTAAATCGAATAAACGGTACCCCACGTATAGCCTAATGCAGAAAATTTGGAATAAAGTCAGGACGCTACAGCAGGTTACGGGGTTCACTAAATTCAGCCCTATATGGCACAATGGTTGATACGTGGAGATGGGGAAACTACAATACAGTAAAAAATGGCAGCAGTATGGTATTAACTATTTGCATCAAATATTCTGAAATGGTGAGCTGCGTACTTTTGCCGCTCTCCAGGAGGAATTTCAGCTTCCTAGGTCCATGCGATTTTACTACGTCCAACTACAGCATGCGGTAATGGCTGAAATTGATGTAGATAGCTGGGTTCAGGCTAAAGCTCCAAATGTTAACTATATGGCTGGGGTGTCATTGTATAAGGGCTTCATATCTTGCTGTTATGCTATGCTCCTTAACTTATCTCTGCCTGACCTGACCCGTAAGGTGATAGTTCAATGGGAGGGAGACGTCAGGCCCTTTGAGGAGGAACAATGGGAGGAAGCACTTTTGGCAGTCTCTCAGTGTTCGCTGAATGTTGCCCAGCGCCTGTCGCAGCTGTACATACTTCTCCGAATACACTATACGCCCACCAGACTGACTAGGATGGGGGTGCGTGATGATCCCTCCTGCACACGTTGCATGTGGGATCATGGCGACTTGATACACTTACTGTGGCGATGCCCCAAGCTTCACGCTTATTGGACGGAGGTGGTGGCGGTCATTAACAGAACCTTTCAGGTGTAAATTGCTAAAGACCCCAAACCTTGCTTATTAAGAATAATCGAGAGTGACACGCTTGAGGAGGTGCCCAGTTAGGCGATAGGTAGGGCCCTCTTTCAGGCCCGACTGCTAATTTTGCGGCACTGGAGGTCAACGGAACCCCCTACGGTCAAGGAGTGGATAAACCAAATGGGTAACACTTTGAAATTAGAAAAGCTTATTTATCAACATAGAGGCAGTACTGAAATTGTTTTCAAACTTTGGGATCCGTGGTTGAGTGTACCTGGGCTGGCTCCGGTGGAGCTGGTCTTAGATAGATTGTTGTGAATCTCATAGTGTCCTTGTCTTAGTGACAAGGGCTCGGTTACTTGAATGCACTGCTGTCTCAGGGTATTGTTCATTGTTTTGTGTGTGAAGATGCATATGATGCTCATGTTTGTGCAGACAGCGCAGTATTTCTCTTTTGGAACTAATGCATGGTGCAGAATTAATATGCTGTGGTGATCTGATGCCGATAATTGATGTACTGTACTTTGTTTTTCAATAAAACATTTGTTTTGAGATAAAAAAAAAAAAGACGGAACTTCCAAGGTTCTTTTTTGGGAACCAAACCCAGAGGAGACACCACCAAATTAGTAAGGGGGGGTTGAGCGAAAGGCCCTGCCCTGCGACCCAATGCCACTTCTTTGGCCAGTTTGTCAGAAAACACCTCGGAATAAGCCCTAGTGGAACGGAAATTGTCAGCCAACAGGGGAATGCAGGAAAGAGAGCATGGGATAGCAAAACCCGCCAAAAACCCCTCCTCCAACAACCGAGTAGCCGCTTAATCCGGATACCTACCTAGGAAAGGCTGCATCCTTTCCACCATCACCAGCGTCGTCCCTCTTACCTGAAGTATCCCTGGCACGGCCCTTGCCTTATTTGAGGCAGCGGGAAAGGGCATGTGTACCTCCACAACTTGAGCACTCTTGTAGCGTCAAGCGGAACCGAAAAGGCACGTGCCCTCTTGGAACTGCCAGCAAGACCCCCGACACTTACCGGCCGGCTGTCCAGGGGTGATTGGACTTCCAGCCCCACTCAGAAAAAAGGGGGACTCAGCACATGCCGAAATCATGACGCGTATCCATAAACTTATGTCTTTGTGATCCCAGCGAAGAGAAGATCGAATGGCCTTACGTTGCAGAAATTGTTCGTCATAACGAAGCCATGCCACCCCTCCATTAACCCGGTGAGCTGCGCAGATCGAGTCCAGATAGCAGAAGAGAGACAAACAATTTTCCGGATGCTTATCCCCTATCACACTGGCCAGGATTGCAAAGGCCTGCAACCAATTGCTAAAGGTGTGCAGAATCAAACTAAACCGACGCTTCTCCTCATTTTCTTTTTGGACTCCTCAGGCTTCAATCTATCCAGGTTGAACTTTCCAGAGGGAGTAAAGTAAATAATTCCACGTACTCTTCTTTCCAATTTTTTTCACGCACCTCTGGCTTGAGGTGCGCCCTCAAAGCATACATAAACCTCACATTTAGCGGAATTCGCCAAGCGGACCAAATCTCCGGACTCACCTCCAGACTTGGGGTCCGCAGCCGTGTCCCCTTGCGTAGATGTAGACGCTGTGGACCCAGGCAAAACCACTGGCCCCGACACAGACGTAGCAGCCACACTGCTCACGGATGCCGTTGCGGTACTAGCGGACAAAACTGCAGGTGTCCCCGGCACCCATGCTGTCAATGGAGGCACCACTGACACAGAAGCTGAGTCCAAGTGCTGCAACAAAGTCCGCAAACCCACTACAAACTTTGGGAGGCCTGCCATGGACCCAGAAACAGTAGGCCCTGAATCCGCTACCTGCGGGGCTGAGACCCTGTCCCAAACCCACATTAAAAGCATCCTGCAAAACAGAAATGAAGGCATTATTAGAAATGTTAGAGGACTTACCAGGCTGTGCAGGAAGAGGCCCTGCAGCTGCAGATTCCGAATCCACCACTGATAGGGGCCCGGGTCTCTGCACCGACTGCAGCAGGTGAGCATTGGGACAGGGAGTCTAGAGGGTTAAAAATCGAGCTCCCACTTTGGCGCAAAGCCCTGGGGGACACAGGAGGACTAAAACCGCTCCGGCGGCCATGACCGCTGAGCGCGCTGTGGTGTCCTGTCCCCCGCAGCCGTGGTCTCCCTGCCCAGCATGGAGGAGACCTGCTGAGAAAGCCAGTTCGTACCTCTGAAGGCTGCCGCGGATAGTAGCTGGCAGAGCAGGCTGTCCAAGTCACTCATGGCCATGGAATAAAGACAGGGGAAACACAGACTTCCTTCTTCTTTGGATCCGCCACGAGTCACAGCAGCCCCCACCTTCCTGAAAAGTAACCAGCCAATCCTGATAACCTTCCCCTCCTCACTCCCTGTAATTAACCCTTTTTTGTCAGTTATCACTGCCTACCCTATCATAAAGCCCTTTGCCTATTTTTATTTATTTTTTTGCTACAGGCTTGTCTGAGCTATCACCTCAGCTTGTCCATTGGATTGATTGCATTTAGGAATATACTAAAATTTCAATAGACTAAATTGCTTGGGGTAATGCAAAATCACCTCTACTTCTTTCTCAAAGAACTGTCAATTTTCCATCTTCAACACATGCAAAACAAGGTATAGATGACTTCCAGAGTAGGTTGCTACACCAGAACTTTGAGCATGGAATATTTTTTTACTACCTAGAAAGTTTTTATTCTGAAATAAAAAAAATATAGTTAGGATAGTTTAAAAATTCTTAAATTCCAACTTTCATATTTGTTTTAAGTCTTTGCTCATTAGATAGTGATGCAAATTAGAAAGGACAGCACCAGAGCACGAAAAGGGTGTCCCTGTTGCATTTCTAAGAAAATACAGTCAGCTGCTTCCTGCAATAGGAAAGGCCACATTTTTACTTGTCTGTCAGCTGGCAAACTAAATCTTAGTTCTTTTCATGACATCCAGGTTCTGTTGCTTTCTGACACCTCCAGATATATTTGATAGTGTGACATAATAATTGGTGTGAGTAACCAAGCACAAAGCAGGGGACACATTATCCAACACACTATCCTGTCCAGAAGCATCATATAGCAGCCATAGAGTTGCCTTCATCCTGCTGTTGTGGAGAATTCAGCAGTGAGAAACCAGTGGTTTTGGCGTATTTCTTTATATATACAACTTAATTACATAAATTCACATTTTATTCGTGTAGCACACAGACCCTTTTCCTGCCTGGCTCACTTGCAGGTCAAGGCACACCGTGCTATATGCCCGTACCCTCCTGTTTGAAGAGGTTGAGCGGTGTTAACAGTTTTTTTGGGTTCTGCAGCGAGTTACCTCTTTCCACTGGTTCTCATCCCCAGAGTATAGGGACAAGTCTCTATTTCTTCCCAAGAAGGCCAATGTCCACACCACTTTAACTCTAATATGGCGTACACACGATAGTTTTTCATGCCATTATTTTTTCCGACGTTTTTCACGTCATTTTTTTTCATGTTTCCTCTCAAGCCTGTCTTGCGTACACACGATCATTTAAAAAAACGTTCAAAGCAAAGTGCAGTGACGTACACCACGTACGACGGCACTATAAAGGGGAAGTTCCGTTCTAATGACGCCACCCTTTGGGACGCTTTTGCTAATTTCGTGTTACCGCGTGTTAGTAAAAGTTTGGTGAGAGACGATTCGTGCTTTTCAGTCTTCGTGCTTTGAAGATCGTTTTGTGGAGTTCAGTTTGTGCCTGTGGGTTCGTATCTGTCTTGCAGTATTTGTAGTCAGTTCGTATCTGTTTATTCAGTGTGTTCTTGTCTACTCGTTCCTGTTTTTCAGCTTGTTCTTCATAGGCCTTGCTGTTAATCCGTTCGTTCTTCTAGTTCGTTCTGAGCTGCCGACCGTTATCTAGCCATGTTGCGGCTACGTACTCGTCGTAGAGTTCGTGCTGTAGTTGATGCAGGGGTTCATGCTGTATCCTCAACTCCAGGCCATGAACAGGGTGAGGAGGAGTTCATGGACCAAGAATTGGTTGCTCCAGCGGCACCAGTTCTGTCCCATGCCTTTGTTGCGGGAGATCAGGGAGAATAATCCTGAGGACTACAGGAATTTTCTCAGGATGTCTGACCCCGTATTTCAGCATCTGTTGGCTTTGGTGTCCCCCTACATTACCAGGCAGGACACCGTTATGCGTGAAGCCATCAGTGCTGAGCAGAGGCTCATTGCCACGTTGCGATACCTGGCGACTGGGAGAAGCCTGCAGGACCTAAAGTTCTCCACAGGCATATCCCCCCAGGCTCTGGGTATCATTGTACCAGAGACGTGTTCTGCCATCCTTCAAGTTTGCAGGAGGACTATATTAAGGTAAGTGTTCTTATTTCAAACATCACATTGTATTTATTTCTTTATTTTTTATTTTTTTGGGGGTTTATTAGCAGTCCCTAATTCCCATGATTCTTAGCTGCAGGGAATGTCCCCTTTCTCCACATGGATATTTATTTTTGGGAATTTTTTTATTAGGCCTACATTAAAATTTGCCTTACCTAACCTCTCCAGCATGCTATCCTGGGGCCATACCCACCTTGCCTAGTCATTTCCATGTATTTTAATCTATGCTCCATCGTAGTGCTTTACCCTAAACGCCCCCTAAAGATTGCCTAGGAATGTAACATTTTTCAATAATTCATACAGAGTGCTACAGCCTACATTTCTGATCTCCCCAACTCATCTTCAACCCCCCTCCCCATTTTTTGGGGGTTTGTTGTTGCTTACTAATAATGTTTTAATTTTTCGGTTTCTCCCAATGTTGGCCATGAATAGTTTTCTGAAATCTGCTTTCAATGTTTCTGTCTCAAAGTATTAATTTTTTTTTTATTTAATTCCACAGTTCCCTTCTACGCCACATGAATGGCAGAATGTGGCATCTGAGTTTGCCCAACGATGGAACTTTCTGAACTGTGGAGGGGCCATCGACGGCAATCAGGATCCTTTTATTATAACTATAAGGGGTTCCACAGCATCGTCATGATGGCAGTGGTGTCGGCCACCTACGAATTCCTCTATGTGGACGTTGGCAAGAATGGCAGGATGTCTGATGGAGGAGTCTTTGCACAGACGGAGTTTGGGGAACGGCTCCTTTTGGATCAGCTTGCCTTGCCACCAGCGGAGCAGAATGTGGAGGGACTCCCATTTGTCTTTGTGGCGGATGAGGCATTTGGCCTGGGTCCCCATTTGATGAGGCCATTCCCGCAACGCACCCTCACCCCTGAGAGGAGGGTGTTCAACTATTGGCTGGCCAGAGCAAGAAGGGTGGTGGAAAATGCCTTTGGCATCATGGCCAGCTGATTCCGCCTGTTCCTCACCTCCATCCACCTTGCCCCTTACAAATGGAACCATGTTGTAATGGCTTGTTGTGTACTCCATAATTATCTCAGGGTGCATTCAAGCAATTATCTGACTTTGACTGGGCCTGAGGCCTCATTATTTGAAGTGGAAAATCTTGTGGCCCTGAAAGCTGTCCATCCAGGCTTTGGCCCCCCAAACCGGACATGAGGTCCGTCAACAATATGTGGATTATTTTGTGGGTAGGGGGGCCATTGATATGCCTGAGGAATTTTAACCTTATTATTTTTAAAAATAAAACCTTTTTTGGAGAAAATATTGTTTAGGTGTTTTCATTTAATATTCTTTTAGGTTTCTCGTCGGTTTACCTAATGCACTTGTATTGCCATGTGTATTTTGCATTTTTAATTAGCCTTCATTGTCAGTGTAAACACAAAACATTGTTTAGTTCACTTTGCACAACATTTACATAATGAAGCCACAAATTCTGCTTAAGAAAATACCTTTTTTAATTATTTTTGAGGAAACTTTCTTTGAAGTGTAGATGTTATTAAAATATTTTGGGGGTTAAAACGCATGAACAGCCATGCGTAAAAAAATTAACAAATAAAAAAACGTGAAAATGTAAACATGTACTATTCATTATCAAGCTTAAAACAAAAACAAACCTGCCAAAACACAGCAAATTCAACGTTCTTTTGTGTTCAAACATTATACACGCCCAAGCACAGCCATTATTTTTTGTAGCTTTTCCTCAACCCGCTTGGTATTTTGCCTGATCTCTATCAAGTCTCCCTTTATTTTTTCAAGGTCACGACAGCAGACCATGAGGTATTGGATCAGGATCTGGGCACTGTGATGTGTAAACTTTTCGGGGTCTCCGGCCAGAACTGCACCTAAACAAAAAAATATCATGTAGTATAGAATATGTAGGCCTACATCTATTAACCTGCATCTGTCTGGTTTGACACTGACCTCTTGTGGTGCCACTTTCCACTTCCACAACTTCACGTTCCTCTCCATCATGTGGTTCAGGGGGTATTGTTGAAGGTGTTGGATTTCTAGGCTCATCTGACGTAGCTTTTTGAAGCCCTATCTAGATTGCAATAAAAGGTAGAGTTTCATTAGTAACTAATAATTTTTTGGCCACAAAAAAACAAGAAAAATAGATTTCTAAATATTATTTGGAAGTGTGGTCCATTTTTAAATGTACCCTCAGTGACAACCGGAACACATGATTGGATACATTGCCCAAACTAGAGCATATACTTTTTGAAACAAAGTTTGACACATTGTAACACCCCAAAGTATATACACAGGATCACCTGTGTGTGACACCCTAAAAATTTAGGGGTTTGGTCCCACACTTGTACTACTGCGTTCAGATGTTTAGGCAGCTGCTGAGCATTCTCTCCCTTAACATTACAATGCCTACCCTTTTTCCCCAAAACAAATGTGATTTGGATTCTAAATATAAAGCAAATTGTTGACCAATTTTGCTCCCCAAAACCCCCCAAAAATTGTGTGTTCACACTGGATGATCCAAAAACATCATTTTAGGAACTGGACGGAGAAAGAGGTTTACTACTTCATTCTGCACACCCCGAATTTTTGGTGAAGAGTTTTGACCACTTTGCCCATAATTTTTGACTTGACAAGATTAGGCCTTTTATACGGCCCATGCTTGGCATCATAATCCTCCCTCCTCAAAATGGCCACCATCTCCACCATTTCCTCGAATGACATGTTGGATGCCTTATATCTCCTGGATCGGGATTTGGGCTCCTCTGGAATTTCCTCCTCTGTAGAGGTAATCTCAGCCACCTGTGTCTCCGCCATGTTGTTAAGCACTACGACGAGCGAGAAGGGGAGGAGAAAGTACAATCTCGAACGTCGGGGGCAGGAAAAGCGTGCAGAGTTTCAAGCATGCGCAGTGTATATCAAGTGAAGATCCATGTGTCGAAAATACGTTCATTTGGTGGGAGAGGGAGTTAGCAACGAACGTGTTGACCAAGGTACATAAGTTTTTAAGGATTTGGGATTCATCAGAGGAGGAGATTTTGGCCTTGAAAATCTGTCAAAAATGCTGATTTGATGAATGTTGCCTGAAACATATGTATTTTCTTGTTGCTTGATTTTACAGAGAGAATGAATAGTTTCAAGAACCCTGACTTTATGGGGGAGTTCATTGATAAATGGAAAGACCTCCCTATCCTTTGGCAGACAAAAAGTGGTGCAAATAAAAATAAAGTGGCCAGGACAGCAGCACTGGAGAGCCTGCTTGCATTTGTGCAAACACAGATACCCACAACAACTCTCCAAGATGTGAAAGCCAAAATTGCTACCATCAGGGGGACATACAGGACCCAGAGGAATATGGTCCTGAAGTCCCAGAGGTCAGGTGCTGCAGCAGATAAGGTTTATAAACCCAGTCTGTGGTACTACAGCAAGTTATCTTTCCTGGATGACCAGCTGGAAGTGCGGGAATCTCTCTCCACCCTTCCCCCCAGAGGTCAATCCAGCCTTCCTTGTAGCCAGCCCTCCAGCCTTCCTTGCAGCCAGCCCTCCAGCCTTCCTAGCAACCCTGCTCTGGCTTCCCCTGAGGATCAAGATGAGGTCCTTGAGGAGGCAGATTTGGATATATGGAGCCAGGTAAAGTATTGATATCTCCATTTATATGTTACAAAAGTGATGATTTAAAATTGTTGTTAGTATTGTTATGTATTCAATGTTAATAAAAAAGAGGATTTAAAGAGCAACATACAGTAGTGGTCAAATTTGAGGGGGACAAGGCAACAATATCAGGAGGCGGAATCTATGCAAAATTACTACCTTTTGACATTCAATTAAAAAATGTCTGGAGGTGAACAATGTGTGTGATTGATGGTGGCAAAAAATAAATAATGTCCCTTTCTTTTTTTACAGCCAGAGCAGAGCCAGGAAGAGGGTGATGTTGGGGACCAATAGGAGGCAGGGCCCAGTGGCACCCAGGAGGAGGCTGGCCCCAGTGGCACCCAGGAGGAGGCTGGGCCCAGCACAAGAGCCCAGATGCCTCCCCTGATAATGAAACCACGAGGGCCAAGGAGAGGTAAGCAGGTGGAGGAGGAAACAAGAGCGTTCATCAAAGAGGCTACTGCGGCCCTCAGAGAGGCACCCTCTGCTGAGGAGGGCTTTGCCGCAGTCCTCGCACATAAGCTTGGCCAAATGGACTTGTGGCAAAAGCTCTATAGTGAGACCCTTCTCCTGAAGGTAATTAACAAGGGATTGCTCGGTGAACTCACCAAGTTCACCGACATCACGGAGGTTGTCCCTACTCCTCCACCTCCTCCTCCTCCTACTACTCCTCCTGCCACAACCTCTCCTCCTGATCCCCAGCCTCCGAGGAAGAAACCAACCAAGGCTGCAGAGAAGGCTGCAGAGAAGGCTGGAGAGAAGGCTACAAGGAAGAGGAAAAAATAATGCCTGCTGTAGTACCACAGACTGGGGACATATATGACTTATCTGCTGCGGTTCCTGACCTCTGGGAGTTCAAGCCAAGATTCGGCTCCTTTTTGTTTTCTTTAAATCAATAGTTTGGTTTTCACATCTTGGATGGTTGTTGTGGGGTCCAAAGGATGCACAAATGCAAGCAGGCTCTCCAGTGCTGCCTTCCCCTTTAATTTGTTATGTTCCTAAATAAAGGATTATTTTTTTTGTCTTAAAATACTTGACTATGTGATTTGTATTTCAAAAGAGAGTTTGCTAGGGAGCAGGCAGGGACATTTCAAATAATATTATTGTTATTAACAAGGGACACAAACCTCCTTGAGGCAAAATGAGACACATTTTGAAGGTTGGTGGGGTAACTTTACACAAGAATAATTTATGCAAAATTCCCCAAAAAAAAAGGCCCCAAAAAAAAAAAACCTAACTTAATTACTAAAATAAACTTCTAAAATAAAATTAAAAAAAATTGTGATCTTTACATTTATTCATGAATTTAGGAGGGAGATGTGGCTTAAAAAGAATATTTTTCTATCAATAAATCAATTAGGAATTACTTTAGGAACAAGTTTGGCATAACTCTCAATGTCATTAGCAAAAGAAGGTAAATTTGTTTAAGCATTATCAAAAGAAGAACGGAATGCGCAGCATTAAAACAATGCTATTAATTCCACCGTGACAAATGTGCCATATCTATTTCCAACGCTAGCTTTACCAAAACGAGCGCTCCCGTCTCATACTTGATTCTGAGCATGCGCATTTTTTTTCACCTCGTGAAAGCATACACACTATCGTTTTTCACGTCGTTAAAAAAAACGACATGAAAAACGACGTGAAAAAATAGAGCATGTTCGAAATTTTTAATGGCCGTTTTTCACGTCGTTAAAAATGCTCTGGAGCATACACACGATCATTTTTAATGCCCATTTTTTAAAATGGCATTTTTAACGGCATGAAAAACGATCGTGTGTATGGGGCATAACGATGAGTTTATTTTCTATTATTGCTTAATAGACAGGAAGAAGTTGATGAGAGAAAGAATAGCAAACTTGGGGAATTAGGTCCAGGCACAAACTAGTAGAATTATCACCACTCGATCCCGAGTGGGTTTAGCTCACCCGGATATTCCTCTCCACAGTTCTAGCAGCCGGAGCGATGCTCGAATATTCACTTAAGTTTCCTTGGAATACGATCAGGAACAGTTCCAAGTCCCGAACTTCTCTGCGCTTGCAACAGTAGAACAAGGTGCAACTGAAGCACATCACAACAAGGCCTATGGTGGATCTTTGAATCCCTCTAGTAGGTAACCAGGCCTCATCCAAGGCGGCGACTCCTTTCACCGAAACTCCTGGTTCCCCCTCGTCTAGAACGGGTCACCCTCTCCCGGGCACCCTGGGACACTTCTTTTGGAGGTAGGCCCTAGCTAAAGGTGCTGGGCCTACTGGTAGAGTTGCAGCCCCAGGCTAAAGGTGCCTGGGACTCATCACACCCACACGCACCCCTGGCCATGAGGGCCACCGAAGGTGAAGTACGTTTCCCTCTCACACTCTCCTCCTCTACTCCACTCCCCCGAAAGATGGTGTCTGCCCCTTATGTACCCTCTCCCGGCATGCACAGCAGGTTGAGTACGCTCACTGTACTACTGCCGAGAGAGGACACCCTAAGGCGTAGCAATGTCACCCATGATTCAACCCTGACCTGATATGGCAGCGCCACCTACAGGCCACAGGGAACCATACACCAGGCAGCATCACATAGGCAGAAGCAAATGCCAAACAATCAAAGTGGTCTGAGCCTGGCTACCAGCTCAGATTAACCCCTAAATTTAGGCGCATAGCACCCCTGAAAAGTAAAAGGGCGCTACATTGGCATTTGGTTACCGTATTTGCCAGCGTATAAGGCGACTGGGCGTATAAGACGACCCCCTAATTTTCCAGCTAAAAGGTTGGTTTTGGGATATACTCCCCGTTAGTGATGAGCCGAACACCCCCCTGTTCGGTTCGCACCAGAACCCGCGAACGGACCGAAAGTTCGAACGAACATTAGAACCCTATTAAATAGAATGGATGCGAACGTTCGAATTCTAAAGTGCTAATTATAACAACTATTATGCATGTTATTGTCCTAAAAAGGGTTTGGGAACCCGGGTTCTGCACCAGGGGACATGTATCAATGCAAAAAGAAGTTTTAAAAACGGTCGTTTTTCGGGAGCAGTCATTTTAATGATGCATAAAGTGAAAAAAAAAAGTCAAATATTCCTTTAAATATCGTACCTGGGGGGTGTCTAAAGTATGCCTGTGAAGTGCCACGTGTTTCCCGTGTTTAGAACTGTCCCTGCACAAAATGACACTTCTAAAGGAAAAAAAAGCCATTTAAAACTGCTTGCGGCTTTAATGTAATGTCTGGTCCCGGTAATATGGATGAAATTCTTTAAGAAAAATGGCATAGCTACCCCATGACCCCCCCCCCCCCTACCCCAGCCCATTACCAGCCCCTTTGGGTCTTGTATGGATATTAAGGGGAACCCCGCACATAAAATAAAAAAGGCCCTATATACTCTGAACAGCCCTATACAGGCGGTGCATACAAGACAGGGACTGTAGGTTTGTTCTTATGTAGAATCTGTTTGTAATTTTGAACAGGTACATTGTTGAAGTGTAGCTCCAGACCAAAAATCTATTTTTAAACTTTTTGGAAAACATAGGTAAGGGTTATCACCCCTGTAACATTTGTTTTGCTGTCTGTGCCCCTGTTCAGAACATTTCACCTCACTTTCCGTCCCAATGACAACTGTTTTTGAAATGTGGTGTTTTTCTTGAAACAAGGATTGCTGATAAAGCATCAGTACAGAGGAGACACCTTTCTCCCATATTTATTCTTACAGGAGAGAATTTTCCTTCCTAGTGGTAGATTTCCTCTCACTTCCTGTTGTCTTCTTGCGTTTGCAAGTAGGAGTCGTTTGTAAGTTGGATGTTTGAAAGTAGGGACCTGCCGTATATACTCTGCAGAAATAGGCCCCTTAGTTGTTGGTGTTGGCACAACACTGTAAGCACTCACAGTTACTCTTGGTTGGTGCTGGAACGCCCTGCTGTCAACTATTATATCAGGAATTTTAATTACATATAATTGTTGAACAGTGGTAGTAAAAATTGGGCCTTTGATGGTGGTGCTGGTGCCACAACACTGTAAGCCCTGACAGTTACTCTTGGTGGGTGCAGCAATGGGCCCTGCTGTGAATTATTAGATCAAGAATTGTAATTACATGCCCCTGTTGAACAGGGGCTGAAAAATTGGGCCTTAGGCACTGGTGGCACAACACTGCAACCCCTCACAGATACTGTACTTGGAGCACAGCAATGAGCCCTGTTGCAAAGTATTGCTTCAAAAATTGTAATGACACGCCCCTGTTAAACAGGGGCTGAAAAATTGGGCCTTAGGCACTGGTGGCACAACACTGCAACTCCTCACAGATACTGTACTTGGAGTACAGCAATGAGCCCTGTTGCAAAGTATTGCTTCAAAAATTGTAATTACACGCCCCTGTTAAACAGGGGCTGAAAAATTGGGCGTTAGGCACTGGTGGCGGCACCCATAAACAAAAATGATCTTCCAAGCTATCATCATCAATCGTATCATTGAGGACTCGGAGGAGGAGGATAGCCAGTCAACATAACAGCACAGGCACTCAGCATCAGCATCAGTCTTGAAGGGATGTGACATGTTAAAATCAATTAGTCTGTTATATCAGCATCAGGTGTGTGGTAGCTGGTGGTGATCCAAGACTGGTTCATCTTGATGAAAGTCAGTCGATCAACCGAGTCGGTGGACAGGCGCACCCTGTGATCCGTGACAAATCCTCCAGCAGCACTGAATGTGCGTTCCGAAAGAACGCTGGATGCAGGACAGGCCAGTAGCTCAATTGCATACTGTGCAAGCTCTGGCCAGTGATCCATCCTCAAGACCCAGTAAGCCAGAGGATTTTCGGTGGGGAAGGTGTCCAAGTCTGACCTTGCCCCTAGATATTCCTGCACCATGTTTATCAGACGCTGGCGATGGTTGCTGGAACCGATCATACTTTGGGGCTGCGGACTAAAGAATTGTCTGAACGCATCGGTCAGACGGCCACCTTCCCCACCGCTCCTTCTTTGACTGGCCGAAGCCTCAGCAACTCGTTGTCCAGGACCAGGAGTTTGCAACCTCCCAGTCTCTGGGAACGCGTTGCACAGACCTTTCTGCAAGGCCTCCCGGAGTTGTCTCATCCTCTGCTCCCTCTGCGACGGTAACATAAGGTCCGCAACCTTACCCTTGTACCGTGGATCAAGGAGAGTGGCCAGCCAGTAATGGTCCCTCTCCTTGATCCGAAGAATACGAGGATCCTTCCGCAGACTTTGCAGGATCAGGGAGGCCATGCAGCGTAGGTTTGCTGAGGCATTCGCTCCGGAGTCCTCTGGGTCACTAAGGACGACATGATCCGCAGCCACCTCCTCCCAGCCACGTACAAGTCCACTGGTTTCTTGGGACTGTAAATCATCCCTAAAAGACTGCTGCTGATGATGCTGAGTGCCAGCCTCCACCTCCATGCTGACACAATCCTCCTCCTCCTCCTCCTCCTCTTCCTGTGCGATGGGTGGGACAGAAGTAACACTGTCTGGGTAAAGGGGGCCTTGAGAGGCAAGGAAGTCCTCCTCTTCCTGCCTCTGTTCTGCCTCAAGTGCCCTGTCCATTATTCCACGCAGCGTGTGCTCCAACAGGTGGACAAGAGGTACAGTGTCACTGATGCATGCACTGTCACTGCTCACCATCCTCGTGGCCTCCTCAAATGGTGCCAGGACAGTGCATGCATCCCTGATCATGCCCCACTGGCGTGGAGAAAAAAAACCAAGCTCCCCTGACCCTGTCCTGGTGCCGTAGTCGCACAGGTACTCATTGATGGCCCTCTGCTGCGTGTGCAGCCGCTGCAGCATGGCCAACGTTGAGTTCCACCTGGTGGGCATGTCACATATAAGGCGGTTCTTGGGCAGGTTCAACTCCTTTTGCAGCTCAGCCAGGCGAGCACTGGCATTATAAGATCTGCGGAAATGCACACAGACTTTCCTGGCCTGCCTCAGGACATCCTGTAAGCCCGGGTACCTGCCCAAGAAGCGCTGCACCACCAGGTTAAGGACGTGAGCCACACAGGGCACATGGGTCAGTTGTCCCTGTCGGAGGGCGGAGAGGAGGTTGGTGCCATTGTCGCAAACCACCATTCCTGGCTTAAGCTGGCGTGGCGTCAACCACCTCTCGGCCTGGCCCTGCAGAGCAGACAGGACCTCTGCCCCAGTGTGGCTTCTGTCCCCCAAACACACCAGCGCAAGCACGGCATGGCATCTTTTTGCCTGCGTACTTGCGTAGCCCCGTGAACGGCTACGGAGCACCGCTGGTTCATAGGACAAACCACAGGAAGAGGCCATGGAGGAAGAAGAAGAGGAGGGGGTGGAGGAGAGAGGTGTGTCACAACCAGTAGTAGCATTTTGGAGGCGTGGCGGTGGGACAACCTCCAACACTACTGCACCTTGTCCTGAATCCTTCCCAGCTGCCAAAAGAGTGACCCAATGGGCCGTGAAAGAAAGGTAACGTCCCTGTCCATGCCTGCTGGACCATGAGTCAGCGGTAATATGCACCTTACCGCTGACCGCCCTGTCCAGCGAGGCCAAGACATTGCCTTCCACATGCCGGTAGAGAGCCGGAATAGCCTTCCGTGCGAAAAAGTGGCGTTTGGGAACCTGCCACTGAGGAACCGCACATTGCACAAACTCACGGAAGGGGGCCGAGTCTACCAACTGAAAAGGCAGCAGTTGAAGCGCTAGCAATTTAGCCAAGCTAGCATTCAACCGCTGGGCATGTGGATGGCTGGGAGTGAACTTCTTTCGACGGTCCAGCAGCTGGGGCAGGGAAATTTGCCTGCTAGAATCGGACGTCGGTGTACTGCTAGCAGAGTGGGCGCAAGTACTTGGCTGTGACACACCTAATTCTACACCTTCATTCCTCTCAGTGCATGTTTCAGAGAGGACTGAAGTTATAGTGGGGTTGGAGATCCCAGCTGATGCGGTGCAAGGAGAGGTCCGCTTTGTTCTTTGGTGTGGGTCTTTGAGGTAGGCTTGCCAACGAGCTGCATGGCAGGTCAACATATGTCTGGTCAGGCATGTGGTACCCAAGCGGCTGATGTTTTGGCCACGCGATATACGCTTGAGACATATGTTGCAAACAGCAGCTGTGCGATCTGATGCACTAGCCTCAAAAAAGGCCCACACCAAAGAACTTTTTGAATGACGGGCAGAGGCAGCGCCCTGCACAGGCGGAGCTCTGCGGTGTGATTCCGTCGGTGTACTGCCCTTACGCTGGCCACCAAAGGGCATCCTGCCTCGTTGGAGATGTGCCTCCTCCTCATCCTCCTCCTCCTCCTCTCTCCTATTAGGCACCCACGTGGAGTCAGTGACCTCATCATCCCCTCCCTCCTCATCACTGGAGCCAATCTGGCAGTATGCTGCAGCTGCTGGAACATGACTGCCAGATTGGTGTCCTTCTTGAGCATCCCCTCTGTCTGCTCTCACGCTACTGCCTTCCTCTAGCTGGGTTTCATCATCAGACCCTTCGAAACGCTGGGCATCCTCCTGGAGCATGTACCCAACACTGTGCTGAAACAGTTCGGGGGACTCCTCAGGAGGAGGACATGGTGGGTCTAGGGAAGGAGTGACTGATGATTTGTCTGACATTGATACCAGGGAAGACGACGCTTTGGCAGCTGCTTTTCCAGTACCCTGAGCCTGGGTGAGAGAGGATGAGGAGGAGGAGGAGGGCTTGGTCATCCACTCTACCAAGTCTTCGGCATGATGTGGCTCAACATGTCCAGCTGCCGAAAAGAAGGACAAGCGTGTCCCATGGCCATGTGCTGATGACAATGCACCGCGTCCACGACCAGCACTGTTGCCCCCAGACACAGAGCCTGCTTGCCCTCTTTTATTGCCTCCTGACTGTCTGCCTCTCCTTGTTTGCCTTCCAGACATTCTAATAGATGGCCTGCACGGAGATGGGAAAAAAGCAATAAGGGCTACCTTCAGGTGTCCTTCTCTGTCCCTTGAAACAAGGACTTTCACAGTGAAAGAAACTGACACTCTCCCTACCTACAGTTTTCTGTCCCTAGAAAAAATGTTTTTTTTAATCACAATATAGCACAAGAAAAATTCACTCACTGTCCTTACAGGTCCCTGGAAACAAGGACTTGCAGAGTGAAAGAAAAAAAACACTCTCCCTACCTACAGTTTTCTGTCCCTAGAAAAAATGTTTTTTTTAATCACAATATAGCACAAGAAAAATTCACTCACTGTCCTTACAGGTCCCTGGAAACAAGGACTTGCAGAGTGAAAGAAAAAAAACACTCTCCCTACCTACAGTTTTCTGTCCCTAGAAAAAATGTTTTTTTTAATCACAATATAGCACAAGAAAAATTCACTCACTGTCCTTACAGGTCCCTGGAAACAAGGACTTGCAGAGTGAAAGGAAAAAAACACTCTCCCTACCTACAGTTTTCTGTCCCTAGAAAAAATGTTTTTTTTAATCACAATATAGCACAAGAAAAATTCACTCACTGTCCTTACAGGTCCCTGGAAACAAGGACTTGCAGAGTGAAAGGAAAAAAACACTCTCCCTACCTACAGTTTTCTGTCCCTAGAAAAAATGTTTTTTTTAATCACAATATAGCACAAGGACAATTCACTCACTGTCCTTCCAGGTCCCTGGAAACAAGGACTTGCAGAGTGAAAGAAACTGACACTCTCCCTACCTACAGTTTTCTGTCCCTAGAATAAATGTTTTTTTAATCACAATATAGCACAAGAAAAATTCACTCACTGTCCTTACAGGTCCCTGGAAACAAGGACTTGCAGAGTGAAAGAAAAAAAACACTCTCCCTACCTACAGTTTTCTGTCCCTAGAAAAAATGTTTTTTTTAATCACAATATAGCACAAGAAAAATTCACTCACTGTCCTTACAGGTCCCTGGAAACAAGGACTTGCAGAGTGAAAGAAAAAAAACACTCTCCCTACCTACAGTTTTCTGTCCCTAGAAAAAATGTTTTTTTTAATCACAATATAGCACAAGAAAAATTCACTCACTGTCCTTACAGGTCCCTGGAAACAAGGACTTGCAGAGTGAAAGAAAAAAAACACTCTCCCTACCTACAGTTTTCTGTCCCTAGAAAAAATGTTTTTTTTAATCACAATATAGCACAAGAAAAATTCACTCACTGTCCTTACAGGTCCCTGGAAACAAGGACTTGCAGAGTGAAAGAAAAAAAACACTCTCCCTACCTACAGTTTTCTGTCCCTAGAAAAAATGTTTTTTTTAATCACAATATAGCACAAGAAAAATTCACTCACTGTCCTTACAGGTCCCTGGAAACAAGGACTTGCAGAGTGAAAGGAAAAAAACACTCTCCCTACCTACAGTTTTCTGTCCCTAGAAAAAATGTTTTTTTTAATCACAATATAGCACAAGAAAAATTCACTCACTGTCCTTACAGGTCCCTGGAAACAAGGACTTGCAGAGTGAAAGGAAAAAAACACTCTCCCTACCTACAGTTTTCTGTCCCTAGAAAAAATGTTTTTTTTAATCACAATATAGCACAAGGACAATTCACTCACTGTCCTTCCAGGTCCCTGGAAACAAGGACTTGCAGAGTGAAAGAAACTGACACTCTCCCTACCTACAGTTTTCTGTCCCTAGAATAAATGTTTTTTTAATCACAATATAGCACAAGAAAAATTCACTCACTGTCCTTACAGGTCCCTGGAAACAAGGACTTGCAGAGTGAAAGAAAAAAAACACTCTCCCTACCTACAGTTTTCTGTCCCTAGAAAAAATGTTTTTTTTAATCACAATATAGCACAAGAAAAATTCACTCACTGTCCTTACAGGTCCCTGGAAACAAGGACTTGCAGAGTGAAAGAAAAAAAACACTCTCCCTACCTACAGTTTTCTGTCCCTAGAAAAAATGTTTTTTTTAATCACAATATAGCACAAGAAAAATTCACTCACTGTCCTTACAGGTCCCTGGAAACAAGGACTTGCAGAGTGAAAGGAAAAAAACACTCTCCCTACCTACAGTTTTCTGTCCCTAGAAAAAATGTTTTTTTTAATCACAATATAGCACAAGGACAATTCACTCACTGTCCTTCCAGGTCCCTGGAAACAAGGACTTGCAGAGTGAAAGAAACTGACACTCTCCCTACCTACAGTTTTCTGTCCCTAGAATAAATGTTTTTTTAATCACAATATAGCACAAGAAAAATTCACTCACTGTCCTTACAGGTCCCTGGAAACAAGGACTTGCAGAGTGAAAGGAAAAAAACACTCTCCCTACCTACAGTTTTCTGTCCCTAGAAAAAATGTTTTTTTTAATCACAATATAGCACAAGGACAATTCACTCACTGTCCTTCCAGGTCCCTGGAAACAAGGACTTGCAGAGTGAAAGAAACTGACACTCTCCCTACCTACAGTTTTCTGTCCCTAGAATAAATGTTTTTTTAATCACAATATAGCACAAGAAAAATTCACTCACTGTCCTTACAGGTCCCTGGAAACAAGGACTTGCAGAGTGAAAGAAAAAAAACACTCTCCCTACCTACAGTTTTCTGTCCCTAGAAAAAATGTTTTTTTTAATCACAATATAGCACAAGAAAAATTCACTCACTGTCCTTACAGGTCCCTGGAAACAAGGACTTGCAGAGTGAAAGAAAAAAAACACTCTCCCTACCTACAGTTTTCTGTCCCTAGAAAAAATGTTTTTTTTAATCACAATATAGCACAAGAAAAATTCACTCACTGTCCTTACAGGTCCCTGGAAACAAGGACTTGCAGAGTGAAAGAAAAAAAACACTCTCCCTACCTACAGTTTTCTGTCCCTAGAAAAAATGTTTTTTTTAATCACAATATAGCACAAGAACAATTCACTCACTGTCCTTACAGGTCCCTGGAAACAAGGACTTGCAGAGTGAAAGAAAAAAAACACTCTCCCTACCTACAGTTTTCTGTCCCTAGAAAAAATGTTTTTTTTAATCACAATATAGCACAAGAAAAATTCACTCACTGTCCTTACAGGTCCCTGGAAACAAGGACTTGCAGAGTGAAAGGAAAAAAACACTCTCCCTACCTACAGTTTTCTGTCCCTAGAAAAAATGTTTTTTTTAATCACAATATAGCACAAGAAAAATTCACTCACTGTCCTTACAGGTCCCTGGAAACAAGGACTTGCAGAGTGAAAGGAAAAAAACACTCTCCCTACCTACAGTTTTCTGTCCCTAGAAAAAATGTTTTTTTTAATCACAATATAGCACAAGAAAAATTCACTCACTGTCCTTACAGGTCCCTGGAAACAAGGACTTGCAGAGTGAAAGGAAAAAAACACTCTCCCTACCTACAGTTTTCTGTCCCTAGAAAAAATGTTTTTTTTAATCACAATATAGCACAAGAAAAATTCACTCACTGTCCTTACAGGTCCCTGGAAACAAGGACTTGCAGAGTGAAAGGAAAAAAACACTCTCCCTACCTACAGTTTTCTGTCCCTAGAAAAAATGTTTTTTTTAATCACAATATAGCACAAGAAAAATTCACTCACTGTCCTTACAGGTCCCTGGAAACAAGGACTTGCAGAGTGAAAGGAAAAAAACACTCTCCCTACCTACAGTTTTCTGTCCCTAGAAAAAATGTTTTTTTTAATCACAATATAGCACAAGGACAATTCACTCACTGTCCTTCCAGGTCCCTGGAAACAAGGACTTGCAGAGTGAAAGAAACTGACACTCTCCCTACCTACAGTTTTCTGTCCCTAGAATAAATGTTTTTTTAAGCACAATATAGCACAAGGACAATTCACTCACTGTCCTTCCAGGTCCCTGGAAACAAGGACTTGCAGAGTGAAAGAAACTGACACTCTCCCTACCTACAGTTTTCTGTCCCTAGAATAAATGTTTTTTTTAAGCACACTATAGCACAAGCACAAAACACACTGACACTCTCCCTACCTATCCTTCTCTTTCCCTAAACTAAAGGAATCCAGGTTAAGCAAGAAAGAAATAACAGTCACTGTCCCTGCCTATGCTGCTCTATCCCTGCTCCGGAACACACTACACTAGGCCGCCGTGCTGGCGGCCTTTTATAGTGTGGGGCGTGTACTAAACACCCTCAGCAATAATTGGCCACAGGCATCCTGCCTGTGGCCAATCATTGCTCTCCTCGCTGCCGGCGCTGTGATTGGCCAAGCATGCGGGGTCACAGTGCATGCTTGGCCAATCACAGCGCCTGGATGACACTGCGATGGCGTAGTGCATTGTGGGCCGTTCGCGTCACTCGAATTTGGCGCGAACGGCCCAAATCGTTCGATCTTCGTCGAACGATCGAACAGCCGATGTTCGAGTCGAACGTATGTTCGACTCGAACACGAAGCTCATCCCTACTCCCCGTATAAGATGACCCCCTTCCGACACACCTTACTGTGCCCATTGCATACCTCACTGTGCCCATTGCATACCTCACTGTGCCCATTGAATACCTCACTGTGCCCATTGAATACCTCACTGTGCTCATTGCATACCTCACTGTGCCCATTGCCTACCTCACTGTGCCCATTGCCTACCACACTGTGCCAATCTCCATACCTTATCCCTGTATGCAGAGTCAGACTTTGGGTGTCCATTGTTCAAAAGCTGCGCCTCCTCCTCCTCCTGTTCCGTGATAGGCGGAACACTCAGTTTCCCAGCAGAGCCTGTGTACCAGTGTTCCGCCTATCACGGATGTCCTCTCGTCCAAGGTCGAGGATGAGAAGACGTCTGTGATAGGCGGAACACCGAACACAGGCTCTGCTGGGAAACGGAGTGTTCCGCCTATCATGCAACAGGACGAGGAGGAGGCACGGCTTTTGAACAATGGACGCCCGAAGTCTGACTCTGCATACAGGTACTGGCGTATAAGACGACCCCCGATTTTTGGGGGATATTTTTAAGTACAAAAGGTCGTCTTATACGCCGGAAAATACGGGTATATATTGCATAAAATTACATCAAGCCCACTTAAAAAAAAAAAGCCACCTCCAATCACAGGGAGGAACAATTTCCCAAGATGTGGTTCTATTGGATGGAATTCAGCTGTTCCCCTGAATATTGACCATGATGTCAAGTCTGTAACTTGTGGAATAACTTAACAAGCCCTAATGCTAGATCTCACTTTCTTTGCACTACCCCTGTTATTTGGCCCAAATTCCCCTCTTCCCCTCCCTCTTTTTTTTTTTTTTCTTCTGTTGTTATTTTTCTCTTTTTTTCTCCCTGTACCCTCCCTCTCAAAGGCTTCTCTCATTTAAAAAAAAAAAAAAAAAAAGTTATATTGCGCCCATTAAAAAAATAAAAATAAATAAATAAGCCACCTCCGATTAGAGGGAGGAACAATTTTACAAGATGTGGTTCTATTTAATGGAATTTTCAAAGGGATTGTTTTTTTTTCTTCTTGTCTCTCCTAGTTTTTTCTGGAGTCAACACCTTCCACTGAGCAAAGACTCTGCTCTGCTCCATGGACTCCTGCAATGGCCTCCTGATTGATCAAAGTTGATAATTGTGGTATCTAAGATAAGAAAAGGTGCCACTCACCAACCCAGTGCATTAGTATGTAGATCAATGTGGCCTCAGCCAGTGCTGCTCCAGTCATGCTCCCCTGACATGTTTTGTCCTGCACACCGGGGCTTGGTCACAAAGGTCTCTATAACCAAGCCCTGGTGAGTGAGGCGACACATGTCAGGGATGGTGTTGCTGGAGCGGTGCTGGCTAAGGCAACATTCATCTACATACTAATGCACTGGGTTTGTGAGCACCCCTTTTTCTTCTCATTGATAAGGCTCTTACACCTCTGAAAGGTGCACTGACGCCAGCTCCCTTTACTGCAACTGCTAGGGAGAATTTTTTCTCAGCTTAGAGCGGCACTGCAAGTTTCATTTGTAAATTGATAATTGTGGTGTTCTTGGTTACAATGGGGTCGATTTACTAAAGGCAAACAGACTGTGCACTTTTGTAAGTGCAGTTGCACTCTGCAAGTACAGTTGCTCCAGAGCTTGGTAAATGAGGAAGAGCTCTGCTGACTTCCATCATCCAATCATGTGCAAGCAAAACTGCTGTTTTACTATTTTCCTTGCATGTGATTGGGTATTCTTTGTAAAGTGAAGCTTTTAAGGTAGCAAGAAAAACAACAAACACTCCTGCGCACGAGATGACCGTCAAGCATTCAGTGGTTTACAACGATGACACAGGCCTTGCTGCCCTTCGTGGATAGGGGTATCCTGATAGCAAACAAGAAAAGAAAGAAAAGGGCGCACCAGCCTAGTGTAATATCGTTGAGATAATTTATTGGATAAAATCAATGAAAAGGTACTCACAAAGGTGCAAGAGTTGTTCGCATTGTACAGATGATGCCATGGAAGGCTGCAACATGTAGAATCCACAACACACTCCAACAGGTCATAGAGGACGTAGTGGGGCACACCGCCGGCTGACGCGTTTCGAAGCGCACAGCTTCTTCATGACTGCTTGGCTCTGATGAAGAAGCTGTTGCAGCCTTCCATGGCATCATCTGTACAATGCGAACAACTCTTGCACCTTTGTGAGTACCTTTTCATTGATTTTATCCAATAAATTACCTCAACGATATTACACTAGGCTGGTGCGCCCTTTTTTTTCTTTTCTTGCTTAAAGTGAAGGTTTACCTAATTTACTAATCTCTAGAGCAGGTGCACTTGCAGAGTGTAACTGCACTTGAAAAGATGCACAGTTTATTTGCCTTTAGTAAATCAACCCCACAGCATCCATATTATCAGTAAAATTCTAAATACTTGGTGAGTTCAGCTTTCCGTTGAATAGGCTGTTGAATATAGTTGGAATATATGACGCTTTGTTTTTCATGATGCCTTTCATGGTTCTTTTTGTGGTGACTCCTGAATTATTAATACTGCAACCATCGCCTGTTTAAACTGAAAGATGTAATTAGACCATTGCGACTTGCAAGCATTCTTTCTTTAAAGTTTCTGAATAAGTGAAAATTAAGAATGGAAAAAAATAATAAAATACATAATAAAATAATAAAATAAGCAAGGAAGCACTTCATATATTGCGAATACAATAATTATCAATTATTGTATTCGCAATAATTGAGCGTATTTTTCGCTCCATAAGACGCACCTGACCATAAGACGCACCTAGGTTTTAGAGGAGGAAAATATGAAAAAAAAATTCTGAACCAAATGGTGGACTAAAATATTTAATAAAATATAACAGAATAATATTTCTACACTGACAACCAATATAAGGGGGCACCCTACACTGATCCCCAATGTAAATGGGACATTTACACTGACCCCAACACAACAGGAGTATTTACATCAACCATCAATGTATTTGAGACATTTACACTGACTAGCCATTAGGGATGAGCTCGGTGTTCGAGTCGAACATAAGTTCGACTCGAACATCGGCTGTTCGACCGTTCGGCGAACATCGAACGATTTGGGCCGTTCGCGCCAAATTCGAGTGACGCGAACGGCCCACAATACACTGCGCCATCGCAGTGCAATCCCGGCGCTGTGATTGGCCAAGCATGCACTGTGACCCTGCATGCTTGGCCAATCACAGCGCCGGCAGCTAGGAGAGCCATAATTGGCCACAGGCAGGTTGCCTGTGGCCAATTATAGCTCAGGGGGTTTAGCACACGCCCCACACTATAAAAGGCCGCCAGCGCAGCGGCCTTGTGTAGTGTGTTCCGGCGCAGGGAAAGAGTTACATAGGCAGGGACAGTGTCAGTGCTATTTGTACCTCAAACTTGTGTGTAGGGAGAGAGAAGGATAGGCAGGGAGAGTGTCAGGCCTCGTACACACGGCCGATTTTCTCGGCAAGAACCAGCAAGAAACTTGCTGGCAGAGAGGTCTTGCCGAGTAAATCGGTCGTGTGTACGCGGCTATCGGGTTTCTCGTCGAGAAAACCGACAAGAAACCTCAACGAGAAAATAGAGAACCTGCTCTCTATTTTCTCGTCGAGATTCTCCTCGGCATGTTTCTCGACGAGAAAAGTGAGTGTGTGTAAACTTACCTGTCCTCCCGGAAGCCCGCGCATGTTCGAAATGAATTCGACGCATGCGCGGTAGCTTCCTAGGCATACGTAGGGTATACCAAGATGGCGGCGAAGGCATCGAATGTGACGAGCGCATGCTCGTCGTAGTCGATGACGTCACCGCGTACGCTCCATTCAAAGAACCGCAGGTTCTTTGAAACGAGCGTGTGTACACTCGGCCGGGACAAGTTTCTTGTCCAAGAATCTCGTTGAAAAAAACGACATGTTTTTTTCAACGAGAATCTCGGCCGTGTGTACAAGGCCTTTGTGTCATATTCTTTGCTAAACCTTGTGTGCAGGGAGAGAGAAGGATAGGCAGGGGACAGTGTCAGTGTCACATTCTTTGCTAAACCTTGTGTGCAGGGAGAGAGAAGGATAGGCAGGGAGAGTGTCAGTGTCATATTCTTTGATAAACCTTGTGTGCAGGGAGAAAGAAGGATAGGCAGGGGACAGTGTCAGTGTCACATTCTTTGCTAAACATTGTGTGCAGGGAGAGAGAAGGATAGGCAGGGAGAGTGTCAGTGTCATATTCTTTGATAAACCTTGTGTGCAGGGAGAGAGAAGGATAGGCAGGGGACAGTGTCAGTGTCATTGTTGCTAAGCCTCCTGCACATTATACACCTGAAGTTAGCCCGTATTGCTGTGTTTTCCTGGTGTGTTACACCAACAGGCATTTGCAGCACTTACAGCGGGCGGAGTGTGCCTCCTGCACATTATACACCTGAAGTTAGCCCGTATTGCTGTGTTTTCCTGGTGTGTCACACCAACAGGCATTTGCAGCACTTACAGCGGGCGGAGTGTGCCTCCTGCACATTATACACCTGAAGTTAGCCCGTATTGCTGTGTTTTCCTGGTGTGTTACACCAACAGGCATTTGCAGCACTTACAGCGGGCGGAGTGTGCCTCCTGCACATTATACACCTGAAGTTAGCCCGTATTGCTGTGTTTTCCTGGTGTGTTACACCAACAGGCATTTGCAGCACTTACAGCGGGCGGAGTGTGCCTCCTGCACATTATACACCTGAAGTTAGCCTGTATTGCTGTGTTTTCCTGGTGTTACACCAACAGGCATTTGCAGCACTTACAGCGGGCGGAGTGTGCCTCCTGATCATGTTACACCTGAAGTTAGCCCGTATTGCTGTGTTTTCCTGGTGTGTTACACTAACAGGCATTTGCAGCACTTACAGCGGGCGGAGTGTGCCTCCTGCACATTATACACCTGAAGTTAGCCTGTATTGCTGTGTTTTCCTGGTGTTACACCAACAGGCATTTGCAGCACTTACAGCGGGCGGAGTGTGCCTCCTGCACATTATACACCTGAAGTTAGCCCGTATTGCTGTGTTTTCCTGGTGTGTTACACCAACAGGCATTTGCAGCACTTACAGCGGGCGGAGTGTGCCTCCTGCACATTATACACCTGAAGTTAGCCTGTATTGCTGTGTTTTCTTGGTGTTACACCAACAGGCATTTGCAGCACTTACAGCGGGCGGAGTGTGCCTCCTGATCATATTACACCTGAAGTTAGCCTGTATTGCTGTGTTTTCCTGGTGTGTTACACCAACAGGCATTTGCAGCACTTACAGCAGGCGTAGTGTGATTCCTGCAAAATATACTCCTGAAGCTAGGCCTTATTGCTGGTTTTCCCATCTCCCTGCAGGCCATTAGAATGTCTGGAAGGCAAAAAAGGAGAGGCAGACAGTCAGGAGCCAATAAAAGAGGGCAAGCAGGCTCTGTGTCTAGAGACAACAGTGCTGGTCGTGGACGCGGTGCATCGCCATCAGCACGTGGCCATGGGACACGCTTGTCCTTATTTTCGGCAGCTGGACGTGTTGAGCCGCATCATGCCGAAGACTTGGTAGAGTGGATGACCAAGACCTCCTCATCCTCCTCATCCTCTCTCACCCAGGCTCAGGGTACTGGCAAAGCAGCTGCCAAAGCGTCCTCTTCCCTGGTATCAATGTCATCATCAGTCACTCCTTCCCTAGACCCACCATGTCCTCCTGAGGAGTCCCTCGAACTGTTTGAGCACAGTGTCGGGTACATGCTCCAGGAGGATGCCCAGCGCTTCGAAGGGTCTGATGATGATACCCAGCTAGAGGAAGGCAGTAGCGTGAGAGCAGAGAGAGGGGATGCTCAAGAAGGACACCAATCTGGCAGTCATGTTCCAGCAGCTGCAGCATACTGCCAGATTGGCTCCAGTGATGAGGAGGGAGGGGATTATGAGGTCACTGACTCCACGTGGGTGCCTAATAGGAGAGAGGAGGAGGAGGAGGATGAGGAGGAGGCACATCTCCAACGAGGCAGGATTCCCTCAGGGGGCCAGCGTAAGGGCAGCAGACTGAATCACACCGCAGAGCTCCGCCTGTGCAGGGCGCTGCCTCTGCCCGTTATTCAAAAAGTTCTTTGGTGTGGGCCTTTTTTGAGTAGAGTGTGTCAGATCGCACAGCTGCTGTTTGCAACATATGTCTCAAGCGTATATCGCGTGGCCAAAACATCAGCCGCTTGGGCACCACATGCTTGACCAGACATATGTTGACCTGCCATGCAGCTCGTTGGCAAGCCTACCTAAAAGACCCACACCAAAGAACAAAGCGGACCTCTCCTTGCTCCTCATCAGCTGGGATCTCTAACCCCAAGTACTTGCGGGCGCTCTGCTAGCAGTACACCGACGTCCGATTCTAGCAGGCAAATTTCCCTGCCCCAGCTGCTGGACCGTCAAAAGAAGTTCACTCCCAGCCATCCACATGCCCAGCGGTTGAATGCTAGCTTGGCTAAATTGCTAGCACTTCAACTGCTGCCTTTTCAGTTGGTAGACTCGGCCCCCTTCCGTGAGTTTGTGCAATGTGCGGTTCCTCAGTGGCAGGTTCCCAAACGCCACTTTTTCTCATGGAAGGCGATTCCGGCTCTCTGCCGGCATGTGGAAGGAAATGTCTTGGCCTCGCTGGACAGGGCGGTCAGCGGTAAGATGCATATTACCGCTGACTCATGGTCCAGCAGGCATGGACATGGACGTTACCTTTCTTTCATGGCCCATTGGGTCACTCTTTTGGCAGCTGGGAAGGATGCAGGACAAGGTGCAGTAGTGTTGGAGGTTGTTCCGCCGCCACGCCTCCAAAATGCTACTACTGGTTGTGACACACCTCTCTCCTCCACCCCCTCCTCTTCTTCTTCCTCCATGGCCTCTTCCTGTGCTTTGTCCTCGGAACCAGCGGTGCTTCGTAGGCGTTCAAGGGGCTACGCAAGTACGCAGGCGAAAAGATGCCATGCCGTGCTTGCACTGGTGTGTTTGGGGGACAGGAGCCACACTGGGGCAGAGGTTCTGTCTGCTCTGCAGGGGCAGGCCGAGAGGTGGTTGACGCCACGCCAGCTTAAGCCAGGAATGGTGGTTTGCGACAATGGCACCAACCTCCTCTCCGCCTTCCGACAGGGACAACTGACCCATGTGCCCTGTGTGGCTCATGTCCTTAACCTGGTGGTGCAGCGGTTCTTGGGCAGGTACCTGGGCTTACAGGATGTCCTGAGGCAGGCCAGGAAAGTCTGTGTGCATTTCTGCAGATCTTATAATGCCAGTGCTCGCCTGGCTGAGCTGCAAAAGGAGTTGAACCTGCCCAAGAACTGCCTTATATGTGACATGCCCACCAGGTGGAACTCAACGTTGGCCATGCTGCAGTGGCTGCACACACAGCAGAGGGCCATCAATGAGTACCTGTGCGACTACGGCACCAGGACAGGGTCAGGGGAGCTCTGGTTTTTTTCACCACACCAGTGGGGCATGATCAGGGATGCATGCACTGTCCTGGCACCATTTGAGGAGGCCACGAGGATGGTGAGCAGTGACAGTGCATGCATCAGTGACACTGTACCTCTTGTCCACCTGTTGGAACATACGCTGCGTGGAATAATGGACAGGGCACTTGAGGCAGAACAGAGGCAGGAAGAGGAGGACTTCCTTGCCTCTCAAGGCCCCCTTTACCCAGACAGTGTTCCTTCCCACCCATCGCACAGGAAGAGGAGGAGGAGAAGGATTGTGTCAGCATGGAGGTGGAGCCTGGCACTCAGCATCATCAGCAGCAGTCTTTTAGGGATGATTTACAGTCCCAAGAAACCCGTGGACTTGTACGTGGCTGGGAGGAGGTGGCTGCGGATCATGTCATCCTTAGTGACCCAGAGGACTCCGGACCGAATGCCTCAGCTAACCTACGCTGCATGCCTCCCTGATCCTGCAAAGTCTGCGGAAGGATCCTCGTATTCTTCGGATCAAGGAGAGGGACCATTACTGGCTGGCCACTCTCCTTGATCCACGGTACAAGGGTAAGGTTGCGGACCTTATCTTACCGTCGCAGAGGGAGCAGAGGATGAGACAACTCTGGGAGGCCTTGCAGAAAGGTCTGTGCAACGCGTTCCCAGAGACTGGGAGGTTACAAACTCCTGGTCCTGGACAACGAGTTACTGAGGCGTTCAGACAATTCTTTAGTCCGCAGCCCCAAGGTATGATCGGTTCCAGCAACCATCGCCAGCGTCTGATATACATGGTGCAGGAATACCTAGGGGCAAGGTCAGACTTGGACACCTTCCCCACTGAAAATCATCTGGCTTACTGGGTCTTGAGGATGGATCACTGGCCAGAGCTTGCACAGTATGCAATTGAGCTACTGGCCTGTCCTGCATCCAGCGTTCTTTCAGAACGCACATTCAGTGCTGCTGGAGGATTTGTCACGGATCACAGGGTGCGCCTGTCCACCGACTCGGTTGATCGACTGACCTTCATAAAGATGAACCAGTCTTGGATCACCACCAGCTACCAAACACCTGAAGCTGATATAACAGACTAATTTATTTTCAAATGTCACATCCCTTCAAGACTGATGCTGATGCTGAGTGACTGTCCTGTTATGTTGACTGACTATCCTCCTCCTCCTCAATGATCCGATTGATGATGATAGCTTGGAAGAACATTTTTGTTTCTGGGTGCCGCCACCAGTGGCTAAGGCCCAATTTTTCAGCCCCTGTTTAACAGGGGCATGTAATTACAGTTTTTTATGCAATGCTTTGCAGCAGGGCTCATTCCTGCACTCCAACTAGAGTATCTGGGAGAGGTTGCAGTGTCGTGGCACCAGCACCAGTGCCTAAGGCCCAATTTTTCAGCCCCTGTTTAACAGGGGCATGTAATTACAATTTTTTATGCAATGCTTTGCAGCAGGGCTCATTCCTGCACTCCAACTAGAGTATCTGGGAGAGGTTGCAGTGTCGTGGCACCAGCACCAGTGCCTAAGGCCCAATTTTTCAGCCCCTGTTTAACAGGGGCATGTAATTACAATTTTTTATGCAATGCTTTGCAGCAGGGCTCATTCCTGCACTCCAACTAGAGTATCTGGGAGAGGTTGCAGTGTCGTGGCACCAGCACCAGTGCCTAATGCCCAATTTTTCAGCCCCTGTTTAACAGGGGCGTGTAATTACAATTTTTGATGCAATACTTTGCAACAGGGCTCATTGCTGTGCTCCAAGTACAGTATCTGTGAGGGGTTGCAGTGTTGTGGCACCAGTGCCTAAGGCCCAATTTTTCTGCCCCTGTTAAACAGGGGCATGTATTTACAATTCTTGATCTAATAATTCACAGCAGGACCCATTCCTGCGCCCACCAAGAGTAACTGTGAGGCCTTACAGTGTTGTGTCAACACCACCACCACCACCACCAAAGGCTAAATTTTTCAGCCCCTGTTCAACAGGGGCATGCAATTACAATTCTTGATCTAATAATTCACAGCAGGGCCCATTCATGCGCCCACCAAGAGTAACTGTGAGGGCTTACAGTGTTGTGGCAACACCAACATGTAAGGGGCAAATTTCAGCAGAGTATATACGGCAGGCCCCTACTTTCAAACATCCAACTTACAAATGACTCCTACTTGCAAACGAAAGGAGACAACAGGAAGTGAGAGGAAATCTACCCCTAGGAAGTGAAATTCTCTCCTGTAAGAGTTAATATGGGAAAAAGGTGTCTCCTCTCTACTGATGCTTTATCACCAATCCTTGTTTCAATAAAAACCCCACTTTTCAAAAACATTTGTCATTGGGATGGAAAGTGAGGGGAAATGTTCTGAACAGGTGCACAGACAGCAAAACAAATGTTACAGGGGTGATAACCCTTCCCTATGTTTTCCAAAAAGCTTAAAAATATATTTTTTTGGCTGGAGCTACACTTAAACAATGTACCTGTTCAAAATTACAAACAGATTCTACATAAGAACAAACCTACAGTCCCTGTCTTGTATGCACCGCCTGTATACGGCTGTTCAGAGTATATAGGGCCTTTTTTATTTTGTGTGCGGGGTTCCCCTTAATATCCATACAAGACCCAAAGGGGCTGGTAATGGGCTGGGGTAAAAGGGGGGGGGGGTGATGGCGTAAGCTATGCCATTTTTCTCAAAGGTTTTCATCCATATTACCGGGACCAAACATTACATTAAAGCCGCAAGCAGTTTTAAATGGCTTTTTTTTCCTTTAGAAATATCATTTTGTGCAGGGACAGTTCTAAACACGGGAAACACGTGGCACTTCACAGGCATACTTTAGACACCCCCCAGGTACGATATTTAAAGGAATATTTGACTTTTTTTTATTAGTCGTTATAATTAGCACTTTAGATTTTGAACGTTCGCATCCATTGTATTTAATAGGATTCTAACGTTCGTGCAAACTTTCGGTCCGTTCGCGGGTTCTGGTGCGAACCGAACCTGGGGGTGTTCGGCTCATCCCTAATACACAGTATATACATATATGAATGTATATAAGATTTATGAAGATATATGAATAGGTTATAACTAATTATGCGGCGCTCCCATATATGAAATAATATACTGTATATACATTATACATGGTATATGTGATGTATATATATTTTTTTATGTAACATATAAGGGAGCGCTGCATAATTAGTTATAAAAATTTCATCCACATGCAGGAACGCATATGTATGTGCGCAGCGCACAATAATTTGCACTTAGACACTACTGATAGTGGTAGCGTGGAGGTATTCACGATTATTATACATGAATTGATATTTTATATATTCACAGTAAATGAAATGCTTCTTTGATATTTAATGTTATATTCCATGAAAGTCTAAAATTCATTGCATAAGTCAACCTTGAAAGCCAAAATGATTAACACTAAAACTTTTTGGCAGAGACACTTTCACAACTTTCTATAGCATTATATCAATAAACTTACAAGATATGAAATTCACTTTGAATCCAAGAATAACTCATTGGTGTGTTATGCAAAAAACCTAAAAGACCCTTTGATACTGAGTGATAATATTTGGAGAATATCAGAATGTTTTGGAGCCCAGGTGTAACTGTAGGTTACAGCTTATTAACTCATGGCATCCAATTATATTTATTTAAGTAAATGTCTTGCGAATATCACTATTGTGCATTTTTTTTTGTGTTATTCATGTTTTCCCACCTAATGTAGAACAAAAAAATTCCAGTTAGCTGTTAAAGGATATCGAAATCCAAGAAACAAAATTTAATATGCTTAACAATACTTAAGCCGTGTACATACGATCGGTTTTACCGATGAAAACAGTCCGATGGACGAACCGATCGTGTATGGGCCCCATCTGTCTTTTTTCCATCGGTGTGAAAAAATAGAACATGTTTTAAATGTATCCGATGGGAAAAAAAAAAATGATAGCAAAATCCGATCGTCTGTGTGGAAATCCATTGGATTAGAATCCATAGGATATCCGATCGTGTGTACAGGGCTTTACATGTGGAGGCTACATTAGTTTACTTTTTACGTTTTTTTTTTCTTTATTTTCACTTAGTCTAAAATCACCTCTGTATTGCACAAGCAAAGTATAGATGCCCTTATAAATACTATATATCCTTATATGAAATACAGCCGTGCCTCTGATGCAGCCTGGAGAACCTGCAGGTTTAGATTGGGTATCTTCCTCCATCAGCCTCATTCTAGATGACCCTTTTGGTGGATGCTCAGCAGCGTTAATTATTCATCAGGCTTATGACTTTCATGGGGACAACTCTCTTCCTGGACTTATTGAGTGCCTTAAACCTGTGATGTTCAATGCATGACTCTGAGACATTTGCACTATACTTGATACCTTATCTTCCAATTATTCTCCTTCGGACCACAATATTATATATATTAATGCCCCAGATGAATACATGTGAATTGCATATTGTCATGGATATGCAGTAGTGTTTGTCTGTCAGCTTACCTTCCTTCCCATGTGTTCATCTTAGAGGCCTGAGCCCTTTCACCTGGCTTCCTTTATAATCTCCTCCCAGCCAGACTCCACCCCAGGCCCTATCACAGAACACTATATTAACCTGTGCACTGCAAGCCTGCTTTGCTGATCAACGTGTTTGGTAGGCATTGTGTGTTTGGGTTCCTGCCTGCCGTGTGCTACGTCTGTCTCTCTGTTACGTTATTGGCTTGTCCCCGACTATCCCTGTCTGCTCGTGACCCTTGACCTTCGGCTCGTTCTTCGTTATTCTTGTCTGCTTGTGGCCCCTGACCTTCAGCTTGTTATTCGGTTCTCTCTATCATGTGCTGCTGCTTCCCCTCTTTTCCCCTTATCCTACGGGGCGTGAGCTAGGAAACTCCAGGGGCCGCGACCTGGTCCCAGCCTGCAGCGTAACATCCTCACCACTAGAGGCCCTGGAGAAGACCAGCTGGGTCTTAGACTCCGCGCCCTGGGGAATCTTGGCTCTCGCTTCCGTTAGGATCCCGGTTGTGCTCCTCTGGTCCCGCTTTCCACAACCACCCAGTTTCCTATCCGCAGAAGCCAGCCATAGGGTTCACTACCCCGCGGTGCACTCCTGTCCCCCTACGGTGTGCATCTGTCACCTGGCCACAGGTGACCCTGACAGTTTGATCAGCCATGAACCCGGCTGACATCCCGCTACCCGCGGATGATCCATTGCAGGGCATAGTTTGCAGACTTGAAACCCAGGAATCGAATCAGACTCAGGTGATGCGATTCCTCCAGGATCTGGCTTCTCGCTTTGAGCAGCTTCAGGCCTCCTTGGGAACCCTGAATCTGCAACCTCAAATACAACCAGCGGCTGCACCTATTGCACCAGTCGCAGCCACACACTCACTACAGCTGCCAGCTCCGTCCCGTTTCTCTGGGGACTCCAAGGCTTGCAGGGGGTTCCTTAGCCAATGCACAATTCATTTTGAGCTCCAGCCCCAAAACTTCCTGTCTGATCGGGCTAAGGTAGCCTATATCATTTCCCTCCTCTCTGGTGAAGCTTTAGCCTGGGCAGCCCCTCTGTGGGAACTGAATGATCCAGTGGTTTCTAGCCTGTCTGGCTTCTTGAAACTTTTTCGGAATATCTTCGAAGAACCGGCTCGTGTCTCTTCAGCGGCCAGCTCCCTTTTACGTCTCCGCCAAGAGTCTGCTTCTGTGGGACAGTATGCCCTTCATTTCCGCATACTGTCGGCTGAGTTGAGCTGGAACAATGAGGCCTTAGTCGCAACCTTTTTGCATGGCCTGTCTGATAGAGTGAAGGATGAATTAGCAGGAAGAACCATCCCCACTGATCTGGCCGGCGTTATCTCCTTGTGTAACCAGATCGATATTCGCTTTCAGGAGAGGACCTTAGAAAAGCAACGCCAGCACTCCTTGGTTCTTAGTCAGCCTGAGCTCCCCTCTCTTCGACCCGTAGAGCATCTCCTACCAGCTGAGGAACCCATGCAGCTGGGTCGGACCAGGCTATCCCCCGAGGAACGTGCTAGGCGCAGAACTCTTGGTCTGTGTCTTTACTGTGGGGGCAAGGGTCATTTTCGTGACACTTGCTCTCTTTGTCCAGAAAAACGTTCGGGTCCACTTCATCTGGAAAGTGGAGTATTGGACCCAGAAATATCACCTTCCCCTTCTCGTCTTCTGCTTTCTGTGTTCCTTCATGTTGGTGCTTCTTCTCATTCGGTCTCAGCATATCTGGATTCCGGAGCCGCTGGTAATTTTATGGACTGGGAAATCGCATCGTCCATGAGACTTACTCTTTTGCCCCTCACCACACCATTGGTGGTCTTGGCGATTGATGGTACTGTTCTCCCAGGGGGACCTATCCGCTTCCAGACCCTCCCTGTTAAGATGTCGGTAGGGACACTCCACCAGGAGTGGATATCCTTCCTTATCTTACCCAAGGCCTCAACACCTATAATTTTGGGTCTCCCATGGTTACAGCTCCATTCTCCTCATGTGGACTGGACAGATCCTGGCTTGGGGTCCCTCCTGTTCCTCGTCCTGCCTACCCAAGGTTGCCCCCTGTGAATCTGAGCCGGTCATTCATTCCAGGTTGCATAACCATTTACATTTCTCTGTCCCTAACCACCCTTGGACGCACAGCCAGGCTAGCTTGTCTACAAGTCCTGCAGTCGCTACGTCTTGCAATGCGATTCAGGTAGTCGCTACACCTGACTCAGCTATTCACTCTGCCTCTGTACTAGTTATGCCAGTCCAGCTCATGCCCAGTGAGCCTCCTACTTTTTCTTGTTCGGGACATTCTGCTTGTCCTTCAGCTATTCAGTTTGACTCCGGCGACATGTCACCTTCTAACCAACCTGACTTCAGGGTTCCACTGACATCTGCCCAGTCTGATGGTCCTGTGCAAGATGACCAGTTCCCCTTTAAGGGTCTAGGGGACCCTCCTCAGATTCCTGTTGATCCTCTCATGCCCTTGCTTATTCCTAGAGAGCCTTTGGTCCTCAATAGATCTTCTTGTCATCTCCCTACCTCGTTTTCGGTCTCTGAGGATAATCTTATGTACGAGGTTAGACAAGTTCTGGATTCTCGGCTCTGCAGAGGCATTCTTCAGTACCTTGTGCATTGGAGAGGTTTTGGTCCTGAGGAGGCGTCTTGGATCGCTGCATCTGATGTCGCTGCACCTCATCTGTTGAGAAGGTTTCATCAGAGATTTCCCTTTAAGCCTGGGCCCAGGCGGGGGAGGGCCCATAAGAGGGAGGGTACTGTCATGGATATGCAGTAGTGTTTGTCTGTCAGCTTACCTTCCTTCCCATGTGTTCATCTTAGAGGCCTGAGCCCTTTCACCTGGCTTCCTTTATAATCTCCTCCCAGCCAGACTCCACCCCAGGCCCTATCACAAAACACTATATTAACCTGTGCACTGCAAGCCTGCTTTGCTGATCAACGTGTTTGTTAGGCATTGTGTGTTTGGGCTCCTGCCTGCCGTGTGCTACGTCTGTCTCTCTGTTACGTTATTGGCTTGTCCCCGACTATCCCTGTCTGCTCGTGACCCTTGACCTTTGGCTCGTTCTTCATTATCCTTGTCTGCTTGTGGCCCCTGACCTTCAGCTTGGTATTCGGTTCTCTCTATCGTGTGCTGCTGCTTCCCCTCTTTTCCCCTTATCCTACGGGGCGTGAGCTAGGAAACTCCAGGGGCCGCGACCTGGTCCCAGCCTGCAGCGTAACATCCTCACCACTAGAGGCCCTGGAGAAGACCAGCTGGGTCTTAGACTCCGCGCCCTGGGGAATCTTGGCTCTCGCTTCCGTTAGGATCCCGGTTGTGCTCCTCTGGTCCCGCTTTCCACAACCACCCAGTTTCCTATCCGCAGAAGCCAGCCATAGGGTTCACTACCCCGCGGTGCACTCCTGTCCCCCTACGGTGTGCATCTGTCACCTGGCCACAGGTGACCCTGACACATATTGGAGTTTATGGGTTAAGGCTTCAACTTATTGGGACATACACAAGTCCATATCAGTCAAATTACAATGTGCGAGGGAGGTATATTACTGTTTTATGGACTTCAAGTAAAGAGTCCTTCTTTGGACCATGTTTGACGCTTCATCCTACAACAGTGGACTTTACCCTTGAACATTTACCATTTCATATAATTTTTTCTACTTGGATGGGATTGGCTGTTTAATCAAAAACCTTCACAGTTGCACATTGGACTGGAAATGTATACAAAGCATATACATGTATGGAAAATGCTGGTCCCATATCTAAAGGAAGTCATGCATGCTTCTTTCTTCTTTTGATTCGACCAAAAGAGAGAGATTATTCTTCTATTTGATTAATGGACGTATTGGAAGGAATTGTACCTGCTATACACGCAAACATATTTAGCAAGGTTGGGCTGCCTAACCGCCAGAAATATTGGATATATAGTATTTATAAAGGCATCTATACTTTGCTTGAGCAATATGGAGGTGCTTTTAGATTTGTATTTTAACATTTGTATGTTATGTGTACAAAAAAAGCAGAGTGGTTCAATATTTTGCTCAAAAAACTAATTTACTGTATATATATATATGTGTTTAGGGGGACCCAGTCCAGATTTGGTTGAGTGCATAACTAATACTATAGTTCTTGGTTTTTCATACATGAATGGCTATGGACTCCCAAATCACTTATGTGGGAATTTTGCATTATTCTTTGATAAGGGCCTTGAGGACATTTTGTGATTGTTGCATTTGTCAACAGCATTATCAGAAAAGTTTTTGTTTTTCTTATTCCCCCAGTAACATAATTGTATTACCTGTTGATTCTGCCTGTAGATCTATTTTTCTCTTTCATGAAACAGGCCAGGCTGTCCACAAACACTGGCAGTAACAGGGTTTGGAACCATATTACACTGGTGGGTTAGGAGGCTTACAGTGGAGAGATTTTATTCATATGGCTTAATCCTTTTCTCGTTCAATAATTTTTTATTAAGTATTTTAACAAGAATACATATCACAGGTACAATACAGATGATGCGAGAGTGGGATATACAACGTAACCTTAATGGAAGATATGTTTGTAGAGTTTGATGCTCAAAAAAAAAAAAAAAAAAAAAAAGAAAAGATAATTTTTATCCTTGAAATAATAAAGATAAGAAAATAGATAGTAATAACAAATCTCATGTATATCGAACTCATAAAATAAAGAAAAAAAAAACGATACCTCACATCAGGTAGAAAGTGCCTCCGGACCTGCTATCCACCCCTAATGGGGTCAAACTGTGGATGGGAGGGGGCACATGTTAAAAAAGGGAAATAAATGAATTAACTAAGGTATAGGTAAGCTAGAGTCCTGAAAGGATGAATACGTTATCCTAACATATAAGTAATGTAGTTAGAAGCCTATTAAAGTCACTTATAAATGTCAAAACCAATCCCATGAAGGAACAACAGAAGAAAAACAGTGTATTAAATGGATAGAGGATTTTCTCAGGTTATTATTCCAAACTGTAGAGTATATGTAATAGTAATTTGAAGAAAATATAAATCCCCAAATCACATACTGGGCAATAATGAAAATAAAAGAAAAGAGAAAAAAATAAGAATGTTGAGATAGGAAGAAAGAAAAGAAGAGATTGAGAAAGGAAAGAAGTGAAAAGATGATCCAGCCCCAAGAAATGCTAACTAATACTAGCAACATTTGATAGAAAGGAAGAGAATAAAACATATATATTAAATTGGATTAGCAGGGCAGCAAAAGAGATTGGTCAAAATCGGATGGTAGGAAATGTTTAACCCATGGTTGCCAAATTGTATTAAATTTTTTCACATTATTATTCTCAATAGCTGACATTTTGTGGAAAATGAGGGCTCTGTTCATTCGGTGTTTAGCTTCAGTCACAACCAATGTCTGAGATTTCCACGCCTTAGCTATAGTTTGTTTAGCTGAGGTTGTCAGGTATAATAATAGTTGGAATTGATTGTGGGTAAGTTCAGGGGGTTTAATATTCAATAATGCTACGACTGGGTCTGGCTTAATCAAGTTTTCTAGAGCAGTGGAAGCCATACCGAATATGTTGTTCCAAAAATTTTGGGCAATTGGACATTCCCACCAGATGTGGAGATAAGTACCTACAGTCGCACAGCCATGAAAGCAAATATTTGGACAAGTAGGCGAGAATTTAGCTAACCTCACTGGTACCAGATACCAGCGTGATAAGACCTTGAAATTTGTTTCAAGAGCATAACAATTTGTGGAAGAGCGCATAGTGGTCGACCAGATATTGTCCCAATCTTTCGTACTAAATGTCTTATCAAAATCCTGAGACCATTTGGTGACATATAAGGGTGGAGTGTCTGTGAGGGGGGAATTGAGATGTTTATAGAGTAGTGAGATCAGACCTCTAGTGTGTGGATCGCATTTACAGATCCTTTCAAACTGTGATAGTTGATTAAGTATGGAACCCGATTCAATAACCGGTGTATAAAAGTTTTTAATCTGTAGGTACCGGAAAATTTCTTTACTGGGTAAACCATGAATGTCGCATAGATCAGGAAATGTCAGGATGTTATTGATGGAGGTTATATCATATAAGCATGTCAGATTTTTGGTAGTCCAGGCTGTAAAGGAAGAGGGAAACTTCCATGCAGGAAAAAAAGCTGGGTGTCTAATAAATGACAGTAGGGGGTTATGTGGGGATTGTAGTTTATGTGAACATCTAAATTTGTCCCAGATAGTCATGGAGTGCTTTGTAATAGGATTAGACAGGCTAATTCTATCACAAGGCAATAACCACATTATATTAGCCACAGATATTGGATCAATATCAATAGATTCTATTGTCACCCACAAAGGGGTTTCAAACAGTGCGTGGTACTTAGATAATTGGGCGATTTGTGCTGCGTAATAGTAATTGGTGAAAATAGGAATCCCCAGTCCCCCTTTAGATTTTTCGATAAAAAGTGTTGCTTTAGAAATACGTGGTTTAATCTTACCCCATATAAACGATACAACTCTCTGTTGTAATAGCCTTAAAAAATAGGAAGGAATGGGAATGGGGAGCACCCTAAAACGATACAAGAATTTTGGTAGAATGGACATTTTCACAGCGTTAATTCTACCGAACCATGATAGAGAAAGTGTGGACCAATTATGTAACAAGTTTGTAATTTGTTTTAGTAGTGGTAAGTAATTTGCTTTGAACAGGTCTGAGATTGAGGATGTAAGTTGTATTCCCAAATATGGGATGTAGTGAGTGACCCAGTTGAATGGTAAGGTTGTTTGAGCTCTATGAAGTTCGGATTGTGATAAGTTTAAGTTAAGTGCATTGGATTTGGAGTTGTTAATATATAGCCCTGAGATATCTGAAAATTTTTCTAAGGTGTTCAATATATTTGGAGCTGAAATGTGAGGATGGGTTAGGAAGACAAGTATATCGTCTGCGAAAAGACATATTTTATGGTGATGTCCACCTAGTTCCAAGCCTCTAATATTAGGGTTGGATCTGATGAGCATCGCCAGTGGTTCTATGAGAAGAGCGAAAATCAAAGGTGAAAGGGGGCAACCCTGTCTCGTACCACTTTTAATATCGAATGTAGACGATCTGTATCCCATATATTTAATATATGCCTTTGGATCATTATATAAAGCAGAGATCCATAGTAGAAAATTGTTTCCAAAGCCCCATTTTTGTAGAATATAATTCATAAATGGCCATGAGACCGAATCAAAAGCTTTACGCATGTCTAGAGATAAGAAACAAGTAGGGATCTTTCTCGTTTTGGCTGAATGTGTTAACAAAAGCGCTCTTCTAATATTATCCCCCACCTGACGTTTGGGCATAAAACCTGTTTGATCACGATGTATTAAGTTACCAATGATATTGTTCAATCTGTTTGCCAATATTTTAGCCTGTAACTTGATGTCCAGGTTAAGAAGGGAAATTGGATGGTAGTTGGTCCAGGAAGTAAGATCGGAATGGGGTTTAGGAAGCATTACTATGATAGATGTCAAGGATTCATTTCTACATGACTGTCCAGCTAATAAAGAGTTGAAGGCCCTAGTTAGAATAGGTGCTAATACTGTTTGAAATTTTTTAAAATATAAAGCTGAAAAGCCGTCCGGGCCTGGCCTTTTATGTGGCTTCAACTCTTTTATAGCTGTTTGAACCTCAACTAAAGTTATAGGCTTCTCAAGAACGTCAAGTTGATCAGGTTTCATGTGTGGAAATGTAATGTTTCAGAGTAGATCATCAGCTTTACATTTATCAAAATTCTGGTTCGGTAAGTATAGTTTGGCCAATTTTGAACGGAAAATCTCTAATATTTTTACTGAGTTGCTGGTGAAAGAGTCACGGAATGTTTTAAGCTTAATGGGTGTTTGTGTAAGATGTACTTTTTTAAGGCAACGAGCCATAGGAGTATCTGGTTTGTTGGCTTTGACGTAGTAGAAATGCTGTCTTTTGCATATGGTCTTGTCTGCGGAGTCAGTTAAGAATAGGTCTAAATCAAGTTTAGCCCTCTCATAATTGGTGTTATTCATGGCATTAGGAACCGATTGAAAAGCTGCGTAGCAGTTATTAAAATTGTCTTCCAACTTAGTGAATAGAAGTTTGTTTTTTCTTTTGTGAACTGCAGCTAATTGCATAAATTTGTCACGGATAACAACTTTATGAGCTTCCCACAATGTAAGAGCTGAAACCTCGTTATTATCGTTAAATGTGAGATAGTCGGTGAGAGCTGTTTCGATGTCTAAACAGTGCAACGGATGTGACAGGATGGATTCGTTAATACACCACGTCTTATCATGAGACCTAGGTATTGGTGAGGCTAGAGTGATGGAAACGGCGCAGTGATCTGTCCATGAATATGGGGTAATTATAGAAGACTTGATCTCAGGCAATATACTTGAAGGAGTAAAAATATGATCGATCCGGAAGAAAGATTTGTGGGGATATGAGTAATGTGTATAATTTCTTCTAGATGGATTAACTTCCCTCCATGTATCAGCCAATTTGTGTGTGGACAATAGATTCCGTAGGGAATGCTTGTGAGTAGTAGAAGTGGGTTTGGATGGGGATTTGTCTAAGAATGGAAAAACCGTTGTATTAGAGTCTCCGCATATCACAACCATTCCAACTTTATGTGTATCCACCAATTGGAAGAGGTGTGATAAGAACGCTTCCGGGCGTTTATTCGGGGCATAGTATGATACTACGGTGATTAAATTATCTGCAAGAAGACCAGTAAGTAAAATATATCTGCCCTCTGGATCATTGATTTGTGAAATGAGAGTGAATGGCATTGATCGGTGGAATCCAATAAGGGTTCCACGTTGCTTGGTTGTGGCTGAAGCTACAAAGAATTGAGGATAGGTGGAAGATAAGAATTTAGGAAAAACTTTGTCAGTGAAGTGTGTTTCCTGAAGACAGATAATATGATGCCTTCCTAGCCGCAAAAGATCTCATAGCCTTGGCACGTTTCTGAGGTATATTAAATCCTTGTACATTTAAGGATAATATGTTTATGGGGGCCATAGCAGTCTGGGAGTGGTGTTTTTAGGTGAAGGGGTAAAACCCCTGATTAAAGCCGGAATCATGCCCAGGAGAGAAAGAAGTTCAGGATGGGAGGAAGAAAGAAGTAGAGAAGAAGTAAAAAAATAAAAGATGAAAGATCCTTGAGAATATATAAACAATTACTGCATAACAATATGTAAAGAGGGTGTGAGAACGTCTCAGGGGCACAGCAAGTAAACCCCAAGAGGTTCCGAAATCACCGTCCAACTTCCGTTTAATATCAGGAGTCGAAGGGTGTAAGGAAGGCGACATGAAATTCCATGTGGCCAGTCAGCACCAGAGAACCTACTAGACAGTACAAATGAACTTAATTGATTGATTGATTGATTACTTGTATAGCGCTACAAATGCGAACTGAATCGCCTCAAGGCGCTTGCATCCAGTGACGTCCTGTTCCATTAGAAGAGGTGGGTCTTAAGTTTTTTCCTGAAAGCTCGATGGTTTTTTTCCATGCGGATATCAGTGGGTAGAGCGTTCCATAGCCGCGGTCCTTGGACTGCAAATCTTCGTTCTCCCTTCCATTTGTAACGGGAATTGGGGATGTGGAGGAGGTTTTGATTGGTTGACCGGAGAATGCGTTTGGGGGAGTAGTGTTTAATTTTCTCGCATAAATATTGCGGTGCGTTTCCTTGTGTGCACTTGTGGGTGAGGCAGAGGGTCTTGAATGTGACCTGATCCTTTTACGGTTAGCCAATGCAGGGTCCTCAGTGAAGGGGTGATCGATTCCCAAGGTTTTTTCCCTGCTACCAGTCTAGCTGCCGTGTTCTGGACAACTTGTAGGCGCGAGATCTGATATTTAGGTAGTCCTATGTAGAGGGAGTTTGCATAGTCGAGTCGGGAGTTGATGATTGTACCAACTACTACTGCTGTGTCCTCTTCCGGGATGAAGGGGATGAGTCTCCGTAATAGACGGAGGAGATGGTGAGATCCGCTGACTACTGATCCTATTTGTGCATCCATCGACATCTCTGAGTCAGAGATGACTCCGAGACTTAATATAACAGCAACCATAAATTGTAGAGTAAAAAAATAAATAGGGGAGAAAAAAGGGGGGAGGGGAAACGGGAGGCAAAAATATGTTAACATCAGAATCTATGTGAACCTATATAAGGTGGGAGGGGGGAATTTTTTTTTTTTTTAATAAAAAAAAAAAATGTATTTAAATAAAAAAAAAAAAATAATAATAATAATTTAAGTCAACCAGGTGACTAAAGCGAGGTATGAGTGTAATTCATGAATATGATCTAGCACAATAAAACAAAATTTTAAGTGATGAGCAAGCTGGGAAATTGATTGAACTCAGTCCATGGAGTCGACATTAGGTGGTGACAGGGTCTCATAGCGTCCACGTTTGTGTAGATTTTGACGGGTGGAGGCAGATGAATCTTGTTTGGAGGATGATCGTGGGGTTGAACGTCTACGTGGCTGAACTGTGTTTTCGGATTGATCCAAAAGGTCCAAATCAAGCAGAACTGTTTGTAATTCTTCTGGGGTACGACAAACATATTTTGTTTCCAAATGGGTGAAGCGCAGGGAGAAAGGGAAACCCCAGTGGTATATTATCTGGTGCTGTTGTAAAACTTGTAGAAAGGGTTTTAATGCCCTTCTCTTGGTTATAGTAAGTGGAGAGAGGTCTGCAAATAGCTGATAAGTATTACCTTGAAAGGTTAGGGCAGAATTACCTCTGGCCGCAGTTAGTATTTGTTCTTTTGTCTTGTAATAGTGGAACCTAACAATTATGTCCCTGGCGGGACCGTTAGGCTTACGAGGGGCTAAGGCCCTGTGCACCCTATTCATTTCCAGTCTTTCCACTGGGGTGCCAGGGAGAAGTTCTTGAAAAAGTGCAAGCATAGTAGCTTGTAAATCCAGTACATGTTCAGGTATTCCTCTAATTCTCAAGTTGTCTGTCTCTGTTCTCCTGGTCCTCCAACCTTGTTTGCAAGATACGTTTTTCCTCTTTTAACTGGTCCAATTCCTCAATATGTTGCTGGGTGTAAGATTCTAGTTCATCCACCCTCACCTCTAGTTCAGCAATTCTCTGCCCAATCTCCCTAATTTCCTTAGTGAGCCTGTCAGTAATTTCATCTGAAGTCTGTTTTAATGCCTTTTGTAATATTCTCTCAAATTGTTTAAACATATTAGGTTTAACAGTGGTTTGTATCTTTTCATCTTCAGAGTCAGTCTCATCTCCACACAGTTGTGCCTTAGAGCTAGATGACAGAGATATTGAGGAGCGCAGTGTATTATGTTGTGAGGTACTCGGCTGCTCCATTTTGGAAAATGCCCTGTCTGACATCTCCTTTTGTTTCCCTGTTTTTAGTTTGATTTTGGTACCTTTTGTCACCATTCTTCCGTCTCAGGCGTGTTCCTGGAGGTATGCGGTAATGTCAGTGATGATTTTAGAAGTCGCTGCGGCTCTCGGTTCTCCGGTCTGACTAGCCTAGGAGCGGAGCTCTAAGGAAGCGTGACTGCTCCCTCAGGCATCCGCGCATGCACCCCCCGGCTTAATCCTTTTTTCCAAAGGAACAAATACTTTTCCTGCAATTTTCTAAAAAAGTATTAGCTAGAGTTGGACTTTCTATGCTTATATACTGTACTTAAAACTACCCTGTCCACAGCGTGAAAATGCTGACGTGCAATTTTGCTACACAATAAATAGTTTTGTCAAATATTGGAACTACTTACAAGATCAGCATTTAATAAAGCTATGTTACAGGGAATAGACAGAAAAACAAAAACTGCTGTCAATGCTAGTGACAAACTGCAGCATGTGTAATTTTTAATTTAACTCACAGTTACACATATCCTATTTTGATATGTAGCGCCCTGCTCCTGTTGATCAGGCGCTATTGTGTAAATTTAGTGGGTCATCTGAATTGTACATAGTTACATAGTTACATGGTTAGTCAGGTTGAAAAAAGACAAAGTCCATCCAGTTCAACCATAAAATTTTTTTTTTATAAATTAAAAAATATCGTACAATCCCATATACCCAATTCTATACCCACAGTTGATCCAGAGGAAGGCAAAAAACCCCAGCAGAGCATGATCCAATTTGCTACAGCAGGGGAAAAAATTCCTTCCTGATCCCCCGAGAGGCAATCGGATTTACCCTGGATCAACTTTACCTATAAATGTTAGTACTCAGTTATATTATGTACATTTAGGAAAGTATCCAGGCCTTTCTTAAAGCAATCTACTGAGCTGGCCAGAACCACCTCTGGAGGGAGTCTGTTCCACATTTTCACAGCTCTTACTGTGAAGAAACCTTTCCGTATTTGGAGATGAAATCTTTTTTAGTTCAGAACGTAATGTTTATGGCTAAATTAGCCTCTGTTCCAGCTTTGGCTGTGTTAAGAGCATTTCCCACTGTCGCCGGTAGGTGTCGTTGTCACCACCGGCCAGTGTTGGAAATACAACAGGCTGGAGTGTATTGAGTGTCCCTTCCCCAGAAACAGCCCAATGGGAGTGGTTTACCGCTGTGCATTCTGGCAGAGGATACTTAAGGGGCAGACGCCATTTTTCTCTCTCTCTGACCTCATGGCCCGCCTGGCCTAAGGTATGTGACAACTCCTCTTCTGCTTCGGGGCCCTGCTGGCCCGAGGCTACGTTACTTTAAGTAGGCCCAGAAGTCTGTCTGGGGCCTACTGGTTCGGGGATGGTCCTGTGCTGTCTTGCCTGTGGGAAGAAGCCGAGCAATTGGAGGATCCAGGGGAGGACTTTTTTTCGGAGAGGACCGAGCAAAAGGCTGGTATCTCAAAAAGAGCCTGGTGACTCAATTGGAGGATGCATTCTAACCAATCTACCTCACAGTACTGCCGGATGGGCTTAAAGGATTTTGGTACATTGTAGCTGTGTTCGCTCAAGCAATTACTGAATTCCAAATCCTGTGGCAGAGGATTGTTCAACAGTTATTACTATCATCAAGTCTGTGGCAGAGACTTTTGTCCGTGCATCATTCCGGCTGCTAGGCCGGTGAGAGAGGCCTATCCGGGTGAGCAAGATCCGGTGACAGCAAGTGTACTTGTCTCCAGGAACTCAAGTTCCTCAGTGATCTACACAAGATATCTGAATTCCCCTAAACCTCCATCCTTCTACTGCTGCAAGTTGTGTTTAATAAAAGCATTGGAAAAAGACTAAGTGACTGGTGCATGCATCTGTGGGCACATTGCCCAATTTTGAGCCAAGCAAGTTTTGATACGTTGAACTGTGGGGTAACGGCAGGACCAAAAATAACCAGCAGCTCCTACAGGGGTAGTGCTACAGATAGATACAATGAAATTTTGCGATTATCGTTACATAAAGTTATTTGACACTACAATGGGTTGTTATAGCCTGGTCCTCCTTGACTCCACCACAGGTGAAACATACCTCGTTTAGGTTGAGGATTGCAGTTTCCTGTCTGGCTGAAGAAAGCCATTTTGTTTGTTTTGGAAACAATGGCTGTTTTACTTTTATAAAATGACTGGCTGGTGATCTTGGGCTCTCCATATTAAAACTGGTGCTCAGATGTGGGCAATCCAGCTATAAAGCTGTTTCAAATTAAAACTGATATTTAAAGAGCCAGTGTCCATTTTTGCGTGTCCTGGGCCAGAGCAGCACAGGTGCTGAAATCCTCAAAAAGTTGGCATGGAAGAGGTGATTGATCAATGGCAGTTGGTGCTCAAAATTTTTGGGCAGCCACTGTGCCCTGAAATGCAGCCACTGTGCCCCATAAAATGCAGCCACTGTGCCCCATAAAATGCAGCCACTGTGCCCATCAAATGCAGCCACTGTGCCCATCAAATGCAGCCACTGTGCCCATCATATACAGCCACCGTGCCCATCAAATGCAGCCACTGCGCCCATCATATGCAGCCACCATGCCCATCAAATGCAGCCACTGTGCCCATCATATGCAGCTACTGTGCTCATAAAATGCAGCCACTGTGCCCATTAAATGCAGCCACTGTGCCCATCATATGCAGCCTCTGTGCCCATCATATGCAGCCTCTGTGCCCATAATATGCAGCCTCTGTGCCCATCATATGCAGCCACTGTGCACATAATACAGTGACAATGTATAATATTATCATTGATCACTGTATAGTGTCAGTTACTCCCACTCTGTGTCATTTTGTGTCAGATTGCCCACGCACTATAGTTACATAGTTGGTGAGGTTAAAAAAAGACACAAGTCCATCCAGTTCAACCTGTGTTTGTGTGTGAGAGTGTGTGTTATGTCAATAGTATATTGTATACCCCTGTATGTTGTGGTTGTTAGGTGCCCATCTAATAGTTTTTGAAATTATCGATGCTCCCTGCTGATACCACTGCTTGTGGATGAAAATTCCACATCCTTACCGCTCTGACAGTAAAGAACCCTCTATGCAGTTTAAGGTTAAACTGCTTCTCTTCTAATTTTAGTGAATGGCCGCGTGTCTTTTTAAATTCCGTTTCACTGAATTTTTTTTCCCTATGCTAGGGTCACCAGTACGGTATTTGTACATCAATATTTTATCCCCTCTCAAGTGTCCCCTCTCCAGAGAGAATAAGTTCAATGCTTGTAGTCTTTCCCCATAGCTGAGGTCCTTCAGTCCCTTTATTAGCTATGTTGCCCTTCTCTGGACTCTCTCCAGCTCCAGCACATCCATCCTGAGGACAGGTGCCCAAAACTGGATAGCATATTCAAGATGCGGCCAGACCAGAGTCTTGTAGAGTGGGAGAATTATCGTTAGTATCTCTGGACTGAATCCCCTTTTTAATGCATGCTAATATTCTGTTGGCTTTGCTTGCAGCCACTTGGCATTGCATGCCATTGCTGAGCCTGTCATCTACTAGGACCCCCAGGTCCTTTTCCATCCTAGATCCCCCCCCAAGGTTCCTCCCCTTGTGAGGAACATGCATTCGTATGTTTGGCGGCCAAATGCAATACCTTACATTTTTCAACATTAAACCTCATTTGCCATGTAGTTGCCCACCCCATTAATTTGTTTAGGTCTGCTTGTAAGGTTTCCACATCCTGTGTAGAAGTTATTGCCCTGCTTAGCTTTGTAAAGTTCCACTATAAGTTGCTGATCTCCGCCATTAGTAGTATAAAAAAAAAAAAACAGTATATATACACCATAGTTTGTAGACGCTATAACATTCATGCAAACCAATCAATATATACTTAATGGGATTTTATTTTACCAAAGACATGTAGCAGAATACATTTTGGCCTAAATTTATGAAGACATTTTATTTTTTTATTGGATATGTTTTATTCCAGAAAAAAAAAAAAAATATATATATATATATTGTGACAGCAGGAAGGTAAAGTCACCTGGTTGCATCCAGGGGGGTAGATATATTTCGCCCAGATTCAGGCTTTACGCCGACTTGTACAACTAGGTGGAGAGTTGTATAAGGCTAGTGGGCTCATGGATGACTCATACCTCTAGGGAGAGTGTGGGGCGTCGTACAGACAGGGAGTTGATGAGGCCAGCTGAAGCTTGTCAGCTCATTTAGGCCTCTATAAGAACTCCCAGATTCATTAGGTGTCAGCTCATGCCTGGAACCAGACCTGTGTGGACTGTCTAGGGAGAGTGAACCCCTGTGCGGTGAGAAAAAGCCTGTGTGGCTATTTGCTTGGACATTTAAAACCAGGGACTTAGGGACTAGGACAGCACTAGGCTGATCCCAGTTGTTAGTTAGGAAACCTGTATGTTTAGTCAGAGGTCAACTTGACCAGGATTTATTTTGGTTATGTTTCTTTTGCTTTGCTGTGTTTTGTCACTGTAAATAGAAAATAAACCGCACCTTTTTGATTTTGAAAACCACAACCTCCGTTTGCTGGGCCTGTTTTGTGTGGGGAGCCCATCCCGGGGGGTCACACACACCCGCTGCCGAGCTAACCCCCTCACAGTTGGTGGAGAACCAGTGGCAGTTTTTTTTAAGCCAGCATGGAGGAGATACTGAAGCAGCTGGCTCTAGCAAATGCCAATCAACAGCAGACAAATGCAGGTTTGCAAAAGAGCCTTGCAGCTCAACAGCAGAGCCTTGCAGCCCAGCAGCAGACAAACGCAACTTTGCAACAGAGTCTGGAGGCTCAGCAACGAGCCCAGCAGCAATCTGAGGCCCGCTTCATAGACCTGTTGCAGAAGCAAGAGCAGAGACTACAACAACAGATGGAAGCAGTAATGCAGCAACGTCCGCAGACCAGTGAGGAAAGCCGTCCCACTAATACCGCGTCCTTTATTGACAAAAATGACTGGAGAGGATGATCCAGAGGTATTTTTGACCACATTTGAAAGGACCGCTGAAAGAGAAAAGTGGCCTGAGGAGCAGTGGGCTGGACTGGTGGCTCCTCTGTTAACTGGTGAATCGCAGAAAGCTTACTATGACCTAGAGCCTAACCAAGCAAAAGACTATGTGATGCTAAAAGCTGAAATATTGGCAAGGCTGGGTGTCACCCAGGCTGTCCGGGCTCAGCGTGTGCATAACTGGACTTTCCAGCTTGGAAAACCCCCCAGGTCTCAAATGTATGATCTCATTCACCTGAGCAGAAAGTGGCTACAGCCAGAGACTTTGTCCGCACCAAAGATTGTGGAACGTGTTGTAATGGATCGGTTTTTGAGAGCTCTTCCTACTGCCATCCAAAAGTGGGTAAGCCATGGAGACCCAGAGACGGCCGATGGTCTTGTGGATCGTGTGGAGAAATACTTGGCTACAGAGAACCTGACGGCCTCTTCCAGAGACACTCGGACTTTCCACCCTAAGACCAGACCATCCCCAGGGGCGGATAAGAGGATTCCAAGGGGTGAGGGTGGAGAGAGTGAGAGGGTGGGAGCTCTACCCCAAGTTTGGCGAGAACAGCCTGGGAAATCAGCGGCTCAAGAGGCGGCAAGAAGGATCGTTTGCTACCGCTGCCGGCAAGCGGGACATATTGCAGCCAATTGCCCGGTTGTGGAGGAACCCATGCAGTGTGACTTTCTGACGGGCAGACGTCAGTCGCTGTGTGCGACAGTCGCATGCACTGCCATTCGAGGAACTGAGAAACATTTATGCAAAATGTGTGTTAATGGTAGAAATGTTGTGGTATTGCTGGATTCAGGTAGCCTTGTGACCCTGATAAAGGCTGAGTTAGTTAAAACAGAGGTCTCTGGGAATAACAAGGTAGCTGTTATTTGTGTGCATGGGGACACCCGAGAGTATCCAGTGACTACAGTGTGTTTCGAGACCCCCAAAGGTACCCTCTCTCATCCAGTGGGCTTAGTATCTCAGTTACCGCATGACGCCATTGTGGGAAGGGATTTTCCGAAGTTCTGGGAACTGTGGGATGATCCTGAGCCCCTCACTGGTGCCCCTATGTACCAGGAATGTGATAGCCAGAACTCCCCTGAGAGTGGTGAGGACTCTCCGGAATTTCCCTTATCAGTATTGGCAGGGGAGACTCAAGAAACTGGAGAGGAGCCCACCTCCTCAGACGAAAACCTACCGTCTGTGGAGTTTTCTGATCTTGAGGTTCACAGGGAAAACTTTGCCACAGAACAGTTGAAAGACCCCGCCCTAATAAAGGCACGGGAAAACGTAGTGAAAATAGATGGCGAGTTAGTGAACCCAGATAATACCTGCACTTACCCATACTTCAGCGTAGAGAAGGACCTACTCTATCGGGTGGCAAAAAGGGCAGAAGAAACCGTTGAGCAGCTTGTGGTGCCCAAACCTTACAGGAAGTTGGTGTTGGAGTTGGCCCATGGGCACATTCTTGGAGGTCATCTGGGGACAGAGAAAACCCGAGAGAGGGTATTACAGAGATTCTATTGGCCGGGGGTGATGAAGGACGTAGAAAATTATTGTTCCTCCTGCCCTGTGTGTCAGAGGTTGGCCCCGATGCCACATTTCCGTAGCCCGCTGGTCCCTCTACCCATCATTGAGGTCCCGTTTGAGAGGATCGCCATGGATTTGGTAGGTCCTATAATCAAGTCCGCTAGGGGGCACCAGTACATATTAGTTATAATGGACTATGCCACCCGTTATCCAGAAGCGATCCCTCTCCGAAATACCTCGGCCAAAACCATAGCCAAAGAGCTATCTCTTGTTTTTAGCCGGGTGGGTATTTGTAAAGAACTGCTTACGGACCAAGGTACACCCTTTATGTCCCGGGTTATGAAAGAGCTGTGTAAATTGTTCAAAGTGACGCAATTGCGTACGTCTGTGTATCACCCCCAAACCGATGGGCTGGTTGAAAGATTCAACAAAACCCTAAAACAAATGTTGAAGAAAGTGGTGGATAGAGATGGAAAGGACTGGGACTGTTTACTTCCTTATTTGATGTTTGCTATTAGGGAGGTGCCCCAATCCTCTACGGGATTCTCCCCCTTTGAGTTACTGTATGGGAGACACCCAAGAGGGCTGTTGGATATTGCCAAGGAAACTTGGGAAAGTGAGAGTTCTCCCCACAGGAGTGTGATTGAGCATGTCGCCCTGATGCAAGATCGAATTGCACAGGTAATGCCCATCGTGAAGGAACATTTGGCCCAAGCGCAGTTGGCACAGCAGAGAGTGTACAACCGTGGAGCCAAGACCCGTACCTTTTCCCCGGGGGATAGGATATTGGTACTTGTCCCTACGGTTCAAAGTAAATTCCTTGCCAAATGGCAAGGCCCCTACGAGATAATGGAAAAAGTGAGCGAAGTGAATTACAAGGTCAGACAACCAGGAAGGCGAAAGCCCGAACAGATCTATCACGTTAATCTGTTGAAAGCCTGGAGGGATAGAGAGTCCCTAGTCGCAGACACTTGGTCACCAGCTCAAACTGGTTGCGTGATTCCTGAGGTTGGAATAGCAGCCACCTTGTCACAACCCCAACAACAGGAGGTTAAGGAGTTTGTGCTTCGCAATAAGGAGGTATTCTCTGAGCTGCCGGGACAAACATCTGGGGTAGAGCATGACATCATTACCCCGCCCGGTGAAAGGGTGAAGTTAAAACCCTATCGGATCCCAGAGGCTCGACGGGAGGCAATACGGGAAGAAGTACAGAAAATGCTGAACTTAGGGGTGATAGAGGAGTCCCAAAGTGATTGGTCTAGTCCCATCGTGTTGGTGCCTAAACCGGATGGGAGCTGGCGATTTTGTAACGATTTTCGTCAGTTGAACAAAGTTACAAAATTTGACACCTACCCCATGCCACGTATAGATGAGTTGATCGACCGGCTGGGAACAGCCCGATACATGACGACTCTTGACCTCACAAAAGGGTATTGGCAAATCCCCCTGGCCAAGTCGGCCAAAGAGAAAACCGCATTTGTAACCCCAGACGGGGCGTTCCAATATAAAAGAATGCCGTTCGGGTTACAGAATGCGCCGGCCACATTCCAGCGGAAAATGGACCAGATGCTGAGGCCCCATCGGAAGTATGCTGCGGCTTACCTGGATGACGTAATTGTCCATAGCACAGATTGGGCCTCACATCTGCCAAAAGTGCAAGCAGTCCTGGACTCTGTTCGGGAAGCGGGGTTTACGGCTAACCCCAAGAAGTGTACCATTGGGCAGGAGGAGGCCAAATATCTTGGGTACACCATTGGGAGGGGAGTAATAAAACCCCAACTCAACAAAGTCGAGGCCATCCAGAGTTGGCCACGTCCCAACAGCAAGAAGCAGGTACGAGCCTTTCTGGGAATCGCTGGGTATTATCGGCGATTCATTCCCCACTTTGCTTCTAAGGCTGTGCCCCTAACCAACCTGACGAAGGGGAAAGGGTCGGTCATGATTAAATGGACCCCCGAGGCTGAGGCAGCATTCCAATTCTTGAAACAAGCCTTATGTAGCCAGCCAGTGTTGTACTCACCCGACTTCTCTAAAGACTTTGTCGTACAAAGTGATGCGTCAGATGTGGGGTTAGGAGCAGTATTGTCCCAGGTCTGGAACGGGGAAGAGCACCCAGTCATTTACCTCAGCAGGAAGTTGAAGTCCCATGAGGTAAATTACGCCACCGTTGAAAAGGAGTGTTTAGCGGTGAAGTGGGCTCTAGATTCCCTTCGGTACTACCTGCTAGGTAGGCACTTTGACATGGTTACGGATCACGCTCCGTTAAAGTGGATGGCTCAAAACAAGGAAACAAATAGAAGAGTGAATAGGTGGTTCCTGGCCCTCCAGGAATTCAACTTCACAGTAAAGCATCGCCCTGGCGTTCAAATGGGGAATGTGGATGCTTTGTCTCGAGTACATGAATGCCTGATTGCTGGTGTTCCAACCCCGAGGTTAAAACAAGAGGGGGGGGTATGTGACAGCAGGAAGGTAAAGTCACCTGGTTGCATCCAGGGGGGTAGATATATTTTGCCCAGATTCAGGCTTTACGCCGACTTGTACAACTAGGTGGAGAGTTGTATAAGGCTAGTGGGCTCATGGATGACTCATACCTCTAGGGAGAGTGTGGGGCGTCGTACAGACAGGGAGTTGATGAGGCCAGCTGAAGCTTGTCAGCTCATTTAGGCCTCTATAAGAACTCCCAGATTCATTAGGTGTCAGCTCATGCCTGGAACCAGACCTGTGTGGACTGTCTAGGGAGAGTGAACCCCTGTGCGGTGAGAAAAAGCCTGTGTGGCTATTTGCTTGGACATTTAAAACCAGGGACTTAGGGACTAGGACAGCACTAGGCTGATCCCAGTTGTTAGTTAGGAAACCTGTATGTTTAGTCAGAGGTCAACTTGACCAGGATTTATTTTGGTTATGTTTCTTTTGCTTTGCTGTGTTTTGTCACTGTAAATAGAAAATAAACCGCACCTTTTTGATTTTGAAAACCACAACCTCCGTTTGCTGGGCCTGTTTTGTGTGGGGAGCCCATCCCGGGGGGTCACACACACCCGCTGCCGAGCTAACCCCCTCACAATATATACACCGTATATACTCGAGTATAAGCCGACCCGAATATAAGCCGAGGCACCTAATTTTACCACAAAAAATGGGAAAATTATTGACTCGAGTATAAGCCTAGGGTGTCCATCTGCATGCCTCACTGTGTCCATGCCTCACTGTGCCCATGCCTCACTGTGCCCATGCCTCACTGTGTCCATGACTAGACTGACGTTTAACATAGGAGTCTATGGAAGGGGTGCCCGGTTTTGAAAAATCATTGCTCCCCGGCCGTAGGTCCCCCAGACAAAAAACTTTGCACATTTATAGAGGAGAAATGTGGCTACATGTGTGCCAAGATTGGGGTCCAGGGAACCTACGACCGGCCGGTACCGGGTCCACAAATTACCTGGAGAAATTACAGTTTAACATGGGAGTCTATGGAAGGGGTGCCTGGGTTTGAAAAATCGCTGCTCCTAGGCGCCCCTGGACAACAAACTTTGCACACTTCTATAGGAAGAGTAAGGCTACATGTGTGCCAAGTTTGGAGATCTACGGCCAGTCGGTAGCGAGTCCCCAAAATCCGGGAGATCAGGCACAAAAAGGTGACTTGAGTATAAGCCGAGGGGGGCATTTTCAACACAAAAAAAGAGCTGAAAAAATCGGCTTATACTCGAGTATATACGGTATATATATTTTTTAATTGTTAGCCCAATAGTCATTCTCAGTAGAAAGACAACAAGAGAAAATAGTAGTTTAGCTTGGCTACTAAGTGGGCTCTGGACATTCTACACTATTTCCAGCTTGGCAGGAAGTTTCGTCTTAGGTCGTACCATGTCCCACTGACCTGGATGAGACAGAACAAACACACAAATGCTAGGGTAACCAGATGGTTCTTTGCCCTACAAGAATCCAAAATCATAGTGGAAAACAAGCACCGCCTCTGACACCTCCACATCGAGGCAGAGGGGAGATATGTGCAGGAATCCAGGGATAGGTCCTGGAAGGCAGGCAGGGCCGTCGGAACAGGACAGGCAAAACAAGCAATTGCTTGGGGCCCCGAGCTGGCCTAGGGCCCCAGCCTGCTGCCTGTCACTGTCCTCGATTTTCGCCCGGAGCCGATCCGCGGATAGCAGCCTTAGGAAAGGCCGCGGCTTCGGCCTAGCTCCGGAGCGGCGGCCATCTTGGTACACCCGGCGGTGACAGGCCGCCGCTATTGGTTATGGGAGTTGTAGTCCACAACGGCGGCTACGTGCTGATGCTTCCTGCTCCTGGGGGGAGGAGTCAGTGTCAGTCACAGTCACTCAGGAGGGCAGCGCAGGCGTGATACAACTCCCATTGCGGTCGGATCAACTTTTGCCCACCAGACAGTGCCTCTGGAAAAGGTAAGTCAGTGAATGACTTTTTAATGGAGTGATAAAGTCTCTAATAGTTCCACAAATAAAAAAGTAAATACGTTTTCTTGAAAAGTAGTAAAGAATCTCTTTCTTTGGCTCCACAAGCATGTACTTGTACTGTTGTACATGATTATTCTGTTCTTCTGTCCAGTAATTCAGCCAGGCCAGGATCAGGATCCCTGAATATTAGTGCGCGGCTGCAAACAACTTCCTGGTCACAGCAGCCTGCTTCTCCATCCCAATCCCCACTATTGGAGAAATGGCCAGTATCAGGGTTTTTTTTATTTTTTTATTTAAATAAAAAAAAAAAAAAAACCCTGATACTGGCCTTTTCTCCAATAGTGGGGATTGGGATGGAGAAGCAGGCTGCTGTGACCAGGAAGTTGTTTACAGGAGAAAAGCGTACGCATATTCAGGGATCCTAATCCTGGCCTGGATTACTGGACAGAACAGAAATCATGTACAAGTACATGCTTGTGGAGCCATAGAAAGACTGACAGATTCTTTACTACTTTTCAAGAAAACGTATTTACTATTTTATTTGTGGAACTATTAGAGACTTTATCGCTCCATAATTATTTTTGAATACTTTTATTATTTTAACAGTGGACATTACAGGGGGAGATGTGGACAGTACAGGGGGGAGATCTGGATATTACAGTGGGGGAGATGTGGACTTTACAGGGGGAGATGATGTGGACATTACAGTGGGGAAGATGATGTGGATATTACAGTGCGGAGTCCCCCTGTCCATCCCACGGTCCCCCTGTCCATCCCACTGTCCATAAACAGTCCTAAGCAGCATCTTAATGTTAATGTGAGTGTGTATGTGTTTTAAGTATGTTGGATTATTTGCAACAGCAGTATTTGCACTGTAAACCTTTTTTATTTATATAAAGTGTGGGTGAGCTTAAACTGTATTGCTATGCTGTGGTTCCTGTAGGCTTTGCGTGAGTGCGCGGGGGGGGGGGGGTTGGGGGGGCCTCCATGTCCATTTTGCTTGGGGCCCCCAAATTCCTTCAAACGGCCCTGAAGGCAGGTATACTTTCCCTGTTATTTGAGTGGTGGTCCCTTTGAGAGGGAAGGGTTAATTTGGTTACAGTTTTGGAATACTCAGGGGTCTTAAAAGTGTTAATCCACCTGCAAGGGAGGTTTTTTAAAAAAAAGGAATCAGCCAAAAGGTGTCTGAGGTAGAGTGTGAGGCAGGACACACTTGGAAGTCAGAGTGGTGGACTGCTGTGACTGAGACCCTGCTAAGTGACATGCTGGTGACTTGGCTTTTGAAGACAGTTGAGGATGTATCCCCTTTTAAAGGACAAGTTTTGCAGGTGGTGGGCTGAAAGTTTGATTTTTGTACCAGGAGTTTGGACTGTTTTGTTTCCTGTCTGGCTGAAGAAAGCGGTTTTTGTTTTTCCCTTTCAAATGGCTGGCTGGTAATGCCAGGCTTTCCATATTATGGCATTTATTATTTTCCCATAATGTTATAGAGAGTGATAGCAATGCAGTGAGGAAAGAGTGAGGAAAGAGTGATAGCAATGCAGTGAGGAAAGAAAGAAAGAAAATGAGTAGTAGTGCCTGACTCTCATCTAAAAATGTAATTTCTATTTTATTCTTTAGACTTTTAAAAAGGAATTTCAGATTTCATAAATTCTCTCTAATTCTAAATCCTTTCTATATTGTTTAATTCATTTATTCCAATGAAAAATAATTAGTAATCCCTTTTTTTTGTGAATAGATGCTGCATGTAACAGCAAGTTTATCTCAATAGCAGATGGTAGAGTTACATTTTCATAATAACTATTTGATACACTCAATGACAAAAATGTTTCAGGATATATAAAAGGATGCCATCAGTTAGTCCTGGGGTTTTTAGGGTAATATGATCTTTTTATACAGCCCTGAGGTAATCGTATGCAGGTGGTAAATACAGATGATCAAACAATCTGATCACACACCTCCCGGGAATTGCAAAATGGGAAGCAGATCTAAACCGCACCTTCACGGCGTCCCAAATCCAAAACATAATACAATTCTCCCTCAAGTCTTCTCTATGCACGAAAACACAGGAGACAAATTATAAAATTCTCACAAGGTGGTACTTAACACCCAGCCGCCTACATGTGATCTTCCCAGACACTTCAGAACAATGTTGGCGGTGCCGGGAAGAGAGGGGAACAATGCTACACATATTCTGGTCTTGCCCCAGGCTGGTGACATTCTGGGCAGCGGTCCGAACTATATGCCAAAAATTTACAGAGTACCAGATCCCGAACGACCCAGCTTTCTTCCTACTACATGTATCGACTCTTTCCCCCAGAACATACAAAAAGTCCCTACTACGCCACCTGACAAATGCAGCTAAGTCTTGCATTCCCATACTGTGGAAACAACAAAATCCACCGACCACAGCAATGTGGCTGCGGAAAGTGGAGGATATAAATAAAATGGAAGATCTGATACTAACAGCCCAGGACAGACAAGAAGCTTATAAAAAGACTTGGACTATGTGGAACATGTTTATCTACTCGGAAGAAGGTAAAACCCTTCTCGGAGCCTGAGTTACCTTTAAATAGAAACACAGCTTAATGTACCAGTAACGCCACCCCCCCCCCCTCATCTGGCCCCCCTCCCACCCCCTTCCCTTCCCCCCCACCACACCTCTCTCTTATTCTCATCTTACTTTTCCAACTGTCCCTTTCTCTACTTCGGCCGCAGACCCTAACGTGCCTAGCATACGCTTTAAGTAGGGTGTTTTCCCTGGATTTCAAGATACATGACACCCACTGGTGTTAACTGGATGCCCTGCTGGACCAAAGCAATACTGTGTTGACTATACGAACACCTGAAATTCAATGTTGTATAACACTACCCAATATAATGTATATTCAGGAGGCTGCGACCTTCACTGTTTTGAGTTATCATTGTACTTCTTGGGGCTCTACCCCAACTTTAAAAACTTAATAAAACTCATATTTGCAAAAAAAAAACAATCTGATCAATGGCAAAATTAAGTCATACAGTATAAACTTTATGACATAGTATAAGATTATAACATCATATGAGTAAATTGTGAAAGGCAAAGAGAGCTAGCTAAAATTCCAGTCTAATAAACTCACCTATCTGCTTGGAAGTACATTGATTATTATTCTTTTCCCTGTTTATAAGTACTATAATACATCCAGCTAGTTGTTTATTTAATTAACTGTTTACATTTACTGTTTCTTTTATCCCCCCCCCCCCAGTACAGCAGCACAGTCCGATCATATAATGACCTACATATAAAACATATAAATTATTATACATGTGTTAATAACATTACAGATTATTTTACCTGCACTTGTTTAGCTCTTTGAAACATTTCCAAGGAATTAATACTATATTTTCCAATTTGACAAGTCAAGCTTCAACAGGAAATGTCATAAGACTGCTGAGGCAGGAATATTTCATGATGGATCCAGAAGTAGCTATCTTAACATTTTGGACCAGTTTGCTAAGAAAACAATCTTCAAACAGTGTATGTGTTTGTATAACAAAACTGAATTTCACCAAGGGAATAAGAGATGAACATGAGCAGTGTTTTTCCAACATGGCCAGTGGTGCAGCAGACAGATTAAATGCTACAGTTTAGAAAAATGAGGTTGCTTGTCCAGCTTTTCATAGTCATTGGGGTGAGAGAGGATTAACTGGAAACTCACAGCTGGCAATGGGCGACACGTGGCTGCTGTGATACAAAGATACATGATCCAAATCTTAACCACTTGACCACTGGGCACTTAAACCCCCTTAATAACCAGACCAATTTTCAGCTTTCGGTGCTCTCACATTTTGAATGACAATTACTCAGTCATACAACACTGTACCCATATGAAATTTTTGTCCTTTTTTCACACAAATAGAGCTTTCTTTTGGTGGTATTTAATCACTGTTGGGTTTTTTATTTTTTGCGCTATAAGAGAAAAAAGACTGAAAATTTTGTAAAAAAATGATTTTTTTTTCGTTTCTGTTATAAAATTTTGCAAATTACTATTTTTTCTTCATAAATTTTGGCCAAAATTTATACTGCTACATATCTTTGGTAAAAATAAGTACAAATTGGTGTATATTATTTGGTCTTTGTGAAAGTTATAGAGTCCACAATCTATGGTGCCAATATCTGAAAATTGATCACACCTGAAGTACTGACGGCCTATCTCAATTCTTGAGACCCTAACATGCCAGAAAAGTACAAATACCCCCCAAATGACCCCTTTTTGGAAAGAAGACATTCCAAGGTATTCAGAAAGAGGCATTGTGAGTTTTTTTGAAGTTGTCATTTTTTCCCACAATTCTTTGCAAAATCAAGATTTTTTTTTTCTCTTTTTTTTTTCACAAAATTGTCATATTAGCAGGTTATTTTTCACACACAGCATATGCATTCCACAAATTACACCCCAAAACACATTCTGCTATTACTCCCGAGTATGGCGATACCACATGTGTGAGACTTTTACACAGCGTGGCCACATACAGAGGCCCAACATGCAGGGAGCACCTTCAGGCGTTCTGGAGCACCCAGGCCAATTCTGACATTTCTCTCCTACATGTAAAAATCATCATTTATTTGCTAGAAAAGTACATAGAACCCCAAAACATTATATATTTTTTTTTAGCAAAGACCTTAGAGAATATAATGGTGGTTGTTGCAACTTTTTATCTCGCACGATATTTGCGCAGCAATTTTTTTAACGCGTTTTTTACGGAAAAAAAATGTTTTGTGCTTAAAAAAAAAAAAAAAACAGTAAAGTTAGCCCAATGTTTTTGCATAATGTGAAAGATGAAGTTACGCCGAGTAAATAGATACCTAACATGTCGCCCTTAAAAATTGCACACACTCGTGGAATGGCGCCAAACTTCGCTACTTAAAAAATCCCCATAGGCGACGCTTTAAATATTTTTACTGGTTACATGTTTTGAGTTACAGAGGAGGTCTAGGGCCAAAATGATTGCTCTCGCTCTAACGTTCGCAGAGATACCTCACATGTGTGGTTTGAAAACCGTTTTCATATGTGGGCGGGACTTACGTATGCGTTCGCTTCTGTATGCGAGCTCACGGGGACAGGGGCGCTTTAAAAAAAAAAAAAAATGTATTCTTCATTTTACTTTATTTATTTTAGTTTGACATGTTTTTCCGCCCTAAACATTTTTTTGATCACTTTTATACCTATTACAAGGAACGTAAACATCCCTTGTAATAGGAATATGGCATGACAGGTCCTCTTTACAGTGAGATATGGGGGGGGTGTCAATAAGACCCCACATCTCACCTCTAGGCTGGGAAGCCTGAAAAAACAACAAAAAAAAAAAACAACAATCCTGGCTTTGATCGTAGCGGTGAGTCGGTAGAAGCACCGGAGGGCGGCGGGGGGGGGGACATCCCCTCTCGCCTCCCGTAAGAATGATCAAGCGGCGGAACAGCCGCTATGATTGTTCTTATGGTGTAGGGAATCGCCGGCTGAAAAAGCTAATATCTGAATGATGCCTGTAGCTGCTCCCATCATTCAGATATCCCCGCACAAAGTCAAGGACGTCATATGACGGCCGGAGGGCGGGAAGTGGTTATTGCAGAGTATTGCCGGGCATTGCGGAGTATTGCTGGGCATTGCGGAGTATTGCCGGGCATTGCGGAGTATTGCCGGGCATTGCGGAGTATTGCCGGGCATTGCGGAGTATTGCAGGGCATTGCGGAGTATTGCGGACTATGGCAGGGTATTGCGGACTATGGCAGGGTATTGCGGTGTATGGCAGGGTATTGTGGTGTATGGCAGGGTATTGCGGTGTATGGCAGGGTATTGCACGGGTATTGCACAGGGTATTGTGGAGGGTATTGCACAGGGTATTGTGGAGGGTATTGCACAGGGTATTGTGGAGGGTATTGCAGAGTATTGTGGAGGGTATTGCAGAGTATTGTGCAGGGTATTGCAGAGTATTGTGCAGGGTATTGCAGAGTATTGTGCAGGGTATTGCAGAGTATTGTGCAGGGTATTGCAGAGTATTTTGCAGAGTATTGCGCAGGGTATTGCAGAGTATTTTGCAGGGTATTGCAGAGTATTTTGCAGGGTATTGCAGAGTATTTTGCAGGGTATTGCAGAGTATTGTGCAGGGTATTGCAGAGTATTGTGCAGGGTATTGCAGAGTATTGCACCAGGGTATTGCAGAGTATTGCACCAGGGTATTGCAGAGTATTGCATCAGGGTATTGCAGAGTATTGCATCAGGGTATTGCAGAGTATTGCACCAGGGTATTGCAGAGTATTGCACCAGGGTATTGCAGAGTATTTCGCAGGGTATTGCAGAGTATTTCGCAGGGTATTGCAGAGTATTGCACCAGGGTATTGTAGAGTATTGCACCAGGGTATTGCAGAGTATTGCACCAGGGTATTGCAGAGTATTGCACCAGGGTATTGCAGAGTATTGCACCAGGGTATTTTGCAGAGTATTGGCAGGGTGTATTGCAGAGTATTGGCAGGGTATAGCACAGGGATGGCTGAGCAGGGATGGATGGATGGCTGGATCTGTGACTGCAATTGTCACAGATCCAGCCCACAGTGCTGCTGCTGCCATCCGCTCCCTCCCCCTCCCCTCTCACACTGTACCGATCGGTACAGAGAGGGGAGGGAGGAACCGGCGTCATCAAATGACGCCGGTCTGTTTACAAGTGATTGCTCCGTCATTTGACGGAGCGATCACGTGGTAAACGGCCGCTATCAGCGGCGATTTACCGCGATTCGTGATCCGCCGGGTCCTCTGGACCCGGCGGTCACGGAGTTTCCCGTGTGCGCGCCCCAGGGGGCGCGCGGGAGCGCGATTCTGGGAGGACGTTATATAACGTCCTCCCAGAGTTAAGCAACCACCTTGTCGACGTTATTTGTCGGCAGGTGGTTGTTAAGTGGTTAAAGTTTATGCTCTTTTTTTTGCTGCATTTTGAAAAATGAATGTAAATCAAAAAGGACACTTAATATACATAAACATAAGCTATTTTTTGCACCCCCCTGCTGCTCTAAAACCTAAACTGGTACTAAAAAAATTTTTATTACCTATTCAGCAACAGGTCTTGGGTTTCCCCCAGGCTCCTAGACCTGTAAAATATCCGCAGCAAAAGTCCAGTATATGCTGACAAAGCCCAGGATTTGGGCTTTGCAGAGCCACTGATTGGCTGGTTCTGTGTTAACATCACCTGATAGCCATGTTACCCTTTGCCCTGGCTATGTTCTAAAACTGGTATGGGGAGTAATTCCGCGCTGCTCTAATGGTAAGCAGCTAACACAACAAATAGACAAATAGCAAAAACAAGTGAAACCAAAAAAAAAGTGTAGCGCTAATCAAATGATATAGTGCACATGATCATGAATAAACACAGTGCCAAAAATTATGATAAAACAACAATAACAATAAATGTAATAGTGCACAAATAAAGCAAAAACAAACAACAGTCTGTAAATAAGCCAGGAGATGGTGCACCAATGGACAACTGAATGTCTATAAAGTGGTAAGTGAAAGTTCAAAATTGGTGATAATTTCAAATATAAATGGTAAGGTGAAAGCACGATGAGGTGAAGAAAAACCGCCACCAGTAGGTAGAAGGCTTACCGGAGTGATTGAACCCAAATTGGGTCCAACAGGCTTTGTGTGAAATGACCACTGGGAACTGGATCATCAGTTGCGCTCCAAACAATGACAGATAGTTCAAACCGCTGAGGGGAGGCTATCCTTGTAGAATGTTCCCATAAAGAGCGGTGGTCCAGATGGTCCCAAAGTGATATAGCAGGATGTAAATCAAAAGACGGAAGGATAAAGAGGGCACAGCGTAATACTGTATAAATAAGGAACTTTAATGTAGTAGGAACACTTACATGCTGGAAGACAAATAGCGCTTTTCAAAGTACTTGTGGCAACAGTGGGAGGACTCCACTGTTGCCACATCATGTGCACTTTATCATTTGATTAGCGCTACACTTTTATGTTCTAAAACTGCTGGTGGGCAAGTCTCGTAGATATTTTTGAACAAATTTAGGTTTTAGGGCAGAAAGTGAGAATTGAAGTGGTGGAGAGATGGGTGCCAGGGTTCCATAAAAAATCTGATAGTAGGTTGGAATGTGATTGTTGTGTTCTAATGCAGCATATTGCCCGGTACACGTGATCTGATTATCGGACGAATGATCGTCCATTTTTTTTGCATGCTAATCTCATGTCAAATCTAATGAGTTTACTAAAGTCAAGAAAATTCTCGTACGACAGAATAAAAATTCAGAAGTGATGTCATGTGTTGTAATTTGCATTTGTATTGCATTTTCGAATGACAGCTGTACTGATTAAATCATAAGATCTGGCATGGTACGAAAAAATATTCCGTGCATGTCCGATAGAATAATATCGGATGAACTGTCCTGATCCGCTCTCAAAAGCTCTTTACTACAGATCCGATTATCGTACGATCGATTCGAAAGTGGAATTTTACGTACGATTTTTGGATCGTGTGTACAGGGCTTAAGTTTCAGATGCAAGAAGAGAAAGGATTCCTTATTTTATAAAAATAGACCATCTCCATTTTTTAAAGTAATTCTACTCTGGACACTCTGGTGTATTATATTTTCAATTTAAAAAACATTTCCCCTAAATCTTAAAATAAAAATAGGAAGAAAAGGAAAATATTAGTTTTATGCCTATTTTTTGGGGAAACTGCATACATGCTATTTAGGAAAATAAAGGTATATTTGAGTTATAAAGGTAAGTTATTGTCTTGAGTCAGCTTATGTTATATAAATGACCTTGTCCTATTTCAGTCTTCTTTATATTGCAATACAGTTCAGAATATTGTATCCCTGTATTCACTAGTCTATTTACTTACAGTAAATGTGAAGCTGTAAAGACAGAAGCTTAGCTTTTGCTTTCTCTTGGGGTAGAAAGCCTCAAGTGAGTTTTTTTTATACAGGTTGTGGAACAGCTTTTAAATATTTCACAAACAGCTTAAAGTGTAACTCCACTTTTGTTGAGAAAAAAATATTCCCCTGTGGCGGATCTATGTACATTGCAAGGAGTATAACAAACTTTGTTGCAAATTCCTACCTTTTGTTATTCTGAAGAAATCCATGTGTGTTTGTATCTGCCTCTGTGCTAAGTGGGTTTAATGGGAGTGGTTTCATAATTAACTGTCAGGTGTGGCAGCAGCTAGGCACTAATGAGGAAATCTCCTGGGCCTGCATCCCTTTAGACGGGTTCCTATTGAAGTAAATTACATTTTTGTTGCAGAGTAAATCACTCAAGAGTTTGTTTCCTCTAAGTGGGACTTTAACCACTTGTCATCTGCCTCACGTACATATACGTCGGCAGAATGGCATGGGCAGGCAAAGCAACGTACAGCTTTGCTTTGAATCTCCGTGACCGTGCCCGCGAGACCCGAGGACTCGATGTCCGCCGGTGTCCCACGATTGTGTTTACAGAGAGGCAGAACGAGGAGATGCCTTTGTAAACAAAGCATTTCCCTGTTCTGCCTTGTGACAGGACAGTGATCTACTGCTCCCTGTGATCGGGAGCAGTGATCACTGTCCTGTCACTGGTAGCCCAGCCCCCTCACAGTTAGAATTACTCCCTAGGACACACTTAACCCCTTCCACGCCCCCTACTGGTTAACCCCTTCACTGCCAGTGTCATTTACTCAGTAATCAGTGCATTTTTATAGCACTGATCACTGTTTAAATGACAATGGTTACAAAATAGTGTCAAAAGTGTCCAATGTGTCCGCCGCAGTCACGATAGAAATCGCTGATCGCCGCCATTACTAGTAAAAAAAAAATGAATGCGTTATGCCGTGTACACACGATCGGTTTTACCGATGAAAACAGTCCGATGGACTTTTCTCATCAGACAAACTGATCGTGTATGGGCCCCATCGGTCTTTTTTCCATCGGTGAGAAAAAATAGAACATGTTTTAAGTTTATCCGATGGGAAAAAAAACGATAGCAAATTCCGATCGTCTGTGTGGAACTCCATCGGACAAAAAACCCACGCATGCTCAGAATCAAGTCGACGCATGCTCAGAAGCTGGGATGAGCCGAACACCCCCCTGTTCGGTTCGCACCAGAACCTGCGAACAGACAAAATGTTCCTGTAAACTTTAGAACCCTATTAAATACAATGGACTCGAACGTTCGAAATCTAAAGTGTTAATTATAAAGGCTTATATGCAAGTTATTGTCCTAAAAAGTGTTTGGGGACCCGGGTCCTGCCCCAGGGGACATGTATCAATGCAAAAAGAAGTTTTAAAAACGGCCGTTTTTTCGGGAGCAGTGATTTTTATAATGCTTAAAATGAAAAAATAAAAGTGAAATATTCCTTTAAATTTCGTACCTGGGGGGTGTGTATGATATGCCTGTAAAGTGGTGCATGTTTCCCGTGCTTAGAACTGTCCCTGCAAAAAATGTCATTTTTGAAAGAAAAAAAGTCATTTAAAACTGACTCGCGGCTATTAATGAATTGTCGGCTCCTGGCAATACATACAAAAGTCATTGATAAAAAATAAAAAAAAAGCGTGGGGGTTCCCCAGAATTCAATTACCAGGCCCTTCAGGTCTGGAATGGATATTAAGGGGAACCCCACCGCAAATTTAAAAAAAAATTGACGTGGGGTTCCCCCAAATATCCATTCCAGGCCCTTCAGATCTGGCATGGATTTTAAGGGGAACTCCACCCCAAATGAAAAAAAAAATGGCGTGGAGTCCCCCTAAAAATCCATACCAGACCCCTTATCCGAGCACGCAACCTGGCCGGCCGCAGGGGAAAAGGGGGGGACGAGAGAGCGGCCCCCCCTCCCTCCTGAACCGTACCAAGCCATGTTGATGGGGACAAGGGCCTCATCCCCACAACCCTTGCCCGGTGGTTGTGGGGGTCTGCGGGCGGAGGGCTTATCAGAATCTGGAAGACCCCTTTAACAAAGGGGACCCCCAGATCCCAGCCCCCCTATGTGAATTGGTAAGGGGTACATTGTACCCCTACCATTTCACGAAGAAAGCGTAAAAAAATGTTTAAAAAAAACACGCAAACAGCTTGAAAAAGTCCTTTATTTAAAAAAAAAAAAAAAACATTCCAGCAGTGAAATCCAGTGTCCCGCGGCGATCCCGATGTCCAGCGCTGTCCTTCATTGGTTGTGCCTGAGCGGACCTGATGGGGAACTCCCTCTCAGAATTTTAAATGTATAGACCTGCCCCTTCTAAAGTTCTCCATCAGGTCCGCTCAGCGGACGAGATGCGGAATATGAGAAGGGGCGGGTCTATACATGTATTACCAAAGTGAGAGCAGTCCCTCATCAGGTCCGCCCCCTCGGTATGTCGGACCCGCCTACGTCATTGGCTTGAGCGGGGAACTTCCTTCACTATGTAAATTTAAATTACACAGTGAAGGAAGTTCCCCGCTCAAGCCAATGACGTAGGCGGGTCCGACATACCGAGGGGGCGGACCTGATGGGGAACTGCTCTCACTTTGGTAATACATGTATAGACCCGCCCCTTCTCATGTTCCGTATCTGGTCCGCTGAGCGGACCTGATGGGGAACTTTAGAAGGGGCGGGTCTATACATTTAAAATACTGAGAGGGAGTTCCCCATCAGGTCCGCTCAGGCACAACCAATGAAGGACAGCGCTGGACATCGGGATCGCCGCGGGACACTGGATTTCACCGCTGGAATGTTTTTTTTTTAAATAAAGGACTTTTTCAAGCTGTTTGCGTGTTTTTTTAAACATTTTTTTACGCTTTCTTCGTGAAATGGTAGGGGTACAATGTACCCCTTACCAATTCACATAAGGGGGGGCGGGATCTGGGGGTCCCCTTTGTTAAAGGGGTCTTCCAGATTCCGATAAGCCCCCCGCCCGCAGACCCCCACAACCACTGGGCAAGGGTTGTGGGGATGAGGCCCTTGTCCCCATCAACATGGGGACATCCTCCCCATGTTGAGGGCATGTGGCCTGGTACGGTTCAGGAGAGAGGGGGGCCGCTCTCTCGTCCCCCCCTTTTCCCCTGCGGCCGGCCAGGTTGCGTGCTCGGATAAGGGGTCTGGTATGGATTTTTAGGGGGACTCCACGCCATTTTTTTTTTAAATTTGGGGTGGAGTTCCCCTTAAAATCCATGCCAGATCTGAAGGGCCTGGAATGGATATTTGGGGGAACCCCACGTCAATTTTTTTTTTAATTTGCGGCGGGGTTCCCCTTAATATCCATTCCAGACCTGAAGGGCCTGGTAATTGAATTCTGGGGAACCCCCACGCTTTTTTTTTTTTTTTTATCAATGACTTTTGTATGTATTGCCGGGAGCCGACAATTCATTAATAGCCGCGAGTCAGTTTTAAATGCATTTTTTTCTTTCAAAAATGACATTTTTTGCAGGGACAGTTCTAAGCACAGGAAACATGCGCCACTTCACATGCATATCATACACACCCCCCAGGTACGAAATTTAAAGGAATATTTCACTTTTATTTTTTCATTTTAAGCATTATTAAAATCACTGCTCCCGAAAAAACGGCCGTTTTTAAAACTTCTTTTTGCATTGATACATGTCCCCTGGGGCAGGACCCGGGTCCCCAAACACTTTTTAGGACAATAACTTGCATATAAGCCTTTATAATTAGCACTTTAGATTTCTCCCATAGATTTTTCGAATTTGCCGCGAACACCCCAATTTGTTCGCTGTTCGGCGAACGGGCGAACAGGCAATGTTCGAGTCGAACATGAGTTTGACTCGAACTCGAAGCTCATCCCTACTCAGAAGCATTGAACTTAATTTTTCTCGGCTTGTCGGAGTGTTTTATGTCACGGTGTTTGGGACGGTCGGATTTTTGACTGATGGTGTGTAGGCAAGACTGATGGAAGTCAGCTTCATCGGATTTCCGATGGAAAAATCCATCGGATTAGAATCCATAGGAAATCCAATCGTGTGTACAGGGCTTTACACTCTTGTAAGTAGTTGTCAAAAATGCTATTCCTTTACGAAGAATTTAAACAGAAAATTATTGGGTCTCTAATTAAGGTAAATCTCTCCTGTATCCTTACAGATTCCTAAGCTAAATCTAGAATGTGGATGCCTTGGATTGCCACTCATCTATTTATTTTGAATACCACAACTCTCATTTTGGATACCACAACTTCTCTATTTTTTTATTATTTCAAGGGCACATGCACATTCTTTACCATATAGCCTTCATATGTCACTATACCTTCCAAATTCCACAGGTACTGGAAATATACATACCCATCATGTTGTCACATTATGCCCAGTTTAGTGTTAGCCAGTGCATTATTGTCTTTACTGTATTTTAAGTTGTCTCTGTATTTGCTTACAATACAGATGCACACATGGAGTGATGGGAAGGGGGGTAAGGGGATATGTGCTGGGTGCTTTGGGAGGGGAGAGGATATGTGCTAGTGGGGGGTCTGATCCTCCGCCCACCACTAGCACATTTTTTTTTGAATTCATTTTTAGGGCTTCTTAATTTTTATTTTATGTTGCTGTTTACGTTTGGAATGCTCAAAGTGCAGCATTCATTTGTTGCTGATCATCTGTTCTCAGGGCAGTCTTTTGTTCGCAGCATGCACATACATCATTTGGAGAAAAAACTAAGTACAAGAAAAGAGTGCACCTAAACCACCTGCAATCATATCAGTCATATTAACTGAAGCCCCCCATTCCTTCCCACTTCCCACATCCCATCCTCAGGTAAGACTATTATCCCTGATTAATACTGTCCTGTTACTGGCCAATTTCACACCTTTGTATTCTTGGGGTACTGCTGCTATATGTAAGTTAACTGTGAAAGAAAAAAATCTATTACACAGCCAAATATACTATACAAGTGTACGCTGTCACTGAAGCTTTCTGTGGAAATTGTGCTATTCTGTAACACCAGATACAGCTTGAAGGCTAAGCTTGTTATTTAAAGAACTTCTGCATTTTCAATGTTGCCTAGGCAGCTGCAAGAAAAGGTCCTCTACCCATTGTACAGAATATTAAAAAAACATTTTTTGCATTGGTGCCAATGTCCAGCTCTCTGTGCCATTTTTACAGTAGTTTGCCTTTGAGCCCTAGAAATAGATTGGCCTCCTATAGATTTCAATAGCATTCACCGCCAAGTTTGGGTTTGCCAAATTTCAAACATAATTCTTTAAACCCTTGGGTAACTGAACATGAGCATATTTCCCTATCCCTATCAATTGCCTGGACTTCCTGGTACCATACATTTCCCACATATTAAGCAATTTATTGGGATGCACTGATACCACTTTTTTTAACAATGAGTACGAGTACTGATACTTTTTATAAATGCTCGCCGATACCAATTAACGATACCTATTTTTGTCATTTAGCAAGATCAAGATAAGGAGGAGGAGAAAAGGGGAGGGGGATGGGGGTCTCCATCGTCTATCAGCGTGTTTTGTAATATTACCACCTGGAAGAGACCAAGTGATGAAGAAACACAGCACTCCCAACACTCCCCACATCTAGAAGGACCATGTTGTCATCCTACCTACTCTTCTTCCTCCATTCCCATTTCCTTTATCCCATGTCTCCCTCTTCCTGCAGTCAATACAACACTGGCCACAGTTCCCCAACTCATAAGACCAATGAGAAGGGACTAAAATGCAAAAAGGGGTGCACTGCTTCAAAGTAGTAGAAACTAAGATAAATTCATGAAATCCAAAGCAGTTATACAAAAATCATTGTCACGGTCAGATAATTGTGTGCATGGTAACAATAGGTGCTTGGAGCAAATAAAGGCGGGGATGTACAGGAGCGTTCAATAACTCACATAGATGGTAGGATGCACTTCACTGCCAAGTCGAATGAATGGATGGCTCAGCCCCTGGATCCCTTGAGAGGTCTTGACAAGGGACGAAGCCGGTGACAGCCGGGGCAGAGTCTTCTCTGGCCCGTGAGCGTGTCTTCTTCGGGTCACCCCGGCTGTAACCGGCTTCATATCTTGTCAAGACCCCTCAGGAGATCCAGGGGCTGAGCCATCCATCTATTCGACCTGGCAGTGAAATGCACCTTACTATGTGAGTTATTAAATGCTCCTGTACCACTGATGGCTAGTGGCAGCTGTCCCTGGTTTTGTTTACATTCATCTGTCAGCAGGGAACTCCGCTGACAGGTGAATAAGTCATCAGTTGTTAAGGACCCGCTCCTAAACAACCAATAATTGCTGCATTCTTTTGTGTATATTTCTGTTGTCAGTGGGAGAATCCCGCTCATAGCTGAAAGAACCGAGCCAGCGCGTATCGGTTTTAATCATCGGTGTATTTGCACAAGTACTGATACTCGTACAAATGCTTAGTATCGGCACAGATGGGCAGATAATAGGAAGAGATATTGCAGGTATTTCACACATATCACAATTTAAATAGTAGGGAAGGGTTATTCCCACATATGTTTTTGTTTTTCTGTCTTTGTCCTGTTTGGGAGATTTCCATTTATTTCCTGTCCTGGAGACCAAACAGGGAGTGAAAGGAAATCTCTACAAGTTAGAATGAGAATCAGAAAACACATGAGAATGCACAAGGCTGCACAACCCAGAATTGTACGAAAAATTGAAAATTTCCCCAGTGGGTTATTTAGGCAGCAAAAAGTTCAAAAGTAATTATATAAAAGTCTTTTAATGAGTCAAAAAATAATAAAGATAGGTACAAATATACAATAAATTAGATTTTTTTTATAAAAGAGCTCTGGTCTACGACACAAACAGCAACATAAAACATCACTCATGGCAAGAAACACCCCAAGGAAAACATGGTTTGCCAATTGTGTTTACAACATTGCTATCCACATGAATATCCCAATGCATTTCGACCCTTTTTATTTCTGATCTTTTTTTAGGGGGATTTTTAAATTCTAGGGAAATATATCAAATATTATGATTTAGGACATTGTCTATGTCCTGTATGGGAGATTTCCCTTTATTTCCTGTCCTTGAGACAAAACAGGGAGTGAAAAGAAATCTCTACAAGTTAAGGGGAATTTCCCCTCTTTGTTGTCACCAGAACAGGTGTCTCCGTTGGAAGATTTCTTGCCTTCTCTTGTTACGATGACAATTCTATAATTTTGGATTTCTATCACTTTCTGTCTTGACAACAGTGTTCACCAGGATGGATAGATAGCACAAATTTTCTAGTTTTGGCTATATAATTATTGTAAGTTTTAATAATCATGGCAATATTTCCCACAAGAGCTGGATCGTTCTCAGGTAGGAGAATGTCCAGGGGGGCTAGCAACAACCTTCCTGCTCCTGCAGTTAACTAGGAGCAGGAATCATTTAAAGCTTTGCACATGCCTGTCACTTAACATGGGAAATGACACTTTTAGGCAGTTGAGTTGGTGTCTGATAGGACAAACCATGCCAGCACAGACAATGCAAAATAGTTGGCTTCTATGCACTTATTGCAATCTATATAAATGCCAATATAAGGGATGGAGAATTAATGGTATCTTGTATCTTGTCTAGGGCTCTATCCTGCCTTAATCTGTCTCTATTTATCTCAATTGCACTTACTGTATGTCTCAGTGAGCAGGACAGCAGGGTAAAGGGTGGCATCAAGTCTCAACATGTACAAATTGTGATCATATTTCATGTATTTCCCTCTTCTGTAACTAGATTCAGCAAAAAAAACTGTAGAGAGAATGGGGTTCAGAGGCTACTTGGAGGAGCCAGAAGTCTCTTTATAGTTTAGAAAACATGAAACTATTACTTATATTTCTTGTTTGGTGGTCTTTACAGTTAAAAGGTAAATATGCATACACTGTAAATCATACACCCATGCTTTCTCAAATAGTGCAGCTTTAGCATTACTTTTTACTAAAAGTAATTACATGACACATAGAGTGTAGCTTGGACAAAAGTTATTATTATTATTTTTTTATGAATTTGGTATGGCAGTATGATTAAAAAAACTCCTTCCTGCTGATGAAATCAGCATAGTATGCATTAAGCTGAAAAAAATTAAGGCTTTAGAACCACTTTAATTGTATTTTTTGGCAAGCTTATATATATATATATATATATATATATATATATATATATATATATATATATATACACACCGATATATAAATATATATATATATATATATATATTTTTCCCTTTATTTGACCCAAATACTAATTTAAAACTCTTATAGTATCTCATTCTGTATGATGACATTCATATAAACTGTCAGACGTTGCCTACAGTCTCATACTTCACATGGACAGATGATTGCAATGCAGTGCTATAAAGGGGGTGATCTTGAAACTACGCAGGAACAGCAAGCACACAATGCCAAGAAAGAGCCTTCCTTGTGTATACTATTGCTGGCAGCTAAGATATGTGCTTTGCTTGTTAACAGCTGACATCCAAAAGGCCGCTTTAGCTTCAGCAACTTGTAAAGCAGACAGGGCCTTGGGAAAACGGCAGCCTGCTGCCCTCAACAAAAGACCCTGTTTATCACTTGGCGATGCAATAAAATTAACAAATGTCCAGAGTAAACCTAATTCACTGTGCTACTTAGTTTTTGAAATACATAAATATGTCAAGTGAAAGGCCTCTAATAGACCCTTTTATCCTGGTAATAGTGTACATATCATTTTCCTCTCATTAGTACAAAAACTACCTAGGGAACTATCGGCCCATCCTTCATCTATTTAATCTGCATTAGCTTCCTTTTACCTTGTGTTTAATCTGCTTTCCCTGAAGGTATTTTGAATAAATCAATAGGAATACATGATTGTTTAATGATTTTTAGAAGAGCTCCTTTCGACCACGGCTGCATGATTTAGAATGACTAATTCCACTTTTTACAATTGATTCTTTCCCTTGTGTGGACAATTCATTTGTACCGCAGCACACAAAGGAAACTAAAATAAAAATTAGGCAGAACCTACAGTGTTAACCCTTTATAACAGGAGATGGTTATGAATTGAATAGTAGTTCTTTCACCAGCATAATCATGTTGATGTTTCTTTGTTACTTCTTTAACCACTTCTCTACTGTGCACGAAAACCCCCTTCCTGCCCAAGCCATTTTTCAGCTTTCAGCGCTGTCACACTTTGAATGACAATTGCGCGGTCGTGCGACGTGGCTCCCAAACGAAATTTGCGTCCTTTTTTTCCCACAAATAGAGCTTTCTTTTGGTGGTATTTGATCACCTCTGCGTTTTTTATTTTTTGCGCTATAAACAAAAGAAGAGCGTCCAGTTTGGAAAAAAAACACTATTTTTTACTTTTTGCTATAATAAATACCCATTTTTTTTTTTAAATAACATTTTCCTCAGTTTAGGCCGATACGTATTCTTCTACATATTTTTGGTAAAAAAAAAAAATCGCAATAAGCGTGTATTGATTGGTTTGCGCAAAAGTTATAGCGTCTACAAAATAGGGGATAGATTTATAGCATTTTGTTTTTATTTTTTTTATTAGTAATGGCGGCGATCTACGATTTTTTATTGTGACTGCGATATTGCGGCGGACACATCGGACACTTTTGACACATTTTTGGGACCATTCACATTTATACAGCGATCCCTGCTATAAAAATGCATTGATTACTGTATAAATGTGATTGGCAGGGAAGGGGTTAACCACTAGGGGGCGGGAAGGGGTTAAATATGTTCCCTCAAAGTGTTCTTACTGTGGGGGGAGGGGACTGACTGGGGGAGGTGACCGATGGTTGTCCCTATGTACAAGGGACACACTATCGGTCCCCTCTCCCTCACAGGACGTGGATCTCTGTGTTTACACACAGAGATCCACTTTCCTGCTCGTTTCCCGGGCAATCGCGGGTGCCCGGCGGCAATCGCGGCCGCCGGGCACGCGCACCGGGGCCTTGTGAACGCGGCGGGCGCGCGGTGCGCCGCCGGCGGCGCGTGCACGCCTCCTAGCTCGTTTTAAAGGGAGGACGTCATATGACGTCCTCCCAGAACGAGAGTGTCCTCCGCCCGCCGTCAATTGACAGTGGGCGGGGGACAAGTGGTTAAAGAATTGAAAGAATGAATATATTACACTCTAAAAGGAGCACTATCATCAAACATATTGTATTTTGAGAGTAGTATGGGGTCAATATATGTAATTATACTATTCAAGTTAGTTTACTTCATGTGCCTTTAGATACACTTTTCTCCACGTTTACCCAAAGGCTAGGCAAAAGTGAATATTACAGGTTTGGGATAAATAATAACACTGCTGGTGGTGCTTGAACAGTTTCAGCAACAGTTTGTTTTATAGATTCACAGAACTCCTCACAATGTTATATAAAAAAAAAATAATCATATATGCTTATAGTTATGAGAATGTATTATTTTTAAGAACAGTGGTCATTTATATGGACCTTATAGTCCTTACGTTGTAAATAATTTTGCACAATAAAAATGAAGTAGGAGAAATCTATAGTTGCCAGGTGTTATTGATTTCTGAGGACTGTCACAGCTTTTGAAAATTCCCTGGGATGTGCCCTTAATTTTCAAAAGTTGCTATTTGTAACAACATTTCATTTGCTATTAGTTAGAGTCAGTTAAGTATTAATGTTACTTGGCTTTTTTAATGACATGTAAACATATTAATTTTCCAAGGGAAAAAAGCATTTACTCTCCAAGTAATAATTATCCAATGTCCTTAAAGGAGTTCTATTTAGTCACAGCTTAGATTTTCTTTTTGTAGCATCAGTATTGTAATAGCAATGCAAACAATTGTTATCATTGACAATCCAATATAAGCTTAAGCCGGGTACACACTATTTGTTTTTTTTTCGTTCAACCCCGTGGGTTGAAGGAAAAAATTCTGACAGCTCCGGTCGGAGTCACTGTACTAACCATGTAAGGTTAGTTCAGCGATCTCTCACGCTGAACGGTTGTGTATTGACAGGAGGATGGCCCCCCTACCAGAACACTCTGATCTGCTCTCTCTGCCATCTCTGCATGCACGTCCAATAGAAGCCAGTCGAACGGCCGGCTTCTGTCGGACAGACTCACATACACACAGGCTGACCTTTTTTTTTTAACCGGCCAATGTCTCCTGACATTCGGCCCCTGTGTACCCAGCTTTACTTGAAAAATCTCCTATCATGTTGTGAATTCTGTTTGTCTGCTGGCCATCTCACACAACTTCCCTGGATTTCCCGCTAATTTTCCAACTAATCCTCTGTTGATTACATTCTATTTCTAAGGACTATATAACCTATGGTACCTTGATGCCAGCAAGCAGTGATTCCAGGACTGACCCTACCTCCTGAACCTTTTCCTCTTAGTACCTATGTAGTTTAGAAGGCAGGCTCTGTGAAATGTGTGACACAACAGTCCCTACTCACAGGGCATAGTGAACATGTGTCACAAACTGGTCATTGTGGTCAAGGAATCCCGTTGATGACTATCGTTATAATAAAATTTAAAAGAAAAGAAAATTCATATCAATATCGAAGGATCTACAATCTATTCATGTGAATTTCTCTATCTATTGATATGATATATACAACAGAAACTGTATGTATAATTGTTATGCTCAAATTTCACTTCAATAAAACTTTATTGTGAAAAAAACGTGTCACAGAATTCAATGAATGTGTGGGAATCTTCAGAATGTACGTACATTTACAAACTTCAAGATAATTTAGAATAATAGAAGTAGGCTAGAAATAATTGTTATACAAAAGTTTGACCATAGATATGCTTAAACTTCTACCTATAACATGATCAAGATACTGTTCTCCTTCATTTCTGGTCCAGTGTTACTTTTGGCACCAAACTGCAGCAAGAGTGTGACACCATTGCTGAAACAAGCCCAGAACTGTATAAAGTGTTAAAATGTTTTGGTCTTTTTTAGTGTAAAATGTCACATAGACATAATAGGGTATCTTGAATCCTTCATCCCTATTGGCTATAAGCCGAACTGCTCAGTTTGAGACAGTTACAGGGAACTTCAGAGAAGCTTGGATGTGAAAATTGAACCCAACTGAAATCAATAGGGGTTAAATATTTCTAATTAAAAATGCCCATTTCCTGGGCAAAGGGGGGTCAAAAAATAGCATGGGGGTAGGGGGTGAGCACTGCCAAGGTAAACATGTACAAATGCAATTTTTTTTAAAATAAAATCTATGATGATACACAAGAAAGCCTGCAAACAGTTTGCTGAAGACAAGCAGACTAAGGACATGGATTACTGAAACCATGTTCTGTGGTCTGATTAGACCAAGATAAACGTATTTGGTTCAGATGGTGTCAAGCGTGTGTGGTGACAACCAGGTGAGGAGTACAAAGACAAGTGTGTTTTGCCTACAGTCAAACATGGTGGTAGGAGTGTCATGTCTGGGGTTGCATGAGTGCTGCCGGCACTGGGGAGCTACATCTGTGGGGCATCCTCAAATGGAAGGTGGAGGAGCGCAAGGTCTCTAACATCCACCAGCTCTGTGATGTCACCATGGAGGAGTGGAAGAGGATGAGGAAGAGGACTTCAGTGGCAACCTGTGAAGCTCTGGTGAGCGCCATTCCCAAGAGGGTTAAGGCAGTGCTGGAAAATAATGGTGGCCACACAAAATATTGACACTTTGGGCCCAATTTGGACATTTTTACTTAGGGGTGTACTCACTTTTGTTGTCAGCAGTTTAGACATTAATGGCTGTGTTGAGTTATTTTGAGGGGACAGCAAATTTATACTGTTATACAAGCTGTACACTCACTACTTAACATTGTAGAAAATTGTCACATGAAAAGATATAATAAAATATTTACAAGAATGTGAGGAGTGTACTCACTTTTGTGAGATACTATATCAATTGTAGATATTGGAGCCAAAAACCTTGCTGTGGACTCTCTGCAGGAAGAAGCTTCAACTGAGATCTGAGTCCAGTAGAGGCAATCACCCTTTTGATTGGGGAGGGACCCGACACTGACCAACCATGAAAGCTCTGGCTGTGGGAAAACTCTAGATTGCCCATGACCAGTGCCAACATGGGACAATATCTTCTATTTTCTAACTGTCAAGTCCTAGACTCATAGCAGATCTTTAATCAGGAAGGGAAGGGGTTGGATTAGTGGTTGATACATGGGACAAGTCCATGGGACAGAGGTCAGAGGCACAGGTGAGGTGTCCTGTTTAATGCAAACCCAGAGCTCAGTCTTAGGCCTCGTACACACGACCGATTTTCTCGTCGTAAAAAACACGTCGTTTTTTTCGACGAGATTCTTGTTAAGCTTGTCGATTTTCTCGTCAAGCTTTCTATGCGTACACACTGTCATTTCCCAATTTCCTCGTGGTTCTCTGCGCTCACGTCCAGCACGTACGACGGCACTATAAAGGGGAAGATCTTTTTTCTTGGCGCCACCCCTTGGGCTGCTTTTGCTGATCTCGTGTTACCGCGTGTGAAGTAAAAGTTTGGGAAGAGACGATTCGCGCTTTTCAGTCTTCGTACTTTTCAGATCGTTTTCTGCCGTTCAGTTTGTGCTTGTGGGTTCGTATCTTGACTTTCAGGGCGTCTAGGCAGGTCGTATCTGTTTTACAGTGCGTTCTTGCCTGTTCGTTTCTGAATTTCAGTTCGTTATTCATAGGCCTTGCTGTTCTAAAGTGCGTTCTGTTCTGTACGTTCTGATTAGACGACCGTTTCCTAGCCATGTCGCCTGGACGTTCTCGTCGTCGAGTTCGTGCTGTGCGTGCGCTTGGTGTTGGTCTGCTTGTTTTGGACCAAGACCAGTCCATGAATGGTGTGAGGAGGAGTTCATGGACCAAGAATTGGTTGCTCCAGCGGGACCAATTCTGCCACATGCCTCTGCTGCGGGAGATCGTCGAGAATAATCCTGAGGACTACAGGAATTTTCTGAGGATGTCTGACCCCGTTTTTCAGGAACTGTTGGCTTTGGTGTCCCCCTATATTACCAGGAAGGACACCGTTATGCGGGAAGCCATCAGTGCTGAGCAGAGGCTCATCGCCACGTTGCGTTACCTGGCGACAGGGAGAAGTCTTCAGGACTTGAAGTTCACCACAGGCATCTCCCCCCAGGCTCTGGGCCTCATAATCCCAGACACCTGTTCTGCTATCTGTAGTACCACACACTTGGGACATATATCTCACCTGCTGCTGTTCCTGACCTCTGGGAGGCCAGCATCAGATTGTGTTCTGAAATGTGGGCCTTCTCAAGCTCCCAATTTTAGTGTCCACACAGGGTTGCTGTGTGCTCTGGGGTCCCTGGGATGCACAAATGGCAGCAGCTTCTCCAGCGCTGCCTTCTCTTTATTTAATTTATAAACATGAATAAATGTGTTTTTTGTTTAAGTTCATACTTGACTATGTGTATTTTTAAATAAAAAAAAACAAGCTTTGGAGTAAGCAGATACATTTGACTGACAATAAAAGGCACAGATATCACCCCCCCAAAAGAATAACTAAATCTGATTAGCTCAAAAACATGGTGTGAAATTTTAAAAATATAGATTAGAAAATTAAATGGGAGATCGCTATCAAAACATTGAGAAATTATAATTAACATCATTTTGAAAAATCTAACCATTTAAATTATTCCTAAAAACTTGCACGATATAATACACATAAATCTTATAAAGAGCAGCATGAAAAAGGTTAAAAATAAGGCATAACTCTGTGTGAATATCAGCAGCAAAAGAAGGTCTCTCGTTTTGATTAATGTAACATTCTAACGAAGAATTCAATGCAGAACATTTAAACGATGAAATATTTATGAGCGTGACGAATGTGCTCTCTCCATTATGAAGGCTTGTTTTACCAGAAGATGCGCTCCCGTCTCATAGTTGCTTGTGAGCATGCGCGCTTTTGGAAGAGTCGTAAAAGCATACACACGAACCATTTTCTCGTCACAAAACAGGCCGACGAGAAACACGACGAGGAAATCTGGACTCCTGACGAGAAAATAGAGAGCAGGTTCTCTATTTTCTCGTCGAGATTCTCGTCAAGTTTCTCGTCGTAAAACCATACACACGAACGTTTTTCTAGACAAAAAAACTCTCGCGGCACTTTTCTTGACTGTTTACGACGAGAAAATCGGTCGTGTGTACGAGGCCTTAGCCTGGGAAAACTAAGGTGGAATTCTAATAAGAACTGGTGCCACACGGTAAAGCTCAAGGTGGGGTACCTCTATGCCCCCTTCTGTTTACCATTTGACCAAGATGTTTTGACCTAGGTGAACTTTTTTACCAGGCGATAGACGTGAGAGCAATGCCATTCTCATCAATCTAAAGAATAAGCAGAGAACAGAGATGGACATGGTCTGAAAAACATAGAGGAAGCAGGGTAAAATATAATTTTATAAAAGGACGTTCTCCCCAACCAGGAGTGCTGTAAAGACTTCCGCTGGAGAAGTGCGCATTGAGTAGTGGCTAATAGGGGTAAATAGCTAAACACAGGGGCATTTTACATCTCTGGGCATATGAAATCAGGGAGATTGTTTGAATTGTGTTATCCCAGACCTCACGTGTTGGGGTGAAGTCAACTTGGTCTAGGTTGATTAATGTAAGGATAACATGTAGCAGTTGGCTCGAGAGGAGTTTGGCATATACTTTTAAGTCCACGTTTATCAGGGATATGGGCCTATAGCTGGAACATTGCATTGAGTCCATTTTTGTCTTTGGGGATTAAGGTGAAGTGGGCTTCCAGCGACTGACTTGGGAAGGTAGAGGATGCTGAGACGGCACTGAAGGTTGTGTTTAGGATAGGGAATAAGGTTTCCTTAAATTGTTTATAGAAGGTGTCAGAAAAGCCACCTGGGCCTGAGCTCTTCCCAGTGGGATGGGATTTAGTTATGTGGAGGATCTCCTTACTAGTAAAGAATTTTCCTAATGTTTGTACTACAGATTGGCCTATGGTAGGCAGGACAGTTCGCCTAATGTAATCAAGCATTCGAGTGTGCCCAAATGTGTTAGAAGAGGATGGTATTATGCTCTTAATGTTATATAGGTTTGTGTAGTACCTACTAAACACATACACAATTGCCTCTGAAGAGTGTACTCTTCCGAAGGTTTTTGGGATGTATGTCCGTGTGTGTTTGGCTCTGAGGGGCTAGTGGGCGACTGCACTTGTTGCCATATTTTCCTATAGGGTTCTAAACATACAGTGCCTGTGGCTGAGATAAGATTGATCTATAAGTTTTTGTAGCTCAGACCACTTTTGTTGGAGCACCTGAAATGTGGAAGCGTCATTGGAATGTTTGTGTCGGATCTCCAGGGTGTGTATTTTGGTGAGAAGTGCCTTTATGTGAGAAGTAAATACCCTCTTTAAATGTGCCACTTGGGCAATTAGGTCCCTTTTGTATCTTTGACATGGTCTGACAGAATATTAGAAATAGCCTGGAGAACTGCCACACAGATGTGTTCATCCCTGAGGAGGGTCTCGTTCAGCCTCTAAGAGGGAAAAGGTTTGGGAGTACTTGAAGTGTGAAAAAGAGTGGAAAGTGATCAGACCATATCTGGGTGCCAATGACAGTTTGGTATTCCTGGCTTAGATAGCTATTGAAATTCAAAAATTTTAATTCTTTTTTAATGTGTATACAATTTTGTATGTTTATGAAGGCATGCTGTATCACTTTTCAAGTGTCCTAATGTTCTAATTGTTATGCTTTTATTTGCATTTGCTTTGTTCAGCATTGCTTGTGTGTTTTTATGGTTTAAAAAATAATTTTATGGTTACAGTGACTGTATTATGTTGCAAGTGTATCCAACATCTCTTTAAATACCTATAAATGAAGCAGAGATTTTATCATTCTATTACTTTGGGCAAAGTTGATATTGATATAAAGAGTATTCTTAATGCCATCAAGATTCCACATGAAATGTCCAAATACTTTAACAGAGACAATTACTATTGATCTGTAAAAAAAAGAAAACCATAAAATCCTTTCTACTTCAATCTCTGTACTTTAAAGTTAGAGCACTTGCCAGGAAAAATAAGAAAATGACTGCACAGGTTCTTCTAGAACTGACAAGATGGGATAGGTCACATAAACCCCGTGCAAAGGTCTATCAGCTTTCTCTACTAATATCTAGATGCCTATAATAGCATTGCTTAGGTCAGTGCTAATTCAGACAATGATGTTTAACGGTTTGCTTTGATCTACTCTCACGCATATTACTTCCATTGCCTTTCTTTCTGTTTTGTAGATTGCAATTACTTTTTCCATTTTAAGTGAAAGCAATACCCATAAAAAAGGTACAGTGTCAAGCTATTTCACATTGTGGGTGTTTCTTAAAGTAAGTTTAAATAAATTTAACAATTTGATATTATATTACCATTTTATGTAATTGCTAGGAAAAACAGCTACTCAATCAATGCTAATACTGAGGCTTAGTTAGGAGTTTGTGCTGGGCCTCTTTGAGCTGCCATGCCTGCACTACACAGCTCCAGCTTGAGTCCTGACTGGCAATATAATGGAGTCCTAGGGGGGAAATGGCAGGAGACACCGCTGATTACAATTACAAATCAGCATATTGATAAAAGGCAGTAAATGACACTTCGCCACTACGCCACTACTCACCAACATAAGAATGGCTTTTAAAGGGAAGGGGCATTAAAGGGATGGTCTAAAAAGCTGTGCTCAAAATGAGTTTTAAAGTGGAATTGAACGCAAAAAGTGAAGTTCTGCTATGTATAGGAAACAGGCAATGCTGGATACTAGTCATTTGTCATTTGCCCAGCTTCTACAATTCAGGTCCTCTTTAAAATTTAACTACTTCTTTATTTTACTCCCATGATCCTCTGCACATCAGCTGAATCTGAAACTAAGGCCCCTTTCACACACCCTTTCATTGATGGATGAAAACGGACATCATTGCATCCCTATGGAAAAACAGATGTAAACATCAATTTACATCCGTTTGCTTCCACTTCCATCAACATCTGTTTTTTGGAACAGATCAAAGCCCTGTTTTTCTTCTGTAAAAAAAAAAAAACGGATCAGACGAAAAACTGATGTAAACAGACAAACGGTCTGTTTTTGCATGGAAAATGGCTCTGGGACTTATGTGGTTAAGGACTGTAGATAGAGGTTGTAAAAAATGCATGACAAAACTGATAAAAAAAACTTATGTAAACTTCATCCGTTTTTTCTTTGAAAAAACTTGACTGAACTGAAACGTGTGAAAGGGGCCTAATTGTTCAATGAGACACAGAGCTGAAGTGACTGATATAACATTACATCTGCAATGACTACATTTTTAGCTTTTCTACCCTGCTTATTACCAACACTGGGAGATTATAGCAGGCATATACAGGGGTGTATCTACCGTGAGGCAAACAAGATATTTGCATTGGGCAGCATACTTCAGGGGGGGGGGGCGGCGCTATCTGTGCAAGTGATCAGAATTAAATCTGGAGCGGTGTCACAGAATAGCAGGGAAGAAAGCTGTGCCTCTCCACTGATTTAGGCTGCCAAGCAGGGGAGGATTTAGGCTGCCAAGCAAAGTAACAGCAAGCGGGTCCTGGCATTCCGCCACCTGGGGGGGGCCTGACAAGTGGAACAGGGCCCCGCTGCCATCATAGGCAGTAGGGATGAGCTTCGTGTTCGAGTCGAACATACGTTCGACTCGAACATCGGCTGTTCGATCGTTCGACGAAGATCGAACGATTTGGGCCGTTCGCGCCAAATTCGAGTGACGCGAACGGCCCACAATGCACTACGCCATCGCAGTGTCATCCAGGCGCTGTGATTGGGCAAGCATGCACTGTGACCCCGCATGCTTGGCCAATCACAGCGCCGGCAGCGAGGAGAGCAATGATTGGCCACAGGCAGGATGCCTGTGGCCAATTATTGCTGAGGGTGTTTAGTACACGCCCCACACTATAAAAGGCCGCCAGCACGGCGGCCTAGTGTAGTGTGTTCCGGAGCAGGGAAAGAGAAACATAGGCAGGGACAGTGACATTTATTTTTTTCTTGCTTAACCTGGATTCCTTTAGTTTAGGGAAAGAGAAGGATAGGTAGGGAGAGTGTCAGTGTGTTTTACTGTGTGAATCCTTGTTTCTAGGGACAGGGAAGGACAGTGAGGGAATTCTCCTTGTGCTATAGTGTGCTTTAAAAAAACATTTTTTCTAGGGACAGAAAACTATAGGTAGGGAGAGTGTCAGTGTGTTTTACTGTGCGAATCCTTGTTTCTAGGGACAGGGAAGGACAGTGAGGGAATTCTCCTTGTGCTATAGTGTGCTTTAAAAAAACATTTTTTCTAGGGACAGAAAACTATAGGTAGGGAGAGTGTCAGTTTCTTTCACTGTGATAATCCTTGTTTCTAGGGACAAAGAAGGAAAGTGAGTGAAATTCTCCTTGTGCTATAGTGTGCTTTAAAAAAACATTTTTTCTAGGGACAGAAAACTATAGGTAGGGAGAGTGTCAGTGTCTTTTACTGTGCGAATCCTTGTTTCTAGGGACAGGGAAGGACAGTGAGGGAATTCTCCTTGTGCTATAGTGTGCTTTAAAAAAACATTTTTTCTAGGGACAGAAAACTATAGGTAGGGAGAGTGTCAGTGTGTTTTACTGTGCGAATCCTTGTTTCTAGGGACAGGGAAGGACAGTGAGGGAATTCTCCTTGTGCTATAGTGTGCTTTAAAAAAACATTTTTTTCTAGGGACAGAAAACTATAGGAAGGAAGAGTGTCAGTTTCTTTCACTGTGATAATCCTTGTTTCTAGGGACAAAGAAGGAAAGTGAGTGAAATTCTCCTTGTGCTATAGTGTGCTTTAAAAAAACATTTTTTCTAGGGACAGAAAACTATAGGTAGGGAGAGTGTCAGTGTCTTTTACTGTGCGAATCCTTGTTTCTAGGGACAGGGAAGGACAGTGAGGGAATTCTCCTTGTGCTATAGTGTGCTTTAAAAAAACATTTTTTCTAGGGACAGAAAACTATAGGTAGGGAGAGTGTCAGTGTGTTTTACTGTGCGAATCCTTGTTTCTAGGGACAGGGAAGGACAGTGAGGGAATTCTCCTTGTGCTATAGTGTGCTTTAAAAAAACATTTTTTTCTAGGGACAGAAAACTATAGGAAGGAAGAGTGTCAGTTTCTTTCACTGTGATAAACCTTGTTTCTAGGGACAAAGAAGGAAAGTGAGTGAAATTCTCCTTGTGCTATAGTGTGCTTTAAAAAAACATTTTTTCTAGGGACAGAAAACTATAGGTAGGGAGAGGGTCAGTGTCTTTTACTGTGCGAATCCTTGTTTCTAGGGACAGGGAAGGACAGTGAGGGAATTCTCCTTGTGCTATAGTGTGCTTTAAAAAAAATTTTTTTCTAGGGACAGAAAACTATAGGTAGGGAGAGTGTCAGTTTCTTTCACTGTGATAATCCTTGTTTCTAGGGACAAAGAAGGAAAGTGAGTGAAATTCTCCTTGTGCTATAGTGTGCTTTAAAAAAACATTTTTTCTAGGGACAGAAAACTATAGGTAGGGAGAGTGTCAGTGTCTTTTACTGTGCGCATCCTTGTTTCTAGGGACAGGGAAGGACAGTGAGGGAATTCTCCTTGTGCTATAGTGTGCTTTAAAAAAACATTTTTTCTAGGGACAGAAAACTATAGGTAGGGAGAGTGTCAGTGTGTTTTACTGTGCGAATCCTTGTTTCTAGGGACAGGGAAGGACAGTGAGGGAATTCTCCTTGTGCTATAGTGTGCTTTAAAAAAAAATTTTTTCTAGGGACAGAAAACTATAGGAAGGAAGAGTGTCAGTTTCTTTCACTGTGATAATCCTTGTTTCTAGGGACAAAGAAGGAAAGTGAGTGAAATTCTCCTTGTGCTATAGTGTGCTTTAAAAAAACATTTTTTCTAGGGACAGAAAACTATAGGTAGGGAGAGTGTCAGTGTGTTTTACTGTGCGAATCCTTGTTTCTAGGGACAGGGAAGGACAGTGAGGGAATTCTCCTTGTGCTATAGTGTGCTTTAAAAAAACATTTTTTCTAGGGACAGAAAACTATAGGTAGGGAGAGTGTCAGTTTCTTTCACTGTGATAATCCTTGTTTCTAGGGACAAAGAAGGAAAGTGAGTGAAATTCTCCTTGTGCTATAGTGTGCTTTAAAAAAACATTTTTTCTAGGGACAGAAAACTATAGGTAGGGAGAGTGTCAGTGTCTTTTACAGTGCGAATCCTTGTTTCTAGGGACAGGGAAGGACAGTGAGGGAATTCTCCTTGTGCTATAGTGTGCTTTAAAAAAACATTTTTTCTAGGGACAGAAAACTATAGGTAGGGAGAGTGTCAGTGTCTTTTACTGTGCGAATCCTTGTTTCTAGGGACAGGGAAGGACAGTGAGGGAATTCTCCTTGTGCTATAGTGTGCTTTAAAAAAACATTTTTTTCTAGGGACAGAAAACTATAGGAAGGAAGAGTGTCAGTTTCTTTCACTGTGATAAACCTTGTTTCTAGGGACAAAGAAGGAAAGTGAGTGAAATTCTCCTTGTGCTATAGTGTGCTTTAAAAAAACATTTTTTCTAGGGACAGAAAACTATAGGTAGGGAGAGTGTCAGTGTCTTTTACTGTGCGAATCCTTGTTTCTAGGGACAGGGAAGGACAGTGAGGGAATTCTCCTTGTGCTATAGTGTGCTTTAAAAAAACATTTTTTCTAGGGACAGAAAACTATAGGTAGGGAGAGTGTCAGTGTGTTTTACTGTGCGAATCCTTGTTTCTAGGGACAGGGAAGGACAGTGAGGGAATTCTCCTTGTGCTATAGTGTGCTTTAAAAAAACATTTTTTTCTAGGGACAGAAAACTATAGGAAGGAAGAGTGTCAGTTTCTTTCACTGTGATAAACCTTGTTTCTAGGGACAAAGAAGGAAAGTGAGTGAAATTCTCCTTGTGCTATAGTGTGCTTTAAAAAAACATTTTTTCTAGGGACAGAAAACTATAGGTAGGGAGAGTGTCAGTGTCTTTTACTGTGTGAATCCTTGTTTCTAGGGACAGGGAAGGACAGTGAGGGAATTCTCCTTGTGCTATAGTGTGCTTTAAAAAAACATTTTTTCTAGGGACAGAAAACTATAGGTAGGGAGAGTGTCAGTGTGTTTTACTGTGCGAATCCTTGTTTCTAGGGACAGGGAAGGACAGTGAGGGAATTCTCCTTGTGCTATAGTGTGCTTTAAAAAAACATTTTTTTCTAGGGACAGAAAACTATAGGAAGGAAGAGTGTCAGTTTCTTTCACTGTGATAAACCTTGTTTCTAGGGACAAAGAAGGAACGTGAGTGAAATTCTCCTTGTGCTATAGTGTGCTTTAAAAAAACATTTTTTCTAGGGACAGAAAACTATAGGTAGGGAGAGTGTCCGTGTCTTTTACTGTGCGAATCCTTGTTTCTAGGGACATGGAAGGACAGTGAGGGAATTCTCCTTGTGCTATAGTGTGCTAAAGCATTCCTCATCAACCATCTTTGAAATCCTTGTTTTTTTGCACAGTCAGGGAAATTGTCGTTGTGCTATTCTGTGCAAAAGCAATCATCCTCAACCATATTTAGAAATCCTTAAGTAAAGGGACAGAGAAGGACACCTGAAGGTAGCCCTTATTGCTTTTTTCCCATCTCCCTGCAGGCCATCTATTAGAATGTCTGGAAGGCAAACAAGGAGAGGCAGACAGTCAGGAGGCAATAAAAGAGGGCAAGCAGGCTCTGTGTCTGGGGGCAACAGTGCTGGTCGTGGACGCGGTGCATTGTCATCAGCACATGGCCATGGGACACGCTTGTCCTTCTTTTCGGCAGCTGGACATGTTGAGCCACATCATGCCGAAGACTTAGTAGAGTGGATGACCAAGCCCTCCTCCTCCTCCTCATCCTCTCTCACCCAGGCTCAGGGTACTGGAAAAGCAGCTGCCAAAGCGTCCTCTTCCCTGGTATCAATGTCAGACTCATCATCAGTCACTCCTTCCCTAGACCCACCATGTCCTCCTCCTGAGGAGTCCCCCGAACTGTTTGAGCACAGTGTTGGGTACATGCTCCAGGAGGATGCCCAGCGTTTCGAAGGGTCTGATGATGAAACCCAGCTAGAGGAAGGCAGTAGCGTGAGAGCAGACAGAGGGGATGCTCAAGAAGGACACCAATCTGGCAGTCATGTTCCAGCAGCTGCAGCATACTGCCAGATTGGCTCCAGTGATGAGGAGGGAGGGGATGATGAGGTCACTGACTCCACGTGGGTGCCTAATAGGAGAGAGGAGGAGGAGGAGGATGAGGAGGAGGCACATCTCCAACGAGGCAGGATGCCCTTTGGTGGCCAGCGTAAGGGCAGTACACCGACGGAATCACACCGCAGAGCTCCGCCTGTGCAGGGCGCTGCCTCTGCCCGTCATTCAAAAAGTTCTTTGGTGTGGGCCTTTTTTGAGGCTAGTGCATCAGATCGCACAGCTGCTGTTTGCAACATATGTCTCAAGCGTATATCGCGTGGCCAAAACATCAGCCGCTTGGGTACCACATGCCTGACCAGACATATGTTGACCTGCCATGCAGCTCGTTGGCAAGCCTACCTGAAAGACCCACACCAAAGAACAAAGCGGACCTCTCCTTGCACCGCATCAGCTGGGATCTCCAACCCCACTATAACTTCAGTCCTCTCTGAAACATGCACTGAGAGGAATGAAGGTGTAGAATTAGGTGTGTCACAGCCAAGTACTTGCGGCCACTCTGCTAGCAGTACACCGACGTCCGATTCTAGCAGGCAAATTTCCCTGCCCCAGCTGCTGGACCGTCGAAAGAAGTTCACTCCCAGCCATCCACATGCCCAGCGGTTGAATGCTAGCTTGGCTAAATTGCTAGCGCTTCAACTGCTGCCTTTTCAGTTGGTAGACTCGGCCCCCTTCCGTGAGTTTGTGCAATGTGCGGTTCCTCAGTGGCAGGTTCCCAAACGCCACTTTTTCTCACGGAAGGCTATTCCGGCTCTCTACCGGCATGTGGAAGGCAATGTCTTGGCCTCGCTGGACAGGGCGGTCAGCGGTAAGGTGCATATTACCGCTGACTCATGGTCCAGCAGGCATGGACAGGGACGTTACCTTTCTTTCACGGCCCATTGGGTCACTCTTTTGGCAGCTGGGAAGGATGCAGGACAAGGTGCAGTAGTGTTGGAGGTTGTTCCACCGCCACGCCTCCAAAATGCTACTACTGGTTGTGACACACCTCTCTCCTCCACCCCCTCCTCTTCTTCTTCCTCCATGGCCTCTTCCTGTGGTTTGTCCTCGGAACCAGCGGTGCTCCGTAGGCGTTCAAGGGGCTACGCAAGTACGCAGGCAAAAAGATGCCATGCCGTGCTTGCGCTGGTGTGTTTGGGGGACAGAAGCCACACTGGGGCAGAGGTCCTGTCTGCTCTGCAGGGCCAGGCCGAGAGGTGGTTGATGCCACGCCAGCTTAAGCCAGGAATGGTGGTTTGCGACAATGGCACCAACCTCCTCTCCGCCCTCCGACAGGGACAACTGACCCATGTGCCCTGTGTGGCTCACGTCCTTAACCTGGTGGTGCAGCGGTTCTTGGGCAGGTACCCGGGCTTACAGGATGTCCTGAGGCAGGCCAGGAAAGTCTGTGTGCATTTCCGCAGATCTTATAATGCCAGTGCTCGCCTGGCTGAGCTGCAAAAGGAGTTGAACCTGCCCAAGAACTGCCTTATATGTGACATGCCCACCAGGTGGAACTCAACGTTGGCCATGCTGCAGCGGCTGTACACGCAGCAGAGGGCCATCAATGAGTACCTGTGCGACTACGGCACCAGGACAGGGTCAGGGGAGCTTGGTTTTTTTTCTCCACGCCAGTGGGGCATGATCAGGGATGCATGCACTGTCCTGGCACCATTTGAGGAGGCCACGAGGATGGTGAGCAGTGACAGTGCATGCATCAGTGACACTGTACCTCTTGTCCACCTGTTGGAGCACACGCTGCGTGGAATAATGGACAGGGCACTTGAGGCAGAACAGAGGCAGGAAGAGGAGGACTTCCTTGCCTCTCAAGGCCCCCTTTACCCAGACAGTGTTCCTTCTGTCCCACCCATCGCACAGGAAGAGGACGAGGAGGAGGAGGAGGAGGAGGAGGAGGAGGATTGTGTCAGCATGGAGGTGGAGGCTGGCACTCAGCATCATCAGCAGCAGTCTTTTAGGGATGATTTACAGTCCCAAGAAACCAGTGGACTTGTACGTGGCTGGGAGGAGGTGGCTGCGGATCATGTCGTCCTTAGTGACCCAGAGGACTCCGGAGCGAATGCCTCAGCAAACCTACGCTGCATGGCCTCCCTGATCCTGCAAAGTCTGCGGAAGGATCCTCGTATTCTTCGGATCAAGGAGAGGGACCATTACTGGCTGGCCACTCTCCTTGATCCACGGTACAAGGGTAAGGTTGCGGACCTTATGTTACCGTCGCAGAGGGAGCAGAGGATGAGACAACTCCGGGAGGCCTTGCAGAAAGGTCTGTGCAACGCGTTCCCAGAGACTGGGAGGTTACAAACTCCTGGTCCTGGACAACGAGTTGCTGAGGCTTCGGCCAGTCAAAGAAGGAGCGGTGGGGAAGGTGGCCGTCTGACCGATGCGTTCAGACAATTCTTTAGTCCGCAGCCCCAAAGTATGATCGGTTCCAGCAACCATCGCCAGCGTCTGATAAACATGGTGCAGGAATATCTAGGGGCAAGGTCAGACTTGGACACCTTCCCCACCGAAAATCCTCTGGCTTACTGGGTCTTGAGGATGGATCACTGGCCAGAGCTTGCACAGTATGCAATTGAGCTACTGGCCTGTCCTGCATCCAGCGTTCTTTCGGAACGCACATTCAGTGCTGCTGGAGGATTTGTCACGGATCACAGGGTGCGCCTGTCCACCGACTCGGTTGATCGACTGACTTTCATCAAGATGAACCAGTCTTGGATCACCACCAGCTACCACACACCTGATGCTGATATAACAGACTAATTGATTTTAACATGTCACATCCGTTCAAGACTGATGCTGATGCTGAGTGCCTGTGCTGTTATGTTGACTGGCTATCCTCCTCCTCCGAGTCCTCAATGATACGATTGATGATGATAGCTTGGAAGATCATTTTTGTTTATGGGTGCCGCCACCAGTGGCTAAGGCCCAATTTTTCAGCCCCTGTTTTACAGGGGCGTGTAATTACAATTTTTTTAGCAATAATTTGCCATAGGGCTCATTGCTGTGCTCCAAGTACAGTATCTGTGAGGGGTTGGAGTGTTGTGGCACCAGTGCCTAAGGCCCAATTTTTCAGCCCCTGTTTAACAGGGGCGTGTCATTACAATTTTTGAAGCAATACTTTGCAACAGGGCTCATTGCTGTGCTCCAAGTACAGTATCTGTGAGGGGTTGTAGTGTTGTGCCACCAGTGCCTAAGGCCCAATTTTTCAGCCCCTGTTCAACAGGGGCATGCAATTACAATTCTTGATCTAATAATTCACAGCAGGGCCCATTGCTGCACCCACCAAGAGTAACTCTGAGGGCTTACAGTGTTGTGGCAACGCCACCACCACCACCACCACGAAAGGCCCAATTTTTCAGCCCCTGTTCAAAAGGGGCATGTAATTACAATTCTTGATCTAATAATTCACAGCAGGGCCCATTGCTGCACCCACCAAGAGTAACTGTCAGGGCTTACAGTGTTGTGGCACCAGCACCACCATCAAAGGCCCAATTTTTACTACCACTGTTCAACAATTATATGTAATTCAAATTCCTGATATAATAATTGACAGCAGGGCGTTCCAGCACCAACCAAGAGTAACTGTGAGTGCTTACAGTGTTGTGCCAACACCAACAACTAAGGGGCCTATTTCTGCAGAGTATATACGGCAGGTCCCTACTTTCAAACATCCAACTTACAAACGACTCCTACTTGCAAACGCAAGAAGACAACAGGAAGTGAGAGGAAATCTACCACTAGGAAGGAAAATTCTCTCCTGTAAGAATAAATATGGGAGAAAGGTGTCTCCTCTGTACTGATGCTTTATCAGCAATCCTTGTTTCAAGAAAAACACCACATTTCAAAAACAGTTGTCATTGGGACGGAAAGTGAGGTGAAATGTTCTGAACAGGGGCACAGACAGCAAAACAAATGTTACAGGGGTGATAACCCTTACCTATGTTTTCCAAAAAGTTTAAAAATAGATTTTTGGGCTGGAGCTACACTTCAACAATGTACCTGTTCAAAATTACAAACAGATTCTACATAAGAACAAACCTACAGTCCCTGTCTTGTATGCACCGCCTGTATACGGCTGTTCAGAGTATATAGGGCCTTTTTTATTTTATGTGCGGGGTTCCCCTTAATATCCATACAAGACCCAAAGGGGCTGGTAATGGGCTGGGGTAGGGGGGGGGGGGGTCATGGGGTAGCTATGCCATTTTTCTTAAAGATTTTCATCCATATTACCGGGACCAGACATTACATTAAAGCCGCAAGCAGTTTTAAATGGCTTTTTTTCCCTTTAGAAGTGTCATTTTGTGCAGGGACAGTTCTAAACCCGGGAAACACGTGGCACTTCACAGGCATACTTTAGACACCCCCCAGGTATGATATTTAAAGGAATATTTGACTTTTTTTTTTTCACTTTATGCATCATTAAAATGACTGCTCCCGAAAAACGACCGTTTTTAAAACTTCTTTTTGCATTGATACATGTCCCCTGGTGCAGAACCCGGGTTCCCAAACTCTTTTTAGGACAATAACATGCATAATAGTCGTTATAATTAGCACTTTAGAATTCGAACGTTCGCATCCATTGTATTTAATAGGGTTCTAATGTTCGTACGAACTTTCGGTCCGTTCGCGGGTTCTGGTGCGAACCGAACCCGGGGGTGTTCGGCTCATCACTAATAGGCAGTATCGGGGCCCCTCCTGCAAACCAGGTGCTGTGGTGAGGCTTGAGTCCACCAGCATGCACCGAGCCTGTCGCCATCATTTCCCACACAGCAGAGGCTCTTTACCCTGTGACCAGCTGTGTCGAATCATAGCTGTTCACTTTGGAGATCTGCGTGCACGCCGCTTGATCTGGGGTTGAGGGGTTGGCGATCAGGGTTAAGGCTTGTCTCTCGGACAAAGCTCAGCCCCAATCAGGGTAAAGAGCCAATAAAATTGTCTCTTTACCACGTGACCGGCTGTGTCCAAAACCAGATTGTAAACAAACCACGGGTAACTGCCTGTTACCGGGTTCTCCTCCTCACACACGATCCAGTGTAAGAAAATTGCGGGAATAGTGAGTTACTGATTACTGTGATATTTCTATGCCCTGATTACCCCAGAATAAAGAGAACCTGTCATCATCCTATCCGAGTACCTGTCTGTGAGCTCATCAGAGTATCAGAGTACCTGTCATCCCATCTGAGTACCTGTCTGTGAGCTCATCAGTCAGAGTACCTGTCATCCATCCCATCTGAGTACCTGTGATCCCTTCAGAGTACCTGTCATCCCATCTGAGTAACTGTCATCCCATCTGAGTACCTCTCACCGCGTCAGAATACCTGTCACCCCATCAGAGTACCGTCGGAGTACCTGTCATCGCGTCTGGGTACCTGTCATCCCGTCGGAGTACCTGTCATATCATTAGAGTACCTGTCATACCATCAGAGTACCTTTTCATCCCATCTGAGTACCTGCCATCCCATCTGAGTACCTCTCACCCCGTCAGAGTACCTGTCATCCTGTCGGAGTACCTGTCATCCCATCAGAGTACCTTTATATCCCGTCTGAGTATCTGTCATCCCATCAGGAGTACCTGTCCGTGATCCTATCAGGAGTACCTGTCCATAATCCCATCAGGAGTACCTCTGCCGTGAGCCCATCAGGAGTACCTGTCCTGTGAGCCCATCAGAAGTACCTGTCCCGTGAGCCCATCAGAGTACCTGTCTGTGCAGCCAATTACTACTAACGTGCATCCAATTACTAACTACAAAATAAAAAAAATGATTACCCCCTAGGTGGGACTTTGAATGGAAACAACACGAAAAAGTTTATATAAAATTGGTATTTATTGAAAAATATGACATAAAAAATCATCAATCACATATATGATGATTAATTAAACACACAAAGACAATTGACATATACATATTTTCTTGCAATAGAATATTGGTACATATGTCTAGTAGTTACCCTCCAGTGTCCGAGTCTCTTCGGTACCCGAAGCGTTTCAGGTTCAAAGCCCTTTCATCAGGGGTATTTATATGGGAGAATTTGTATTCTGATACATAACAAGAAATAGAGTAAAACAGTTTATAATGCAAAACATACAATGGCATGGCATAGTAGTGAACAAGGTACATTCCAGATTCATGAGAGACAACTCACTAATTTGTTTTGCTATGGTGAAAACATCTTTCTATTACTACCTACGTGCAGCCCATTAGTCCCTGACGTGCAGCCCATTAGTTCCTAAAGTGCAGCCCATATCTACCTGTCGTGCAGCCCATCACTACCTGTTGTGCAGCCCATCAGTGTGACCCGTCATACAGCCACCGTGTCCAGTAACGTATACACTCAAATATTATGCCTGACCGATGAGAGCAGCGGGGAGCTCTCACCACCCAGTTACAGTTCCGATTCTGGTTCTGATTCTGGTTCGGAATATGAGCCTGTCGAAGGCAATACATAGGCATCCGAATCAGAGGAGGAAGTAGTCCATCTAAAAGAAGACGTCTGAAGACCAGGCAGCTACAAGCAGCTAGACACCCCAATGGCCAATCGGCAAATGCCAATAGACCCCATATATAGTCAAAAACCCCCTCAAAAGAACCCCTCGAAAAGACGTTAAATGGAGGGGGGTCAGGGGTTGGGATATTATTAATATCCCAACCCCTGCCTATAGACCTAAGACCTGCCTATATTGCATTCCATGATACTTACCCTGGTCCTTGGAGTCCTCAACAAGCACAACTAGCCAAAGACGTGGAGGAACAAGGGTGCCATGAGATAGTTGGACACTAAACGGATCCAGAAGAATCCCCAAAAGCCTCAAAAGAGGAAAGAGGGGAGAGACCTAGAAAATAGAAGGATAGAAATAAACACCTATAAGATCAACAAAGCCCCCTCCGAAACTGAGAGGGGTAAAGGATACAGGTCTATCTCTCTACATATCCATGGTACTCACACAAGTCCTCAGGATCCCCAACAGGCACAGTTTGCCAAAAAAAACAAGGGTATCACGGACCTTAGGCAATAGAATAGAAGTCCATCATTGCTAACTTCCACCTCGGTGTCCAGAGGAGACTGGCAGTGAAGGACTCCTGGCGTCATTCTTAAATAGCCCAAAAATGCATGCCAAGGTGGCGTCAATGGGCGGAGCCCAGGCACCATGGGCGGGCTTAGGTACTGCCAAACAAACAGGCGCGTCTGCGCTAAAGGTCCCTGAGCCGGCCCCGACTGGAAATGACGCCGACACACGTCCGGGATTGCTAGCAAAGACCGGAAGCGGAAAGATGTCTGGGAGGCCGGAAGGGCATCATCACACGTCCGGAAATGCCAAGCACAGAACCGGATGTGATCAGACGCGGCAGTGGGGTTAAACGGCGGAGGGATCTGTATCTGGTGTTATGTCTGCAGAAAACCACAGACAAAGCACCTAGATAGAAAAGAGGGCTGCTAAGATGACCTGGAGGCTGGGACAAGGAATAGGTTGCAGAAATCCTGCAGCAAAGGGGCAGTAAATAGGGGCGAAATTCCCAAAGGGAACATGCAAGTGGGCAGGACCAGATGGAAGTACTCACGTCCCTGCACAGAAGTACAGAGTTGTCCTTGGTGTCCTAAAAAGACCCAAACAATCAACATGGGGCTTACAAAAAAAATTAAGTGCATGCATATTGGTCTACCAACCGTATCCACCACATGCCAATTTTTTCAGCTGTCATGTCCAGGTCCTGATATGACATGATAATGCACTCCCTGCATTTCAGTGATAACTCACAGTGACCCCCCCACCCCCCAAATCATCCAGACTTTGATAAATGATGTAAAATTCTTAGAGGTTTGACGAACTTTATATCCCTGACCAGAACATCTCTGTGGACGAATCCCTGGTCTATTTCACAGGCCGGCTGGGATTCAAGCAGTACATTCCCAGTAAGAGGGCAGGGTATGGATTGAAGCTCAACAAGCTCTGTGAAAGCTCCACTGGATATGTGCATGCCTTTTGTGTGTACGAAGGCAAAGACTCCCAGCTCCAGCCCCCTGAGTGTCCAACGTACATGGGAATAAGCGGGAAAATTGTCTGGGAGTTGGCATTCCCACTCTTCCAATCACATTTACATGGACAACTAATAAACTAGTTTGCCCCTTTTCCACCACCTATACCTGAAGAAAACTTTGGCCTGTGGTACAGCAAGAAAAAACAGGAAGGGCTTCTCACAGCATATATTCACCACAAGGCTACAAAGGGGGAATCCGAAAGCCTGAGGAATGAGAAAGCATTCACTCCGATTGTGTCAGCAGACTGCATGAGCGCCATTTTCCTGCCAATATTCCACCATCAGCAACCGGAAGAAGACGCCAAAAAAATGTTGGGTGTGCACCAAAAGAGGAGTTAGGAAAGATACCAGTTTCCATTGTCCCCAATGTCCCTCCCAACCTGGCCTTTACATCGGATAATGCTTCAGACGCTATCACACTCTTGTAAACTATTAGCCCATGTTTCTAATAGACTGCCATTTCCCCATTTTTAATTTCTGTGCTGATTATTTCCCTGGTGCCTCAACCACCCATATAACTGCCTTTCATGTGAACTGACCCTGGACTGTAACGATTATGCCTCTGCCTGCCATCTATTTCTGCCTTTTACCTGCGCTGACCTCGGCCTGGTGACAATGTTTTTGCCTGCCCCTTGGACTGATCTTTCACCCTGCTACACAGGGGTCTCACATATGTGAGGGGCTCCAGAATAGTGTTCTGAGTTGAGAAAATCAGTTTTTGTTTTTCTTTGTTTTGTAATTCCCAGAACAGGGTCTGGAGTCTGGAGGCTTCAGCGATTTGGGTGGGAGAAGCCTCTTCCCCTGTCCCAATTCTTTCCTGACTGAGGCCCTAAGCTTGATGGTCCTGCCTGCTGCCTGGACTAATACTTTGGCTGTGCTGACAATATCTCTGCCTCCACTGACCCAGGACTTTTCATGGACCATGTGCCTGTTGCCTGGACTAATACTTTGGCTGTACTGACCATATCTCTGCCTGCTGCCTGTACTAACTATGGACAGTATTCCTACCTGCTGCATGGACGATCCTTTCGCTGCTGCTGACCACATCCCTGCCTGTTATCTGGGCCAATGCTTTGGCTGTGCGGACAACATGTCTACCTGTACTGACTATGGACAGTATTCCTGCCTGCTGCCTGTTTTGCTGTCACTGTCCACGTTTCTGGTTGCTGCCTGGACCGATGCTCTCCTATGTGGACCACTGCACTACTAAAACCACAGGTAATCTTTTGTTTACCCTTTGCTCAGCAGAATGTATTTTGGTTTGTTATGTATAGTACATGCTATGTGTTAGAGAAATGAAGGGCCTTCAACAATGTGATCGGTTGGTAGGAATTTATGTGTGATTAATGTCCCTAGAACACCTGGAGGTGATACTTGGATGTTGGACCCCTGTATGTGGCTAGTCTGTGTAAAAGTCTCACACATGTGGTATCGCCATACTCAGAAGGAGTAGCAGAACGTATTTTGGGGTGTAATTTTTGCTGTGTACATGCTATGTGTTGGAATTATCTTACAAATTTACAACTTTGTGTAAATAAAATAAGTTTTCATTTTTTTCACACATTTTCCAAAAACTTCTGTAAAAAATAACATGTTCAAAAGACTCATATTGCCTCATATGTAGCGGGCTCACCCCTCTCACCCCTTCTTCTCGGCTTGCTGTCTTGTCTAGGGGAACCTGGGAGGAGGGATAAGATCCACCACGGCCCATGTCCTCTTCTAGATAGAGGTGAAGGCCCGAACCTATTTTACCATCGGGTCGTGTGTATAACCCAGGGTCAAGTCTTTCCTCTTACTGACCCCCCTTTGCTCCCAGTAACCAGAGTTCCACACCACTGAAAAGGTCCAACTCTTATTTATTCTTTAACAGCAATAAATCGTCACTTAGCACAGACAGGTTGTGACCAATGAACAGTTCAGTATAGGTGGGGAGTAGGTCAAGGCACAATCCTTAATCCAACTAAACCATTGAGATATCACCAACGGTTATGGCGCACAGTGGCTGTGAATGTACTTCTTTCCTTTTCTGAGTCTCTACCAGCAACTCTGATGAACATGAAACAGGAGTTACCTTCTTTAAGCTGTGGCCCCAGTCAGAGGGAAGACATCCTTCCGAGAGAGTTACCGGAGGCCCCACCGTCACTGGCAAATGCTGCACCGGGCTGTTCGGAAGGGTTACACTCCCCGGCCTCCTCGTCTCAGATTTGGGCGCCCAACACCTTAGGGCCCCTTGGACTCCTCCACCCTTGCGGAACCAAGTCGAAGGTACTGGGTCCCAGGCCTCCTCAATAGTACCTCACCCCAGGGCTAAAGGTGCCTGGGATGGACTCCATCTCCCGCTCCGGCCAGGTCAAGGGCCCCTGTTCCCGGAACTCCGGAACGCCCGCACCCAGGCTGAAGGTGCCTGGGCGCGGCGGTGTCCTCCGACTCTGAACCCCGTGCTCAGGGCGTCCGGCCCCTATATCTCCTCTCCCCAGCGTCACAGCAGATTCCCCACCCCGCTGTACAACCGCCGGAAAGGAACAAAAAGAGTACAGTCTTGCAGTGAGGGTTCAACCCCCGGCCCAGGGCAACAGCGCCACCCTCAGACCCCAGGGAACCTCACACCACCAGAGTCCTCCATAAACAATAATCAGTGCATCTGGGTTACACTACCACCCAGATGCTTCCCTTAAATTTAAATACCCTCTACACATAAAATATACCTTGGGGTATTTGCTTTCCAAAATGGGGTCATTTTGTGGACGTTTCAATTGTACTGGTGCTCCATTGCCTTCAAAAGAGTGTTAGGTAGTCAGAAAATGATATGCTCCTAGAACGCCTAGAGGTGTTACCTGGATGTTGGGCCCCGTATGTGGCTAGGCTGTGTAAAAGTCTCACACAGCAGAATGTATTTTGGGGTGTCATTTTTGCTATGTACATGCTATGTGTCAGAAATATCTTATAAATTAACAACTTTATGTAAAAAAAAAATACACTTCTCATTTTCTTTCCATGTTTTCCGAAAACTTTTGGAAAAAAATGACTCGTTCAAAAGACTCATAATGCCTCATAGAATATATGTTGGGGTGTTTGCTTTCCAAAATGGGGACATTTTGTGTGCGTTTCCATTGTCCTGGTGCTCCAGAGCCTTCAAAAGTATGATACTGTAGGTAGGAATAAATTTAGATGTGTAATTTATGCTCCTAGAATGCCTGGAGGTGCTATTTGGATGTTGGGCCTCTGTATGTGACCAGGCTGTGTAAAAGTCTCACACATGGGGTATCGCCATACTCAGGAGGAGTAGCAAAATGTATTTTGGGGTGTCATTTTTGCTATGTACATGCTATGTGTTGGAAATATCTTATCTTTGTGTAAAAATTTTTTTTTTCATTTTTTCCCCATATTTCCCCAAAACTTCTGGAAAAAAATTAACTGTTCAAAAGACTCATTATGCCTCATAGATTATACGTTGGAGTGTTTGATTTCCAAAATGGGTTAATTTTGTGGGCGTTTCCATTGTCCTGGTGCTCCAGGGCCTTCAAAATTGTGATAGGTCGTCATCAAATTAGATGTGTAGTTTATGCTCCTAGAACGCCTGGAGGTGCTACTTGGATGTTGGGCCTCTGTATGTGGCCAGGCTGTGTAAAAGTGTGGTATAGCCATACTCAGGAGGAGTAGCAGAATGTATTTTTGTAATTGCAAGTATGCGTGCGCTGTGTGAGAGAAATAACTTGTTAATATGAAAATTTTGTGTAAAAACAAAAAAAAAAAAATTCTTAATTTTCCCAAGAATTGTGGGAAAAAATTACTTCAAAAAACTCACCATGCCTTTTACTAAATACCTTGGATTGTCTACTTTCCGAAAAGGGGTAATTTGTGGGGTATTTGTACTGTCCTGGCTTGTTAGTATCTCAAGAAATTAGATAGGCCGTCAGTACATCATGTGTGATCAATTTTCAATGATTTGCACCATAGCTTGTAGACTCTCTAACTTTCCCAGAAACTAAATAATATCCACTAACTTGGGTTATTTTATACCAAAGATATGTATCAGTATAAATTTTGGCCTAAATTTATAAAGAAAATGTACTTATTTGCTAAATTTACAATAGAAACAAAAAAAAGTGCTTTTTTTTAACATTTGTGCCCTTTTTTCGCTTTTATTGCAAAAAATAAAAAACCCAGCAGTGATTAAATACCACCAAAAGAAAGCTCTGTTTGAGAGAAAAAAATGATAAAAATTTTGTTTTGTGTACAGTGTAGCATGACTGAGTAATTGTCATTCAAACATTCACAGTGTGAGGGCGCTGAAAGCTGAAAAATAGGATTTTTATAACAGCTTACCTGTAAAATCCTTTTCTTGGAGTACATCACGGGACACAGAGCGGCATAGTCATTACTATGTGGGTTATATAGATACCTTCAGGTGCTGGCACTGGCAACTTCCAAAACCGGAAGTACCCTCCCCTATATAAGCCCCTCCCATCCGGGAGTACCTCAGTTTTGTAGCAAAGCAATAAGTGTCCCCAAAAGAGGGGTGGGAGCTCTGTGTCCCGTGATGTACTCCAAGAAAAGGATTTTACAGGTAAGCTGTTATAAAAATCCTATTTTCTTTCTCGTACATCACGGGACACAGAGCGGCATAGTCATTACTATGTGGGATGTCCTAAAGCAATGCCCAATGGGGGGGGGATACACCATACATAAGCTGAGCGCTATCAGACATGAGGATCTTTTGCGGCCTGCAACACACTGCGCCCAAAGGCGACATCCTCCTGACTTCTAACGTCCACCTGGTAGAACCTAGTAAACGTGTGTACTGAAGACCATGTTGCGGCCTTACAGATTTGAGCCAAGGAGGCCTGGTGATGCACTGCCCATGAAGTTCCAACTGCTCTCGTGGAGTGCGCCCTAACTTTGAACGGAGGCGGTCTCCTTCTCAAGCCGTAGGCTTGCATAATGACCTGTCGAATCCACTTGGCTAAAGTAGATTTTGACGCTGCCTGACCCCTTCTGGGGCCTTCCGGCAGAATAAACAAAGTATCCGTTCTGCGAATCTGAGCAGTGGCTTTTAGATAAGCTTTAACTGCTCTTACTACATCCAAAGAATGTAATAATTTTTCCTCTACTGAACTAGGTTTGGGGAAAAAAGAAGGAAGAACCACATCTTGGTTCAAATGAAACCTCGATACCACCTTCGGAAGAAAGGTTGGATGAGGACGTAACACTACTCTGTCCTTATGGATAACCAGATATGGCTCCCTACAGGACATAGCGGCTAATTCCGACACTCTTTTAGCCGAACAAATGGCTACTAGAAAAATCAATTTCCTGGTGAGAAGAACCAGGGAAATATGCTGTAATGGTTCAAATGGTTGTTTCTGTAGAACCGACAGAACCAGGTTTAAGTCCCATGGACATATGGGAATATTAACCGGAGGGCTAATACGCATCACTCCTTGTATAAAGGCTTTGACTAGTGAATGCGAAGCCAAGGGCCTCTGAAAAAATATTGACAAGGCCGAAATCTGACCCTTGATAGTACTCAAGGCAAGCTTCCTATCTACAGCCCACTGTAGGAAGTCCAGAATTCTACCTATTACGTACTTTCGTGGATGCCATTTCTTGGCCTCACACCAGGCGATGTACGCCTTTCAGATTCTATAGTAGATCTGCCTGGATACCGGCTTCCTGGCATTGATCATGGTAGATACCACAGGATTAGAAAGACCTCTCTTTTTTAGAATGTGGGCTTCAATAGCCAGGCCGTCAAACCTAGGGCTGGTAAGGAAGGGTGGTATATCGGTCCTTGCGAAAGCAGGTCCGGACGATGTGGGAGGGTCCAAGGACTCCCCACAGACATTTTTACAATCTCCGCGTACCACGCTCTTCGGGGCCACGCTGGAGCCACCAGAATCACTGGTTTCTTTTCTACCCTGATTCTGCGGAGTAATCGAGGTAACAATTGTGGCGGTGGGAATGCATATATCAGCTTGAACTGATCCCAAGGGAACACTAGGGCATCCGAGCCGCAAGCTAGGGGATCCCTTGTCCAAGAGACAAACCTGTCCACCTTTGCGTTGAATCTGGATGCTAGCAGATCTACATCCGGTGTTCCCCACCGCTGACATATTGTCCGAAAAACCTCGGGGTGAAGGGACCATTCCCCTGGGCATAATTGTTGGCGACTTAGAAAGTCCGACTTCCAATTCTCCACTCCTGGAATGAATACCGCGGATATGGCTGGGACATATCTTTCTGCCCATTTCAGGATGCAATTTACTTCCCTCTGGGCTGCACGACTCCTGGTGCCACCCTGATGATTGATATATGCCACTGCCGTGGCATTGTCTGATTGAATTCTGACAGGGGACCCTTGGAGTTTGGATGTCCATGCTACTAGGGCATACCGGGCTGCTCGTATCTCTAAAAGATTGATGGGCAGGGCCTTTTCCGCATCCGACCATCTGCCCTGGAGAGACCATTGCTCCAGTACTGCTCCCCAGCCTATAAGGCTGGCATCTGTAGTGACCACCTTCCAAGAAATCGGACTGAAGGATTTCCCTTTTTCCAGATTCTGGGGAACCAACCACCAATGGAGGCTCTTGCGAACGGAAGGGGACAAGGACATTGGTAAGTCTAGGGCCTGAACTTTCTTGTTCCAGGCTGACAGTATGGCCCTTTGCAAATTCCTTGAATGGAATTGACCGTAGGGTACTGCTTCGAATGATGCCACCATTTTTCCCAGCAGCCTCATGCACAGGCGTATGGACGGCTGTCTTTTTGTACCCACTAAGTGGATCAAATCTCTCAAAGACAACACCTTTTTTCGAGGCAAGAATATTTTCCTCTGGCCTGAATCTAGCCTTAGCCCCAAGTATTCCAGACTTTTGACTGGTTTTAGGGCTGACTTGTCTCGGTTGATAATCCAACCGTGAGATTCCAGATACTTGATTGTCTTGTGAACGACCACTTCTAGTTTTTTCACTGAGTGGTCTATCAGCAACAAGTCGTCTAGATATGCCATTATCGTTACACCTTGCGTTCTTAGATTGGCCAATAATGGGGCCAGAATTTTTGTGAACACTCGTGGTGCTGTGGCCAGACCGAAGGGTAAGGCTCTGAACTGAAAATGGCGCCCTTCTACTGCAAAGCGTAGAAATTTTTGGTGGACTGGAAAGATGGGAATGTGCAAATAAGCATCTTTGATGTCGATCGAGGCTAACCATTCCTCCCCTTGTAGGGCAGTGGCCACCGATCGGATCGACTCCATCTGGAAAGTCCTGATATGCAGGAATTTGTTTAGCCCTTTTAGATTTAATATGGGCCTCACGTCCCCGTTTGGCTTCGGGACTGTAAAGTGGTTTGAGTAAAACCCGAACCCCCATTCTTCCAGGGGAACCTCCATAATTACTCCTTGGAGCAATAGTTGTTCTAGTGCCAACAGGAGGGACTCTCTCTTCTGGGGATCCCTTGGCACGTTTGACCTCATAAAATGGGAAGGAGGAGAGTCTTTTAACTCCAATCTGTATCCCAGACTTACTGCGGAGAGCACCCATCTGTCTCTGATCGTGTCCCGCCAGGTCTCTGCGAACAACTGGAGTCTTCCCCCCACCCGATTGAGTGGCGGCAACCCTTCATGCATTTGACTTTGGGGGAGGTTTTGTACCTCTCCTGACCCAGGGTTTCTTATTACCCTGCGATTGTCCCTGATTTTTACCCCCGGGATTTGACCGAGGAGGCCGTCGGAACTGTTTCACAGCCGATGCCCCAGGGACTGGAGAAGCAGGCCTCTTAAAAGAGGGACCTCTAACTCTGTTTTTAACCGGCAAGAGTGTACTTTTAACGTTGGAAATTTTCTGGATATATTTGTCCAGGTCTTCCCCGAATAAGCGTTCACCATGAAATGGGAAGCTAACCAGCAATTTTTTACAGGGAGCTTCAGCAGACCAGTTTTTGAGCCATAGAAGCCTGCGCATATGTACTACAGACAGCGTAAGGCGGGAGGCCTGATGGATTGAATCCTTTATGGCGTCAACCGCAAAGCATAAGGCTCTAGGTAGATCAGCTAGGGCAAGGGCCTGCTGATCTGGCAAGTCCCTTAAGACCTGTTTCAAATGATCCTTCACTGCTTGGTAGACCCCAATAGCTGCCACTGCTGGTTGTGTCACCAAGCCTGCTGTAGAAAAAGCAGATTTTAATAAGGACTCCAATTTTTTATCTATTGGGTCCTTGAACATTTGGACATTATCCACTGGACATGTCAGTGATTTATTCACACAAGAGATGGCTGCGTCCACTGTAGGGACCCTCCATTTTTTGATGAACTTATCCTCCATGGGATAGACCACCGGAAATCTCTTGGGGGGAGTAAATATTTTATCAGGATGTTCCCAATCCTGGTACATGAGCCCTTCCAATAAAGGGTGAACTGGAAAGGAACAGACAGTCTGGGGAGCTTTTAGCGACCCCAGCGAAGAGACAGTAGTGGTTGATGGTTCCGCAAGGTGCATTTTAAATGCTGATCGGACCATGTTAGTCAAAGACTGAACCCATAATCTTTCAGCTTGAGATGCTGAGAAAGGTTCCTCCACAGTTGATTCCTCTATAACAGAATCAACCTCCTCCTGATCCCCTTCAGGCAGGTCGATCCCTGTATGGGACTGTTGCTCCGCTAACAGGTACTCTGAAGGAGGAGACGGAGATCGGGCGTGCTTTCCCTGTGACAGGGAGGCAGCGATTAATGTTGACAATCTCTCTTCTAATCCTCCCAGAGCTGAGGAAAAAACCTCCTCTGTTACATACACAGGAGCAGGTGAACTGAGGACAGCCACAGTACCAGGTACTCCTGCGGGGTCTCTACGGTCACTAACCTCTGAATTTTCAGGGGAGACTGGTGCAGCAGAAGCATGCCCAAGATCCTCAGAGCCCGATGGAGACCCCTTTCGCTTCCTGGAAGATTTAGTTCCAGAACTTCTGGACGGCATATTCCTAAGCCCAAAGCTGAGGTATTCCAGCCGTAATACACCACTTTTACTGAGAATAGTCTAGCACAATTGCTGCTATATAACAGTTGGTGTCTACTAAAGTGCCTTTCTAGGGGATGCCTGCATCAACCGCCTCTGTGTGCCTTTTTACTGTTGCTAGCTCTGTCTGTGCACTTCAATAGCCAGCTGTGATTGCCTTTAAACATGCTGGATGCCCGCACATGCGCAGTAGCGCCGCGGCGCACACCGAGCGTCATCCACCCGCTCCGCCCCTTTTTCCAGATCGCATCTATATAGAGAGGCGCGTGCACGCGCACGCGCGCGGGCACGTGCGCCTTCGGCGCCTTTTTTGAAAAAATAAGGAGCTAGATGGGAGCCAGGGTCCCTGCCGCAGGGCCCGGGGATGGATGAGCGCAGCAACAGGGCAGAGGAGACAGCTTCCCAAAGAGAACTTACCAACTGCCTGGATTTGACTTCGGAAGAAAAAAATCCACATTACAAGAAAAAGAACCCTAGCGGCCTCTAGTGTTTAACACAGGTACCGCGGTCTTACTTTTTTTTTTTTTTCTTGCCTACTATTAAAATTTTTACATTTTCTTAGTAGTAACAGGCATGCACAGAATATTAGCGGGAATACCTTAGGTAACAGGCAGAAAGACAAAATAGGCTTGGGGGTCCCCCAATAGAACCAAGTTCCTGAGGGCCCCCACTTACCTTTTCCTCGCCGCAGGACTCTGTTTGGTCCATAGAAGCCCAAACTTCACCTATCACGGCAGGCATTGTAATTAAACCTTCAGGGACCGGGTTCCCAAGGATTCCACTCCCCTGGACCTGTATAGCACCCTGCACAGAAAACATCTTGGTCGTGGGTATGACCAGAGCTCTAGATCCCAGGGTCCAGCCCTCCTAAGAGAGGCATTACAGGCAAAACCTTGCTCTTCTCTTGCAAGGCCCGGGTACCGACCGTTTAGCTATGAAGCTTTTTTGGTCGGATCCGGAATAGCTTACTGAGGCCCAAAAGAACCTGCACGCAAGCTCAGTGAAAAACACATGTTACTTCTTGGCCAACACCTTAGACACTGGCAAAAAAACTGAGGTACTCCCGGATGGGAGGGGCTTATATAGGGGAGGGTACTTCCGGTTTTGGAAGTTGCCAGTGCCAGCACCTGAAGGTATCTATATAACCCACATAGTAATGACTATGCCGCTCTGTGTCCCGTGATGTACGAGAAAGAAATTGGTCTGGGCAGGTAGGGTGTATAAGTACCCTGTATTGAAGTAGTTAATTGTAAAAAGATCATTAAAAAGTTTACACTCACATATATAGAGTCTATCCAGCATTCCAGTAATGGCCTGTGATGGCTGTAGTGTATACAGGCAGTCGGCGTGCGGTTCAAGCCTCAGTATCAGTGCAGTTCATTGGCATGAAATTACGTCAGCGTCACACAACTAGCCTCAATGCGTTTTACGTGAGATGTGCTTCATCAGGAAGCATATTGTTTTGAAATGCCCCTTTTGTCTAACACGGTGGACTAATTTATGAAGAATGCATATATTGGGACTTTCATATATATATATAATTTGCAAGCATTATTAATGTTGATGGGAATCACTATTGCATATTAGAAATGTAACACACCGACCCAACCACCACTGCCATCTCCCATTTGCTTGCAGTCGGGCACACCTGCTACTTGCCCGTAGGGATGAGCTTCGAGTTCGAGTCAAACTCATGTTCGACTCGAACATTGCCTGTTCGCCCGTTCGCCGAACAACGAACAATTTCGGGTGTTCGCGGCAAATTCGAAAAGTCTATGGGAGAAATCTAAAGTGCTAATTATAAAGGCTTATATCCAAGTTATTGTCCTAAAAAGTGTTTGGGGACCTGGGTCCTGCCCCAGGGGACATGTATCAATGCAAAAAAAAGTTTTAAAAACTGCCGTTTTTTTAGGAGCAGTGATTTTAATAATGCTTAAAATGAAAAAATAAAAGTGAAATATTTCTTTAAATTTCGTACCTGGGGGGTGTGTATGATATGCATGTAAAGTGGCGCATGTTTCCCATGCTTAGAACTGTCCCTGCACAAAGTGTCATTTTTGAAGGAAAAAAAGTAATTTAAAACTCACTCGCGGCTATTAATGAATTGTCGGCTTTTATCAATACATAGAAAAGTCATTGATAAAAAATAAGAAAAAAGCGTGGGGGTTTCCCCAAATTCAATTACCAGGCCCTTTAGGTCTGGAATGGATATTAAGGGGAACCATGACGCAAATAAAAAAAAAATGGCGTGGGGTTCCCCCTAAATATCCATACCAGGCCCTTGAGATCTGGCATGGATTTTAAGGGGAACTCCACCCCAAATTAAAAAAAATGGCGTGGAGTCCCCCCAAAAATCCATACCAGACCCTTATCCGAGCACGCAACCTGGCCGGCCGCAGGGGAAGAGGGGGGGACGAGAGAGCGGCCCCCCCTCTCTCCTGAACCGTACCAGGCCACATGCCCTCAACATGGGGAGGTTGTCCCCATGTTGATGGGGACAAGGGCCTCATCCCCACAACCCTTGCCCGGTGGTTGTGGGGGTCTGCGGGCGGGGGGCTTATCGGAATCTGGAAGACCCCTTTAACAAAGGGGACCCCCCAGATCCCGGCCCCCCTATGTGAATTGGTAAGGGGTACCCCTACCATTTCACGAAGAAAGTGTCAAAAAATGTAAATAAAAACACACACACCTTGGAAAAGTCCTTTATTAAAAAAAATAAAAAAAATAAAAAAATAAAAACATTCCAGCGATGAAATCCAGTGTCCAGCGGCGATCCCGATGTCCAGCGCTGTCCATCATTGGTTGTGCCTGTGCGGACCTGATGGGGAACTTCCTCCACTGTGTTTTAAATGTATAGACCCGCCCCTTCTAAAGTTCCCCATCAGGTCCGCTCAGCGGACCAGATGCGGAACATGAGAAGGGGCGGGTCTATACATGTATTACACAGCAAATGAAGTTCCCCATCAGGTCCGCTCCCTCGGTATGTCCGACCCCGCCTACGTCATTGGCCTGAGCGGGGAACTTCCTTCACTGTAATTTAAATTTACACAGTGAAGGAAGTTTCCCGCTCAGGCCAATGACGTAGGCGGGGTCCGACATACCGAGGGGGCGGACCTGATGGGGAACTTCTCTCACTTTGTAATACATGTATAGACCCGCCCCTTCTCATGTTCAGCATTTGGTCCGCTGAGCAGACCTGATGGGGAACGAGAGAAGGGGCGGGTCTATTCATGTATTACACAGCGAGGAAGTTCCCCATCAGGTCCGCACAGGCACAACCAATGACGGACAGCGCTGGACATCAGGATCGCCGCGGGACACTGGATTTCATCGCTGGAATGTTTTTTTTTTATTATTATTTTTTATTTTTTAATAAAGGACTTTTTCAAGGTGTTTGTGTGTTTTTATTTACATTTTTTGACACTTTCTTCGTGAAATGGTAGGGGTACAATGTACCCCTTACCAATTCACATAGGGGGGGCGGGATCTGGGGGTCCGATAAGCCCCCCGCCCGCAGACCCCCACAACCACCAGGCAAGGGTTGTGGGGATGAGGCCCTTGTCCCCATCAACATGGGGACATCCTCCCCATGTTGAGGGCATGTGGCCTGGTACGGTGCCATTTTTTTTTTAATTTGGCGTTGGAGTTCCCCTTAAAATCCATGCCCTCAAGGGCCTGGTATGGATATTTAGGGGGAACCCCACGCCATTTTTTTTTTTTGCGGCGGGGTTCCCCTTATTATCCATTCCAGACCTAAAGGGCCTGGTAATTGAATTTGGGGGAACCCCCACACTTTTTTTTTTTTTTTTTATCAATGACTTTTCTATGTATTGATAAAAGCCGACAATTCATTAATAGCCGCGAGTGAGTTTTAAATGACTTTTTTTCCTTCAAAAATGACACTCTGTGCAGGGACAGTTCTAAGCACGGGAAACATGCGCCACTTTACATGCATATCATACACCCCCCCCAGGTACGAAATTTAAAGGAATATTTCACTTTTATTTTTTCATTTTAAGCATTATTAAAATCACTGCTTCCGTAAAAACGTCTAGTTTTTAAACCTTTTTTTGCATTGATACATGTCCCCTGGGGCAGGACCCGGGTCCCCAAACACTTTTTAGGACAATAAATTGCATATTAGCCTTTATAATTAGCACTTTAGATTTCGAACGTTCGAGTCCATTGTATTTAATAGGGTTCTAAAGTTCATACGAACATTCTGTCTGTTCGCAGGTTCTGGTGCGAACCGAACAGGGGGGTGTTCGGCTCATCCCTGCTTGCCCGGTATTCCCCCTTTTTTTGGTTAAAGAGGAGCGAGCGGTGTTATTGTTTGGGCCTTGCGGCGAGTTACCTCTCTCGAGCGGATCCTTTTTATCTTTCTCCGTTGTCTAGGTAAAAGTTCCTCAAAATAACAACAATGTCCACACAGGAGTAAAACCTAAGCAGTAAGGTTTTATTCTTTTATCTTTTTCCAATAACTTGAGTAGGAAATAAGAAGATGAGAGAAGTAGGGGGTAAAGGTTCAGGCACGCAACACTTAGAGCACAGTGTTAAATTTTTGTCATCACTCAAGCCTGAGTGAGTATTGTTCACCTGGATAGTCCCTTTGAGAGCGGTCCCAGCAGCCGGGATGGAGCATGAATCAATCTTTTCCTTTCCTGAGTATCTAAGGATACGATCGGGGAATCCTCTGCCACAGAATCTAAGTCCCGAACCTCCCAGCAAACAATACTAAATAAGAACCTCTGTGCCAGACCAGCGTATTGCAAGCTTTGTGACTTTGAAGATGAATCCCCCTTTAGGCGAGTTTCCAGGCCTCTTCCCGAGACAGCAGTACCGTCGCTAGTCTCCTCCGGGACTGATCATCCCCTGGTTTCCTTTCCTAAAGCTGGGCCCCCTAGAGGTGGGCAGCCTGGGATCCCTCTCTGAAGTGTAGGCCCCAGCCAGCAGAGCCGGGCCTACCATGAAATAAAGCAGACTCGGGCTGAAGGTGCCCGAGGCCCGAACACCCAGGACCAATGGTACTCTCCTCACCCCCAATGGCGTCTGCCCCTTATGTGCCCCCTCCCAGCATGCACAGCAGGCCGACCACGCCCACTGCACGGCTGCTGAGAAAGGACAACTAAGGTGCTGTGATACCCCTCTTGGTTCACCTATGCCGGTGGTGACAGTGCCACCTACAGGCAACAGAGTACACTACTGCCAGGCAGTATCACACCCAGAGCAGAAGCATTAAAGAACTTAACAATTGGTCTGAGCCCAACTACTGGCTCAGACTACCCCTAAATTTTCCCCTAAATTTGATTGGTGCGTCACGCCCCATAATTCACTGCGGCATCGCAGTGCATTTCTGGCTGATGATTGGCCAAGCATGCACTATGACCCGCATGCTTTGGCCAATCACAGCGTGCAAAAAATGGAGAGCCATAGTTGGCCAAAGCCAGGGTGGCTTTGGCCAATTATGTCTCAGGGGGTTTAGTACATGCCCCACCCTATATAAGGCCGCCTCCATGACGGCCTTGTGTAGTGTGTTGCGGTGTTGGTTAAAGAGAGAGCTTACAGAGACAGAGAAAGTGTAATTTATATTGAGTTAGATAGAGCAAGCAGGCGAGTCAGTTAGCTGCAGTTACAGTGTGTACAGGATATATATGCATCCTAGGTGTTGTATATATATTTATACACTGTATTCAGTTTAGCTAGATCCGTTCCTGTTATTCTCTATACTGTGACAGGCAGGCAGGTGATTGTGATAGCTGCAGCGTTTGACTTAGTGTACTGTGTGCTTTGCATAGCGTTCACCTAAAGCTTACCTGAATACAATTAGTAGTGTTCTCATATAAAAACCACAGGCAGGGAGCTGCATTCGTTTCATTTAGTGTACTGCAGTACTTCTTTCCCTTGCACAGCGTTCACTTAAAGGAACCTGAATACAATTTGTGGTGTTCTCATAATAAAACCACAGGCAGAGAGCTGCAAGTATTTTCAGTTAGTGTACTGTGTCCACTGCACAGTGTTCACCTAAAACGAACTGAAGACAATTGCTGCTTTTCTCATACTAATACCACAGCAGGCAGTTGATTCTGATAGCTGCATTATAATCAGTATATATATATATATATATATATATATATATATACATCCCACCTTTGTGCAGCTACATCTCATCTCACTGCAGGCCATTAGTATGTCTAGAAGGCAAACAAGGAGAGGCAGACAGTCACGAGGCAATAAAAGAGGGCAAGCAGGCTCTGTGTCTAAAGGCAACAGTGCTGGTCATAGACATGGTGCATCCTCATCAGCACGTGGCCGTGGGACACGCTTGTCCTTCTTTTCGGCAGCTGGCCATGTTGAGCTGTAGCATGCCCAAGACTTGGTAGAGTGAATGACCAAGTCGTCCTCATCCTCCTCATCCTCTCTCACCCAGGCTCAGGGTACTTTGTCTGGCAAAGCAGCTGCCGAAGTGGCCTCTTCCCTCGGCTCAATGGCATCAGTCACTCCTTCCCTAGCCCCACCCTGTCCTCCTGAGGAGTCCCCCGAACTGTTTGACCACAGTGTTGGGTACATGCTCCAGAAGGATGCCCAGCGTTTTGAAGGCTCCGATGATGGAACCCAGCTAGAGGAAGGCAGTAACGTGAGCCCAGAGAGAGGGGGTAGTAACGTGAGCCCAGAGAGAGGGGGTGCTCAACAAGGACAGCTATCTGGCAGTCATGTTCCCCCAGCTGCAGCATACTGCCAGATTTGCTCCAGTGATGAGGAGGGAGGGGATGATGAGGTCACTGACTCCACGTGGGTGACTGATAGGAGAGAGGAGGAGGAGGAGGCACATCTCCAACGAGGCAGGATGCCTTTCAGGGGCCAGCTTAAGGGCAGCACACCGACTGCATCACACCGCAGAGCTCTGCATGTGCAGGGCGCTGCTGTCTCTGCGCGTTATTCCAAAAGTTCTTTGGTGTGGGCCTTTTTTCAGACGTGTGCAGCAGATCGCACAGTGGCCATTTGCAACATATGTCTCAGGCGTATCTCACGTGGCCAAAACATCAGCCGCTTGGGCACCACGTGCTTGATCAGACATATGTCGACCTGCCATGCAGTTCGTTGGCAAGCCTACCTAAAAGACCCACACCAAAGAACAAAGCGGACCTCTCCTTGCTCCTCATCAGCTGGGATCTCCAACCCCACTATACCTTCAGTCCTCTCTGTAACCTGCACTGAGAGGAATGAAGGTGTAGAATTAGGTGTGTCACAGCCAAGTACTTGCGGGCAATCTGCTATTGGTACACCAACGTCAGATTGTACCAGGCAAATTTCCCTGCCCCAGCTGCTGCACCGCCGAAATAAGTTCGCTCCCAGCCATCCACATGCCCAGCGGTTGAATGCTAGCTTGGCTAAATTGCTAGCACTTCAACTGCTGCCTTTTCAGTTGGTAGACTATGCCCCCTTGCGTGATTTTGTGGAATGTGCGCTTCCTCAGTGGCAGGTTCCCAAACACCACTTTTTCTCACGGAAGGCTCTCTACCGGCATGTGGAAGGCAATGTTACTACTGGTGATTCTGACACATCTCTCTCCTCCACCCCCTCCTCTTCTATTTCCTCCATGGCCTCTACCTGTGCTTTATCCTCGGAACCAGCGGTGCTCTGTAGGCGTTCAATGGGCTACGCAAGTACGCAAGCAAAATGATGTCATGCGGTGCTTGAGCTGGTGTGCTTGGGGGACAGGAGTTACCCTGGGGCAGAGATTCTGTCAGCTTTGCAGGGGCAGGCTCAGAGGTGGTTGACGCCACGCCATCTTAAGCCAGGAAAGGTGGTTTGCGACAATGGCACCAACCTCCTCTCCGCCCTCCGACAAGGACAACTGACCCATGTGCCCTGTTTGGCTCAAGTCCTTAACTTGGTGGTGCAGCGGTTCTTGGGCAGGTACCCGGGCTTACAGGAGGTCCTGAAGCAGGCCAGGAAACTCTGTGTGCATTTCTGCCAGTCATATAATGGCAGTGCTCGGCTGGCTGACCTGCAAAAGGGACATGATCAGGGATGCATGCACTGTCCTGGCACCATTTGAGGAGGCCACGAGGATGGTGAGCAATGACAGTGCATACATCAGTGACACTGTCCCTCTTGTCCACCTGTTGGAGCACACGCTGCGTGGAATAATGGACAGGGCACTTGAGGCAGAACAGAGACAGGAAGAGGAGGACTTCCTTGCCTCTCAAGGCCCACTTTATGCAGACAGTGTTCCTTCTGGCCCGGCTATCACACAGGAAGAGGATGAGGAGGAGGAGGAGGAGGAGGATTGTGTCAGCATGGAGGTGGAGCCTAGCACTCAGCATCAGCAGCAGTCTTCAAGGGATCAATTACAGTCCCAAGACACCCATGGACTTGTACGTGGCTGGGAGGAGGTGGCTGCGGATCATGTTGTCCTCAGTGACCCAAAGGACTCCGGACCAAATGCCTCAGCAAACCTACGCTGCATGGCCTCCCTGATCGTGCAAAGCCTGCGGAGGGATCCTTGTATTCGTGCGATCAGGGAGAGGGATCATTACTGGCTGGCAACCCTCCTTGATCCACGTTACAAGGGTAAGGTTGCAGACCTTATCTTGCCATCGCAGAGGGAGCAGAGGATGAAGCATCTTCGGGAGGCCTTGCAGAAAGGTCTGTGCAACGCGTTCCAAGAGACTGGGAGGTTACAAATTCCTGGTCCTGGATAACGTGTTGCTGAGGCTTCGGTCAGTCAAAGAAGGAGCGGTGGAGAAGGTGGCCGTCTGACTGATGCGTTCAGACAATTTTTTAGTAAGCAGCCCCAAGGTATGATCGGTTCCAGCAACCATCACCAGCGTCTGGTTTACATGGTGCAGGAATACCTAGGGGCAAGATCAGACTTGGACACCTTTCCCAGCGAAAATCTTCTGGGTTACTGGGTCTTGAGGATGGATCACTGGCCAGAGCTTACACAGTATGCAATTGAGCTACTGGCCTGTCCTGCATCCAGCGTTCTTTCGGAACGCACATTCAGTGCTGCCGGAGGCTTTGTAACTGATCACAGGGTGCGCCTGTCCACCGACTCGGTCGATCGACTGACCTTCATAAAAATGAATCAGTCTTGGATCACCACCAGCTACCAAGCACCTGATGCTGATGTGACCGAATATTTTTTTTTTAAATGTCAGATCCCTTCAAGACTGCCTATGCTGATGCTGAGTGACTATCCTGTTATGCTGAGTGACTATCCTCTTCCTCCTCAATGATCATGCTGATAGCTTGTAAGAACATTTTTGGTTCTGGGCACCGCCACCAGTGGCTAAGGCCCAATTTTTCAGCCCCTGTTTAACAGGGGCATGTAATTACAATTCTTGATCTAGTAATTCACAGCAGGGCCCATTCCTGTGCCCACCAAGAGTAACTGTGAGGGCTTACAGTGTTGTGGCAACACCACCACTACTACCACCACCAAAGGCCCAATTTTTCCTACCACTGTTCAACAATGGCATGTAATTACAATTCTTGATATAATAGTTCACAGCAGGGCGTTCCAGCGCCCACCAATAGTAACTGTGAGGGCTTACAGTGTTGTGGCAACACCAACACCTAAGGGCCAGATTTCTGCAGAGTATATACGGCAGGCCCCTACTTTCAAACATCCAACTTACAAACGACTCCTACTTGCAAACGGAAGGAGACAACAGGAAGTGAGAGGAAATCTACCCCTAGGAAGCAAAATTCTCTCCTGTAAGAGTTAATATGGGAAAAATGTGTCTCCTCTCCACTGATGCTTTATCACCCATACTTGTTTCAATAAAAAACCCAAATTTTCAAAAAAACATTTGTCATTGGGACGGAAAGTGAGGTGAAATGTTCTGAACAGGTGCACAGACAGCAAAACAAATGTTACAGGGGTGATAACCTGTCATGGATATGCAGTAATGTTTGTCTGTCAGCTTACCTTCCTCCCCATGTGTTCATCTTAGAGGCCAGATTCTCTCCCACCTGGCTTCCTTTATAATCTCCTCCCAGCCTGACTCCACCCCAGGCCCTATCACAGAACACTATATTAACCTGTGCACTGCAAGTCTGCATTGCTGATCAACGTGTTTGTTTAAGCATTGTGAGTTTGGGTTCCTGCCTGCTGTGTGCTACGTCTGTCTCTCTGTTATGGATATTGCCTTGTTCCCGACTATCCCTGTCTGCTTGTGACCTTGACCTTCGGCTTGTCCTTCGTTTATACTTGTCTGCTTGTTGCCCTGACCTTGGCTTTTCCCCTAACTATTCTTGTATCCTGTGCTGCTGCTTCCCCTCTATCCTCCTTACCCTACGGAGCGTGAGCTAGGGGACTCTAGGGGTCGCGACCTGGACCTAGCTGCAGCGTAACATCCTCACCACTAGAGGCTCTGGAGAAGACCTGCTGGGCCTTAGACTCCGCGCCCTGGGGAACCTTAGCTGTAGCTTCCTGTGGATCCCTGTTGTGCTCCACTGGTCCCGCTTTCCACAACCACCCAGTATTCCATCAGCAGCAGTCAGCCATAGGGTTCACTATCTTGTGGTGCACTCCTGACCCCCAACGGTGTGCATCTGTCATCTGGCCACAGGTGACCTGACAGTTTGATCAGCCATGGACCCGGCTGACATGCCGCTCCCCGCAGATGATCCATTGCAGGGCATAGTCCACAGACTTGAGACCCAGGAATCTAATCAGACCCAGGTCATGCGATTCCTTCAGGATTTGGCCTCCCGTTTTGAACAGGTTCAGGCCTCATTAGGACCCCCGGTTCAACAGCCTCAACCGCTACCTACGGCCGCACCTATTCCGGTCGCAGTCGCAGCCACACATTCACTACAACTGCCAGCTCCGTCCCGTTTCTCTGGGGACTCCAAGGCCTGCAGGGGGTTCCTTAGCCAATGCACGATTCATTTTGAGCTCCAGCCCCAAAACTTCCTGTCTGATCGGGCTAAGGTAGCCTATATCATTTCCCTCCTCTCCGGTGAAGCTTTAGCCTGGGCAGCCCCTCTGTGAGAACTGAATGATCCAGTGGTTTCTAGCCTGTCTGGCTTCTTGATACATTTTTGGAATATCTTTGAAGAACCAGCTCGTGTCTCTTCAGCGGCCAGCGCCCTTTTACCTCACCGCCAAGAGTCTGCTTCTGTGGGACAGTATGCCCTTAATTTCTGCATACTGTCGGCTGAGTTGAGCCTTAGACTCCGCTTCCTGTAGATCCCTGTTGTGATCCACTGGTCCCGCTTTCCACAACCACCCAGTATTCCATCAGCAGCAGTCAGCCATAGGGTTCACTACCTTGTGGTGCACTCCTGACCCCCAACGGTGTTCATCTGTCATCTGGCCACAGGTGACCTGACATAACCCTTCCCTATATTTTCCAAAAAGCTTAAAAATATATTTTTTGGCTGGAGCTACACTTAAAAAATTTACCTGTTCCAAATTACAAATAGATTCTACTTAAGAACAAACCTACAGTCCCTGTCTTGTTTGCACCACCTGTATACTGCTGTTCAGAGTATATAGGGCCTTTTTTTATTTGGGTGTGGGATTCCCCTTAATATCCATACAAGACCCAAAGGGGCTGATAATGGGTTGGGGGGGGGGGTACCCATGCCATTTTTCTCAATTATTTTCATCCGTATTGCCGGGACCAGACATTACATTAAAGCCGCAAGCAGTTTTAAATTACTTTTTTTCCTTTAGAAATGTTATTTTGTGCAGGGACAGTTCTAAACACGGGAAACACATGCCACTTCACAGGCATACTTTAGACACCCCCCAGGTACGATATTTAAAGGAATATTTCACTTTTTCTTTTTTTCACTTTAAGCATCATTAAAATCACTGCTCCTGAAAAAACGCCAGTTTTAAAACTTTTTTTTGCATTGATACATGTCCCCTGGGGCAGGACCCGGGTTCCCAAACCCTTTTTAGGACAATAACTTGCATATTAGCCTTGATAATTAGTACTTTTGATTTTGAACTTCGAGTCCATTGTATTTAATAGGGTTCTAAAGTTCGCGCAAACTTTCGGTCCGTTCGCAGGTTCTGGTGCGAACCGAACCGGTGGGTGTTCGGCTCATCCCTAGTTTTAAACTAATTAATCTTACAGAAATATTCATACAATGGTAATTGTACAATATATTTGTATGCACAATAATAACAAACACATGTACATTAAAGTAGTTTTAAAGGCAACCCCCTCCCCTCTTTTACACTTACCTGAGCCAGATCTCGATCCAGCAAAGAACAAGGGAGCAGAGGCTCTCTCCCTCCTCATTGGCTTAGATACAGCAGCAGGAGCGTCAATCACAGCTAGTGAGGAGAGAGTGGAGGTGGGGCTGAGCCCCGTTCTGTGCGTCAACGGACACACAGAGCAGGGCTTGAGAGAGAGCATACATGAGTGCCCCCAAAGCAAGCAATTTTCTATTGGCAGGAGGAGGAGCCAGGAGTGCTGGCGGGGGACCCAAGAAGAGGACGATCAGAGCTTCTCTCTGAAAAAACATTGAACAGAGTGGGTAAGTATGACATGTTTGTAATTCATTAAAGAAAAATAATACAAAAACAAATCTTTACGATCACTTTAACACATTACTATAGCTTTGATATAGGTGCACTTTGTAGACTGCAATTACTAAATAATGCCAACACCATACACGGAAACAGGCACAATTTATTTTCTATTTAACTTCTGTAATATACTCCTGTATATAGTTGGGCTTTCAAATTGATCATGGGTTCACATAATTTATTATTCATCATTTCAAAAAGTAAACATTCACTTTGCTAAATAAATATCCTCTACTGCAGGAGTGTCAAACTCAGTTTTATCGTGAGTCGCATTAGCATTATGGTTTCCCTCAAAAGGACCATTGTAGCTGTAAGACTAGATGTCCAAAACACTCCTTACATTAGATGTCAAGAGTTCCCCACCCTCATTTACATCACAGTGCTTGCCCCCTATCTTGTACTACTGCCAGGAAGAAGCTGAGGTGGAGCAGGGAAGCAGAAAATGCAGGGTCTGGAGGAGGACCAGAGGAGGGCTACAGTCAGCTGCTGAATGCTGAGATAAAAGGGTGCTACACAGGATCTGTAGAAGTTCTGTCCTCTTGAGCAAAAAGCAGCCACGCAGATGTTTGAGCTCAGTTGAGCTTATAGTTTGTTTCTATTGAGGAGAAGCTGAGTTGGTGTTGGGGGTGGAGGCCGGGTCAAGGAGTATGATCTTTTTTAATCTACCTGATTGACTGTTTTCTTGATAACTGTTGGTTGACTTGGGGGCAATTCCTAGACATGAGTTAAAGTGATAAAAAAAATAAAAATAACAAACATGTTATACTTACCTCCTCTGTGCAAGGGTTTAGCACAGAGCGGCCCCGATCCTTCTTTTCTGGGGCTCCCCACCAGCGCTCCTGGCTCCTCCTCCACATCTAGTGCCCCACGGAGAAACCGCATTCCATGGGGGCACTCGTGCATGCGCGCTCCCGAGTCCTGCTGATGCGTCCATTGACACAGACAGCAGGACTCGTCCCCGCCCCTGGGTCCTGTATCACGGTATTTGAATGAGAGCAGCAGGAGCCAATTGCAGCAGATCACCCATAGGGGGTGCCCGGTGTCTGAGCTATGTTCTCCCTGCCCTGGATCTCCTGCACTCCCTTTCAGTGATGGATCAGGAAGCCCAAATCTTCAGGGCAAGCCTCTCCTCCTGCTTCCTCCTTCTTCCTTACGGACCTGGCCACAGGTTAGGTAGAAGGATGTCGCTGTTGAAGAGGGGGTGGAGGAGCCATGGCCGTGCCAAATCCCAGTGCAAGGCAGGGACAGTGAAGGGAAGGAGGGCAGGGTTTAGGATGATTGACACTCAGCCTGCTGTCAGGTCTAGCGTGGAGTCAGCGGAGAACAATGTTGGAAATGTTGAACGGATGGCAGGGGGCAGGGGGATGCCACCTCCCGAAAAATGATGCCCCAGGCAACGCCTTGTTTGCCTCGCAGTAGATACACCCTGGCTCTATACATGTTTGGTATATAATTTAAAGGAGAAGTCCTGCCAAAGCTTGTTTGGCTGGGCTTCTCCTATGGATCACAGGAGTGCAATTTGTTTTGCACTCCTGTGACCCGTTTTCAGCAGAGAGCGAACTGAGGTCCCCCTATTTGAATGAGTAATGAGAATATTGTACAACTACCAAGTCATGAAAAAAAAAGTGAAAAGTAAAGAAACATACTGACTCTGTTTTTAGCAAATCCTTTACTTAAAAAGAAAAGTGCGATGAGCTCCTGATAATATGACTACTATCAGAGACTATCACAGTGTTCCCATAATGGAGAAGGGGTTAAACATTTTTTAAATCACTGTTCCCAGCCAAACAGTATTTTGTAATTTTTAATTTTTTTGCTTTGGTACATTTTCTCCGGGTCAGTGACCAGACCCCCATGCCATTTGTTTGACAATTCCTTGTCTACTGATCTAGTAAATGCCCATTACTGTTTTTAATCATTTGACTCCCATTGGCATTGATGGGGTTCAGATTCACTAAATACCACTTATTCTGCTGACCATAAATCAAAGGAAAGGGAATGTTCAGCCCATTAGAGGTCCACTGCATGTACCAGTATTTCCCACGTGTTTTATTAAGGGTTTACATGCTGGGGAAGTAGTGAAGATCTATACAGTGAAGTGAATCTTTCTTGTCAACTCTGCTAAATTATTAGTGGAGGTTTGCCAAGATTTTCTCATCTCTCTGCTAAAATGCCTACATACATTTAATAAACATTTCCCATGTTTTGACATACTTGGAACTGTAAAATTAATAAAGTGGTCCTGTTGCCAACCAGAAATTGCATAAAAGAAGCAGCCTGTAAAATAAGAAATGTAGGTCTTACCATTTCGTAGACAGTTGCTCTGAGCTCTGGTCTCTTGAAGAGCTATGGCTGTTGAAGAATATTTATCCAATACACTTCCAGGGGTGTTGGATACCTGCTTACCTATTGTGTGATGTGACTGATGTGGTTCCCCTCACCAGCTGCCATGTCTCTAACGTAACCCCAGTAGGAGCCACTGGTTGAGATGGGCACTGTGTTCTTTGCATCAACCTTCATAAGAACTTCAGCCCCTGATACATTACCTGTATTATATCAAAAATTGTAATTACATGCCCCTGTTTAACAGGGGCAGAAAAATTGTGCCTTGGGTGGTGGTGGTGGTGCCACAACACCGTAAACCTTCACAGATACTCTTGTTGGGTGCAGGAATGGGCCCTGCTGTGAAATATTATATCAAAAATTGTAATTACATGCCCCTGTTAAACAGGATTAGAACAATTGGGCCTTTGGTTTTGGTGGTGCAGAACACTGTTTTCAATTTCTTTTTATTAGTCTTTTTTTTTTAAATACAAAAATTTTTACATTTATACAAGATTCTTTACAATGTGCATTTGTTTCCTCTCATTATTCACTATACAGAATCTTCATCGATATCTATTAATTACTTTATCATTAAAACAAAATACCCATTCAACGTTCACCCCTACATCTAAGAGCCACATTAAAAATATGGGATGCAGAATTAAAAAAGGGTAATCTATCCACTATGATGGAACCTATGACCCCACTGTTCTCCAATTCAGAATTCCCGCCAGCTTTAGCAACCACAAAATACTTAAAATGGAACCTATTGGAGAACGCAAGGGTGGCCCAGATCCTAGTGGAAGGGAAAATCCCAAAAATGCAAGATTTGGGACCTGAACATAAACATAAATGGCTACAATATCATCAATTATATACATATATTGAAACAAATATAGAATTACCTTTAATAAATAGACCAAAAAGCAAATTTGAACAAATATTAATAGATGAACAAAAGCCAATTAAAAAATTATCTAATATATATGGTCTACTACTCCCCTCAGGATCCCTTAGAGAGCTAACAGGAATGAAAAAATGGGAAAAGGAAATAGGGAGATCAATATCAGAGACAGAATGGGAGAAAATATTTGCAATAATTCATAAAACATCTACAGCGAATAAACATCAAGAGAAAATTACAAACTAGTAATGAGATGGTATTGGAGCCCAGTAGTGTTAAATAAAATAAATAGCAGACATACAGATATATGTTGGAGATGTAGGGTGGAAAGGGGGACTATGGACCACATCTGGTATGGATGTCATTTGGTAAGAAACTTTTGGAACAACAGCAGCTAGAGCAATAATAGCCTGTAAATGGAGAGAAAATAAAAAGCCCAAATATAACAAAGTGGATGTGTGAAATGAACTAAATACAATATATGCAAAGACAGTTAAGAGAAGAAGGATACATAAAGAGTCAAATGCCAGAAATATGGTAAAAATGGGACGAATTTCGGTTCTTGAAAAGAATGAAAGAATATTTATAAATGGAATATAAGGAAAGATATGAAGGGGAAGTGAAAATGAAGTAGAAAATGAGTAAAGGGAAAGGGACGGGAGAGAGAATAAGGGGGAGAGAATGGTCTCTTCCCCCTTTTTTTTTTTTTTTTGGATGAATGGATGTTAGGTGCCAGAACACTGTAAGCTCTCACAGTTACTCTTGTTGGGTGCAGGAACGGGCCATGCTGTGAACTATTATATCAAAAATTGTAATTACATGCCCCTGTTAAACAGGGGCAGAAAAATTGGGCCTTGGGTGGTGGTGGTGGTGCCCTAAAACAAAAATATTGTTGGAAGCTAGCATCATCTAGATTGAGGAAGAATAGGATAGTCAGCATAAGCTGTCTTCAAGGGATCCCACATCCATAGAAAATTCAATCAGTTACAGCAGTATTAGGTGCTTGATAGCTGCTGATCCAAGACTGTTTCATTTTTATGAATGTGAGCCTATCAACAGAGTATGTGGACAGGCGCACTCTTTGATCCGGTACAAACCCTCCAGCAGCACTCAATGTGCATTCAGAAAGCATGCTGGATGCAGGAGAAGCCAGTAGCTCGAGTGCATATTGAGCAAGTTCTGGCCAGTGGTCCATCCTCAAGACCCTGTTGGAAAGGTCTCCAAGTCTGCTCTTCCCCCTAGATATTCCGGCACCATATAATGCAGACGCTGGTGAAGGTTGCTTGAACCGATCAGACCTTGGCGCTGAAGACTGAAAAATTGTTTAAAGGCATCGGTCAGCCAGCCACCTTCTCCACCGCTCTTCCTCTGACTGAACGAAGCCTCAGCAACACGTTGTTGAGCACCAGGAAATGGTAACCTCCCAGGGTCTGGAAATGCGTTACACAAACCTTTCTTCAAGGCCTCCTAAAGATGTTTCATCCTCTGCTTCTTCTGTGAAGGCAGGATGAGTTCTGAAACTACCCTTGTAACGTGCATGAAGAAGGGTTGCCAGTCAGTAATGATCCCTCTACTTGATACCACAAATCCTAAGGTCTTTTCGCAAGCTTTGCAGAATCAGGGAGGACATGCAGCGTAAGTTTGTAGAGGCATTTAATTCTGAGTCCTCTGGGTCACTAAAGATCACATTATCCGTAACTAACCCCTCCCAGCCACATACAACTCTTTGGGTTTCTGGGAGCTGAAAGCCATCCCTTGAAGACTGCTGCTGAGTGTTATCCTCTACATCAATGCTGACACAATCCTCCTCCTCCTCCTCTTCTTCCTGTGTGTTTGGCGGGCATGCAGAAATGCTATCTGGATAAAGGGGGCCTTGAGAGGAAAGGAAGTCCTCCTCTTTATCCCGCTGTTCTGCCTCAAGTGCCCTGTCCATAATTCCACGAAGCGTGTGCTCCAGCAGGAAGACTAGAAGGACAGTGTCACTGATGCATGTATTGTCGCTGCTCACCATCCTTGTGGCCTCCTCAAACGGTGACAGGACAGTGCATGCATCCTTGATCAGTAGCCACTGGCCCTGACCCTGTCCTGGTGCCATACTCACACAGGTACTCATTAATGGCCTACTGCTGTGTGTGCAGCCGCTGCAGCATGGCCAACGATGAGTTCCACCTGGTGGGCATGTCACTAATGAGGCGGTTGGTGGGCAGGTTGCATTCCCTTTGAATGTCACCCAGCTGAGCATTGGCATTTTATGACCGGCGGAAATGACCACAGACTTTTCTGGCCTGCCTCAGGAGATCTTGTAAGCCTGGGTACCTGGTCAAGAATCGCTGCACCACCAAATTCAGGACGTGTGCCAAACATGAAACATGGCTCAAGTGTCCCTGTCGGAGGACAGAGAGAAGGTTGGTGCCATACAACCATTCCTGGCTGAAGCTGGCATGGCGCCAACCACCTCTGAGCCTGCCCCTGCAGAGCTGACAGAATCTCTGCCCCAGTGTGGCTCCTGTCCCATAGGCAGACCAACTCAAGCACTGCATATCATCTTTTAGCCTGACTGCTTGCATAGCCCCTTGAACTCTTGCAGAGCACTGCTGGTTCAGAAGACAAACTGCAGAAGAGACAATAGAGGAAGAAGAAGAGGAGGGGGTGGAGGAGAGAGCTGTGGCAACACTAGCATTTTAGAGGCTTGGTGGTGGAACAAGTACCAACAACACTGAACCCTGTCCTGCATCCTTCCTAGCTGCCAGCAGAGTTACCCAGTGTGCTGTGAAGGAAAGGTAATGTCCCTGCCCATGGCTGCTGGACCATAAGTCAGCAGTAATATGAACCTTACTGCTGACCGCCCTGTCCAAGGAGGGCAAAACATTGCCTTCCACATGCCGGTAGAGAGCCGGAATGGCCTTCCGTGAAAAGAAATGGCATTTTGGAACCTGCCATTGAGGTTCAGCAAATTCCACAAATTCATGAAAGGGGCAGAATCTACCAGCTGAAAAGGCAGCAGTTGCAGTGCTAGCAATTTGGCGAACCTAAAGTTTAGATGCTGAGCATGTGGATGGCTGGGACCGAATTTTTTTTTACAGTTCAGCAACTGGGGTAGGGAAATTTGCCTGCTAAAATCAATTGGTGGTGTACTACTAGCAGATTGGCTGCAAGTACTTGGGACACCTATTGCTATACCTTCATTCATTTCAGTGCAGGTTTTGGAGAGGACTGGGGGTATAGTAGGGATGGAGATCCCAGATGAGGAGCAAGGAGAAGTCTGACTTTTTCTATGATGTGGGTCTTTCAAGTACTGTTGCCAACTAGACATGTGCACTGCCGAAAAATGTGTTCGTTTTCGTTAACATCCTTTTTTTTTTGCATTTTTCGGAAATTTGGAAATTCGGAAATTCAAAAATTTGAAATTCTAAAATTCTGAATTTTGGAAATTCTAAAATTCTGAATTATGGAAATTTGAAAATTCGGAATTTTGGAAATTTGAAAATTCGGAATTTTGGAAATTTGAAAATTCGGAAATTCGAAAATTCAGAAATTCAAAAATCCTAATTTTCTGATTATCGAATTCTGAATGATCGAATTCTGAATTTTCGAATTTCCGAATTTCAAATTTCTGAATTTTCGGATTTTCAAAATTTGGAATTTATAATTTTATAATTTCTGATTTTCTAATCTCCGATTTTCGAATTTTGGAGTTTTGAATTTTGGAATTTAGAATTTTAGAAATTTTTAATTTCCTAATTTTGAATTTTTGAATTTCAGAATTTCCGAAATGTAAATTCCAAATTTCCGAAAATTCGTAAATTCGAAAATTCGTAAATTCGAAATTATAGAAATTTGAAAATCCGAATATTTCGGAAATGTAAAAATTTGGAAGTTCGGAAATTTCGGAATTAACAAATTTGTCAAAATTCGGAACTAAACAAATTGCACATGTCTATTGCCAACGGACTGCATGGCAGGTCGTCATATGTCTGTTCAAGCATGTGGTGCCCAAGCGTCTGCTGTTCTGGCCCCACTTGATCCGCTTCAGACATTGGTTTCAAACAGCAATGGTGTGATCTGCTGCACATGTGTCGAAAAAAAAACACACAGAGAAACTTGTAAAGGTCAGCGGGGAGTCAGCAGCCCCCTGCACCTGCGGAGCTCTGCGGTATGGTGCAATGGGGTGGCTGCCTTTAAGCTGCCCCCTAGGCGACATCCTGCCTCGTTGGAGTTGTGCCTCCTCCTCCCTTCTTTCAGGCACCCAAGTACAGTGACCTCATCATTCCCTTCCTCCTCGTCACTGGAGCAAACTTGGCACTATGCTGCAGCTGGGGAAACATATCTGCCAGTTTCTTGTCCTTCTGTGGCACCCCCTCTCTCTAGGCTTGCGTTACTCCCTTCCTCAACCTGTGAACCAACATCAGAGCCTTCAAATCGCTGCGCATCCTCCAGCAGCATATAACCGACACTGTGGTCGAAAAATTCTGGGGATTCCTCTGTGCATGATGGCGGGGCTACGGAAGGAGTGACTGTGGACAAGGAGGCAGTGGAATGGGCCACTTTGGCAGCTGCGTTGGAAGGCAAACTACTCTGAGCCTGGGTGACAGAGGATGAGGAGGATGAGGACGGCGTTGTTATCCACTCCTCCAACTCTTCTGCATGTTGTGGCTCAATACCACGGCCAGCAATAGAAAAAAAGGACAAGCATGCCCCTCCCCCTCCTGATGCATGCTGGGGGAGGGGCTGTACCAGGAAAATCATTCACATTGTGTGTGGGACTGGAAGCAGCAGCATGATACATAGAAGAGATTACATCTGGTAATGACAGAAGCCTGTTTTATTAAGACTCCTCCATGTAAGAAAGTCATCATGTTTCTGAGTGAGTAATAAACCCTCTCCATGGTTAAGAAGTTCATCCGGCCTGTGTGTAACTTGATGAGCAGATACTGGCAGCATTGCTAGCAACACCCTGAGAGACCCTGTGTCTAAGGGACATAACAGTGGCGACGAGAATTGTGGATTTTAGCACACATGGCCTTCATAGTGTTTATTCAACCATTTGATCCTGCTGCTGAATCATGGAGCTCCTGGGTGGAGAGGCTGGAGCAGTATATGGACGCAAATAGTGTGGCTGTAGAAAAGAAAGTTGCAGTTTTCCTCACAGAATTGGGTCAAGCTGCATATGGCACTCTCAGAGACCTAATTTCTCCAGACAAGCTGGCCTCTAAGCCCCTGCCTGAGTTAATTCAGAAGCTAAATGAGCACTACAACCCAAAGCCGTTAGATATTGCAGAGCAGTTTAAATTCTACAGTAGAAGGCAGCATGCCGGGGAGGACATAAAGACTTATATCATTGCTTTAGGTAAACTAGCTGCCACTTGTCAGTTTGGAGCCTACCTGCAGACGGCTCTCCGGGACATATTTGTCATGTGACTCTGCGACCCAGCCATAGAGAAACGTTTACTCACAGAACCCTACTTGACTCTGACGAAAGCCACTGACCTTGCTACGGTCATGGAGTTGGCTACACGGGACACCACCCTACTGAAGGCACCATCTGAAACTCCTGCAAGCCAGGGAGTGAAAATATTCCACTCTGCTATCACCCGACACCCAAGACGACCGTCCACAAATCAGCCTAAACCTTGCCACCCTAATTCTTCTGTCTTTAGGACGCTGACTTGCTACCGTTGTGGTAACAATACTCACAGTGCACCTGCTTGCAAGTTCAAGGATGTTGTATGTTTTCTTTGTGGAAAGACTGGTCATATTGGGAGTGTTTGCCACAGCTCACGCTCCCTGAACACTACCACAAAAGGTAGACGTAAACAGACATTTCATATGGATACTGACACAAACGGCTCCAGCTCTGATGAGGAGACCTGTGTTCAGCATGTTGGACTGTTTCAGGTAGCTGGGAGTACTCCTGCGATAAAAGTGAATGTCACACTCAATGGCTGTCCTGTCTCCATGGATGTTGATACAGGGGCGGCTGTGTCTGTCATTTCATGGACTGATTCAAAGGCATCGGGTCTGTCCCTGCCACTCCAACCTACAAATCTCACACTACAAACCTACAGCAAGGAACTACTACAGCCCTTTGGCTATGTGAAATCCCTTGTTACATTAGGCAACTGCAGTCAAACTCTATGCCTTTATGTTGTAAGTAAAGGAGGTCCTCCACTGTACGGTAGGGACTGGATCAAAGCCCTAGGCATGCCTCCTCTTGCCATTGCCCAATGTACATTGCTTTCTGAGATAGACCATTGGGTGGAATCCCTGAAGTCACGCTTTAAGGGGGTTTTTGAGAACACTTTGGGCACAGTAAAAGGAAAAATGGCCCACCTCGTTGAAGCCTGGTGCTACAACTCGTTTTTGTAAGGCAAGATCAGAACCTTTTGCCTTGCGGAAGAAAGTGGAAGCAGAGCTGAACATCCTATTGGCTGAAAAGATCATAACTAAAGTTGATAGAAGTGAATGGGCATCGCCAATTGTGCCTGTCAAGAAAAATAATGGAGACGTTAGAATTTGTGGAGATTTCAGGTTTGCCCTGAACAACCAACTTCTTGTGGATCAATGCCCATTGCCTCGACTTGAAGATCTATTTTGCTCACTGACTGGGGGGCAAAAGTTTACAAAACTAGACTTAAAGCAAGCTTACCTGCAACTGCAAGTAAGCCCAGATTCACACCATCTGTTGACCATTAACACTCATAAAGGATTATTCCAATATAACTGCATGGTTTTTGGTATAGCACCAGCTCCAGCCATCTGGCAGCGAATCATGGATGAGGTCCTGGCAGGCATACCTTTCACCCAATGTATACTAGATAACATGCTCATCACTGGTCCCACTGATGAAGAACACAGAAAGAATGTTGAAGCTGTGCCAGAGAGACTCCAAAGGTATGGTTTACGTGTCAATCTTTCAAAATGCGAATTTCTAAAGTCTTGACTGGAATTTTGTGCCAACACTGTGGACCGACATGGGTTACACACTACTGAAGAAAAAGTTAAAGCCCTTACCCATGCCCCTACTCTCCAGAATACCACACAGCTCCGGTCCTACCTCGGCCTCCTAAATTACTACCACCGTTTCTAGCCGAACCTAGCACACCAGCTCTGCCCGTTACATTGCTTACTGGATGCAAGAGCTATATGGATATGGACAGCCAAATGTAAAGAAGCTTTTGGGCTTTCTAAAGAACTAATTCTGTCTTCTCAAGTTCTGGTCCACTATGATTTAAAGAAACATGTCACCTTGGCTTGTGATGCCTCGCCTTATGGACTGGGTGCTGAGCTTTCCCATGTCATGCCAGATGGCACAGAGCGCCCCATTTCTTTTGCCTCCCAGATAGACAAGGAAGCTTTGGCCATTGTATGGGCCACAAAATAATTTCACACGTACATCTATGGTCGGGAGTTCACACTTATCACTGACCACAAACCTCTGTTGTCAATACTGAACCCTCAGAAAGGAATTTCTACAACAACTTGTCTCATTTACAAAGGTACGCTTTATTCTTGGGAGCTTGCTGTTGTGGGTGGGTATTTCATACTGATCTGGTGGTGTCCTATCATATCTAACCGTTGGGGTTTTGGGGAGTAATTGTAGCCAGCCCCTTGGGGAGGTCCCCTATTTGGGGGCGGACCCCCTTGACAACTGAGGAACAATTCAGTGTTCAACCCTGACATTATAAACACCCTCTGAAGACGTAAGCCAATCACGAAACGCGTCAGCGCGTGACCACGCGACTCATCGTTCCATTAGAGTAAGCGTCTTCCCGGGACTCACTATAGCAGTTTTTCGTTTGTAAGGAACTACTAACTGAGTGAGCAGATGCAGAGCTTAATGTGACACGCTTTTTATCAAGTTTCTATTGTGTAAGCATTACTTGTATGCGGTAGGTTTTACTGTCAATAATAAACGTTTTTACGCTATGTGGAGCTTCCCCTTGTATCCTTACATGTCCGCACTGCTGCACTCATCCATCCACTGATCAGGACCATCACATATCCCGAGAGGGGCTGACAGCCACATCCAGAGAGGACCTATCAGGCAACGTTTGTATGGGAGTCTGGTGAGTAGATTACCAAAGGGGAATACATGAGCAGTAATGGTGACAGAATTAAGAATAACTATTGATCTAATAACATCCGCTGTGATCAGTTACATCTGCCTTCTGTTTGCATGAACTGTTTATGCAAGTCTCACTGACAGTGAGAACGGAGTGTGAAGCTGTCTCTGATTTCTGTCTACGGGGACACAGCTGTTGTTGGTGTTGTGTTCTTTTGAAGTTTGGACTTTTTGCTTTCAAGCCTCACTTGTTCCAACAGAGGGGGTTATAAGACTTTACTTTATTTTACTGCAGGATATGGATGCATATAATTTTTGGAATTTTTAGATACCTCTATAAGCGCTGTTAATGTTTTGTTATAGTTTTTTAATGAAGCATTTTTTTACTAGTAATTTGATTATTTTATAATAGCTGCTATACTGCAGGTTACTACCTACCTGTGCCATTGAGCGCTAGGATCAGAGGCGCCTCAGGGAGTTTTTCTAATATTTTTTGATATTAGTATCCATTATACAATACGGTGTGGGAAAGAAAAGGGCTTAAAATCTCTGGAAAGTAGGAAGTAGGAAGTACTGTACAAATCATTATGTAGCGCTACCCCCAGTTAAGAGAGCCGCTGGTTTTGTTTTTGGGCCCTGTGTACAGCACCGCCAACCCCCGGTAATCTGCTCAAACCTCCCGTGGCACAGCTAGTAAGGGGAGATAGGACCGCGTGACCGCTACTCTTGGTGATGCAGTCCTATGGAAAACACACACAGTGATATACTTTAAAACTTCTATTAAAGTAAGTGAAACTGACACCAATGTACTTGACCCAGCTATTTTACTGAGGCTAATGGGCAAGTAATAAACAACAGTATAACAAGTTGCAGATCCCTGCAATAAACAGTAATAAAGATAAACAGAGTAATCAGAATAATAACGTATTGCTATGCAACTCTAGCGCTGCCCTTTTACAGCTACTTCCCCTCTTGGGTAGATTAACACCCAGCATTGTCTACCTATGCAGTCAGGCCTGACTGATCTAAATGGAAGTTCAGTGAAACAATATTCGCTAGCAATCTTTCGGTGGTGCACTTGAAGAACAACTCTGTAATCCAAACGAATAGTAAAGATAAAGTATCTGTCTTTAAACAGCTCTCACCACCCGGACAAGTCCCAGTCCGTTTCCTCCGCCGATTCGTCTAGGAACAGGAATCCACCGACATCCGAGTCTTCAATCCTTCTGGTGTACTGCAGCAAGGATGAGAAGATGTCTCTCAGGTTCAGCTAGGCTGGCAGGGGGCTCTTTGGAGAAGAGCACAAGGCCCAGGCTTCAGGCCTTGTGCATACAGTAGTTCAGCACAGAGATCCTTTTGCTAGGAGAGGGGGTGTCCACAAGAGGCAGAACAAATTCCACCTCCCCTTTATAAAGTCTGCCCCAGCAGTCTCTGTTCTGGAGCAATGCACCCTGGGTGCTGCAAGATGTACTGGGAGATGTAGTCTCTCTGTATTAAAGGGGAATACCCCGCTACACACTCCCCCACTTTGAATCTTTGGTCTCCAAAGACATCTAACATTTTTAGATCTGCAAAACATTTTAGCTTCAATGCGGTTGCATAGGATTGACAGAGGAGCCTCCCACCAATCATCATATGATGGGGAGCTGTCCTGTCCACAGGTCGCTTCAGTGGGGGTGACCTGTCTAACTGTGCCAGGAAGTGAGCTGGGGTTGCCCTCCACCAAATGAACAGTGGAGGGATCCGGATTCTCTGCATTCCTCCTGGCAGTGACCACAGAATCTTCTGAGCTCTTCCCCATTTGTGGGTAGGTCAACTTTTTGGGAGGCCTTATGACTCTTCGAGCCCTTTGCTCTCTTGGAGTTTCTGGCTCTTGCGCCACAGGTTCTTCTTCCGGAGCAGGCTCAGGGGACACGGCAGGCTCCAGAACATCTGATTTAGAAGCTGGAAGATATATAGAGTCTCTGGGGTCCTCCTCTGAGTAAGGGTCACAGGCATCCTCCCAGTGATCTCATAAAGGACTAGATGGGATGAACTCAGTGGCTTCTGCATTCAGTGTACTGTCTATAGTGTCTTCAGTAGTTGGAAGATCTATAGCAGAAGCTCCTGGAGTCGGGGTTGGGGAAGGCCACAACCAATCAAGTTCTTTTTCTTCATCTCCACTTAGATCAGAGGCCTCGATATCTTCAGCTGGAGAGGTCTGGGACCGAGTGTTTGGCCTGGGAGTATCCAGGATGGAGGCTGGTTCAGGGGAGTCCCTCACTGGAGGTATCCTGACTGCTTCGGCAAGTGGGAGCAGATGGTTCCGATGCCAGGTCTTCAGTGGCCCTACCTTCCCTTCTGGCTTTAGCTTGTAAACAGGTAGGCCCGGCAATTTCTTACAAATGACATAGGGTTCAGGTCTCCATCTGTCTGCAAGTTTGTGTTTTCCAGGGACCCCCAGATTGCGTAGCAGTACCCGGTCCCCAGGCTGCAGGTCCTGGATCCGGACCTTCAGGTCAAAGTTCCTTTTGTTGCGGGCTCCCCTTTGATCTGAGGCCGCTTGGGCCTGTTCATAGGCTAACTTCAAGCTGTGTCTGAGTCTGTCCACATATCCTTTGTGGGATGTGGCTGAGGAATGGTCTAAAGAAGTGCCAAAGGCCAGGTCTACGGGTAACCTTGCTTCTCTCCCAAACATGAGTCGGTAGGGTGAGTAGCCTGTAGCATGACTAGTGGTACAGTTGTAAGCGTGTACTATAGCTGCTATGTGTCTGCTCCAATGTTGTTTCTTCTCGCTATTCAGAGTCCCCAACATGTTGAGCAGGGTTCGGTTAAACCTCTCCGGCTGAGCATCTCCTTGTGGGTGGTAAGGGGTGGTTCAGGTTTTCTTGATCCCTAAAGAATCCAGGAGTTTCCGAATCAGCCGACTCTCGAAGTCCCTCCCTTGGTCTGAATGGAGTCACTGCGGTAGCCCATAGTGGACAAAATACTTCTCCATAAGTACCTTGGCCACCGTGGAAGCCTTCTGGTCTTTGGTTGGGAAAGCTTGGGCATACCGGGTGAAATGATCGGTTATCACCAGAACATTTCCTAGTCCACTCAGGTCGGGTTCGAGGCAGAGGAAGTCAATGCATACCAGATCAATCGGGCTTTGGCTTTGCAGATGACCCATTGGGGCAGCTTGATGGGGCAAAGTCTTTCTCTGGATGCATCGTGCACATGAATGGCAGTATTCCTCAACTTCAGCCCTCATGCAGGGCCAATAGAAACGGTCCCTAACGAGTTGGAAAGTCCTTTCCACCCCTAGGTGGCCATGGTTGTCATGCAGAGCAATCACGACAGTCTCTCTGTGTTTCTTGGGCAGGAACAACTGCCATTTGTCCTCCAGGTCATCAGAGGGGCCCCTTCGGTAGACCACTCCCTGACGCACCTGCAGCCTGTCCCACTCCTTCTTCAACAGGCAAGCTTCCTTTGAGGGGTGACGTAGGAGTCTGTTCGGATCCTGGTTCTCCAGGGCCTCTAGGACCAATCTCCCCATAGGGTCTTCCAATTGGTCGGATCTCAACTCCTTTTTGGACAGTTTTGGTAAGTTATCTTCCCCCAGTTGGGTTACCCCGCAGTACTGCTTGGGAACTCCTACTACGGTAACCCCTATCTCTTCTGCTCTTGAGCCTCCACTGGCTTGGAGTTCAGCCCCCTGGCAGAGGGCCCGCACCCCGTCGAGTGCCACTTGGGTCCAGTCTTCTGTACTGTAAGTGGGGAGATGAGATCTTCTGGACAAGGCGTCCGCATCTCGATTTCCCGCCCCAGGTCTGTATTTCAGGCTGAAATTGAAGGCAGACAGCGCCGCCAGCCATCTATGTCCTGTGGCATCCAGCTTTGCTGTGGTGAAAAGATAGGTGAGGGGATTGTTGTCCGTTTTCACAGTGAAGTCTGCCCCATACAGATAATCTCGAAGTTTGTCAACTACGGCCCACTTAAGGGCCAGGAACTCCAGCTTATGAGTAGGATAGTTCTTCTCGGAGGGGGTCAGACTTCTGCTCACATACGCAACAGGTCTCAGTTGCCCTTCATGCTCCTGGTAGAGCACTCCTCCCAGACCATCGTGACTGGCATCTACATGGAGTTCATAAGGCTTCTTTGGGTCTGCATAGGCCAGGACAGGGGCAGTGGTTAAGTTATTTTTCAACATCTGGAAGGCATCTTCACACTTCTCATTCCACTGGTCCTTGACTGACTCCCCTGGCTTTCTAGGGCCCGAGTCATCCTCTTCCCCCTCCGTCTTGAGCAGCTCATTCAGGGGCCTGGCTATCCGAGCAAACCCCTCCACGAACCTCCTATAATAGGAACAGAATCCCAGGAAGGACCTGAGTTCTGTCACTGTGGTGGGCCTTGGCCAGGAGGTGACTGCCTCCAACTTTTCAGGGTCTGTGGCCACTCCATCTTCAGACACTATGTGTCCCAGATAGTTGACTGAAGACTGATAGAATTGGCATTTTCCAGGTGAGAGCTTGAGTCCTTCCTCACTCAGTCTCTTCAAAACTTTCTCCAGCCTCTCTTCATGTTCCTCCAAAGTTCTTCCGAAGACAATGATGTCATCCAAGTATACGAGGACTTCGATGAGGTTCATGTCTCCCACAGTCTTCTCCATGAGTCTTTGGAAGGTGACTGGAGCTCCAGACAGGCCTTGAGGCATCCGGTCGAATTCGAAGAACCCTACCGGGGTTATGAAAGCCGTCTTTTCTTTGTCTTCTGGATGCATCGGGATCTGATAGTACCCGCTCTTAAGGTCCATAACACTGAACCACTTGGCTCCAGACAAGCTCTGTAGGGCATCCTCTATCCTCGGAGTGGTATACTGGTCCGGTATGGTTCTCCTGTTGAGGGTCCTGTAGTCTATGCACAGCCTCAATGACCCATTCTTCTTCCGGACCACCACTATCGGGGAGGCATAGGGACTTCTAGATTCTCGAATCACTCCTGTTCGCTTGAGCTCGGCAAGCTGCTCCCTCAAGTCTTCGAGGTCTGCCAACGGAACCCGCCTAACCCTCTCCCTGAAGGGCTTGTCTTCCTGGAGGCGGATTCGATGGGTGGCACTCCTAGCACACCCCACATCGAATTCATCTTGGGAAAAGATCCTTTCCCACCTGGTCAACTGGGCCTTTGCTCTCTCTTTCCAAGCCCTGGGTAGATTCGGGTTCTCCATAGAGAGCTTCTCCCAAACATCTCCTCCTTCACCCGTCCCCTTGACTTCAGACAGGGCAACCGGGGCAGCAGGGCTCACCTGACTCAGCAGCATTCTGGCAGGGATCTCCATGGGGCCACCTGTAGTGTTCCTGACACTCACCGGAACTTTACAATGGGCCTGCTTCAGGGCCTTGAGCGGAACCACTTCTGGGATCACTTCTAAACCCGAGTGTTCTTCCCTTGGGTTGGGCTCCAGCATGACAAAGGGTCCGGGTTGTTCCCAAGTAAGCTTCACAGTGGCTCTGAGACAGGTTACTTCACCGGGCTGCAACACTACCCCTTTTCTTCCAAGTCTCCACACCTTCCCTATCCCCTCTTCCGGGGTCTTCTGCTCCAAGACCAACCGTTGGTAGGCCGTCCTCAGCATGGGATGGATTTTCGTGGCTGCAGGGCCCTTCCCTTGTACTAGGGGGGTCAGGAGTCTCCGGACCAGATCCATATTCGTCCCTATTATGAGGGAACTCTTGTTGGCTCTAGGCGGTCGAGGGCACACAACTGCCAGGGTGTCGAACACTTCAGCCTTCCCAGCCACCGATGGGTCAAAGGTCATCTTGTTGGGCAGGTAGCCATCGTAAGGGAAACTCTGGGTTCCAATCCCCCATATTTCCAGCTCTTCTATCTTCTGGATTAGTAGATGACTTAAGTGTTTGTCATAGAAATCCCTGTATAGCAGGGTCACTTGTGCCCCAGTATCCAAGATGGCTCTTGTGTAGACTCCCTCCACTTGAATAGGTACTATAGGAGAGGGGCCTACCAGCTTCTCTGAATATGGCCTGGCAGAGGCCACCTTCTTCTGGTCCTTTCCCTTCGGACTCTCTTTCGTCCAACTCCCTTTGGACTTTAGTCTTTCTGGGGCCTGGTATGCATTGACCTCCCTCCTTTTAATGGGTGTACAGACCCGCTGAGGGATATTATTGTCTTTCTTAGGTGTGCATCCTCTCTGGGGAATGTTGTGCCTCTTCTGAGGGGTCTGGCCCTCTTTCTTTGGGGTGTATCCCTGCTGAGGGATACTGTACTTCCTCTGAGGAGTTTGGTCTTTTCTCTTCCTTAGCTTCTCATTCAGTTTGGAGCTCACTGAAGATGATGGGCACCCGGTTGACTCCTTCACCGGGGCACTCTGAAGTTTTCCGCCGGCTGTTTGGACTTTTCCTCAGCTACTGGGCTTGGGCACACTCGCCTGAGATGTCCTACTCCTCCACATTTGAAGCAGACTCTCTGTGTTGGTTTCATAGAGCGGTTAGTGGTAGGAGTCTCCGGTGCCTTGAGTGGTGAGACTTCTTCTGTCTGGGGTTTCACCAGATGAGTCATCAACATTGTCATCATCTCCAGTATTTCTTTCTGGGTCTGAAACAGCTTCTCCAGTCCAGTCTGACTTGCGGGGGGTGGTGAATAGGTGAAAACCATGATCCCTGTTCAGTGCTTGCTGCCAGTACATTGAGTTCCCGAGTGTCTGAGGGGACATCTATCTGCTGTACTTTGGCACTTGTGGTGCTAGGAGGTTGAAGTTTCCCCTGTTTTTGGTTCCACTCAATCTCCATCTTATCTGCTTCATTCACTTTCTCAATAAGGACCTCATCCGGAGTTGAGGGGTCTTCCAAATTCTGCTTCAGTTGTAGCTTGATATAGTCACTCCTCAATCCCGTAGTCACAGATCTCCGGAATTTCTTTTGAACTAGCTCGGCTCCAAAATGCTCCCCAGTTCCTTCTTCCTTGGATGTGGACAACAGGCGGTCCTTGAGCTCAATGGCCCGGAATAGGAAGTTTTGAGGAGTCTCTCTACTATCCTGGGTCATATTTATCAGTCAATGAAATAACTCAGCGGCATCTTCCTCCTCATAATAGCTTTTCAGTATCCTCTTTAGCTGGTTCAGGGTCAATCCACTCTTCCTCTCTAACTTGCCCCTGACACTTGAACCTGGGCTGATGGCATGGATTACAGCCTCTCTAATTTCAGATTCCTGATATCCTTTCTGTAGCCCCAACTCTATTTGGTGTAGGAGGCTGGTGTAGGACAGTTTGTCCTTCTGCCCTCTTTCTCCTATCTGGCCGTCAATGCGGAAATCCTTCCGGATGGTTACTTCCTGCAGGCGGCCCTGGGCTCGTTTCTTCAGTACCTTCCCAGGTTTGGGCGTTATCTGACCATCCTTCTGATCCTCAGAAGCGACACGTAACCCATTAATGCGTTCAGCTATCATACTGGAAGTCTCCTGAAACCTCTCTTGTATGTCACGGTACTGTCGTTTCAGATCAACCAGCTGTTGTTCTGCCAGCGATTTAACAGCAGCCCCTGCTTTCCTGTCCAAGGGTTCCAACTGCTTCTGACTAGGATGTGTCAGGTGGAACTCAGTCTTTTCGGACAATTTTATACTGGCACCGTGGAAGTTTTCAGGGACATCCCGTCCCCACTCTATCAGTGCATAGGTGCAGTTGGCCCTTGGGTCTGGTCTCACTGCGACCACGTAAGCCTTTCTATCCGGGAACAATGTTTGTACCACCTCTTTAATTTGTTTCTCTCCCCAGTCACTCCCTGGAAGTTCAATGGCCACGTTCGCTTCTGAGCGTGTCCCTTCTGCTTCGCACCATTGGACCACTTTGATGGGGTCCATGGTAGCACCAAGGGGCGGGCTTGCTTGTAGAATGACAGGATCCCTGACGAGCCCCCACGTGTAGCGCTACCCCCAGTTAAGAGAGCCGCTGGTTTTGTTTTTGGGCCCTGTGTACAGCACCGCCAACCCCCGGTAATCTGCTCGAACCTCCCGTGGCACAGCTAGTAAGGGGAGATAGGACCGCGTGACCGATACTCTTGGTGACGCAGTCCTATGGAAAACACACACAGTGATATACTTTAAAACTTCTATTAAAGTAAGTGAAACTGACACCAATGTACTTGACCCAGCTATTTTACTGAGGCTAATGGGCAAGTAATAAACAACAGTATAACAAGTTGCAGATCCCTGCAATAAACAGTAATAAGGATAAACAGAGTAATCAGAATAATAACGTATTGCTATGCAACTCTAGCGCTGCCCTTTTACAGCTACTTCCCCTCTTGGGTAGACTAACACCCAGCAATGTCTACCTATGCAGTCAGGCCTGACTGATCTAAATGGAAGTTCAGTGAAACAATATTCGCTAGCAATCTTTCGGTGGTGCACTTGAAGAACAACTTTGTAATCCAAACGAATAGTAAAGATAAAGTATCTGTCTTTAAACAGCTCTCACCACCCGGACAAGTCCCAGTCCGTTTCCTCCGCCGATTCGTCTAGGAACAGGAATCCACCGACATCCGAGTCTTCAATCCTTCTGGTGTACTGCAGCAAGGATGAGAAGATGTCTCTCATGTTCAGCTAGGCTGGCAGGGGGCTCTTTGGAGAAAAGCACAAGGCCCAGGCTTCAGGCCTTGTGCATACAGCAGTTCAGCACAGAGATCCTTTTGCTAGGAGAGGGGGTGTCCACAAGAGGCAGAACAAACTCCACCTCCCCTTTATAAAGTCTGCCCCAGCAGTCTCTGTTCCGGAGCAATGCACCCTGGGTGCTGCAAGATGTACTGGGAGATGTAGTCTCTCTGTATTAAAGGGGAATACCCCGCTACAATTAGTAAGACCTCATCTGGAATATGCAGTTCAGTTTTGGGCACCAGTTCTCAAAAAGGATATCGGGGAACTGGAGAAAGTGCAGAGAAGGGCAACCAAACTGATAAGAGGCATGGAGGAGCTCAGCTATGAGGAAAGATTAGAGGAACTGAATTTATTCACTCTAGAGAAGAGGAGAATAAGGGGGAATATGATTAACATGTACAAATATATAAGGGGTCCATATAGTGAACTTGGTGTTGAGTTATTCACTTTACGGTCAACACAGAGGACAAGGGGGCACTCTTTACTTCTAGAGGAAAAAAGATTTCATCTCCAAATACGGAAAGGTTTCTTCACAGTAAGAGCTGTGAAAATGTGGAACAGACTCCCAGCAGAGGTGGTTCTGGCCAGCTCAGTAGATTGCTTTAAGAAAGGCCTGGATACTTTCCAAAAAGTACATAATATAACTGAGTACTAACATCCCCTGCTGTAGTAAATTGGATCGTGCTCTGCTGGGGTTTTTTGCCTTCCTCTGGATCAACTGTGGGTATAGAATTGGGTATATGGGATTGTACGATATATTTTTTTTTTATGGTTGAACTGGATGGACTTTGTCTTTTTTCAACCTGACTAACTATGTAACTATGTAACTATGATCGGCCCAGCGGATAAAGGCGGCTGTATTGTCGTACTATCCCTGGACCAATACAAAAAAAAGAAATGGCTCCGTAGGCCCCAAGATGGCGGTGGGCCGCAGGTGGTAGGAGTCAGCCGTCCGGAACACTCAGGGGGCCCCCCGATCACACACGTCCGATCCACCTCACCCGGGAAAGCTGCCACAGGCAGGGGAGGATGCTGCCACAGGCGGATGAGGATGTGGCCACCTTCCGTCCCACAAATTGAGCCCGGAGGCCGCCGGAGGTTCCACAGGCCCCAAGATGGCGGCGGGGCTGTACTGTGTGGATCCGGCCGTGGCCGGGTATGGACATAACCGACCGGCCGGGCTCCGCAATTTCAGCTGGGGCCGAGGCAGGAGACACCCAGGGGCAGGCAGGGCAGGTCTGGAGGCTCACCAGTACATGCACGATTCAGGATGGCAGTGGATTGTGGTAGGATTTGCGGAGCTCCTCAGCAACACGTCTTCTTGGATTCACATCCGGACACGCCCCCCCCCCCCCCCGGAACTGGTACATTTTTAAAGTGTAGCTCCAGCCAAAAAATCTATTTTTAAGCTTTTTGGAAAACAAAGGGAAGGGTTATCACCCCTGTAACATTTGTTTTGCTGTCTGTGCACCTGTTCAGAACATTTCACCTCACTTTCTGTCCCAATGACAAATGTTTTTTGAAAATTTGTTTTTTTTATTGAAACAAGGATTGGTGATAAAGCATCAGTGGAGAGAAGACACCCTTTTCCCATTGTAACTCTTACAGGAGAGAATTTCCCTTCCTAGGGGTAGATTTTCTCTCACTTCCTGTTGTCTCATTCCGTTTGCAAGTAGGAGTCGTTTGTAAGTTGGATGTTTGAAAGTAGGGGCCTGCCGTATATACTCTGCAGAAATTTGACCCTTAGGTGTTGGTGTTGCCACAACACTGTAAGCCCTCACAGTTACTCTTGGTGGGCGCTGGAACGCCCTGCTGTGAAATATTAGATCAAGAATTGTAATTATATGCCCCTGTTGAACAGGGGCAGAAAAATTGGGCCTTTGGTGGTGGTGCTGGTGCCACAACACTGTAAGTCCTCACAGTTACTCTTAGTGGGCGCAGTAATGGGCCCAGCTGTGAAATATTAGATCAAGAATTGTAATTACATGCCCCTGTAAGCCCTCACAGTTACTCTTGGTGGGAGCAGGAATACTGTAGTTGGAGCGCAGCTGTCACATACCTAGCGGTGATGAGCCCGGACTTGCAGAGGAAGGCCTCCCTTACGGCTCCCACCAGCGGCCCCTGGTAAGGTAACAGCAGGCACGGAGGTAGGAGGGGTACGAGTGCCTGGCAGGATCAACCAAGGTGAAGGTAGTTATGCAGACTTAGTAGGCACACTGGAACACAGCAGGTAGAACTGGAATCAGGAACACTCAGCAAACTGGAATCGTTCAGCAGACTGGACCGGAACCAGGAACACAGGAACTCAGCAAACTGGATCAGCTTAGCAGACTGGACCGGAACCAGGAACACAGGAACTCAGCAAACTGGATCAGCTTAGCAGACTGGACCGGAACCAGGAACACAGGAACTCAGCAAACTGGATCAGCTTAGCAGACTGGACCGGAACCAGGAACACAGGAACTCAGCAAACTGGATCAGCTTAGCAGACTGGACCGGAACTAGGAACAGTGAGATTGGTCAGACAAGCCGGGTCGGTCAACTGGCTGGCAGCAAGGTACAGAGGGATCAGACAGAGGAGAGGTCACAACAAGCCAGGGGTTGGATGCAGGCAGAAAACTGGAGAAGTCACAGGCAGGCCGGGTCAAACACAGGAAAGTCTTCAGATCAGGTTTTCAGGTACTCAACGCTGTAGAGCAGACAGCAGGGACTGTCTGCGATTGACAGGTTTAAATAGCCCCTCTGGCGCCACCTGCAGGGCGGAGCATGCGCAACCGAGAATCAGGAAGACCGGGACGCCTGCTTCTGGCAGGATCTCCATGACAGCAGCAAGGAGCCCTGCTGCAAAGTATTGCATCAAAAATTCTAATTACACGCCCCTGTTAAACAGGAACTGAAAAATTGGGCCTTAGGCACTCGTTCTGGTGACACAACACTGCAACCCCTCACAGATACTGTAGTTGGAGCGCAGCAATAAGCCCTGTTGCAAAGTATTGAATCAAAAATTTTAATTACACGCCCCTGATAAACAGGGGCAGAAAAATTGTGCCTTAGACACTGGTGCCACAACACTGCCACCACTCACAGATACTCTAGATGGAGCGCAGGAATGAGCCCTGCTGCAAAGTATTGCATCAAAAATTGTATTTACATGACCCTGTTAAACAGGGGCAGAAAAATTGGGCCTTAGGCACTGGTGCTGGTGCCACAACACTGCAACCCCTCACAGATACTCTAGATGGAGCGCAGGAATGAGCCCTGCTGCAAAGTATTGCATCAAAAATTGTATTTACATGACCCTGTTAAACAGGGGCAGAAAAATTGGGCCTTAGGCACTGGTGCTGGTGCCACAACACTGCAACCCCTCACAGATACTGTAGTTGGAGCGCAGCAATGAGCCCTGCTGCAAAGTATTGCATCAAAAATTGTAATTACACGCCCCTGTTAAACAGGGGCAGAAAAATTGGGCCTTAAGCACTGGTGATGGTGCCACAACACTGCAACCCCTCACAGATACTCTAGTTGGAGCGCAGGAATGAGCCCTGCTGCAAAGTATTGCATTAAAAATTGAAATTACATGACCCTGTTAAACAGGGGCTGAAAAATTGGGCCTTAGCCACTGGTGGCAGTGCCCAGAAACAAAAATGTTCTTACCTGCTATCAGCATGATCATTGAGGAGGAAGAGGATAGTCACTCAGCATAACAGGATAGTCACTCTGCATCAGCATAGGCAGTCTTGAAGGGATCTGACATTTCAAAGAATATTATGCATCAGGTGCTTGGTAGCTGGTGGTGATCCAAGACTGATTCATTTTAATGAAGGTCAGACGATCGACCGAGTCAGTGGACAGGTGCACCCTGTGATCGGTTACAAAGCCTCCAGCAGCACTGAATGTGCGTTCTGAAAGAACGCTGGATGCAGTACAGGCCAGTAGCTCAATTACATACTGTGCAAGCTCTGGCCAGTGATCCATCCTCAAGACCCAGTAACCCAGAAGATTTTCGGTGGGAAAGGTGTCCAAGTCTGATCTTGCCCCTAGGTATTCCTGCACCATGTAAATCAGACGCTGGCGATGGTTGCTGGAACCGATCATACCTTGGGGCTGCGGACTAAAAAATTGTCTGAACGCATCGGTCAGATGGCCACCTTCTCCACCGCTCCTTCTTTGACTGACCGAAGCCTCAGCAACACGTTGTCCAGGACCAGGAATTTGTAACCTCCCAGTCTCTGCTGGGAACACGTTGCACAGACCTTTCTGCAAGGCCTCCCGAAGATGTTTCATCCTCTGCTCCCTCTGCGACGCCACGATAAGGTCCGCAACCTTATCCTTGTAACGTGGATCAAGGAGGGTTGCCAGCCAGTAATGATCCCTCTCCTTGATAGCACGAATATGAGGATCCTTCCACAGGCTTTGCAGGATCAGGGAGGCCATGCAGCATAGGTTTGCTGAGGCATTCAGTGCGGAGTCCTCTGGGTCACTTAGGACGACATGATCCGCAGCCACCTCCTCCCAGCCACGTACAAGTCCATGTGTTTCTTGGGACTGTAATTGATCCCTTGAAGACTGTTGCTGATGCTGAGTGCTAGGCTCCACCTCCATGCTGACACAATCCTCCTCCTCCTCCTCCTCGTCCTCTTCCTGTGTGATAGGCGGGCCAGCAGGAACACTGTCTGGATAAAGGGGACCTTGAGAGGTAAGGAAGTCCTCCTCTTCCTCCCTCTGTTCTGCCTCAAGTGCCCTGTCCATTATTCCATGCAGCGTGTGCTCCAACAGGTGGACAAGAGGGACAGTGTCACTGATGCATGTATTGTCGCTGCTCACCATCCTTGTGGCCTCCTCAAACGGTGACAGGACAGTGCATGCATCCTTGATCAGTAGCCACTGGCCCTGACCCTGTCCTGGTGCCATACTCACACAGGTACTCATTGATGGCCCTCTGCTGTGTGTGCAGCCGCTGCAGCATGGCCAACGATGAGTTCCACCTGGTGGGCATGCCACTAATGAGGCGGTTGGTGGGCAGGTTGCATTCCCTTTGAATGTCACCCAGCTGAGCATTGGCATTGTATGACCGGCGGAAATGACCACAGACTTTTCTGGCCTGCCTCAGGAGATCTTGTAAGCCTGGTTACCTGGTCAAGAATCGCTGCACCACCAAATTCAGGACAGTGTCACTGATGCATGTATTGTCGCTGCTCACCTTCCTCGTGGCCTCCTCAAATGGTGCCAGGACAGTGCATGCATCCCTGATTATGGCCCACTGGCGTGTGGGGAAAAAAATCCAAGCTCCCCTGAACCCTGTCCTGGTGCCATATTGCATGTCACAGATTAGGCGGTTCTTGGGCATGTTGTATTCCTTTTGGAGGTCAGCCAGTCGAGCAATGGCATTATATGACCGGCGGAAATGCACACAGAGTTTCCTGGCCTGCTTCAGGACCTCTTGTAAGCCCGGGTACCTGCCCAAGAACCGCTGCAACGCCAAGTTAAGAACGTGAGCAAAACAGGGCACATGGGTCAGTTGTCCCTGTAGTAGGGCGGAGAGGAGGTTGGTGCCATTGTCACAAACCACCTTTCCTGGCTTAAGCTGGCATGGCGTCAACCACCTCTGAGCCTGCCCCTGCAGAGCTGACACAATCTCTGCCCCAGTGTGGCTCCTGTCCCCCAAGCACACCAGCTCAAGCACCGCATGGCATCTTTTTGCCTGCGTACTTGCGTAGCCCCTTGAACGCCTACAGAGCACCACTGGTTCCGAGGACAAAGCACAGGAAGAGGCCATGGAGGAAGAAGAAGAGGAGGGGGTGGAGGAGAGAGGTGTGTCAGAATCAACAGTAGTAGCATTGTGGAGGCGTGGTGGTGGAACAACCTCCAACACTACTGCACCTTGTCCTGCATTTTTCCCAGCTGCCAACAGAGTCACCCAATGCGCCTTGCAAGATAGGTAACATCCCTGTCCATGCCTGCTGGACCATGAGTCAGTGGTAATATGCACCTTACCGATGACCGCCCTATCCAGCGAGGCCAAAACATTGCCTTCCACTAGGGATGAGCTTCGAGTTCGAGTCGAACTCATGTTCGACTCGAACATTGCCTGTTCGCCCGTTCGCCGAACAACGAACAATTTGGGGTGTTCACGGCAAATTCGAAAAGTCTATGGGAGAAATCTAAAGTGCTAATTATAAAGGCTTATATGCAAGTTATTGTCCTAAAAAAGTTTTAAAAACGGCCGTTTTTTTAGGAGCAGTGATTTTAATAATGCTTAAAGTGAAACAATAAAAGTGAAATATTCCTTTGAATTTCGTACCTGGGGGGTGTGTATGATATGCATGTAAAGTGGTGCATGTTTCCCGTGCTTAGAACTGTCCCTGCACAAAGTGTCGTTTTTGAAGGAAAAAAAAGTCATTTAAAACTCACTCGCGGCTATTAATGAATTGTCGGCTTTTATCAATACATAGAAAAGTCATTGATAAAAAATTAAAAAAAAGCATGGGGGTTCCCCCAAATTCAATTACCAGGCCCTTTAGGTCTGGAATGGATATTAAGGGGAACCCCGACGCAAATTTAAAAAAAAAATGACGTGGGGTTCCCCCTAAATATCCATACCAGGCCCTTGAGATCTGGCATGGATTTTAAGGGGAACTCCACCCCAAATTAAAAAAAAACTGGCATGGAGTCCCCCCAAAAATCCATACCAGACCCTTTTCCGAGCACGCAACCTGGCCGGCCGCAGGGGAAGAGGGGGGGGACGAGAGAGCGGCCCACCCCTCCCTCCTGAACCGTACCAGGCCACATGCCCTCAACATGGGGAGGATGTTCCCATGTTGATGGGGACAAGGGCCTCATCCCCACAACCCTTGCCCGGTGGTTGTGGGGGTCTGCGGGCAGGGGGCTTATCAGAATCTGGAAGACCACTTTAACAAAGGGGACCCCCAGATCCCGGCCCCCCCTATGTGAATTGGTAAGGGGTACATTGTACCCCTACCATTTCACCAAGAAAGTGTCAAAAAATGTAAATAAAAACACACACACCTTGGAAAAGTCCTTTATTAAAAAAATAAATAATAAATAAACAAAAAAAAAACATTCCAGCGATGAAATCCAGTGTCCCGCGGCGATCCCGATGTCCAGCGCTGTCCGTCATTGGTTGTGCCTGTGCGGACCTGATGGGGAACTTCCTCCGCTGTGTTTTAAATGTATAGACCCGTCCCTTCTAAAGTTCCCCATCAGGTCCGCTCAGCGGACCAGATGCGGAACATGAGAAGGGGCCGGTCTATACATGTATTACACAGCGAATGAAGTTCCCCATCAGGTCCGCCCCCTCGGTATGTCGGACCCCGCCTACGTCATTGGCCTGAGCCGGGAACTTCCTTCACTGTGTAATTTAAATTTACACAGTGAAGGAAGTTTCCCGCTCAGGCCAATGACGTAGGCGGGGTCCGACATACCGAGGGGGCGGACCTGATGGGGAACTTCTCTCACTTTGTAATTCATGTATAGACCCGCCCCTTCTCATGTTCAGCATCTGGTCCGCTGAGCGAGTTTTAAATGACTTTTTTTCCTTCAAAAATGACACTTTGTGCAGAGACAGTTCTAAGCACGGGAAACATGCGCCACATTACATGCATATCATACACCCCCCCCCCCCGTACGAAATTTAAAGGAATATTTCACTTTTATTTTTTCATTTTAAGCATTATTAAAATCACTGCTCCCGTAAAAACGTCAATTTTTTAAACCTTTTTTTGCATTGATACATGTCCCCTGGGGCAGGACCCGGGTCCCCAAACACTTTTTAGGACATAAAATTGCATATTAGCCTTTATAATTAGCACTTTAGATTTCGAGTCCATTGTATTTAATAGGGTTCTAAAGTTCACACAAACATTCTGTCTGTTCGCAGGTTCTGGTGCGAACCGAACAGGGGGGTGTTCGGCTCATCCCTGCCTTCCACATGCCGGTAGAGAGCTGGAATTGCCTTCCGTGAGAAAAAGTGGCGTTTGGGAACCTGCCACTGAGGAACCGCACATTCCACAAACTCACGGAAGGGGGCAGAGTCTACCAACTGAAAAGGCAGCAGTTGAAGTGCTAGCAATTTAGCCAAGCTAGCATTCAACCACTGGGCATGTGGATGGTTGGGAGCAAACTTCTTTCGGCAGTGCAGCAGCTGGGGCAGGGAAATTTGTCTGGTACAATCTGACGTTGGTGTACTGATAGCAGATTGCCCGCAAGTACTTGGCTGTGACACATCTAATTCTACACCTTCATTCCTCTCAGTGCAGGTTTCAGAGAGGACTGAAGGTATAGTGGGGTTGGAGATCCCAGCTGATGAGGAGCAAGGAGAGGTACGCTTTGTTCTTTGGTGTGGGTCTTTTTTGTGTGTTTGCCAACGGACTGCATAGCAGGTCGACATATGTCTGATCAAGCACGTGGTGCCCAAGCGGCTCATGTTTTGGCCATGTGAGATATGCTTCAGACATATGTTGTAAATAGCAACGGTGTGATCTGCTGCACACGTCTCGAAAAAGGCTCACACCAAAGAACTTTTGGAATAACGCGCAGAGACAGCAGCGCCATGAACATGCGGAACACTGCGGTGTGATGCAGTCGGTTGGCTGCCCTTAAGCTGGAGGGCATCCTGCCTCGTTGGAGATGTGCCTCCTCCTCCTCCTCCTCTCTCCTATCAGGCACCCATGTGGAGTCAGTGACCTCATCATCCCCTCCCTCCTCATCACTGGAGCAAATCTGGCAGTATGCTGCAGCTGGGGGAACATGACTGCCAGATTGCTGTCCTTGTTGAGCACCCCCTCTCTCTGGGCTCACGTTACTGCCTTCCTCTAGCTGGGTACCATCGTCGGAACCTTCAAAACGCTGGGCATCCTCCTGGAGCATGTTCCCAACACTGTGGTCAAACAGTTCGGGGGACTCCTCAGGAGGACATGGTGGGGCTAGGGAAGGAGTGACTGATGCCATTGAGCCGAGGGAAGAGGCCGCTTTGGCAGCTGCTTTGCCAAACAAAGTACCCTGAGCCTGGGTGAGAGAGGATGAGGAGGATGAGGACGGCTTGGTTATCCACTCTACCAAGTCTTCGGCATGTTGCGGCTCAACATGGCCAGCTGCCGAAAAGAAGGTCAAGCGTGTCCCACGGCCATGTGCCATGTGCTGATGAAATTGCACCATGTCCACGACCAGCACTGTTGCCTTTAGACACAGAGCCTGCTTGCCCTCTTTTATTGGCTCGTGACTGTCTGCCTCTCCTTGTTTGCCTTCCAGACATACTAATGGCCTGCAGTGAGATGTAGCTGCACAAAGGTGGGATGTATAGATATATATAGATCTATAGTGATTATACTGCAGCTAGCACAATCAACTGCCTGCTGTGGTATTAGTATGAGAAAAGCAGCAATTGTCTTCAGCTAGATTTAGGTGCACACTGTGCAGAGAACACAGTACACTAATTGAAAATACTTGCAGCTACCTGCCTGTGATTAGTTTGAGAACACCACCAATTGTATTCAGGTACCTTTAGGTGCACCCTTTGCAAAGGACAGAAGTACACTAAATGAAATTAATGCAGCTCCCTGCCTGTGGTTTTAGTATGAGAACACCACTAATTGTATTGAGGTACCTTTAGGTGAACGCTGTGCAAAGGACACAGTACACTAAATGAAATTATTGCAGCTCCCTGCCTGTGGTTTTAGTATGAGAACACCACTAATTGTATTGAGATACCTTTAGGTGCACACTGTGCAAAAGACAGAAGTACACTAAATGAAATGAATGCAGCTCCCTGCCTGTGGTTTTAGTATGAGAACACCACTAATTGTATTGAGGTACCTTTAGGTGAACGCTGTACAAAGGACACAGTACACTAAATGAAATTAATGCAGCTCCCTGCCTGTGGTTTTAGTATGAAAACACCACTAGCTGTATTGAGGTACCTTTAGGTGCACACTGTGCAAAGGACACAGTACACTAAGTGAAAATACTGCATCTAGCACAATCACCTGCCTGCCTGTCAGTATAGAGAATAACAGGAACGGATCTAGCTAAACTGAATACAGTGTGTAAATATAAATATACAACATCTAGGAAGCATATATATCCTCTACACACTGTAACTGCAGCTAACTGACTCGCCTGCTCATCCCTAATCCTCATTATATGTGTGTTGATAAGCGTGCCGGATGTTGTTGTGTAGCTGCTAATAAGTCCAGTACTGAGGCTGTCAATAATACACGTTCCTTTTTGAAATTTAATTGACAAACATATTTAAGACCTTCCACCCAGTGATCAAGTACACTTCCTGATGACGTGTTAGACGAAACGTACGTCGAGGCGGTACTTGGTCACGCTGTTACCTCACTTCCGGTCCCGCTGGCTCATTGCTTTCGCAGGTGGAACACACGACAGGCTCCGACGTATGGATGGGACCTTATCCATTATCCTATGCCTTCCAGCCTCAGTGCCGGGCAAAGGCACTCATAAATGTAAGCAGCCATATCGTTATATATTTTTTTACAATAATCGGGATTACACTATTTTGGTTTCCATCCTTTTTGTTCACATATCCTGATCTGAGCAATCTGTGGGGAGAAAAGCTGTTGCAGGATCACATCTCCATACATGCAGCAAGTGTCATCTTGCTGAAAGCGCATTTGACCTTTTTTTAGTTAAAGGGGTCAACACCTTGTGGTGAGCTGCCATCCATTCATTGAGCACATCGGGTGTTATGTTTGGTGAAGGTGTCATTTCAAGATTTTTATTGGATTCACTATTGTGGACTGCTTTGAAAGTTCATCAAGGGATTTTCATTATCACTCATTCACTTTATTGACTTATGGACTTTGTTCTACCTTATTAATTGGAGTTTGATTTACAACCAGCACATGCACTTTATGTTGTTTTAAGTTTATGTACTGCAATATTTATTACTGAGTTGTTATATCTTATATGTTAGATATAGGGTATTGTTGTGCACATACAACACCATTTTCAGTTACACAATCTATTTATGTACGGGCTACGGCCTGTATTTCACTTTATTTTTAGGGTTTAGTAGTTGTTCATTTTTAATTCACTTACCCTTTAGCGCCCCCACACACATTATTTACATATTGCACTATTGGTATTTCCATTTAGTATTGGGGTGCAGCTCGTTTACCACTTAGAATTTAAACCAGATACTAGGCGCGAGAAACCGTTTTTACACTCATTCCTGAATACGCTAAAGCAATGTCATGGTTGATCTAGAACCTATGAGAAGGTGAAGTTCTCTGTCATTTTTCTGTTAATAGAGTGTGAACATCCAATTATATGCAATCATCTTTGCTAGGTCAAAATTCATGACCCTATATAGTGGTGTATATAACTGAAAATCAGAAGAAAGGTCTCAAGATAATGGTTATTTATATGAATGCCATATAATACACTTTACCCAGTTGCTTTGCAAATTTTTTCTGCCTTTAAATAAGCACCTATTACAAATCAAAAATCTGATCTTGTGGTGTGCTGCAAATGCACTTTACAGGATCTTACACAGTTTCCTGGCATATATTGTTAAATTTGAGTTTGATGTATTCAAAATACTTTGACAATTGAATTTAATGAATAATTATTCATCTTAGCTGGCTCACAATGTATCATATCATCATCGCACAATGGATTTTTAATGAAAATGCAACTTTTCTTTTACTAAAATGATAGACTTTGAACATCTGATGGATTTTGTTGTAGCGGGTAGGCAGCGAATGGGAATATGTATGTCAGATCATTTACCTAAATTTTATTAAACTTGGCTGGAAAACTCTCATTAAAGAGCACTAATGACACAACTCAGTCATTCAGAAGGAAAAAAATAGCTGCCGCAGACTCCAAATCGATGTCTTTTCCATTATTAAGTGTAGTAGTAATTTACATTGAAAGCATTACTTTCACACAATTGCTTAATTTTGCAGATATGCGGATCTAAATATTATACTGTTATGTGCACTTTAAGGTCTCTGCAATGATACATGGAGATAGTCAGACTTTTTCCATGGTAGATATAAAGGGTCATTTATAAAAAGTGCTGCCAACCAAATTGTCTTAAAAGTAGGGCTAAGGTTCTTGCACATTTGGTTAGTCATCATATATGCATAAAGTATGTTTTTAACCACTTCAATACAGGGCACTTATACACCCTTCCTGCCCAGACCAATTTTCAGCTTTCAACGCTCTCACACTTTGAGTGCCAATTACTCAACACTGCACCCAACACTGCACACTGTACCCAAACAAAATTTGAATCATTTTTTCCACACAAATAGAGGTTTCTTTTGGTGGCATTGAATGACCACTGTTTTTGTTTTATTTTTTTGTGACTTAAGTGAAAAAAAAATTGAAAAAAAAAAAAAACTTTTTTTTTTACTTTCTATGAATTTTTCTTGCAAATAAGTAATTTTTGTTCATACATTTGGGCCACAATTTATACTGCTACATATTTCTGGTAAAAATAACACAAATAAGTGTATATTATTTGGTATGTGCGAAAGTTATAGCATCTACAAGCTATGGTGCAAATCATTGAAAATTGATCACACCTGGTGTACTGACGGCCTTTCTTAAGCTGGCTATACAGCATTAGATTATCTGCAGATTTTCTATGGTTAGATGGAAAAAGTGGGAGATTCCTCCATCCACACAGTTAATATACATGGAGGAATCTGTTGCACTTTTTACATCTAACCATAGAAAATCTGCAGATAATCTAATGGTGTATGACCAGCTTTAGTTCTTGAGGCCCTGAAATTACCCCTTTTTGAAAAGTAGACAGTCCAATGTATTTAGTAAGAGCCATGGTTAGTTTTTTGAAGTTGTAATTTTTTTCTACAATACTTGGGAAAATGAAGAAATTATTATTATACATTTTTGTTTTACACAAAATTATCACAATAACAAGTTATTTCTCACACACTGCATCTGCATATTTTTAATTAAACCCCAAAATACATTCTGCTACTCGTCCTGAGTATGGCGATATCACATGTGTGAGACTTTTTTACAGCCTGGCCACATAGAGAGGTCCAACATGCAGGGAGCACTGTCAGGCATTCTAGTAGCATAAATACACGTCTAATTTCCTAACGACCTACCACACTTTTGAGGGCCCTGGAGCACCAGGACAATGGAATTACAACGTATTTTTTTTTACACAAAGTGGTCAATTTATAAGATATTTCTAACACACAGCATGTACATAGCAAAAATTACAACCCAAAATACATTCTGCAACTCGTCCCGAGTATGGCAATACCACATGTGTGAGACTTTTTCAAAGCCTGGTCACATAGAGAGGCCCAACATCAGGCGTTCTAGGAGCATAAATTACACATTTAGTTTCCTGACTACCTATCACAGTTTTGAAGGTCCTGGAGCATCAGGACAATTGAATTACCCACAAAATGACCCGATTTTAAAAACAAAACACTCCAACTGGTGATAGGTACTCGGGTACTCTGGTGGGCTGGTGACAGGTACTCGGGTACTCTGATGGGCTGGTGACAGGTACTCAGGTACTCTGATGGGCTGTGACAGGTACTCAGATGGGCTGTGATGGGTACTCTGGGGCTGGTGACGGGTACTCTGGGGCTGGTGACGGGTACTCTGGGGCTGGTGACAGGTACTCTGGGGCTGGTGACAGTTACTCTGGGGCTGGTGAAATGTACTCTGGGGCTGATGACAGGTACTCAGATGCTGGTGACAGGTACTCCTGATGGGATGTTACAGGTACTCCTGATGGGCTGTGACAGGTACTCTGATGGGCTGTGACAGGTACTCTTAATTTGGGTTGGGGGCAATCAGGCACATTCCTGCACTTTTTCAGCCAGGTCTCCTCCTCACACCCTGAGGAGGAGAACTCGGAAACAACGCTAAAGCCGTTTGTTGACATTTGTGACCGGCTGTGATTGGACACAGTCGGTCACGTGGTAAAGAGCCAATTTCATTGGCTCTTTACCCTGATCGGGGATGGGCTGTGTCCGAGAGACGTGCCCTGGGGGGTGAACACGAGCGGCGATCAAGAGCAGAATACATGTGACCGCCTGTGATTGGACACAGCTGGTCATGTCTTAAAGAGCCAATTTAATTGTCTCTTTACTCTGATCGGGGAGGGGCTGTGTCCCGAGGGACACGCCTGATTCCCGATCGCCGCGTTGCGGGCCCACAGCAGCCGCGAGAACCTGAGGCTGTCATATGACATCCAGCCGGGATGGCAGGGTGTTTTTGCGGACGTTATTTGACAATGGCCCGGTATGGAAGTGGTTAAAATGTGGAATTTTACGCAATGATGGCCGTTTTTGTTTTTATGAGAATTTGAGAACCATATGATCGTCTGCTTAAAGAACCAAAGGGATAAAGGTATTACACTGGCTTTTTTGTTACCGCTTTCTGGTAAGCGTATAGACTGGATGGTGGTGGTAAATCACGAGTCATGATTGTTTTGGAATGCAAATTTTGTTCAGCTCGGTGGACTAATTTATGAAGAATGCATACATTGGGACTTTTATATATATAATTTCCAAGCATTATTAATGTTGATGGGAATCACTATTGCATATTAGAAAGTTATATTTTTATGGTATATTTTGATACACATGCACTGTTTACTTGATGATATACACATTTGTTTAACATAATTAACCACTTAACAACCACCTGCCGACAAATAACGTCGACAAGGTGGTTGCTTAACTCTGGGAGGACGTTATATAACGTCCTCCCAGAATCGCGCTCCTGGGGCGCGCACACGGGAAACTCCCTCCCCCTCCCCTCTCACACTGTACCGATCGGTACAGAGAGGGGAGGGAGGAACCGGCGTCATCAAATGATGCCGGTCTGTTTACAAGTGATTGCTCCGTCATTCAACGGAGCGATCACGTGGTAAACGGCCGCTATTTACCGCGGGTCCTCTGGACCCGGCGGATCACGAATTGCGGTAAATCGCCGCTGATAGCGGCCGTTTACCACGTGATCGCTCCGTTGAATGACGGAGCAATCACTTGTAAACAGACCGGCATCATTTGATGACGCCGGTTCCTCCCTCCCCTCTCTGTACCGATCGGTACAGTGTGAGAGGGGAGGGGGAGGGAGCGGATGGCAGCAGCAGCTCTGTGGGCTGGATCTGTGACAATTGCAGTCACAGATCCAGCCATCCATCCATCCCTGCTCAGCCATCCCTGTGCAATACTCTGCAATACACCCTGCCAATACTCTGCAATACACCCTGCCAATACTCTGCAAAATACCCTGCGCAATACTCTGCAAAATACTCTGAAATACCCTGGTGCAATACTCTGCAATACCCTGGTGCAATACTCTGCAATACCCTGGTGCAATACTCTGCAATACCCTGCAAAATACTCTGCAATACCCTGCAAAATACTCTGCAATACCCTGCGCAATACTCTGCAATACCCTGCGCAATACTCTGCAATACCCTGCGCAATACTCTGCAATACCCTGCGCAATACTCTGCAATACCCTGCAATACCCTGTGCAATACCCCCTGTGCAATACCCCGTGCAATACCCTGCCATACTCCGCAATACCCTGCCATAGTCCGCAATACTCCGCAATGCCCGGCAATACTCCGCAATGCCCGGCAATACTCCGCAATGCCCAGCAATACTCCGCAATGCCCAGCAATACTCCGCAATGCCCAGCAATACTCTGCAATAACCACTTCCCGCCCGCCAGCCGTCATATGACGTCCTTGACTTTGTGCGGGGATATCTGAATGATGGGAGCAGCTACAGGCATCATTCAGATATCAGCTTTTTCAGCCGGCGATTCCCTGCACCATAACAACAATCATAGTGGCTGTTCCGCCGCTTGATCATTCTTATGGGAGACGAGAGGGGATGCCCCCCGCCACCCTCCGGTGCTTCTACCGACTCACCGCTACGATCAAAGCCAGGATTGTTGTTTTTTTTTTTTTGTTTTTTTTTCAGGCTTCCCAGCCTAGAGGTGAGATGTGGGGTCTTATTGACCCCATATCTCACTGTAAAGAGGACCTGTCATGCCATATTCCTATTACAAGGGATGTTTACGTTCCTTGTAATAGGTATAAAAGTGATCAAAAAAAAATTTGGGGCGGAAAAACATGTCAAACTAAAATAAATAAAGTAAAATGAACAATAAAAAAATATTTTTTTTTTAAAGCGCCCCTGTCCCCGTGAGCTCGCATAAGAAGCGAACGCGTACGTAAGTCCCGCCCACATATAAAAACGGTTTTCAAACCACACATGTGAGGTATCTCTGCGAACGTTAGAGCGAGAGCAATCATTTTGGCCCTAGACCTCCTCTGTAACTCAAAACATGTAACCAGTAAAAATATTTAAAGCGTCGCCTATGGGGATTTTTTAAGTAGCGAAGTTTGGCGCCATTCCACGAGTGTGTGCAATTTTTAAGGGTGACATGTTAGGTATCTATTTACCCGGCGTAACTTCATCTTTCACATTATGCAAAAACATTGGGCTAACTTTACTGTTTTTTTTTTTTAAGCACAAAACATTTTTTTTCCGTAAAAAACGCGTTAAAAAAATTGCTGCGCAAATATCGTGCGAGATAAAAAGTTGCAACAACCACCATTATATTCTCTAAGGTCTTTGCTAAAAAAATATATATAATGTTTTGGGGTTCTATGTAATTTTCTAGCAAACAAATGATGATTTTTACATGTAGGAGAGAAATGTCAGAATTGGCCTGGGTGCTCCAGAACGCCTGAAGGTGCTCCCTGCATGTTGGGCCTCTCTATGTGGCCACGCTGTGTAAAAGTCTCACACATGTGGTATCGCCATACTCGGGAGGAATAGCAGAATGTATTTTGGGGTGTAATTTGTGGAATGCATATGCTGTGTGTGAGAAATAACCTGCTAATATGACAATTTTGTGAAAAAAAAAAAAAGAAAAAAAAATCTTGATTTTGCAAAGAATTGTGGGAAAAAATGACAACTTCAAAAAACTCACAATGCCTCTTTCTGAATACCTTGGAATGTCTTCTTTCCAAAAAGGAGTCATTTGGGGGGTATTTGTACTTTTCTGGCATGTTGGGGTCTCAAGAATTGAGATAGGCCGTCAGTACTTCAGGTGTGATCAATTTTCAGATATTGGCACCATAGCTTGTGGACTCTATAACTTTCACAAAGACCAAATAATATCCACCAATTTGTACTTATTTTTACCAAAGATATGTAGCAGTATAAATTTTGGCCAAAATTTATGAAGAAAAAATAGTAATTTGCAAAATTTTATAACAGAAACGAAAAAAAAATCATTTTTTTTACAAAATTTTCAGTCTTTTTCCTCTTATAGCGCAAAAAATAAAAAACCCAACAGTGATTAAATACCACCAAAAGAAAGCTCTATTTGTGTGAAAAAAAGGACAAAAAATTCATATGGGTACAGTGTTGTATGACTGAGTAATTGTCATTCAAAATGTGAGAGCACCGAAAGCTGAAAATTGGTCTGGTTATTAAGGGGGTTTAAGTGCCCAGTGGTCAAGTGGTTAAAGGGTCAGCACAGTTACTTATTACACAAAACATTTTTTCACATATCTCCACTGACACTAGTGGTGAATACTAGCTGCAGCATAACCCTTATAAATAAATCATATTTGTTTTTTGTTTTTAGCCCCGGGGGTACACGTTAAACAAATTTAGATTGTAACTGTCACTGTTTTCTCTGTAGTGGAAGCAAGTTAATAAAATATATTACATGCAGTTGAAAGGTATTGCGCTATATAAAAATCGAATTCAAATGTACGTTTTTGTAGTAATGGAAAAGAACAAACTTAACATATGTCACATCATGCTCCATGTGTTATTGGCTGTTTCCTGTTTCAGACCATCATGTAATTGGCATGCAAATCAAAGCACTTTGCTCCTTCATGCTGTTTCCTTGCTCTTGAGCGCGATTAATCCCATTAATTGCACATAAAAAGACTGGTAGCAATTCTACAAATGAGTAAACTCTGAAATAAATTGTAATAGTGCTAGCACAGCAAATTGGATTCAGGCCCTCATGGTACAATCTTGTTTCATTTGGCCAATTTTATTATCATTGTAACTGGAACAAATCACTTTATTAAACAGAAGGGGCTTTTGCTAAATCCCTTGTTCTTGTGGGTATTATCAGCGCTGGTCACCGATTGCCAAAGTCCATAATGTTTTGCAGACTCATGTACAGACAATTTAGCACATTTTCTGTTTTATAACACATTTCATGAATTCAGAATAATAGTCTTTGTCTCATCAGACCACTATCACTCTTGTAAAGTATAAAGTAAATGCCTAGATGGAATGATTTCACTTTATTACAAAGGTGATTTAAAATTGCAATCTTTTTTTTTTTTATAATACAGGTCACTTTATGCAGATATTATAAACAAATTTATTGTTATAGTTCTTGAATATTTAATTCATGGAAATCTGCTAGTAAATGGAATAGTATGTATATTATATATCTGTATCTAAATGTGACAAATACCACACCGATGACCCCACAATAAGAATAAAACTTTTTTGCAGAAGGGAGTTTAATAAGACACGTGGCCACTCATTAAAATTAGAAGAAATTAGATTTAAACTGCGTAGAGGGATCTTTACTGTAAGAGCAGCAAGGATGTGGAATTCCCTTCCACAGGTGGTTGTTTCAACGGGGAGCATCGATCGTTTCAAAAAAACTATTAGATAAGCGCCTGAACGACCACAACATACAGGGATATACAATATAATACTGACATATAATCACACACATAGGTTGGACTTAATAGACTTGTGTCTTTTTTCAACCTCACCTACTATGTAACAAAGACAAAGGAGCTGGTTGTGGATTTCAGAAAGAGGAAGCCACCAGTGACCCCAATTTCTATCCGAGGTGTGGATACGGAGGAAGTAGAGAGCGTGGGAGATTAGCTCGTAGGGATCACCTTTTCTGGAAATGAAGGTCAGCGTGCAGGCAGTTTCTTTAAAATCTGGTGGGTTGCCAGCTTTATTTAGAAGAGGTTTGCAAAGTCATGAAAACAAACAAAAAACAGTAAAGTAAATCCTTGCCGTCTGGTGCTAAACTAAACAGTAGACTCCTCTCTATGAGGTGTGGGGCTGGTCCCCATCACCCACAAAACATGTGGTAAAGCAAACCTTCTTTTTAAATCAAAACAGAGCTCCTCTCTCTCAGATTCCCTTCTGAGTCTCAGGACAGAGCTCTGCTGTGCTCTCTTCTGCTCATTTAAAGTCCATCTGAGTGAGGACTTAAGTGGACCACAACATCCGGACCAGAACCAAGCCTGCCACAGAGGCTTCAGTTCAGTCTCTTACAATAGAACGCATGCGAGGGGAAATATACTAATTATCCATTACCTCACCTTGCATACCGTCACATATCCTCCCCCTCTGCTCAAGCCCCTGCGGCTGAGAAATGGTCCCAAGCATGCAGTGCATGCGGGAGAGGGCATCCGCATTGTTTTGGAGCTTGCCCGGCCTATGCTCTACTGTAAACTTAAAGGACTGTAAAGCCAGGAACCATCTTGTCATGCGGCCATTTTTCTCCCTGTTGTCACATATCCACTTTAGGGGAGCATGGTCGTGACCAGCTTAAATGACCTCCCCAACAAGTAATACTTCAGGGAGTCTAAGGCCCAATTAATAGCGAGACACTCCTTTTCGACAATGGCATCGTTTTTTTCATGCTTGTTCAGTTTCCAGCTCAGGTATACAACTGGATGCTCCTCACATCTCTGTTCTGGGATAGTACAGCCCCTGTTGTGACCAGCTTAAATTACCTCCCCAACAAGTAATACTTCAGGGAGTCTAAGGCCCAATTAATAGCAAGACACTCCTTTTCGACAATGGCATAGTTTTTTCATTCTTGTCCAGTTTCCAGCTCAGGTATACAACCGGATGCTCCTCACATCTCTGTTCTGGGATAGTACAGCCCCTAGGCCCACCTCAGAGGCATCCATCTGTACCACGAACCCCTTTGTGAAGTCCGGGGTCACCAGCACTGGTAGTACACAAAAGGCCTGCTTTAATTTCTGGAACGCCTCCTCGGCTTCAGGATTTGACCATGACCAACCCTCTACCCTTCGTCAGGTCGGTCAGAGGGGCGTCAATGGTGGCAAGGTTGGGTATAAACTGTCTGTAATACACCGTAATGCCCAGGATGGCCCGAACTTGTTTTTTGTTTACCGGTTGGGGCCATTTTTGAATTGCCTCAATCTTATTGGTCTAAGGCTTGACCAGACCCTGGCCAATAACGTACCCAAGGTATTTGGCCTTCTCCAGGCCTATGGCACTTTTTTTGGGTTGGCTGTGAGACCTGCTTCCCTAGGGGAATCTACCACTGCTTGTACTCGGGGCAGGTGCGATTCCCAATCTGGGCTGTGGATGACCACATCGTCCAAATAAGCAGCTGCATACAGGCGATGTGGTCTCAAAGTTTTGTCCATCATTCGCTGAAACGATGCAGGGGTCCCATGCAAACCAAAAGGCATCCACATGTACTGAAACGAGCCCTCAGGAGTGGAAAAAGCAGCCTTCTTCTTGGCCGATTCAGTTAGCGGTATTTGCCAATAGCCTTTCATTAGGTCTAGGGTTGTTATGTAGCGGGCCTGTCCCAACCTGTCCACGAGTTTGTCGACCCGAGGCATCGGATATGTATCGAACTTGGACACACTGTTGAGTTTCCTGAAGTCGTTACAAAACCTAATAGTACCATCGGGTTTTGGGACCAGCACTATGGGGCTCGACCAATCACGTCCAACTAACATATTTTTGATTTCCTTTGCGACTGCCTCTCGCCTGGCCTCAGGGATTCTATATTGCATTACATTTACGCGAACCCTAGGTTCTGTCACTATATCATGCTGGATCACCTTGGTCAGTCCGTGTAAGGGGGAAAAAAGTCTCAATTTTTTTTACACAAACGCCTTAAGGTAATTTTGTTGGACAAGGAATCCATTATAGGGACATCAGGTGTCACCTGTAACCGGTCTGTTGGAGGCAGGGATGCGGCCAGTAAAGTCATTCTGTCCTTCCAGGGCTTTAAGAGATTCACATGATAAATTTGTTGTGGTTACCTTTTCGCTGGCTGATAGACTTTGTAGTTTACCTCCCCTACCCTTTCGAAACCTCAAAGGGACCCTGCCACTTGGCTAGGAACTTACTTTCCACCGTGGGATCCAGTACCAACACTCTGTCCCTGGGGCTGAAAGTACAGACCTTGGCCCCCGCGATCATAGACCCTCATCTGGACCTCCTGGGCTTGCTCCATATGTTCTCATACCAGGGGCAAGACAGCTGTGATTCAATCCTGCATCAAGGAGACATGCTCTATGATGCTTCTATATATGGTGGCCTCTCCTTCCCACGTTTCTTTGTCGACATCTAGCAGCCCCCTGGGATGTCTACCATACAAGAGCTCAAAGGGGGAATAGCCTGTTGATGCCTGTGGAACCCCATGTATGGCAAACATGAGATATGGTAGCAAAAAATCACAGCTTCTCCCACCTTTTTCAGCATACTTTTCAAAGTTTTATTAAATCTTTCCACAAGACCATCCGTTTGGGGGTGGTAGACAGAGGTACAGAGATGGGAGATTTTGTATAACTTACACAGTTCCTTGGTAACCCTGGACATAAATGGGGTGCCCTGATTGGTTAAGATCTCTTTTGGGATCCCCACTCGACTAAACACCTGGACTAACTCCTTGGCGGTAGCCTTAGCGGAGGTGTTACGCAAAGCTATGGCCTCAGGATAGCGCGTTGCATAGTCCAGGATTACCAAAATATGCTGGTGACCCCGGGCAGACTTCACTAATGTGTCCTCTCCCTGTTTTACCACCTGATGCAGTAAAAAAATGTAAGGGCCAAGTAGGGGAAAGACACCCCCCAGATAGGATCCACCGGTTCCCCATCCACCATCTTAACGCTTTCTCTGGCTCTCATGAGGGTGGCATCTCGCAGTTGCTCGGTACAGAAATACTCTCTCCTGACCTCTAAGTCGGTACCACATTCTGGTTACTCTCATTGTCAGGGTCAGAGGTGTTCTCTTGTTCGTTACCCTCGGGTTAGGAGCTAGCTTCCAGGTCCTCCGGCTCCCCAGCCATGACAGGGAAAGGGAGAGGATCTCTGGATTCCTCGATCCCCCCAACAGCACCCCCTTCCCTTTGGAAAAAAGAGTTCCCGTGTTTCCCCAACAGGGGGAGTTCTATCTACCAGCCTCCCTTTGCTCTCCCATAAACTTACAAAAATAGGGAAAATCTCTCCCTACTAAAGCTTCATAAAGTAGTGAAGGCACCACTCCCACTAAATGTGTCACACTGCCCCAAGGGGTATCAACCTCAACCACTGCTGTCTGGTAGTCCCGAGTGTCCCCATGGATGCAAACGACCCTGATAGTACTGGGGTGTAGTTTTGTGGGGTTTACACAATAATTTCTGACTAGGGTCACCACACTACCAGAGTCTAGCAATGCTGTGAGTGGCTTTCCATCCACTGAAATAACACACATCTGTTTTTTAATGCGACTCTGACATGATGCAGTACATGCGACCTGTGCAAAAAGAGATATGCGTCTTTTCATATAAGCATAATCATATTGCATAGTTTCTTCATTAAGAGGACAGTTTGCAGCAATATGCCCTAATGCACGGCAACTAAAACACTGTATGTGCTCTACCCCCAGTCCTCTTAACGGTCCCAAAGACCTTCCTGGCTTCTTTGGCCAGTCTCCAGGTCTAGGACCCACAGTCTCATTAGCTGTAACAGCTGTCTTATCTAACTTTCCTATGCTCTTGAACCCTGGAACAGTCTTACCAGAACCGCTGGGCGATCTTGCACCCCTAGACACACCGAAGTGGGGTGTAGATGGGTTCACCAAGTCGTCAGTAGCAGTGTACCTATCCACTAGGTCCACCAATTGGTTTCAGTTTTGGGGTCCCCCTGTCCAACCCACTTCCTCAGAGCAGCAGGGAGCGCATGCAGGTACCGGTCCATTACCACATGCTCCACGATCAGAGGACCTGTCAAGGTCTCTGGCTGCAACCACTTCCTGGTGAGATGGACCAGGTCGAACATTTGAGAACGGGGTGGCTTGTCGCTAGAGTAGATCCACTGATGCACGCCCTGGGCCCAGACTGCCATGGTGACACCCAGATTCCCTTCTGAGTCTCAGGCCAGAGCTCTGCTGTGCTCTCTTCCTGCTCATTTAAAGTCACCATCCCCATTGGATAAACAATATACCTAGAAGCCAGTTCTGTAGGCTCAAACATAACTGTACCCAAACCCAGGATTACAATACTCATGGTCATCTGCTCAAGACCAAGTTCAAAGAAAAGGGTTATCCGGATGCAATTGTAGAAGAAACCTTCTAACTAGGGATGAGCTTCGAGTTCGACTCGAACTCATGTTCGACTCGAACATTGCCTGTTCGCCCATTCGCCGAACAACGAACAATTTGGGGTGTTCGCGGCAAATTCGAAAAGTCTATGGGAGAAATCTAAAGTGCTAATTATAAAGGCTTATATGCAAGTTATTGTCCTAAAAAGTGTTTGGGGACCTGGGTCCTGCCCCAGGGGACATGTATCAATGCAAAAAAAAGTTTTAAAAACTGCCGTTTTTTTAGGAGCAGTGATTTTAATAATGCTTAAAGTGAAACAATAAAAGTGAAATATTCCTTTAAATTTTGTACCTGGGGGGTGTGTATGATATGCATGTAAAGTCGCGCATGTTTCCCGTGCTTAGAACTGTCCCTGCACAAAGTGTCATTTTTGAAGGAAAAAAAGTCATTTAAAACTCACTCGCGGCTATAATGAATTGTCGGCTTTTATCAATACATAGAAAAGTCATTGATAAAAAAAAAAAAAAAGCGTGGGGGTTCCCCCAAATTCAATTACCAGGCCCTTCAGGTCTGGAATGGATATTAAGGGGAACCCCGCCGCAAATTTAAAAAAAAAATGGCGTGGGGTTCCCCCTAAATATCCATACCAGTCCCTTGAGATCTGGCATGGATTTTAAGGGGAACTCCACCCCAAATTTTAAAAAAAGTGGCGTGGAGTCCCCCCAAAAATCCATACCAGACCCTTATCCGAGCACGCAACCTGGCCGGCCGCAGGGGAAGAGGGGGGATGAGAGAGCGGCCCCCCCTCCCTCCTGAACCGTACCAGGCCACATGCCCTCAACATGGGGAGGATGTCCCCATGTTGATGGGGACAAGGGCCTCATCCCCACAACCCTTGCCCGGTGGTTGTGGGGGTCTGAGGGCGGGGGCTTATCGGAATCTGGATGACCCCTTTAACAAAGGGGACCCCCAGATCCCCCCCTTATGTGAATTGGTAAGGGGTACATTGTACCCCTACCATTTCACGAAGAAAGTGTCAAAAAATTTAAATAAAAACACACAAACACCTTGGAAAAGTCCTTTATTAAAAAAAAAATAATAAAAAAAACAAAACATTCCAGCGATGAAATCCAGTGTCCCGCGGCGATCCCGATGTCCAGCGCTGTCCGTCATTGGTTGTGCCTGTGCGGACCTGATGGGGAACTTCCTCCGCTGTGTTTTAAATGTATAGACCCGCCCCTTCTAAAGTTCCCCATCATTGGCCTGAGCGGGGAACTTCCTTCACTGTGTAATTTAAATTTACACAGTGAAGGAAGTTTCCCGCTCAGGCCAATGACGTAGGCGGGGTCAGACATACCCGATCAGGCGGACCTGATGGGGAACTTCGTTCGCTGTGCAATACATGAATAGACCCGCCCCTTCTCGCGTTCCGCATCTGGTCCGCTGAGCGGACCTGATGGGGAACTTTAGAAGGGGCGGGTCTATACATTTAAAACACAGCGGAGGAAGTTCCCCATCAGGTCCGCACAGGCACAACCAATGACGGACAGCGCTGGACATCGGGATCGCCGCGGGACACTGGATTTCATCGCTGGAATGTTTTTTTTTTTTTTTTTTAATAAAGGACTTTTTCAAGGTGTTTGTGTGTTTTTATTTACATTTTTTGACACTTTCTTCGTGAAATGGTAGGGGTACAATGTACCCCTTACCAATTCACATAGGGGGGGGCGGGATCTGGGGGTCACCTTTGGTAAAGGGGTCTTCCAGATTCCGATAAGCCCCCCGCCCACAGACCCCCACAACCACCGGGCAAGGGTTGTGGGGATGAGGCCCTTGTCCCCATCAACATGGGGACATCCTCCCCATGTTGAGGGCATGTGGCCTGGTACGGTTCAGGAGGGAGGGGGGGGCGCTCTCTCGTCCCCCTCTCTTCCCCTGCGGCCGGCCAGGTTGCGTGCTCGGATAATGGTCTGGTATGGATTTTTGGGGGGACTCCACGCCATTTTTTTTTAATTTGGGGTGGAGTTCCCCTTAAAATCCATGCCAGATCTCAAGGGCCTGGTATGGATATTTAGGGGGAACCCCACGCCATTTTTTTTTTAATTTGCAGCGGGGTTCCCCTTAATATCTATTCCAGACCTTAACCACTTCTCTACTGTGCACGAAAACCCCCTTCCTGCCCAAGCCATTTTTCAGCTTTCAGCGCTGTCACACTTTGAATGACAATTGCGCGGTCGTGTGACGTGGCTCCCAAACGAAATTTGTGTCCTTTTTTTCCCACAAATAGAGCTTTCTTTTGGTGGTATTTGATCACCTCTGCGGTTTTTATTTTTTGCGCTATAAACAAAAGAAGAGCGTCCAGTTTGGAAAAAAAACACAATTTTTTACTTTTTGCTATAATAAATACCCATTTTTTTTTTTTTTTATATCAATAATTTTTATTGAAAGTTTAAAGCATACATAGGATAAAGACTTTTTAGCAAACAAAAAGTAAAGAGATATAAATAATATAGTAAATAATACAAAATAATTTAGAACTGAGTTAAAGAGGAACACAGTTCCCTGATGTATTAGTCAATTCGTTAAGCGTCTTAAGTAGTCCTTTATTAGGTGAGAGAGGGACAATGGTTGGTTTCCACAAACTATGGTCGACCACTAACAATCTCTCTGTTTGGTTGCAGTGATCAACCTACTACCTTCCCTGAGGTCCCCTCCTTTGTATAATAGTATTGGTAGTGCAAAGTGCCCCTACTCCTATGAAATATCATGTTACTTGTAACTACATCAGTAGGAACCAAGAAAGAGAAAAAGGATAAAAGAAAATAAAATCAAACATATGAAATAACTTTAAGCTTAACTAAAGTTGTAACGTATGCTCTAGTTAGCTTGCATTAGTTTATTTGCTTGTTATACCAGTCTTGCCAAGGAGCCCATAACTTGGATATCTTGTCAAATTGCCCTCTTGCTGAAGCATGGAGAGTTTCATATGTACTATGTGTTTGTACAGTAGTTATAACTTCTGGGAATTTTGGGGCTTCAATGTTCTTCCAGTGTCTAAGTAGAGTTAGGCGTGTGGCCATTAATATATGTGCTGATACAGTCCTAAGTGCCACAGGTACAGAGTCCAACTCCAAAGAGAGTATGGCCATTTCAGAGCGTAAGGGTAAAGTGATATGTGAAATAGTTCGTATTAGTCTCTCAATCTGCATCCACAAAGGTTTAACCTTCGGGCATGACCACAATATGTGGAACAGTGTACCCCTCTCTCCACATAATCTCCAGCACCCTGAGGAAGTGCCTGGGAAAATTTTTGACAATCTATGTGGGGTAAGGTACCATCGAAGCAAGATTTTCTGGTGCATTTCCCACAAATTTGTACTCTTGGTAGCAGTTAAGTGAAGTTTGATAGCCCTCTCCCACTTTTTAGCAGTGAATGTCAGACCAATGTCTTTTTCCCATGCCAAAATGTTTGGGGTTTTAATTAAGATGTCCTTGCTCTGTAGCGCCCTGTAAATGATTGATATACCTTTTGAGCCTTTTGTGTCTTGTTGGTAAAAATCAGTTAATTTCTTTGGAAGTTGGGTAAACAGAGTAGGGATCTTCCTTATTACTTGAGTTAGTTGAATATACCTATAATGCTCCCTCAGTGGCAGGCTAAATTCTTGTCGTAGTAAGTGAAATGGTTTAATTTTGGAGTGAGTGATTATATCTTCCAAATGTTGAATACCCTGTAAATTCCATGTGTTAAGATTTATATCTGGGATAATGTGGCGGACCGCCAGTATGTTAAGGTTCAGGGGGATCAGCTCTTCCTCCCATGATTGTGCTGTACAAAGATGGGCCCATGCCCTCAGTGAAGCTAGTATGGGTGGCGATAGATTCCTATCAAGAGATTTGCAATGACGAGCTGTCATCAGAAAATCAGCCAAGTTGTCTGTCTGTATTTGTGTGGCTTCTAGTTTTTTCCATAAGTGGATGCAGTTAGGTCTTAGCCAGACTTTAATCTGGGCTAATATTGAAGCAAAATAATAATCCTGCAGTACAACATGGCCTATGCCCCCCGCCGCTCCATTCCTCACCAGTTTGCCAAACGCGCACCTCGCCCTCCTCCCCTGCCACAAATAGTTGTTCAGGATCGATTGAAGGGAGGCAAAGTACGCACCAGGCAGAGGTATCGGGAGAGTCCTGAACAAATATAGCAGCTGAGGTAAGACCATCATTTTGAAGGCCGCCAATCTACCCAGCCAGGACAATTCAGAGTGAGTAATTTTGTTCAATTTGTTTCTAAAGGAGTTCAGGAATGGAGTGTAGTTAGCATTGATTAGTTCAGCTGTATCCTTAGTTAATGTTATGCCCAGATATCCTAAACCTCCATCTGACCACACATAAGGGTACTTGGTCTGTAGTTCTGTTTTATTTTCTGGAGCTAAGCCTAATCCCATCAGATAGGATTTTGTTTCGTTCACCTTATAGTAGGAAATTAATGAGAAGGTCTGTAGTGCATTGTGAACATTGGCCAGGGAGTCTTCTACCTTAGTTAAGAACAAAATTATGTCGTCGGCAAATAAACTAATGACATGTTTCCTGTTACCCACTTGCAAACCTGCTATTTGGGGGTGTCCTCTCACGTACATGGCCAGAGGTTCCATTAACAAGTTAAAAATGAGCGGCGATAATGGGCACCCTTGGCGCGTGCCATTTGTTATGTCAAAGGGAGTTGACAGAGCACCTGCAATGTAAACCTGAGCTGAAGGAAGTGTGTATAACGCCTTTATTGCAGAAAGTATGAGGCCCCCAAAACCAAACCTGCTCAGCACCTCTGTAAGGTATCCCCAATGAATTCTATCGAACGCCTTCTCCGCATCCAGTGAGAGGAGCAGAGAAGGCGTTCCCCTCCTCTTAGCAATGTGTATTAGGTTCACCAGACGCCTAGTGGCATAAGCTGTTTGTCTCCCCTTAGTGAATCCAGACTGGTCCATATCCACGATGTCAGGTAGGATATCCACCAATCTAGTAGCTATAAGCTTGGCATATATCTTGACATCATTATTCAGTAATGATATTGGTCTAAAGTTTTGTGGCACATCTGGAGATTTCCCTGGTTTAGGCAAAGCTATGATTGTAGCAGTTAGCATTTCAGGAGGGAAAGCGGAAGATGCAGCAGCTAAATTGAATGTTTTGGTGAGATGTGGGCAAAGAATGTCCTGAAACGTCTTGTAGTATTCCCCTGTAAAACCATCTGGGCCGGGCGATTTGTTAGCGGGGAGAGCCTGGATCGTCTGTTTCACCTCTAGTTCCGATATGGGAGAGTTAAGGCTCTGGAGGTGTTCCTGTGTAAGTTTGGGGAAATTGAGTTTGTCTAAGAATGTGTCGATAGCCTCTTTTGTCGGCTGTGGTGTGTCAAGATCGTCTTTTAGGTTATATAATGAGCTATAGTATTGGCTAAATGCGTCAGCTATTGCTTGGGGGTGAGTTTGCTTGACCTGCGTTTTTGGTTGTAGAATATGGGAGATTTGGGTTCTAGTTCTGTGACCCTTTAGTTTGTTGGCAAGCAATTTGCCTGCTCTATTTCCGCTGGTGTAGTATGCCAGTTTCAACCTCCTAGAGGTCTTTTCAAAATCGTCAAGGAATTTTAGTCGTAGTTCTGTGCGAAGTTGTGTTACTTGGTCAGACAATATGTGGGATGGATTAGCTTTGTTTCGTCTATCTATGTCTTCAATTTTGGATAGCAGTTGCACGGTTTGCTGCTGCATTTCCCTCTTGTATCTTGCCCCCTGCTGCATCATCACCCCCCTCATCACCGCCTTGTGTGCGTTCCATAGAATAAAAGGGTTTGTCACTGAACCTTGATTTACGTCAAAGTATTCACTCATTTTTACCTGGATGTATGACCTGATCGGACCTTCCTGCAGTAGGCGATGATTGGCTCTCCATAGATAAGTGGATTTTTGAGAGGAAGGGTTCCCTATTGTTAAGCATATCGAGGCATGGTCCGACCATGTGATACAATTGATTTTAACCGACTTACATTTCATCAGTACCCATCTGTCAACCAAAAATAAGTCAATTCTACTATAGGACCCATGACAATTAGATAAAAAGGTATAGTCTCTTTCGTTTGCGTTTAAACATCTCCAAGAGTCATATAGGTTATGGTTTTGTAGGGACTTCAACAGAGATTGGGGCCGCCTCTTTGGTGAAGAGGTGGAGTCTACATCCGGGTCAGGTGTGATGTTGAAGTCCCCACAAATAATCACCCCTCCCCTCTGCACCTTTCTTACTTTTTTCACAATCCTGTGAAAAAATTTGATTTGTCTCACATTCGGTGCATATATATTCGCCACTGTGTAGGTGACGGAATTAATGTCACATATCAATATTATGAAACGACCCTGAGGATCGCATATAGCTTCATGTAGATGGAAAGTGACTGTGTCTCTTATTGCTATCATCACTCCCCTTGTCTTTGAGGGCGCATTAGCTTGATAGACGTGGGGAAACAGGGGATGTGTGCATTTAGGAGGCGAGTCCTGCAAAAAGTGAGTCTCCTGGACACACAAAATGTCACAATGTTGATGCAAGGCCTCCTTCCACAGAGATCTCTGCTTGGCAGGGTGATTAAGACCCTTTGTATTCAGAGACATAAACTGTACCACCATGTGTGGGTAATAAAGTTACTTACAGATGGTGGGAGTCGCTGGTTAATTCCTGTAGGTGCTCTGCGCGAGATAGGTCTTTCATGCTCATACTCGGTTAATGTTCTTTCAGCGAGGTATGTGAGGCCGTACTTCAGGCTATTAGGGCAAAAGAGAGTTATTTCAAGAGAAACATGAAAGAGAGAAAAAAAAATAACAATGGCAACTGGCCAAGTAACAGAGTGCATAAGTGTGTGACTCATTATCACTCAAGCGGTAGGTGGGGAAAAGGAGAAAGTTCGGAACAGGAATCCGATCCATTCCAACAGGCACTCTATGCAATCTTCAGAGTGCAATCCAGTTTAGTTGTGAGAACGAGCATTTCTACGGTCAACAGTGCGCCATTCAGGTTCTAGGTTTTTTGATGTGGGTGGGGGTCCCCGCTGAGGTTGTGGTTGATTATCAGGGACAATTCCCCAGGAGTGTAGCAGTGACATCCCTTTGGCCAGGGAGTCCACAATATAGTCCTTGTCATCTTTTGTGACTATCAGCTTGGTCGGGAAGCCCCATTTATAGGTCAGTTTGTGATTTCTGAGGGCCTTCGTGATGGTATTGAGATTTCTGCGTTTTTGGAGCGTGTACTGCGATAAATCCGCATAGAACTGGAGGTCAGAGTAAGGAGCCGGGATCTGTCCTTTTTGACGTGACACTGCCATCAGTTGTTCTTTGGTGTGATAAAAATGTAATCTAAGGATCACATCCCTAGGTATAGCGTCAGAGAGGTATGTGGGCTTCGGGAGCCTATGGATCCTATCTACAGTGAAGTCCAGAGCAGACAGGTCTGGCAAAACTGCAGCGAACAGTTGTGCAGCATAGCTACGCAGCTCCTGATTTTTAACTGATTCAGGGATCCCTCTTATCTTCACATTATTCCTTCTGGATCTATCTTCCATTTCTGCCATCTTAGCTTTCACTGACTCCATATCATCCTCTGACTTCTCACTAGCATCAACCAGGTCATTGATAGTGGAAGCATACTCCTCCATCTTGTTCTCTATGTGAGAGACCCTTTCAGCCACATGTCTCAGTTCTGTGCCAAACTTGTGTACGCATGATACCATGTCTGACTGGAGTGAGCTCCTGAGAGACACCAACATCTCTTTCAAAACTGTATCTAAGACAGGTTTATCATTTGTGGGGAATGTGTCAATGGAGTCTGGTAAGTCTCTGGTTTCATCCCCTGAATCTATGGGAGAGCTCACCTCATGTCCAGCATCCGCTGCATCCAGCCGGCATCTCGCCTTTTCCGGGCTCCCAGATGAAGGGGTAGCTAGTGGGGAGTGTGGGTTCCTCGGTGGGCTGCTTCTTTTCATGCTCATGCCCTTCTGAGACGAGCGCTGGGAAGAGCTTTGTGCAGGTGTGGAGGATGAGCCGGCGCCATCTTGCTAAGGCCCCATAGAGAAGAACGCCGTGAGTTTGGTCGGCCGGTTCCCCTCCTTCTTGCGTCTTGTCATGTTGTATGACGGTTTGTCGGGTCAGCGGGAGCTGAAACGCTGTATTTGGGCAACTTATTGGTGCCTGGATTGTCCGTTTCAAGCCGTTGAAGTGCCGCTGGTACCGGAGCTCAGCTACAGCATGTCCTCCTCAGTCTCCGGCTAGCCCCGCCCCCCCATTTTTTTTTTTTATAAAATTTTCCTCAGTTTAGGCCGATACGTAATCTTCTACATATTTTTGGTAAAAAAAAAACTAATCGCAATAAGCGCGTATTGATTGGTTTGCGCAAAAGTTATAGCGTGTACAAAATAGGGGATAGATTTATAGCATTTTTTTTTTTTTTTTTTTTTATTAGTAATGGCGGCGATCTGCGATTTTTTATTGTGACTGCGATATTGCGGCGGGCACATCGGACACTTTTGACACATTTTTGGGACCATTCACGTTTATACAGCGATCCCTGCTATAAAAATGCATTGATTACTGTATAAATGTGATTGGCAGGGAAGGGGTTAACCACTAGGGGGCGGGAAGGGGTTAAATATGTTCCCTCAATGTGTTCTTACTGTGAGGGGAGGTGACTGACTGGGGGAGGTGACCGATGGTTGTCCCTATGTACAAGGGACACAGCATCGGTCCCCTCTCCCTCACAGGACGTGGATCTCTTTGTTTACACACAGAGATCCACTTTCCTGCTCATTTCCTGGGCAATCGTGGGTGCCCGGCGGCAATCGCGGCCGCCGGGCACGCGCACCGGGGCCTTGTGAACGCGGCACGCGCCTCCTAGCTCGTTTTAAAGGGAGGACGTCATATGACGTCCTCCCAGAACGAGAGTATCCTCCGCCCGCCGTCAATTGACAGTGGGCGGGGGACAAGTGGTTAAGGGCCTGGTAATTGAATTTGGGGGAACCCCCACGCTTTTTTTTTTTTTTTATCAATGACTTTTCTATGTATTGATAAAAGCCGACAATTCATTAATAGCCGCGAGTGAGTTTTAAATGACTTTTTTTCCTTCAAAAATGACATTTTGTGCAGGGACAGTTCTAAGCACGGGAAACATGCGCCACTTTACATGCATATCATACACACCCCCCGGGTACGAAATTTAAAGGAAAATTTAACTTTTATTTTTTGATTTTAAGCATTATTAAAATCACTGCTCCTGTAAAAACGTCTATTTTTTAAACCTTTTTTTGCATTGATACATGTCCCCTGGGGCAGGACCCGGGTCCCCAAACACTTTTTAGGACAATAAATTGCATATTAGCCTTTATAATTAGCACTTTAGATTTCGAACGTTCGAGTCCATTGTATTTAATAGGGTTCTAAAGTTCATACGAACATTCTGTCTGTTCGCAGGTTCTGGTGCGAACCGAACAGGGGGGTGTTCGGCTCATCCCTGCTTCTAATGCCCCGTACACACGATCATTTTTAATGTCATTTTTTAAACCGACGTTTTTCTCCTCGTTTTTTTTCATGTTTCCTCTCAAGCCTGCCTTGCGTACACACCATCATTTAAAAAAACGATCAAGCAAAGCGCAGTGACGTTCAACACGTACGACGGCACTATAAAGGGGAAGTTCCGTTCGAATGGCGCCACCCTTCATGTTAGTAAAGTTTGTTGAGCGATGATTCGCGCTTTTCAGTCCGTTACTGTGTAATGAATGTGCTATCTCCATTACGAACGCTAGTTTTACCAGAACGAGCGCTCCCGTCTCATACTTGATTCTGAGCATGCACGTTTTTTTTCACGTCGTGAAAGCATACACACTATCGTTTTTCACGTCGTTAAAAAAAACGACATGAAAAACGACGTGAAAAAAGAGAGCATGTCCGGAATTTTTAATGGCCGTTTTTCACGTCGTTAAAAATGCTCTGGAGCATACACACGATCATTTTTCAGGGCCATTTTTTAAAATGGCAGTTTTAACGGCATGAAAAACGATTGTGTGTACGGGGCATAACACTAACTCCATAAAGACCAAAGGATTAAAAAAGAAACCAAACAAACTGACAGCTCTCAACCCATCCGATTTGTCACACAGTTCCACAACAAATTTAAGAAAATGGAAAAGATTCTCGTAAGACATTGGCCTATACTAAGAGAGGATCTTCATCTGAAAACCACAGTCAGTTATCGTCCTTTGGTGACATATAGACGTGCCAAAAACATTAAAGCAAAAATAGCCCCCAGTAAGATTAAGTAACTTCGCCCTGCTATGAGTACCTCCTTAACTTTTTTTTAACATCAAAGGCATGTATCAATGTAAAAAGCCACTATGTCTCACATGTGCTCATGTGACACACAGACAGAAGGACTTTTTCTGCAAAGACAAACAATATGTACTACCAGACTTTTTTTCATGCTCCACTGAATACGTAGTGTATTGTTTAACCTGTCTATGTGGTCTGCTATATGTAGGCCGCACAACCCAAACACTTCGAAAAAGATTTGGGGAACATCGGAATCTTGTGGAACAAGGTAAAGACAAACATAGTGTCCCTAGACACTTCCTACAATTCCACCAACAATCCTCTCTAGGTCTGCGAGTCTGGATTCTGGAGGCCATTCCCAAAACACTGCCCACTGCCGAACGCTACAAAAGACTTTGTGAGAGAGAAAATTATTGGGTTTACTCTCGCTACACTTTATCGCCTGGAGGCCTGAATGAAAGCATCAAAATAAATACTCTGCTATGATAGAATTTTTTTTTGCGATTTTTGGGGATGTTTTTGTAATGTTTTTGCAACTTTTTTGCAATTTTTTTGCAATTTTTTGGCAAATTTCAAATTCAGAATTTAAAATACATATCTTTCTCATTTAGTCTTCCATAGCTAACTTTTTGCTATTTTTCAGCAAATTTGGCACAATCCTCATGAAAGCTTTCCATAGTATATACGCACATACAAATAAGCGTCATTATACGCTTGGATGTTAGATTATGTTAATTTCCATCTTATCCTTCTATACATCCCCACACATGGTATAATTCCTTTTACGTTGTCCCAATACATGTGTATATACACATATATCTATGTACGTATTTACCTCTAAACCAGTGGTTCTCAACTCCAGTCCTCAGGGCCCACCAACAGGCCAGGTTTGCAAGATAACTGAAATGCATCACAGGTGATATAATTTGCTGCTCAGGGATTGCAGTATTCTAGTCTGCATCTCACCAAGGTAATACTTAAAATCTGGCCTGTTAGTGGGTCCTGAGGACAGGAGTTGAGAACCACTGCTCTAAACCCACCTATCATCATAATATATTTAAGTTTTTCCTTTCATATTTATCATTGCACTCTCTGATCTGGTGATTCATCTGGCATTGAATAGATCAACACATACACATATACGTGCACAATTTGATATTTACATTGATTGTGCTCGATTTTTTTCGTGTTTATTCATGTAGTTTTTTTATTCAACCATCTAACTTATGGATATATTCTCCATTTATTTTAATAGATTTTAAATATATCGTCTATATAATTTGCATAGATACACCCCATTACCTAATTTGCATAGATATACCTTGTCAGTCGGACTCTACTGGTTGTCAGGAGTAATTATAATAACTATAACATTAGCTACTCCAATAATATAGACAGTATAAATTAGGTTACTATGTTCCCCAGCATTACTATCGATATTTGTTTTTAATGTTTAATAATGTGATTGTTGTACTGTCACTAAGGTGACCCTTATGTAAACATAGCGTACCCATGTGTAAATTTCCATCCCCCAATATGGTTGTTTTCCAAGCCTGAGGTAGGGGTACGCATACTCCGAACGCGAGCACCGCCCCGCTGACCAGACCCGAAAGTGACGTCATCCGAAGTGTACCACCGATCGTAGTCCTATCCATCTGGAAGCACTGTGCACCAGCAGTGTGGCCGGATGACAGACCTGATCACGGACACCAGTCCACACCAGTGACATCGGACTCTTCCTTCACCTGGAAGTCGGAGCGGATGAAACCCCGTTATGCCTGTCATCACCACAATCTCGTGAGTGTATTCAATTAAGTTTTTCTTATTAAACTGCATACTTACTGCACTTAGATGGAGCTGTTCTCTGTTCCCTTTTTTATTTCTCATTTAAAGTCCTCCTGAGCGTGGACTCAAGTGGACCACAACATCCGGACTGGAACCAAGCCTGCCACAGAGGCTGGAAAAACCCGGGCCGGATTCCGGTTCAGTCTCTTACGATTGAACGCATTAGAGGTGAAATATAACGATTATCCATTACCTCAGCTCGCATACCGTAACAAGAGTTACAAGTATCTGGGGGTGCATATAGATAATAAGCTGTACTGGAGCAAGAGCTTTATAGCAGGGGCCAGAGCCACTTCTACTTTTTGAGGAGACTGAATAAAAAGAGTGCTATTTCTTATCTGTTTGCTTTGATTTCTTTTGAAAATACTCCTTTTTAAGAAAGTTTGTAAATAGCGTGAGCCTCTCATAACAAATGAAAGCAATTTTTCTACCTTTTTTAAGACAGATGAAATCTGGTCATTTTTAGGCACTACTTAAAGCGGAGGTCTACTTTAAAAAAAAAATTGACAAAAAGGCTCCCAAAAAAAAAAAAAATTTATACTTACCAGAAATGGCTGTTGCTAGGCAGATCGTCCTAATCTGCCACTTCCTATTCCGCGGTGATCTTCTCTCTTCTCCTCCTCGCGTTGTCTTCTGGTGAATGGGGCGCGCTGTCTTCTGGGACCTGTGTGTGTCCCAGAAAACAGCCGGCCATTCACAAAGTGCCGCGCCACTCGCGCATGCGCAGTAGGAAATGGGCAGTGAAGCCGCAAGGCTCCACTGAATGTTTCCCTTACTTTGAATGGCAGTGACAGGACCCGATCCGATGGACAGGTCGGCCTTTGGCAGCCGACATCGCGGGCACCCTGGACAGGTAAGTGTGCTTATTTAAAGTCAGCAGCTGCAGTGTTTGTAGCTGCTGACTTTTAAAAAAAAAAAAAAATTCCGCTGGACCTCCGCTTTAAAGTAGTTGTAAACCCTTACATATACTGAGGGAAGTGGCTAGCTTCGGATAATACACAGAGATGAATCAAATCCTTCTACATAATTTGTACCTATTTTTCTGCAGTCATCTCTTCTTTAGAACCATCTAAAACATACATTTTACACAACATCTCTGAGTTCTAGAAAGCAGGGGGTGGGGATCCGATGTTATGCACTGCACAGCTCAGAGAGGAGAGCAGAGGGTAATCTGAGAGCTGAGTGGAAATAAGAGACCTCCCCTTCACTCAGAACACAGGAAATATGCACAGCTGAGGCTATATATCACAGGCTGTGCCAGAGCTCCAATCCGCACTTTTGGATTGAGGAACATTTTTCAACAGTGAGTCATGCAGATAGCAAAGGACCTAGACAAATGATACTTAGTGCTTGGACTGAGGCAAGTACAGGGAGGTTTACAACCATTTTAATACCATGTATTAAAAATATGCTTCTCTAAAAATATAAAAAAAACATTAACAGCGCTAAAATGAAATAAAAAATTTCACTGATAATATGTGTCCATATATTGCAGCATAAAAAGGTCCTGTATGGTCCTTTAAATTATAGAGAAATTTCACAATGAACCATATGAAGCCAAGGAAAAACAATAATGACAATAATTCTTCTCTGCTCCAGAGTTGAAATAAAAATGTAACTTTAATACCATGTGCCAAATTAGCTTTCTCATATTCAGCTCCAACACGTTGAATTTTGAGTTCAGGAGTCTTCATCTGTGGACATATTTAAAAATCCAAAAGACAACCAACCTTATGCTAATATCATTACCTTGCCAATATTGTTTTGTCCAATTATGTTTTGTAGAGTGCTTAATGTGGTTGGGAAAAAAAATCTGTCTGCAATAATTGGTCCGGATTTAATCCACTAAACAATATAATTTTTTTTTGCCTTTTCATGCAAAAAAGTTTGAGCTATTTTTTTTTCTGTTGATCTTTGATCACCCCTTCTCTATGTTGCCTTCTGACATATTTATTTTCCTGTTCCATCTTTTTCTCAACTTTTTATACAACTAACATGTAAAACACTGGTCCTGGATGACTTCTCCCATTTTGATTTCTCCCATTCATGAATAGTGTTAAAATTGGTCATCTTTAATTGTTTTTAACCAGAGGTTCTGCGTAAAGATATCTATAGATGGCAAAGGGCTACTGGCCATGCATGCATCAGCTGGTGAATAATCTTTCTAAGAAAAGTTAATTTTATAAACATGCACATTCCATCCTGGATGATCATTCACAAATAACATATACACGGTCGGAATTTCCGATGAAAAAAGTCGGACGGAATTTTTTCATCGGATATTCCGACCGTGTGTGTGCCCCATTGAACTTTTTCCGTTAGAAAATTCTGACGGAGTTATAAAGAGAACATGTTCTCTTTTTTTCCGCCGAAAAAAATTTATATCGGAAATTCCATTTGTCTGTATGGAACTCAGAGGGAGAAAAAAACATGCATGCTCAGAATCAAGTCGACGCATGCTCGGAAGCATTTAACTTCATTTTTCTCAGCTCGTCATAGTGTTATACGTCACCGCATTCTTGAGGGTCGGAATTTGGTGTGACAGTGTGTATGCAAGACAGCTTGAGCGGAATTCCGTCAGAAAAATCAGTCAGAGTTTCTCCTGACGGAAAATCCGATCGCGTGTACAAGGCATTAGAGTTTGCTTGGCTAAACTTGGTCAGAACATGTTGGGAAGGCCCTGCAGGAAGACAAGTATTCCATGATTTAACTGAAAACATTGTGATCAGACAAACATTTTCTTATATTTGTCAATACCTCAAGGTAGACATATGTCTAATTTTTGCTTTTTTTTGAACTGTCAGTCAAATTAAAACTGTTATTACCCTCGGGATTATGAAGTTTTGTTGCGCCTTCACATACATATGTAGTACCCTCCTAAATAAGTGCTAGGATTAGTTAGTTTTAGTGCCGACTCATTGGAGCTGTGTGTGTATTTGTTAGGAAAATTTAGCTAGCATCACTGTAACCAGTGTAGCTGTAATTATTGTGTTGTGGGTAAATTTAGTTGTGCTCACTGTAGCCAGTGCAGCTGCCTCTGATTAATTAGGTCAGTTGTGCTTTTTCAGCTACTGCTAGTTTGACTGCTCCCTCTGCCTTCCAAAAAGCAGTAGAATCCTCTTGAACATAGATGTGGAGTTATGCAGATGTCAGTATGAATATTTATGCAGCCCTGGCCAATCCCATGGAGCAGGGCCCCGAAGGCTTCTGGGAGTCTATATACATTTTCTGAGACACTGAGCTTCTGGGTCTTTTTCTGCAGATGATTAGTCCAGCGTGAAGCACGTTGTCATGTGCTTGCTGTTTGTGAGGTCTCAGGTGGGTGACCTTAGTTGGAAGGAGGCAACCAGCTTTCCCTGGACATTTTTTGAGTACAGACTGCTGTGAGAGATCTTAGAGACTTTTGGGCTGCTGCCACACCTCTTGTGCTAGAGAGTAAGCTTGGCTGGTGTCCTAAAGAGCACAGTCTATCTGATTCCTTGTTGCTCTAATGAAGGATGTCTGTATTTAACTGTAGTTACTACTAATCCAAGTCCACAGATTGCTAAAGGAATGACTTCTGTTTGAGCTTTTCATAAAGGAGTTTATTGTCCTCAGTTTGTACATAGTTCTGTTTTTAGAGTATCCCACTCAATTCCCTTAACCCTATCCAAGTTACTCCAAAAATAAAAACAACAAAAACAACACCCCTATACTGGCCATTGAGGAAAAAAATTAGTTTGTTCTTGTGCCTTGCTGTGGGGCATTCCACTGGGAAAGAACCTGGGCAAATTTCCAGCGGCTCCTTCTGAAGTAAGCGCTTCACATATCCAAGATTAAAGATGGGAAACGCAAAGAAAATACAGCGGGTACGGAAAGTATTCAGACCCCCTTAAATTTTTCATTCTTTGTTATATTGCAGCCATTTGCTAAAATCATTTAAGTTTTAGCCTGCGTATTTCGGGATTTCTTGCTGACACGCCAATTTGGGATAATCCCCATTTGGCGGAAGTATTCAAACTGGACGGCTTCCAATCTTGGAGACAGGCTGGTATTTGCAATATTGCTCAACTGTACTCTTTAAACGTTCTTAAATCATTTCAGGACTTACAGATTGAACTTAACCTCCCTAGACACCAATTTTACAGATACCTCCAGGTCCGCCATGCTTTGCAGGCCTAGGGTCAGATTTCTGTCCTCCTACTTTCCAGTCACTCCCTGATTAATGACGTCTTTTTTGGTCAGGAAAAAAAAGGCTTAATATCCCATATTTATTCAAGTCTACTGTCGACCGTACAAGACTCAGCGACTTTACCGTGTAGAAGGGGCTGGACAGAAGACCTGGGGGTCATCGATAGTGAAACTTGGGACACATGCTTACAAGCAGGTCCGCTCACGTCGGTTTCACAGTCGCACAGACTGTCTCACTTGTTTTTACTGCATAGGGCCTACCGCACGCCCATACAATTGTTTCGCTGGGGAAGAAGAGACTCTTCTCTATGCCCTAAACAATGCGGGGGGGGGGGTCGCTCATTCATCTGATGTGGCGCTGTCCCAAGTTACACCGGTATTGGGGTGATGTTACGGAAGTTATTTCCTCGGTTTATCAGGTTGGGGTCCCTTTGGACCCCCTAATCTGCATACTGGGTGTAGTCGATGAAGAAATATACCCCCATCCAACTAACATTGCAGTGATCAGACTATTATATTTAGCACGTAAGTTGTTGGCTAGGCTTTGGATCTCTCCACGTGTCCCGACCAGAAAACAATGGATTGAGCAGGTTATTTTTTCCTTATATGGGAGCACCTTACATATCAGCATAGGAATGCTGCCCGGAAATTTTATTCCATATGGCAGCCCTGGCTGGAGACCCCTGGGTTAGCGCCCCCACGCTTGATTTTGACTCGGTTGCTACAAGTTTAAAAGGCACATCTATTCATGGTGGAGATTTCACTCTATTTGGAATACACATCAAATGGGTACTGCAATTTGGGTACCAGTTTTTGGTTTTACGGTGGGTACGGGTTCAAAGCGATAGGCAGACTGTGGGACATAGAGTTTAGGATGTGGCCCGTTGGCCTTCAGTTTGGCCGTATTGGGGGGGGGGGGTCGCACTTGCCCGCCCGGTGCTGCGTACCTTTTCTTTTCTCGTTACTGGTGAATAGGTAATACTTTTGGTGCCACTGTTTATTGTTTATCCAATGTACACATGCTTCAATGATGTACTAATTCTGTTTTGTTCTTTGAACTATGGTATGTAACTTGTGTTCTGTATTTTCTTTTTGGCACAATAAAACATTTATCTGATAAAAAAAAAATCATTTAAGTTCATTTTTTTCCTCATTAATGTACACACAGCACCCCATATTGACAGAAAAACACAGAATTGTTGACATGTTTGCAGATTTATTAAAAAAGAAAAACTGAAATATCACATGGTCCAAAGTATTCAGACCCTTTGCTCAGTATTTAGTAGAAGAACCCTTTTGATCTAATACAGCCATGAGTATTTTTGGGAAAGATGCAACAAGTTTTTCACACCTGGATTTGGGGATCCTCTGCCATTCCTCCTTGCAGATCCTCTCCAGTTCTGTCAGGTTGGATGGTAAACGTTGGTGGACAGCCATTTTTAGGTCTCTCCAGAGATGCTCACTTGGGTTTAAGTCAGGGCTCTGGCTGGGCCATTCAAGAACAGTCACGGAGTTGTTGTGAAACCACTCCTTCGTTATTTTAGCTGTGTGCTTAGGGTCATTGTCTTGTCGGAAGGTAAACCTTCAGCCCAGTCTGAGGTCCTGAGCACTCTGGAGAGTTTTCATCCAGGATATCCCTGTACTTGGCCGCATTCATCTTTCCCTCGATTGCAACCAGTCGTCCTGTCCCTGCAGCTGAAAAACACCCCCACAGCATGATGCTGCCAACACTATGCTTCACTGTTGGGACTGTATTGGACAGGTGATGAGCAGTGCCTGGTTTTCTCCACACATACCGCTTAGAATTAAGGCCAAAAAGTTCTATCTTGGTCTCATCGGACCAGAGAATCTTATTTCTCACCATCTTGAAGTCCTTCAGGTGTTTTTTTAGCAAACTCCATGCAGGCTTTCATGTGTCTTGCACTGAGGAGAGGCTTCCGTCGGGCCACTCTGCCATAAAGCCTTGACTGGTGGAGGGCTGCAGTGATGGTTGACTTTCTACAACTTTCTCCCATCTCCCGACTGCATCTCTGGAGCTCAGCCACAGTGATATTTGGGTTCTTCTTTACCTCTCTCACCAAGGCTCTTCTCCCCCGATAGCTCAGTTTGGCCGGACGGCCAGCTCTAGGAAGGGTCCTGGTCGTCCCAAACGTCTTCCATTTAAGGATTATGGAGGCCACTGTGGTCTTAGAAACCTTAAAGCGGAAGTAAACCCATCGATTTAACAGTTTCAAAAAGCAGTTACATTCCCGGCATGCCAGGAATGTGAACTGTCACATTGGTTGTGCTCTCAACCAAGCTGTCAAACCATCCAATGGCTGGTGTCATAACTGATCACATGTGCAGCATCATGGCAGTTGAAGATTAAACAGAGGCCAAGATGGCAGCTTCCTTGCCTTAAAATGATAGGAGGGTTTACTTCCACTTTAAGTGCAGCAGAATTTTTTAGTAACCTTGGCCAGATCTGTGCCTTGCCACAATTTTGTCTCTGAGCTCTTCAGGCAGTTCCTTTGACCTCATGATTCTCATTTGCTCTGACATGCACTGTGAGCTGCAAGGTCTTATATAGACAGGTGTGTGTCTTTCCTAATCAAGTCCAATCAGTATAATCAAACACAGCTGGACTCAAATGAAGGTGTAGAACCATCTCAAGGATGATCAGAAGAAATGGACAGCACCTAAGTTAAATATATGAGTGTCACAGCAAAGGGTCTGAATACTTAGGACCATGTGATATTTCAGTTTTTCTTTTCTAATAAATCTGCAAAAATGGCAACAATTCTGTGTTTTTCTGTCAATATGAGGTGTTGTGTGTATATTAATGAGGAAAAAAAATGAACTTACCGTATTATTCTCACCATAAGACGCACCTGACCATAAGACGCACCTAGGTTTTAGAAAAGGAAAACAAGAAAAAATATATTCTGAACCAAATGGTGTACTAAAATATTTTCCAGTGCCCATGAAATGCAGCCTGACCATTGCCATAGTAAATGCAGCCTGACCATTGCCATAGTAAACGCAGCCTGACCATTGCCATAGTAAACGCAGCCTGACCATTGCCACAGTAAACGCAGAGTGACCATTCCACAGTAAACGCAGAGTGACCATGCCACAGTAAACGCAGAGTGACCATGCCACAGTAAATGCAGAGTGACCATGCCACAGTAAATGCAGAGTGACCATTGCCACAGTAAACACAGAGTGACCATTGCCACAGTAAATGCAGAGTGACAGTGTGGCTCCCTCTCTGGCGGTGTGGGTACAGCGTGGCTTTCTGGCGGTGCGGGTACAGTGTGGCTCCCTGCTGGTGCAGGGTACAGCGTGGTTCTCTGGCGGTGCAGGGTACAGCGCGGCTCTCTGGCGGTGCGGGGTACAGCGCGGCTCTCTGGCGGTGCGGGGTACAGCCCGGCTCTCTGGTGGTGCGGGGTACAGCGTGGCTCTCTGGTGGTGTTCTCTTTTGCTCCTCTAACACCACCTCCCTCCCCTCCAGCAGAGTGCTTGCATGCTGGGGGAACTGGTGCCAGAACTCTGCAGTGACTTAATTTCCCATGATGCCCCCAGTGTCTTCTGATTGGCCCTCTGCTGTGGCCAATCATGGGGAGGGAAACAGCGGGCAGGAAGCTGGGTGGCGGCCCAGCAAATCCAATTAGAGCCACTCTCTCTTTCTCTTCGGCTTACGGAAAGGAAAGGGGGCGGCGGGGGATATACAGACAGCCCGCAGCTCTCCTCTCTCCGTCACAGCGCCGCTGCTCTATCTGCCAGAGAACTCGGCAGCGGCGCTGTGACAGGGAGAGGAGAGCTGCGGGCTGTCTGTATATCCCCCGCCGCCCCTTTCCCTTTCTGTAAGCCAAAGGGAGAAAAGAAAGAGAGAGCGGCTCTCGTTGGATTCGCCACAGGAGCGATGAGAGCGGATGGCAGGGGCAGTGCCAGCGACGGCGGGGGCGGGCCTGTCATATATTCGGACTATAAGACGCAGGGACATTTTCCCCTATATTTCTGGGGGAAAAAAGTGCGTCTTATAGTCCGAAAAATACGGCAAATGATTTTAGCAAATGGCTGCAATATAACAAAGAGTGAAAAATTTAAGGGGGTCTGAATACTTTCCATACCCACTGTACATGTCCAAGCTAAATTTTTATGCAATAAACTGTTGAATTGGGATTTTCTCTCATCCTTCGAGCCCACAATCTCAATGGACCCTGTTGTTAGTCATGACAGGATATAAATTTGTTCAACGTTGGCCTTCCAGGAGATTGAAAATGCCAATAGCATCTGTGTATTCACTATCTGGAAATAAGAAGGTGAAGACTCTATGGGGTTGATTTACTAAAGGCAACTAGATTGTGCACTTTGCAAAGTACAGTTGCATTTTGCAAGTGCAGTTGCTCCAGAGCTTAGAAAATGAGTTAAAGCTTCACTTGCAAGGAAAAGAAAAAAATAAACATCCTTTTTGCTCGCACATGATTGGATGATGGAAGTCAGCAGAGATTCTACTCATTTACTAAGCATTGGAGCAATTGCTCTTGTAGTATATAGTCTCAGTCTATTTGAATTTAGTAAATCAACTCCAGAGTTGGGGATTATTAGAGTTAGGCCGAACACCCCCCGGTTCCGTTTGTACCAGAACTCCCGAACATGTAAAAGGTTCAGACCCGAATGGCGAACCCTAATAAAGTCTAAGGGACCTGGGGGCGCATGCGCGACATCCACGGGACCGGCCGCATGACTGAGTAGCTCCGCACTACTCCAACCATTTAGCCTGCTTCCCGGGGCCAGAAGTGCACAATTTTCGACACAAATACTCTTTATCACCCCCGGACCGCGTTGTGCATGCCTGCAAAGCAGAAAAAGGGAAACAAGACCGCTCAGAGGTCCCTGACCACATATCTGCTGAGGAACCAGGTACGCTACATCATGTCCCAAGATGGCGCCGACGGCCCTGCTTCTCCCTCACTGCAGGCCTCACAAGATTCGCAGGACACCGTTACTTCTGCTCTGGAAGCTGCACATGAAAGTGAGTACCCCCCCCCCCTGACCAAAGCGGACCTGGACAGGAGCTTAGAGTCCATCTATAGCAAGATTGCCACTAAATTCCAAACGGAGCTGCACAAGAGCACTAATACACTGACGCAAGAGATCTCAGCCCTGGGCACCCGCACAGATCGCTTAGAGACTATGCACGATGAGCTCAATATTGCCCATAATGATCTCTCCAGAGAGTTTGAATCCCTCAATGCCACGGTCATTCAGCTACAAACCCAAGTAGAAGACCTCGACAATCGAAATCGAAGGCACAATCTACGCATTAGGGGGATCCCTGAGACCACCACGGATCTTATTCCTGCCATACATAAGCTGTTTAACTCCCTCCTGCCTGACCGTGAGGTAGAAGCGTTCAAATGCGACCGCATTCATAGGGCTTTACGCCCCAAGCCCCCCCCTGATAAACCCCCTAGGGACATTGTCCTATGTCTGAAAGACTTTCTTATAAAAGAAGAGATCCTTAGGGCCGCCCGCAACTCCCATTCTATCTCCTTAGACGGCTCCCCTGTTCAAATCTACCCGGACATCTCTCCAGCTACCCTGGATAGACGCCGCGATATGAAGGAGGTCACCACTGTGCTGGCTAAGGCGCACATTCGCTATAGATGGGGTTTCCCCTTCAAGCTTACCATTCCCCATAATGGTACAACTTACACTGCTATAACTTTAGTGGAAGGCCAAGAGATACTGGTCAAATTGGGTCTCTTGGAAGCTGATGCCCTTCCTCGTCAACCCTCTACTCCTAGACCAAAACCCGTTTGGAATACTCCCTCTTCTAGAAGAGATCGCAGACGTCACGGACAAGATGCAAGCCATAATGTCTTTCAACGCTAAAGAATCCTGTCACTTTTGTGAATTCTTCCTGCTGCATATCTTCTGAACACTTATTACACTTTTGGCATCTAGGCGCCCTCTACTGGGCTTTTTTTTGGAACTGCTGTTTTTCTGATGGATCCATATTTCACTTCACTTCAATTGATCTCACTATGCTGACACTCAGCCCAGCCGGATTGATCCGTACATCTTCAACTCTTAATCTCTCTGGGCCCACGTCCAGTCTAACACCCCATGTGCCCTGTTTTCCTTTTTTATTTTTTATTGTCTTTCTCCTTTTTTTTTTTTTTTTTTTAAAAGGAGCTGGGGAAAGGATCCTTAAATTTTGACACAGGACGTTGCTCCCGGGACTTTAGCACTCTTTTTTACTCAAAGATGTTAGTTCCCAGTTCTTTTGATGAGATATTAGATCAAGCCAACACACGCTGGCATGCACATCCCTTTTTTTTTCTTCTCTATTTTGTTGCGGGCTAGTTCGGTTGATGTCGATGCCGTGCTGCCCCACTCCTCTCATATCCCGACCTCCTTTGGAGCTCTGGATATGACTCGGGGAGTTAAGGGTGCTTTTGCCCCTTACAAGGTTTACCTCAATGTTTCAGGTTTTTGCTACTTGCAACCTGACCCATTGTTTGCCCAGCATATGTTTGCATTGCTGGCACTATGTTTAGATGCTTTTTATGCTCTATCACTTTTTTTGTTTTTTCTATATAGGATGTTGGAGCACTTTAGAAGTATTTTCTATTACTATGTACTTGAAGCGGTTTACTACCCTCAGCTCTCCCAGACTGACGACCCCCCAGTGACGGATGATATTGACACGGTTATCTCAGGGTCCCTAGACCCCCCAGGTGAGCCCATGACACTCCTCATGCACAAATGGTGATTACATGCATTACACATAACGTCCAGGGCTTCAACTCCCCTCACAAGCGGAAAAAAGCCTTCACGACCTATAAAAAGCTAGGGGCGCAAATCCTGTTATTACAAGAAACCCATTTTGCTACTGACAGACACCCAATTTTCTTTCATGGCTCATATAAGCAAGCCTTTTACACTCTACACGACTCTAAAAGTAGGGGGGTAGCCATCTTCCTTCACAATTCATTCCCCATGGAAATTCAGCAGGTCTATAAAGATCCTGAGAGTAGGTTCCTTATTATTAAGGGACTAGTGGCGGGACGTGAACTCACGATCGCTAACGTTTACGCTCCTAATGTTGCACAGGCCACCTTTTTCTCGACCTTCTTTAGGACACTTGAGAAGTATTCCTCGACTCATATGTTTGTTGGGGGAGATTTCAATCTAGTGGCACACCCACAGTTAGACAGAAGCACCTCCTCCCGACTGAACCTAGCATTTCCTAAATCCCTGACTAGAAACCTGCAAACTCTCCAGTTATCCGATGCTTGGAGAGCACACAACACAGGTGCAAAGGACTTCACCTTTTACTCACACCCCCACAACTCCTTTGCCAGATTGGACTACATTTTCTGCACACCCATCATTCTGGCCAACTCCACGCAGTCGATGATCCATCTCTGCCCCTGGTCCGACCATAATATGGTCTCCTTTTCAACAACCCTCTTAGGTCTATCTGATACGCCCTATACATGGAGACTTAATGACTCCCTTTTAACTGACCCAATCATACGACAGGAAGTATCCAACGCTATTCAGGAATACTTCACGATTAATGCCACCCCGGACATCTCCCCTAGCACTCTATGGATGGCCCATAAGGCAGTATTACGAGGTCACCTTATTAGCATTGCATCACGTAAGAATAAAGAAAGATGGCAGCAAATTTACAAGCTGACCACAGAACTGGACCGCCTGCATAAGGCCCAAATAGGCAACCCGTCGAGTACCAACGCACGACTGGTGGCGCAAAAGAGACTAGACCTGGATACTCTGTTATCAGCTAAGACCGAAAAAGCATTGAGGTGGTCCAAAGCAAACTTTCTCCTTCACAGCAACACAGCATCTGCTATGTTTGCGCGCAAATTAAATCATACACTACGTCCACCTCATGTGTACAAGATCCGTAACTCCTCAGGCAGAATAGTCTCTCACCCTAAAGAAGTCCTTGACGTATTTGAGGAGTTTTACTCCAAGCTCCTTTCTAGCCCTCCATCGGGTCCTTCTCCACCCTCCTGGGACTGGCTGTCCTCACTTCCCCTTCCCACTTTGTCCGATGTACAAGTTGACTCCCTTAACGCCCCCTTCACAGAAGAAGAACTGCTGGGCGTTGTCAAATCCCTGAAACGCTCTGTAGCCCCAGGCCCAGATGGTTTCACTGCTAGCTACTATAAAAATTATGCCCCTATACTACTCCCACGTCTCACTAGCATGTTCAACAAAATACTTGCGGGGGAACAGTTCCCCTCGGAAATGACCCTAGCCAACATGTCTCTCATACCCAAACCTCTCAAGGACCACTCCCTCCCCCAAAACTATAGGCCGATTTCGGTCATTAATAATGACCTTAAAATTTTTAGTCGAGCCCTAGCTGACAGACTAGCCGCTATCATTGAAACACTAACCTCTCCTGACCAATCGGGTTTCATACCCAATAGACTCATCACAGACAATATTCGTTTGACACTTGATGTTCTCCAAGACGCTAATATATGTAAGAAACACGTCCTCCTTCTTAGCTTGGATATTAATAAGGCGTTCGACAGCGTTTTATGGCCTTATTTATTTGCTGTGCTTCAAAGGCTTGGTTTTCGGGATGAGTTTTTGTTGGGGGTCCAGGCCCTTTACCATCACCCTCAAACTAGAATCAAAATTCCAGGTTGCAGCTCAGAGTTTTTTACACTGGGCAGGGGCACCCGGCAGGGATGTCCACTTTCGCCTCTATTATTCGCCCTGGCCCTGGAGCCCCTTGCCACCGCAATTAAACAACACCCCGATATATCCGGATACCCCATGGCTTCCACCACATCTCATCTCTGTATGTATGCAGATGATGTCATGTTATTTCTAACCCAACCCCAAATTTCCCTGCCCAATCTATTCACCCTGTTGTCCCTATTCGCATCCATCTCTGGGCTCACAGTTAACATGTCCAAATCCACAGCACTACCAATCAATATTCCCCCGGCTCAGTGTGGGACTCTCCAGGGCTCCTTCCCCCTGCAATGGTCTACTGACAAAATACCATATTTAGGCATCTATATCACACCACATTGGTCCTCCATTTTTGCTGCAAATTATCCGGCATGTGTGTCCCGTCTCCGTAGCCTGCTTAAGCTGTGGAGCACCTACCACATATCGTTCCTCGGGAGAGTCACGGCGATCAAAATGACCCTCCTACCTAAACTCCTATTTTTATTTAGAGCCCTTCCATTCATGATCCCTAAAGCTTTTATAGATAGGCTACAACAAGATATCCACAAATTTATCTGGCAGAACAAACGGCCGAGATTCTCCAGACACGTTGTGTTCATCCCACAAACACTTGGGGGGCTAGGCCTGCCAAATCTTTGGCTCTATTTCCTTGCGGCTCGCTTCTCCCAGATAGCACAATGGAACATCCCTGACTCTAATGTACCCTGGGTAGAATTTGAATCACATGCCATCGCTCCGTACAGGCTCTCTAGTCTACTTTGGTCCCCTTCTAAAGTGGCCCATGAAATTATGTCTCTTAACACCCTAGTTGCTCACTCCCTTACCCTATGGTACAGATACAAACATAAACTAGGCCTGGTGTCCCACGCTCCCCGAGGCGCCTCCTTTGTAGGAGAGCCCTTATTTACTTTGGCCTTTAAAAACTCTGAGGGATTCTCTTGGTGGATTTCTAACTCCATGGTCACATTGGGGGACTTACAGATGGGCAACTCTTTTGCTTCATTTGACCAATTACGCACACATAAACAAATCCCACTTAGAGAACACTTCCGTTATCTGCAAATTAGACACTTTTATCTTTCCCACTTCGCCCTCTCCCCAGCAGCCCCCTCTACCACGTATGAACACATGTGCCGTGACTCCCCCAGGGGAAAGGGGCTTATCTCTACCCTCTACAGATCAGCAATTAATACACTGTTTCCTGGGGAGGTCCCATATAAACATAAATGGGAGGCTGACTGCAACAAACTTTTTGACTCAGATGACTGGGACACTATGCTGACTAACCTTCGCAAAGCGTCTAAATCCCTAGCGGTCAGAGAAACAGCGTATAAAATACTTACCAGGTGGTACTATACACCATCTAGACTTCATTCTATTTTTCCGGGTACCTCTGACCTATGCTTCAGAGGCTGTCCCCTGCCTGGGACCTTTCTGCATGTGTTCTGGGACTGTGATAATCTGTCCCACATTTGGACCAAGGTGACGGCTATAGCAACGGCTCTATCAGGTGCTCCAATACATCTTACGGCCTCTATGTGCCTCCTGGGAGCATCTATCCCGGGTATGCTTCCCTCTGAGGAAGGCCTTATCCACACAATTTGCTTGGCCGCTCTATGGGCCATTGCCCTACATTGGAAGTCCCCTACTGTCCCTATCTCCTCCGTCCTCCATAGGATGGACTCTATTATGATAATGGAAAGGATTCTCTACACACTAAATGATAGGATGCCCCTATTTGACCGTAGGTGGGATCCCTGGACCTCCCAAAGACATATTTTATTGCCACAATCTTAGCTATGGACGCAAACTCCCCAACAGCTTTAGTCTGTGGGAGAAGGATAATCCCCCTCACTGGTTTACCTCACCTCACGTAGACAACTATGTCCCCTGTAGATCCTCTACAAACCGACTTCGGCTTCTCTCAGATGCTTCAACGTCACCTTTTTTATTTTTCTTATATATATAGATTTTTTTTTTTGTTGCTTGTTGATTTCTCTCTATTTCGTTTCTTGTCACTGCGTTGACATTTATGTTTGCAGTCTAACTGGTACTATGTGATACGCAGAGTTTTTTTATGTGTATGTATTATTTTCTTGCCTTTTCTATAAATAAAAAACGTTTGTAATAAAAAAAAAGTCTAAGGGACCTGAACTTGAAAAATGTAAGGCTTATATGCAAGTTATTGGCCATACTAAAGGGTATGGAGGCCCAGGTACTGCACCAATGCAATTGGTCCCCTTAGTCTGCGTGTAAAGTGACACAACTGTACTGTGTATGAAACCTGATGCAGCAAAACTGACATTTATTAAGAAAACAAAAATTACATTTAAATTTCCAGCAATACAATACCATTGCCCCAACCATACCAGGCCACATGCCTTCAACATGGGGGGTGCTTTGGGGCAAGGTGGCTCTGCCCCAAAGGGCCTTTTATGGATTGGAGTGGAGCCCCACGCTTTTTTTTTTTTGATTTTTTTATTGCCAGCAATGTTCTTTTTTTCATTCAGCTGTCAGCGAGGAAGCCCATTGACAGCTGATGACTCATCCATTGCTAAGGATGCCACAGCCAGCTTCCCGGCCCGCTCCTTAACAACCAGTTATTCACTGTGCCCTGATTGGGCAAAGCTCAACAAGATGACTAATTATTAGATGTATCACATTTTCATGTGTTACACCACAGTCCCAATGCAGATGCTAATCTGTAGAGGGCAAAGAGACCCTGATATTATCCTTTCTCGTGTAAATATCATAGAGCGGCTACACAGGCAGATCCATTGAGAAACTGGGGATTTTGGTAGATCATAAGTTCAATAATAGCATGCAATGCCAAGCTACGGTTTCCAAAGCGAGCAAGGTCATTTCATGTGTGAAGAGAGGTATAGACTTCAGAGAGAGAGATATAATTTTGCTCCTGCACTTTTCCAAGAGAGACTAGAGTAGCTGAATTAAGAAGAAGGTGTACAGTGGGAACATGGGGCGATTGGGTAAATGAGTTGGAGTGGAACAAAACCAAGGTTGTAGATACAGAAAGTGCACTTCATTGAAGTAGAAAAGCAAATAGATCGCACAACTCAATGAAAAATTCACACATAGGCAAAGCCCAAGTAAGGCAATGATGTAAGAAAAATGGTACAGAGTCCAAGGCAAATACTCAAGACAATAAGGTGGCAAAAAGATGCAGGCAGGAATGACCAGGTTTACCATTAGGCACTAGGTTTATGTCTTTTCTGGGGAGTTGATCCTACAGGAGGACTATTGCTTTGGATGCAATATGCCTACAAACTCCAATAATGAAAACCTGACCCTGCAAACTGGTAAGTAGTGATAAATACTGAACTTAGCAAAAAGCTTGCATGGTCAATCATCTATCCATTCAAAGTGATCTTTCTACCTACCAAGCAAGTTTAAACACGTCATATTGTGTCCATATAAACCACTCAAATACAAACTGGTTAGAATATACTTGACCTGATGTACTGATCAGTTTGGATGCAAGGATACTATCAGATGGCTTATATTGTTTTTTGTTTTTTTATGTTTTTGTTTTCATGTGCAAAAAAGCTTGATCCAACTGCTTTGCTGATTACCTCAGATAATCCTTTATATTAGATGAATATAAAACAAGAACCACATGCTTGTTCAATGCACATCCCTGATGGTGGCTGTACATTGGGACAAACTTGGAAAAAGTGAGAAATTGAAAACTTTGCACAAATTTCTATTTACCCTTCATGATAAAATCCTTGTTTGCCTGTCCAGCTGTAAGAAGAAAAAAACAAGGATAAATAAATTGACTTTATAGTTCAGGCTCAGTTATAAAGGGAAACTGTTGATATAGAAAATGGTAACTTCCATTAATGACTTTTAAATGTGCATAGGTGCATGCCTCCAGGGTTGTCAGTATTATCCTGGTAATTTTCTCGCCAAGTAGTGAAAGTGTAACGTAACAGCCCTAAAGTATATAATCAAAACCAAGTCACAAATGACAACTTCCATATTTGTTCCTTTTAAAATGAGGGTGGTAGTGATGTATTGTGCATGATTCCTGGCTCAATGTTTCTGGTCAGGACGAGGTTTGAATCTCTCTACTGGCATGAGGCCTTCATACATTTTTCCTTTATGTACACCCAAACCATAAAACCAAAAATGAAATAATTCAATAAATCATTTCAGCAAGTTGTATCCACAGTCGCTTCCTTTTCTATGGTGAAATGCTTACTCAGTTCAGCTGCAAAGTTGTCACCATTTTCTACACTCCTGAGTTGGTCTACAAACAGCTGTACCAACACATGGTGCGCTGGACATTCTGCTGTAGTCACCAGAGTAAAGCTGTGAGGCTCAATTGCTGCTGGAGCGTGCACATATCCACAAGACATTCATACAAAGGTTTATATGATGTGCACAGTGCAGAGAGAGAAAAATCGAAAAACAATTTGAGGGAAAATATATGTAGCGGCCTCACCCCGCTCCCTTGTTTTATCGGTTGTATGGCTGTTGTCTAGGGGTACCTGGGAGAGAGAGATGATACACACCACGGCCCATGTCCTCCGTAACTGAGAGGTGAAGGCCAGAAGATTGGGCCTTTGTGTAGGTGTCCTAGAGTCAAGTCCAGTCCTTCGTCCCTGACTCCTTTGCTTTAGTAACCCAAGTTCCACACAGTGAATAGGTACAACTCAGTTTTATTCTTCTTGCCAAGCAATAAAACAATCTTTCTCCTTTGGAAAATGGGGACAGATCGAGGCACAATCCTTTCCCTTCTTGCTGCTGCCCACTGTGCTGTCACCAGTGGTGAATAGTCACTGCCACTGACTAGGTAATATAGAACGTGGATTACCTTCACTTACTTTGCCCCTGTCAGAGGAAGAAATCCGTCCAAGGGAGAAATGGAGGCCTCTCTGTCACCAGCGATGCTGCGCCGGACTCTTCGGAGAAGTTACTGCGCACCAGTCCTCACGAACTCAGACACGGGCACCCAAGGAGTTAGGGCCCCCTCGGATTCCTCCACCCTCGCGGAGCTCAGTTGAAGGTACTGAGCCCCAGGCATCCACCATAGTACCTCACGCCAGGCTAAAGGTGCCTGGGATGGACTCCATCTCCGCTCCGGCTAGGCCAAGGGCGCCTAGGCCCGGAACACCGGAACGTCAGCACCCAAGCTAAAGGTGCCTGGGTGCGGCTGCGTCCTCCGACTCTCTCCCCGAAATCAGGGCGTCCGCCCCTTTTATGACCTCTCCCTTTGCGCCACAGCGGGTTCCCCGCCCCGCTGTACCAGCTCCAGGGGAGGACAAAAAGGCACAGTTTGCGGTGCGAGTTCAGCTTCGGCCCAAGGCAACAACGCCACCTGTAGGCCCCAAGGAACTCCACACCACCAGAGTCCTCCAAGAACCAGAAAAGGGTCTCGGATCTCCTAGCAATTGGTGCATCTGGGTTACACAACCACCCAGATGCCTTCCCCAAATTCAATTACCCGCTACATATATATAAAAAATATTGCAATCATATTTTACTTATGCTACTCTGCAAAATGAAGTATCATTTTGTAGGAGTTTACTTCTTCTTTAACGTGCAACAAATATTCATAGGGACATGTCACATCTAAGCTAAACACATCTGCATCATGCCATTTGTGATCTGTTTATGGCCAGTTAATTTTTGCTGTAACTATGCTGTCAGGTTATTGTTGCATTCACATTGCAAAGCAGTAAGCAATGATTTCTGATTTTGCTGAGTTATGTATCCCTTGCATTTATTACAGGAGGGTTATCTATTGCATGGCATGAACTTTATATTATCATGCAAACATATGGAAATGTGACAAAAAGTTTTAAATCTTTATTATTTGCACATTTCTACTACTAATAATAATAATATTACTAATAATAATAAAAAAAAATACTTCTACTGTCAGACTGCACAAGATGAAATGATGTAGAGTTTATATACATGACTGCAGTATTACCCTTATCAGGCTTGGGATAAAACAGTCTAGGAGACAAAAGAGAACGGAGGATCATTTTAAAGGTCTTCTCAGGGCTCATCCAGCACAAGTGTTTTATCCATTCTTCATTTGTTTGATTCCAAACTCAGACCTTTTAAAAAGTCACCTCCCAGCATCCCATCAAAGGGAAGGCTTGAACTGGCCTGTTTACATAGAGGGTAAATGTATTCAAGTCAGAGATGTTGGATTAAAAGAAGAAAGGAAAGTGAAATTAAAGCCTTTAAACTGCACATGAAAGCCAACCAATCTGTTCAACTTCCAACCATTTGCACTTTATGAATAAAGGTCAGTCTAGCATTAGTACCCAAATGTTAATGTTCCTATGAAAGTTTAAGCTGCTTTAACAGCTGAACAAGTGAAAGTGAGACTCCAAGGGAGGGGGTGCTAATGGGTGTTTAGATACACCTCTCCGTCCTGTCCAAAATAGGAAACAATTATCTGCTAAGATAAAAGGTACAATAATAAGATAAACTAATGGAAATCCTATTCACTTAATACCATCCTTGAGCTGTATACAATAGACTTGACCAAGCCTCTTTGCAACTGTTTGGTTTTTCCTTTGCTGCACACATCTTTGTGAGACAAAGTGAACATTTTCTATTTCACTGCTAAACAAATTACATTTTCCGCAGCTATTGGGAAGACAACATGGTGGCTTACTGGCCATCAAGCCTTCCTTGCAGCTTTAGATTGGTTTAATTTCAGCTTGAGGGACTCCCATTATGTGGGTTGTTCTGTTTCCTCAACCAACCCAAAAAATATTAATTGGTTAACTGGTGCTGTAGAACTATCCCTTTCTACTCACCAGGCTCAAATGCAGAGCTCTCTGTCTCCTTTTCCCACACGTCCCTGGTTCTTGAGCACACCCAAGGGATAAACATTCCTCTGTGTTCCTCCCTCAGCTGAGAGGAGGCCACACCTGATGTGGCAGAAGTAGTTGAGCAAGTGGTCTGCAGCCAGCTGAGAAGCCCTCTACTGTTAGAACTGGAGTTAGGGTGAACTGGGCCAGATCCTAAGTGAAGGATCACGCCAGTACTGCATGATGATGATGATGGGTTTTTCAGTGCATTTCTCTAGTGGTAGTTTGCACATTTTTGATGTGTTTTTCATGTTTCATGTGTTTTTTGTAGGAGAAGGGAACTGGATTGTATACACAAAACTCTGGCGAAAATGGAAAATGCACTAAAAACGTTTGTAAATGTGTTTTACATATGTTTTACGTGTGTTTTTGGTGGGTTCCCATTAAAGTCTTTAGGGGAAAAAACATTCTGCACTGCACCAAAAGAAGTGCCTGTAACTTCTCAAAAAAAGCTGCTCTACATTGATGTGAATGGGCACCATAGGTAATAATGTAATTTAAACTGTTGTGCAGTGCAACAGAAAATGCAGGAGAAAACACGCTAGTGTAAATGGGTGTTAATAACGCACAGCTTGATCAAAATAATCCTGTGGTGGCTGCATCCTGCTCTTCCTCTATTATTTCCAAGATCCCCAGCAGAAGGTGTGGATCCTAACAATGTTACACAGCCTAGTGGTCCATGCTTTCACTGTGCAGCCCTGTGAACTAACATACATTCATGTGTCTGAAGACAGAGACTTGTGACCTCATATCCAGGGAGATTGAACCAAACGTCAACCCCTTTGGTTATCCCAGGGATGTAACGCCAGGAGACCTCCTGTAGACTTTTTATAGGATGAATTTGAATGGTCTGCAAATTTGGCAGGGACAGCAAGTTCCAGCATGGTGGAGTATAGCAGCGTGCCCTTTGCTAACCATGCCTAGCTGCAGGCACCAGCACTTTTGACTAATTTTCCCACAACTGCTGCTTCCTCCCCCAGCAGCTTAGAGAGACTACACCTGATGCAGCAAAGGTAGCTGGGATCTGCAACCAGGTGAAAAGCACTCCACTGGCATGTGGGCATCCGGACAAACCTAATACAATGCAGCGTCACCAAAAGATCCAGCTACTGTGGCGAAGCCTTCCCCAATTGCTACCAGAGTACTACAGATTGAGTGGAGTGGCGCTTTGTCCTGGGGTCTTGGAATCCCTCCAGCTGTTCGCCTGTGTTACCAGAACCACCCAGACTTCACTATGAGGGGTTGTGTCTATGAGGATAATTGCAAGTAGCTGTGTTATGTACTGTTTTAATAAAGTAGTCATTCTTACTCTCACTCTCTGTTGTTATAGAGTCTTATTTTGACTATGCTATGCAGCCAAGTTACCCTGATTGAATAACAGAGACATTGCTGTAAAGAGTCAATATTTGTGCAGCATTCATATGTTTGTCACCTCATGTATATGAGTAGCTTAAGAGAACACTATTACTCTTTATAGGTTTATTAAACAACAGTTAAAGCCACATTATTAACACTGATCATGATGTTTCATTTATAAACAACAGTCAAATAGACAAAACAACATTACTGTGAAATCTATTAGACTTCCTTCTAGGATACATCCTGGAATAAATCCTTTTTGAGACATACAGTAGGTGTTCATTGTAAATTGAAGACATATTTGCAAGACAGAACTGGGTGGGGGCTGAGGGTCATTTGCCCCTGCCCCTTCAGGCCAGTACTAATAGGGTAAATTGGGTTGATGGCCCTGACTGGAGATAACTCACTTTTCAGCCATTGATCAAAGCAGCGCCTACAGCCAGTGACATATGCTAGGCACTATCTAACTCGCTGCTCCCTGCTCAGACCTGAAATCCCAGCATTTGTCAAGGATAAGTGTTCCAGCATAAAATCCATTCAGGGCTCATGTGATCAAATGCCAAAGGTACCAAATAAATTGATACTGGAAGATGTGAAAAGTTGTTTTACAATAAACCATGTTTTTTAGGAACACGCACCTTTGACAATCACACTGATAATTATGGCACCGTGGCACACTTTGCAAGGTACACTTTCTTCAGTCCACAGAAATCTGTCCCTCCCAGGGACTAGGCCAGATGATTGTGTTTGAACCCCTGGGCCTAAGATTCTCGGTTCTTCTTTGCATATATACCATATACTAGGCAGTATTATTTTTAATCATATAAAAATTATTGCCTGATTAGTTTCATGGGAATACTTGACTGTCGAGGAGCCTAAAGAACTGATGAACAAACCAACATAAGTGAGCTGTTTAATATGACTTACTGCAATGAAAATTAATGTTTATGGAATTTAACATAACTGTACATAACTGTAGATATCTGAGTACAAATAGCTTTTATAGAATTATAGTTTGCTGTACTAAATGACTTCCTGTTGAGTAAGCCAAATTAACAATTTTCAGGTCATTTTTTAGTTTTGCCTATATATAAAATGTGTGATTATTTGTAACAATACATAGTTACATAGTTACATAGTAAGTAAGGTTGAATAAAGACACCAGTCCATCCTGAGTGAGAGCGTGTCTACAATTCTCCCTATCCCTGTACATAGTGTCTCATTATATTATTATTTATTTAAGGTACCCATATAGCGCCATCAATCTATGCAGCGCTCCACACACACATCACACACCCACATCGGTCCCTACCCTCAAGGAGCCAACAATCCAAGGCCCCCAACTCACACCCACATACTAGGGCCAGTTTTGAACAGAAGCCAATTAACCTGCCAGCATGTCTTTGGAGTGTGGGAGGAAACTGGAGTACCCGGAGGAAACCCACGCAGGCACAGGGAGAACATACAAACTCCAGGCAGGTAGTGTCGTGGTTGGGACTCGAACCAACGACCCTTTTTACTGTCGTTGGTTTGAGTCCTACCCACTCGAACCAACGACAGTAAAAAGGTGAGAGTGCTACCCACTACACCACTGTGCCGTAGCACTCTCATGACTTTTGGCTGTACAGAAAATGTCAACAATACATTAGAAAAGTTCTTTTCAAGTATTGTAGACTTTACATATACTTTGTGAAGGTTCACTGAAGGCATTGCTTTTTGAATTGTATTTATTTTCAAAAGTATTATTATTTTTATTAATAATAATAATAATATAATAATAATATTATTATTGAAGGGATTAACAAACAGAACATATAACCCATGTAAGGAACTCACAGAGTATGTGTAAGTGTGTTACTTATTTTAAGCACCAGTTTGTATGTTTTAACATAACATATACCTTTTTTAAATAAAGTTTTTAATTTTTCAAGTTTTTCTTTGTTTCTTATACGTGACTCAAGTATTTATGTAACTAGATACACAGCTTCAGTGCAGAAATTTGTATAAAGCGATTGCATTGCTTCAATGTTTGCCCATCCTACATTTTATGGATTCAACAAGTGAGGTGAGTTTAGTGTTAATTAAAAATTATTGTAAGTTTTGAACGAAACGTTTAATATTCCTCAAATAAATAAATGCAAGGTCATTGGGGTTGATTTACCAAAGGAGTAGAGTAAAGAGTAAAAAGAGTTAAAAGTCTAGAAAATACTGTGAACCTGTGTTTATTTTAAACACCCAATGGGGTCAAAGGGAGAAAAAAAAATCTTGCACATGATTTTATGATTGAATAAGTGAACACACTTTTACATTATTTGCTAAGCCAAGTAAACATTAATTTTTGAAAGTGAACAGTTTCTGCTCATTTAGTAAATCAATTACTTCATTCTTCATTCTTTAAACGTTTAAATAATTATTTTAAAGACTTCATTCTTTAAACATTTGCATAGCTGTTAAAAACTTATATACAAGGCTCCATATTTTAACTTTTCATAGGAAGTATTGTTTTCCCTTTAAGTGTAGCTGGCCAATTCCACTGGACAATTAAATACAGTGTAACAGTAAAATGTATGTGTAGATTAGCTTCATCCATTTATTGAAAAACTGTACATCATTTTATCAAGGATCATTTTCCAGCCTAAAGGAAGCAAAACTCACTATTTCCAAAAGTGGGATTCAGTTTTCCCATCTATCATTTCATTTCTCACGCTTCAACTTCCCATTTTGAAAGTTCATAAAAGTAAAATTAGAAGACGTGATCACAAAAAAAAATCACGTGCAGGAATTATAACAACAGAACTTAATTTACACATGACTGGATATTTTTAGTGAGCAGAGGATCACTTCATTTACCTAACCTCAGGTCCTTAGCACTAATATATGCAAATATGTGTAGTCTATAAAAATACATGCCTTAGTAATTGTACCACTGTGAAAAGGTATGCCAAAAACTGATGAAAAGAGTCTAATGTTAAACAATGTGAAACAATAAAAATAATTCTACGTTAATCTTTAAGTTTGTTTATTTCTATCACCTAAATCTCATTTCCTTTACTTTATTTCCTATCTATATTTAGCGATTGAGAAAATATCTTAGCTGAACTTTTAACCCCTTTTTTCTCAAAACTTTATCTTTTGCTGTTTTCATAGTACAATATTTAGATGTTCTTCATGATTAATAATAGAGAGATGTATGACTAGCCATCCACAGGGTCAATGGAAATGTACACAAAAGGTTGCATTTATTATGCACATAAAACACATGAGGCTAATGCTGTCTTTTGAAGGAAAATCCACTTCTGAGGCTTATATCATTCTTGTTTCCTTTCATCAGAAATAAAAAGTGAATTTGACCATTTCTTGTGCAGAAAGAAAATGCCACATTTGCTTCACAGAAAAGCTTGCAAATCCCCACCATTTACCAAATTAAACTAATTGAAAGCACTAGCAAAAGCCACATCTGTAGGCTGACGTTTGTCCCTGCCTTTCACTTTCAGCTCTAGAAGCTGTTTTCATTTCATTGATCCCTGAATAGTCATGCCTGTCAGGAAGCCATATCAACCATTATCATTCTAATTTTACTGGCTTTCTTGGTCCCTAATCTAATTTGCAATGATGCTTAAGCATTTCGCAAGGCTGCAGCACTTTCTTCAGAATTTCAACAAGAGCATTAAACCCCCAGTTTACATTAATGAAGTGCACATTTAGTTAGGGGAGAGCGTATATGGAGGGTCCTTCAAGCATAGGTTTTATGACATGATGGGCTCTTGAGGTACATACATATATGATTTTTATATCGCTAGAGTCTAAAGATAAAAAATAATATTTTTTATGTATATGCAATATATTTTTTATGCTATATACTGTATTTATTATAAATGTTTATTCACATTGAGAAAAAGAGAGAGAGAGTGTTAGTTAGTATATATATATATATGTATATATATATACATATATATATATATTAGCCATGTAGAATAGCTTTTAAATGGACTATGTCAGTATGTATTACCTTTTGTACCCCCACCCCCTCTCTTTAGAATGTGAGCTCTACGAGCAGGGCCCTCCTGTACCTTCTGTATTGAACTGTACTGTAATTGTGCTGTCCCCCCTCTACATTGTAAAGCGTTGCGTAAACTGTTGGCGCTATATAAATCGTGTATAATAATATGTATAGATCACGTGAACATGCAACAGGTCACTTCTTAAGGTAACCTATTTCTAAAAAGCAGTGGCAGGATTTATGCTACTACAACAGAGTTAAGGGCTCCAACTCTTTGTAACTTGCTTGCAGCATTCTGCAAACTTTCCACTGTGGATTGCTCATGGAAAAAATAAATAAAGGTCTGAATTGATTCAGTATGCCCTACACCTGAGATCTTTCCAGGCATGTGACAGTGGGGTTTATTTACAAAACCTGGAGAGTGCAAAATCTGGTGCAGCTGTACATGGTGACAAATCAGCTTCCAACTTCAACTTGTTCAGCAAGCTGATTGTATTCTATGCAGAGTTGCACCAGATACTGCACTCTCCAGTTTTAGTAAATCCACCCAATAGTGACTTATTTTTAACCCCTGAATGGCTATTCTTTCAGTTGGCTTAACCCCTTAAGCATCAGACGGATTTTACAACCTAAAACCAAGCTTTAGCCAAAACATTGTAGTTTTGAACTTAAACCAATGGGTAGGACCGCTATCTGGGTTACATATTGGATGTGTTCCCATTAAGGAGAATAAGTAAACTTTTAAAATTTTCTGTTCTTTTTGCACCTGTTACCTGGGCAGTTAGTCATAGCACATTACTTTAAAGAGATATAGACAGTAATAAATACAAAATTTAAAAAAACTGACAAAGTTTCTGACTCTTTCCTAAATTGCTATATTTTTATTTATTTTTTGCTATGCATCCCTTTACAGAAAGTGAGGGGAAATATCACATTTTGGAGACAAAAATTTACATGGGCTTTCATATGGTTTATATAGTGTTTTTTGAAACATCATTAGAATGTGCTATTTATTAGATTTGCATTACTAAAGGAGAATAGGCAATTAAGGCTCACTTTCATTAAGCCTGGTGCATACTATTTGTTTTTTTCCTTTCAACCCAGCGGGTTGAAAGAAAAAAAACCTATCAGCGGTCGGAGCCACTTTACTAATGATCCAACGTTAGTACATCCATCTCCCCCACTGAGCTGTTGTGTTCTGACAGCGGGACGCCCCCCCACCCGCCAGAACATTCCGATCAGCGCTCTCAGCCATTGACTGAGAGCGCTGATCAGGAGTCGGTCGGCTGCTGGTTTTCCAGCCTTACACACAAGCCTAGTGTGGGACGGTTTTTATTTAACAGGCTGATGCCATCCGGCATTTGGCCCATGTGTACAGGGCTTTAGTAAAGAACGGTAATCAAAAAAGAGTTTGTCCTACCTGTAAATGGATGATTGTATTGACATGTTTTTTTTTTCATCACAGGCAGGGCTTTATTTAAGTATTGTATTGATTGTATAATTTTGCTGTTTTATTAATTCATTAAGAAAAGAATGGAAAATGGAATTAATATTTTTTTGTTTCATAGTTTGATCATGTTTCTAGGATTCGTATCCGTGCCCTCACATGAACATCAAACCTAAATACGAATTTCAACCTTATATTAACCTTACCTCTATCCCTAGTCCTGACTTTAATACTAGAACTAAGTGTAACTCTCATCCTAGTTGTACCTGTAGGTTTACTCTATTCCTAATCCTAACACTAGCTATGAGTGTAGATCGCAGACTAGATCTAACTGTAGCTTAAGCATAGTCCCAAATCCCAACATTAGCTCTTACTACTACTATGTGTATGGTAACTTTACCAATTGGTTTTAATTAAACAACTCAACTTTTAGGAATAATTAAGTAAACATAGGTTTTCTAAGTTGGGGTCAGTAATTATGTCCTTTCAGGAAATTAATGAAAATCCAGTATAATTATAATGTACAAATTAGTAAAATGTATGTTTACTATTTCGCTCATGAGTGGTGTTCCCTAAGTGATTAGTGAATCATAGCAACCAGTTAAAAAAGTATCCCCCAAAATTACAAATTTAGTTTTGGGTACAAAAGATGATAGGTACCTTTTCTGCCTCCCTGTTTAGGCTTTCCATCTTATTATCCTACTGCTTTTTCCAATACTCATGGCCATAATTAAATAACCGTCCCCAATTGTACGTATTCAAAGATCAAAATTAATGGACACTGGGCTGCTGAACTGGGCTAAAGATTGTCAAAGCGACATTTATTTAAAGTATTTAAAGTGGAACTGCAAAGCTAACTATCACAATGCACCAAAGGCAGAATTAAAAGACTGGCTAGGTATGTGAAAGCAAGTGTTTTCAGTAGCATCCCTTCAATATATATATATATATATATATATAAATATATATATATATATATATATATATATATATATATATATATATATTGCATAAGTGAAAGATGAATGTTATTTTGAATAGGGTCACTTTTCATTGTGTATTGCTTCCTGTAACAGCACTAAATTTGTTGCAGTTCTGTGTGCTGAATACAAGTGAACTGAATAAGCATTTACATACAAATGTTAATGATATGTATATTGAAAGTGTTCTCATGCATTCCCTTTTAAAAAGTATTTACATGCTCATGTGGGTAAGACAATCAATATGAAGCATTATAAGGGAACTTATGCAAGAGTCACTAGATTGGATCTCATTTTCTAAAAGAAGCAAATATGTTCATATTAGCTGGATGATTAAAAATATGATATTACTTTAGCTTTTCAATATCTTGAGGAATATTTAATGGATATTTAATGCAGAAGAGTTTTCAGTACGGATCTTTGGTATTCTATTCTTAAAGTGCTACTCCAATGTGAATGGATTAAATCAATGATCATTTTTTTTTATACCAGGCTTTTAATTTCCTAAGTGCAAAAGCTGCCACCCAGACCATTTATTAACATTTGCATAATAGCTTACTGTACATTGCAATGGCACCGTTTTGCATTAACTGCATTATCACGATCCATAAGCTTGATTATTCATAAAAGCTGCTGTAAAATGTGTATCTAAAGAAAGTTTATACTTTTTTTTAAATTTGTTTCGTGAGATTTATGAAGTCCAAAAAAGGGTTTTATGCAGTGTGAAATAACCTATCTTTATTACACACAATTGTAAATATATTAATGGAAGTATGTATTCTGTATTCTCATGTAGGGGTCATCTTAACCAGCTGTGAAACAAAACATCATATTTGTTTTTAGGCAATGAGACATTGATAGGAACAAAATGCTAAAATCTTTGCAGTACAAAGTATTTTAGTTAGCATTTACTAAATCTGTGAAACAGTGTCTATAGCCTGCAGTTGACAGTCTGATGTCTTAAACCTTTGGCAATATAGGGCTTTTTTTTTTTTTCATGGTTCCATAATTTAAAGCACAGAAATATGTTTTCAAAGATGCAAATTATTTGGATTATCCTAATTATTTGATTTCTGTATGTAGAGTAACAGCAGGAGGTTCATTAATCACTGGTTGGGCTGTATATTTTAAGACCATAAGATTTAGTGATACCAAGATGAGGAAGAAAATACTTAATAAATTGCAAGCATTGGTCTACACATGGGGTACTGATAAAGATCTGTGTACTCAAGAGGATAAGACAGATTGCTAGCAGATGATGGCCTCGTGCTTGGATAGATGGCACGAGAGATGCAAATGTATCTAAATGAACAAAGCCCACAAAAGAACTGAGCATGCTATTGACAGTGTATTATACTATTTACTATTCATAATACTGCAAAGCAGCAGTGTGATTCTGAACCAACAATTTGACAGTTAAATATATTATTTTTCTTAAAATGTTGTTAGATGAATGAATGTTAGATGCATGAATGCTGAAATGTTTCAAGAGTTCACTTTACAGGAGCTCCCAAAGTATCTGCCAGGTATTGTAGGTACCTCATACATAATCATGTTAAAATATTGAGTTATGGAATTGCTTTAATATCTATGTTATCGACTTAATATTTATGGTGTTAAACATGTTCTGTGTAACCCAATTAATAAATATTTAACAGTTTTGTCAGTGGCAAAATTATGTTTTAATAGAACATTTAAGTATTGTTAACAGTCAAATCATTAAAATAGCTGCATCTGTAGTGGCCCACTGTGCTGTTATATTATCTTTAGTCAATGGGCATCTGATTAACAAACAGATAAAGAAATTTACATATTCATTTTGTTTTTACTTCTTACAAAAACCAGTTCTACTTTTTACTTTACTTTATCATCAATCTTTTAAAAAATACTGACAACAAAAGACATTGAAACAGGTTGTTTAAATGAGGTGCCTGACATATGGTGAGTTTTTTTAATTCACAAGCTGTTGCACACTGTCATAATGAATGATGTGACACAAGTGGGTAGGGTCTGTATACTGAATACAGACAAGGGCGCTCTGGACATGCTCAATGGAAGGACAGTTGAGTTAAGTATATTAGGAAGGCATTTAGGGGCTTATTTTTGTAGAGGCATAATTTTCTCTTTCCCAGTGAACCAATGCACAAGCTTGGGTGCGTCAACTGAACACTGGATTCCAGGCCCAGCACAGAGTAGTCCTTTTGTAAATCAACCCATAGTATTTTTACAACACCATTTTCAATTTGCAAATATACAGCAATAACAAGCAGCACCGTTTTTGAACTTTTTTTGCCTTAAACAGAGAGCATCTGTACATAGTAAGAGGTATTCCCCTCTTAAACCTGGTACTATCGATGAGAATATTGGATAAATGATCGTCCGTTTTATTTATTTTTGCATGCTAGTTTCATATGGAAAACTAATAGGTTACTAGATTTACGGAAATTCCTGTAAGACAGAATACAACTTCCTGTGAAGATGTAATGTATCGTATTGCATTGTAATGTATTCTTTCATTTCAGAGAATGCTTGGTCTTGGGCCCCTTCAGATAATTTTGCATGCACTGTCATGATCGGCTCACGAAAGCTGTGTACTAATGATCGGATTATCGGACGATTGCTCAGAAATCAAAATTTTTCATACGATTTTCTCATTGTGTGTACTAGGCATTATGGACAGTTGGACAGATTCCCCCCACCTGCTGCTTTGGTAATAATTCTAACATTTTAACTTTCCTATAATTTTTTTATACCAGTAACAAAGGTAAAAACAGGGTGGGTAAATCTCCCGAGTGGGTACACAGACAGCAATAACTAATTGACAAAGATTATATTACTTCTCTTCTCCATTCAAAACAAACAAAAACTTTTGACTATAAAATAAGTTTCAACTAGCTATGACTAATTGGCATACCTAAAGCATTTTTCTATATTTTATAATGGATATATAAGGATTTTATTTGGTACGCTTAGGCCCCTTTCACACTAGCGGACCGTATGTCCGCTTTTTCATCCATCCGTTTACGGATGAAAAAGGGACATACATTGGTCCCTATGTGATCGCGGGTATCAGCGGATGAACATCCGATCTCCTCCGTGTCCGCAATCCCCCGATTCTGCAGACGGAGGAAAATCCTATTTTTCTATCCGTCTGCAGAGCGGATAGGATGAACACGGACAGACGGTCCGTGTTCATCCGATCCCCCCATGAGAGCGGAGATCTGACAGGGCGGTCCCTGCACAGTGTACAGGGACCGCCCTGTCATCCGCCGGCTCAGCGGGGATCAGCGGAGCGATCCCCGCTGAGCAAGCGGAGGTTCACGGGGCGGATCCTCACAGATCTGTCCCGTGTGAAAGGGGCCTTAAGAATAATCATTTTTTGTTTTTTTATTTATATCTGACAATCACACTATCAAACAAAGGCACACTGCCACTGTCAGGGTGCAGTGTCACCTTTAGTGCCCTCTGCAGGCTTATTTTGTCAGTGAAGCCTATAGCCTGCATGGCATCACTAGGTCATAGCTGACAGAGTGGGGATTGTCAGTGGAGACTAAAACTGTCAATGACAGCTGAGATTAAGGGCAACCATCTATGCAAGTTGTCAGCGGGTGGCTCTCAAATGGAGAATATACATAAATATATTCTCAGGATAGAGCATCATGCTTAGGGACATTATATAGGTACTTCGGACTGCCATATTTACTAACTGCATAAGCAGACTGTGCTTGGCACTTTTTCCAATGCTACACAACATTTGTACTGTCATTAACCTGTCTTGTACAAATATTTCATATGATGTGGTTAAGCAGTGGGTGCGGGAGAGAGGGAGCCGCTCAGGTGTGGGAATCCCTGAAAATACCTCCTCCCAGCAGCCAAGGGTGCAGGCAAATGCAATTGCAATCAAAAGGAAAAGAAAGTGACTTCTGGAAGCAGCACTCCGATTAAAAAGCCTTTATTCCAAAAGGTTCAGGAAACAAAACACACTGCACGACACAGCAAACTGATCACATCTGGCTAACGCGTTTCACACTATTGTAGTGCTTACTCATAGCCAGTAAGCACTACAATAGTGTGAAACGTGTTAGCCAGATGTGATCAGTTTGCTGTGTCGTGCAGTGTGTTTTGTTTCCTGAACCTTTTGGAATAAAGGCTTTTTAATCGGAGTGCTGCTTCCAGTAGTCACTTTCTTTTCCTTTTAAGCAGTGGGTGCACTGCCAGTAGTGATGTGTACACAAGCTACCCACAATTTTTTCATTATGAATTGAAGTACAAAAGTCCAGAAAAAGAATGGAATAATGTTGAAAGATAAACTAAACTGTAGATCTGGCTAACAAGAATTCAGTTTTGAATCTGATAATTACAGGGAAGTCATTTCCCAAAGGGAGAGGTGAGATGGGGTATGATTGCAGTGGTCTGTAAATGCAGAACATTTTTGTCATGGAAAAGGATATAATTGTTTTCAAGCACTAACTCAAAAATCACATAACTTCTCTGCTCCAGTGTCTCCTTGATCATAATACACCTGCTATGCAGTTTGCAGCATTTATTGCTTTTTATACACCTCTGCTAGGGATGAGTGTTGGGTTTGAGTCGAAGCTGTGTTCTATACAAGGATTTACGAATGAGTGAACTAAATAGACAGATTTAAATGGTTTGCTAGCTAGAAACTTTATCTGCTGCTGTAGTCAAAAGTCATTCATGTTTGCCTAATTACATTGTTTCTGTATGAGTAACAATGGGTAATATGTACCCCTTACTCATTCATGTGGGGATCCAGATATGTGGGGCTCTTCTTATTCTAAACGGGGCTTTCAGATTCTGATAAGTCCCCCCTTAGACCCCCATATCCAATGGACCACAGATGTGGGGATGAGGCCCTTATCCCCATTAACATGGGGACACAGTGCCTTGCCAGGGGGGCTTTCCTGGAAAGGCACCTTTCAGATGTTGAGGGCATAGGATCTACTATTGTTCAGGGGGTGGATGCATGCAGTACCCCCTTACTCATTGAGTAAGAATTAAAAAATGCCTTTTGTCACTCATTCACAAATAATTGCAATGTAAATAAAACATGCAAAGTATTTTAAAAAAATGCCCCATGGTCTACATCCATTGTCAATCACATTGTCCAGCACCGAGGATGTTCTCCTGCCAGACTCCAATTGCAAAGGACATTTCCTCGTCCGGCAGCTAAATGTAAACAAAGGGGTCAAGAATGCTGGCTAATGTCTTTGACCATATGGATTTTGGTGAGGACCTAACAGTTTTTCCCTGAGGTCCCCCTCTAAATCCATACCAGACCTTTATGAATTTCCAATTTTTTACAAACAAAACAAGACTGTCAGGGAAATGTCTTTATCTTTTTAAATATCACTCAACATTCAGATGTTTAACATTTCTCAAGCATGTTATTTATTGGATTTTTTTCCTTTTTTTATTGATGATGATATCACCTGTGATGTATTTCAATTATCTTTCAAACCTGGCCTGTTAGTGGGTCCTGAGGACAGGGGTTGATAGCCACTGCTGTAGGGAAAACTGCTAAATGTGATGAACAATCCTCTTCCCAGTCCTCATCCATTATATCTGGGTATATGGACTGCCTCTTACATTTAACCAACCGTGGTGTGAGCAGGAGTAAAATTTCATATACCAAGTGCTGGAACAATACTGTCAGAGCACATTCATGGTGGTGATGCTAGTCCAAGACAGACTAAGTATGTGCCCTCCAAAAGAAAAGGAGGATGGTAGCGGAGAGGGCAAAGGAACAAAGGGATTTCAGAATAATTCTGGGAGTGGCAGTCATTTGATTTGTTTTTCTGCTGGCTATTGTTGGGGCCCTTTCAGAGTGTTGCTGCACTTAACGAAGGTCCCAGTCAACCTGCATGCAGTATAGGAACAGTGTAGGTTTAATTATATGGCTGCTGTCTCAAACGACATCTCCCAGAATTCTGGAGAATGGTGCAGCATGACCTCATTATCTCAGTAAAGGACGAGAAGAATAAAAGGCAATGTCTCTTGCTCCGTATTGCTGTAGCTTAGCACCTGGCTACAACTAAGTTTTATGTTAGACTGCAGTAAAGCCAGGAATCCACAGGGCTTCAGTCTTGCTTACTACACAGTAACTGCTGTGACCAATCATCTCAGTGATATATTAAGCTTCTGGACTTCTTCCCAAATGTTGAAGGCTTAGAGGGAGCTACTGAGTTATTGTTTTTAACACTATAAGATCAAGACTCGAAAGTATACTTTCAGGGGCCTTTACAATGGACAATCAAAACTCACCAGTCAGCCATTTCTGAGGAATGAGCAATCCTGAAACTGCGAGACCTGAGGCTGTTTCTGTAACCTGTCATCTGCTATCGGTTAAGTAAATGTTATTTTTCATTTTATTTTGTATGTGTTACATCACTAGTATTAGATCCAGAGACTGCAATTTTAATATATATATATATATATATATATATTTATATATAAAAAAATATCCTATGCGGTCATTGTGAATACATTTTCACAGAACAATGCCAGACAAATTGAATGTCATTGAGGTCTGATGATTAAATTAAGAGTCTACAGGGTCTATTAACCAGTAAAATAAAAAAAATGTGTGAATCTTGAGTGAAAGTAGTGTGAATCTTATGTTAAAGCATTGATAAATGAAACCCTTCATTTCATATTGCTACTAAGGACTAATTTGGGAAGAGGACATGGCCAAGTTTGACTTTTGCAAGCAAAGTCAAAGAATGCATGTAACTTAGGATGTATTTATTAATGGATTTACTGATCCTTTTGCAGTTTTGACTGAATATAACCTCTGCCTTCACATCAGCATTGATTTATTAAATTAGTAGAGTTCAGACTTGTCACTTGGCAGTAAATGTTCATTTTGAAAGTGTATATTCACTTTGCAAAGTGAATGAATATGGTGAACCTGTGTTCTTTTTAAACATGTGGCGAGAGAAAAAAAAGACTTCTACTAGCACATGATTGGTTGATTGTTGTGAACACCTCTTTTTTTACTAATCTCAGTAAACGTTTACTTTGGAAAGTGATCATTTATGTTACTAAGGGAACAGTTAACTGTTCCTATAGTAAATCAACCCCTACTTTTTCACTATTTGTCTATAAGAAATTTGTCTTAAAAAAAAATAACTTTAAAGATATTATTTTATAATTAGAAATGTTTTGCATTACTAATAGAATAAAATTCATTCATGCAGATTACATTTATTGATAAAATAAAAGCTAATGGTACTGCCTGAAAATGTAACAAAATGATGAAGTTAGATAAATGGTTGATTTTACAAACTTTCTGTACTGCATAAAGTGACCTGTTCCAAAAAAATTTCATATTTTCAAAAACGATCTTGCATTGAATTAGAAATACACTGCCCAAGTCTGAGCTGGACTATCAAAACTGCTGTGCTGAGTTTGTTTACATGAGCTGCGGTGTAGGGAATATCCCAGCCCACTGCTGATTGGTTTCAAATAAAAACACAATTTTAAAGCCTTGATAGAAATGAGATCAGCAGATGTCTGATCTCATCTCGATCCAAATTATCAATTCACATATTTTTTTAATCCAATCAGCTATGAGCTGGGTTTTTCTCCACCCTGCAGCACACATAAAAAAGGAGTCAGGATGCTGATGATGTCAGTGCCTTTATATGGACACATTTCCATATTTTTTACCACTTCAGCCCCGGAAGGTTTTGCCCCCTTCATGACCAGGCCATTTTTTGCGATACGGCACTGCCTTTAACTCACAATTGTGTGGTCGTGCGACGCTGTACTCAAATAAAATTGATGTCCTTTTTTTACCACATATAGAGCTTTTCTTTGGTGGTATTTGATCACCTCTGCGGTTTTTATTTTTTGTGCTATAAACATAAAAAAAATAAGTGACAAGTTTGAAAAAAACAACAATATTTTTTACTTTCTACTATAATACGTATAATATAATACATATCCAATAATAATTTAAAAAAAATCGAATTTCTTCATCAATTTAGGCCATAATGTATTCAGCTACATATTTTTGATAAAAAAATCCCAATATGTTTTTATTGATTGGTTTGCGCAAATGTTATAGCATCTGCAAACAATGGGATATTTTTATGGAATTCATTTTTTTATTTTGTTTACTAGTAATGGCGGTGATAAGCGATTTTTTAGCGGGACTGCGACATTGCGTCGGAAAAATTGGACACCTAACTGTCACTTTTGTCACTTTTTTGGGGACCAGTGACACTAATACAGTGATCAGTGCTAAAATGATGCACTGTTACTGTACTAATGACACTGCCAGGGAAGGGGTTAACACCAGGGATGATCTAAGGGTTAATGGTGTCCCTAGGGGGTGCTTTCTAACTGTGTGGGGGGTGGTTTGACCTGGAAAAGAAAGAAATCTCTCTCTTTCCCTCTGACAGAACGACGATCTGCCTTGTTTACATAGGCAGATCGCTTGCCGGCAAACATCGGGCCCTCAGGACCCATTGATTGACTCCCCCTCTGACCAATCAGTGCGCGGTTGTGCCTCCGGCGACGCATGCACCCCCCAGAGCTACTGCATGGAACAACGTACAGGTACGTTGTTTCGTGCAGCCGGGATTCCTTGCTGCAGTAAATGTAACTGGTTAAACAGTCTCATAGCGTATGCTGAGTTGTCTAGGACCACTTTTAGATTTTCTGATCTTTGTGGCTTTGAGTTGATAGATCTAACTAAACAATCAATGAATCTGTGTTGGGATGGTTCCTTTATCAGCAATTTATGTTATTTTAATAAAAGCAATACTTGTTTTACTTACTTTTCTACTTTTTAAGTCTAATATTATATAATAAGATAAGAGTTTCAAATCTGTGTTCTATACCAAGGGAAGAGCTATCATTTTGGGTGGTATGCATATACATAAATAAAATAATCGCTTTTCAGTAGAAGTATGGTGGTCTGAAATCTCAGAGCTGAAGTAAAGGGGTTTGGAGAATCCTGACTGGGACAATGGTAAAGTAACAAATAAAAAAAGTTATAAATTCATCTATTTGCTCTTCTCTGACCCTTGTTTCTGCTCCTCTTCACAGCAACTACCCTGGGAAAGACACAATGCTTTGCCTTGTCACAATATTGAGAAAAATTGAAATGGGGAAGAAAGACCACCAGATGCTTTATTGTCTTAGACGTTTCCACATAATTAGCTGGGAATAAAGATCCTCTGCATGGTCCCTTTGCATTGAATGAACTTGGATATTGGGACACAGCAGTGTGTTTTATGATTCACGCTCTGTTATCCAGTGGCTTTTCGAATACTGCCAGCTACTTTATCACTGCCGGCCGAGACTAGCTCCACAACTTAAAATGCAACAATGCAAAGTTAACTGTGCATGACAGATGTCCGTGAAATTGTTTAACACACACTCACTCACATATACATATAGACCACAAAGCTGTCTTTTATTGCATTTTATTGGCCTCCCGCTTGGAATCCTATTCCTAGTACATGTAAATAAAACTTAAACACCCAGATAAATCAGTTCATTGTCTTGTGATATCAATGAATCCATAGCTTGACTTTGGTTATATTGCAACCTGTGAACATTTTTAGTTTGGTGTCTAAACCTTCTGCAAAAATGTAAGAAGTGAATTGTTTATATCTTTGTAATCCATACATTTGACATCAAGAAAATATTGCCTTCTGCAGGGAATTCCTGTTTGACTTTGCATATGCTTTTTCACATATTTATATTATCACCTGTATATACTGTGCAAGCTTCTAGGGCAGAAAGCATTTTGTATTAAGAGAAAAGGAAAAAGGAACAGAAACCTGGCTGAAAATCTTAAGGAATTATTAGGAGTATACCTATTCAACGGTGTCTATTTACAAATGTTTTCACACAAGATTCACATGACTTTCATCCAGGATTTACTAATTTCCTAACTTCCTTGAATCAATTATAAAATATGCAAATATTGACCAATGTGTTAAAATAAATATTCATAACCAGGTAAAATAGGTGATATTCCAGCTGTATCTACCCACCACTGCATACTACCCTGTGCAATTACACAAGCTACATAGGCTGCCTATGCGTATATTGGTTTGCTCTTATTGGCTGAAAAATTTGTATGCCTCTAAGGAAGTGGTACTTTATTTTCAGACATAAATATACAATTAATTCTGCTTGAGAATTATGCTTTAACAAAGCTTTTTCATTTAAGTGGACCTGAACTCAAAAAGTGAAGATTTGCTATTGTAGCGGGTATGTACTTTTTAAATTTGGTGAGGACACCAGTGATGCATAGTTCCCTGCGGCCCAGCAAGTGGCACTGTCAATTTGGGCCGGGGTTGAACCATCGCTGCAGTGCCGTACCCTTTGTGACCTCTCGCAGCGGTTGTACGGCGGGGCGGGGAACCCGCCGTGCTTGCTGGGAGGGGGTATAAAGGGGGCGGACATCTTCGCCACGAGGTTCGAGTCCCGGCCACCTTCAGCCTGAGGGCTGTGGTTGCGGTCGGTGTCCAGGCGGCCTAGGCCTGGACACTTGGAGTTCGTGTTCCATCCCAGACACCTTCAGTCTGGGGTGAGGTACTAAGCCGGAGGCCTGGGGCCCAGTACCTTCCGCTGGGTCCCGCGAGGGAGGGATCGTCCTAGGGGGCCCCGGGAGTGGGGCACCCGAATCCAGAGGCGTAAGGGCCCGGAGGAGGGACTCACCCGAAGACCTGGTGCAGCAGATTGCCAGTGCCGGGTGAACCTCTGGAGACCGCCCGGAGGGATATCTTTCCCGAACAGGAGCCAAGTTCAAAGAGGAAGTTCAGTCCACGTTCAATGACCGGTGGCAGCGGTCCAGCTATTTCAATCAGGTCAGTGGCAAATAAAGGAGTGTTGGACTTTCGACTGGTGTGGGGCTCTATTATTATTATTATTGCCTCCTGCATCTGGCACCGGGGAAAAGAGACTGTTGTTGCGGCCGCCTATGTCTAGAGTGGAGGTGGTCAAGGCACCTCGTCACCCAGACGCCATCTTCCAACCGGGTGAGGGAGACCGGGCCACTATGCCTCCGCTGGCGAGACTTCAGTGTCTTTTCGGCCAAAAAGTTGCTACTGAGTACGGGGGGGAGTACCCGTACTTACCTAAGGAGCTTCTGTATGAAGTGGAAGTCTGCCGGGACCGCTGGTACAACGAATTTGTGTGGACGCACCTTCAGGTCCCACATGCCCGCAGGTACCTTGCGTGTTCCCTCAAAGCCTCTCAGCGGTTCAAGGACTGTAAAGCAGAGTGGATGTTGGGTCGGCACATCCATGCTGACAAAGTGTTGATTCGACAGAAAGAAGGGGAGGATGTTGAATATCACATAGAGACTGTGGATAAGCATTTCAAGCCCTTTGTCTTTCCACATCCCAGATTCTACTTGTAGGAGAAAAGACTCCTTGCCTAGTGCTTTGTTGCTGCTGAACTTTCCGGGGTTGTTTCCCGGGAAAACCCAGTGACTGTACCAGTGTTATGGGTGTTTATGCTCTCTGGAGGAATTGAAGGACTGTTGTCGTTGTTTGTTCTTCATTCTTCCATCCCGCAAAGTGATTATGGACTTTGGGGTAGTTAGAAAAAAAAAAGAGAGAAGAGGATCTTCAACCAGTGCAGTTACCGTGACACTGTCACCAGGTGGCAGTGTTGCGCATCGATATTCACTGTTCACTCACACACTTAGAGAAGGAAAGGGTTTCTCTACGGAGAGGTTCTTTCATTCTTACACAAACATATGTGTCAGGGATATGTGTGTTTAAAGTTCTTTTCCCCTCTGCAGGAGAACATCTCATCAAGACCACTGAGAATGGGGTGGGTCTTAGTCAGGATGGGTGTGAGGGAATGTTGTTGTGAACATGTGATTCTGATAATGTGGTTATGTGTTGTTTGTTTCCTTCCTTCCCCTTTCATGTCAGGTTCAGGCACAACTGTTGGTTGGCTTTCAAAAAAACTTTTTATTTTTTGAAATACATTAGTCGGTCTCTGGATCAGGCTATGATGGCCCTTTTTGGGCATGGTTTGCTCCAGACACTGGGGACTAGTGTCAAATAACAGGGGGCAGAGTGTAGCGGGTATGTACTTTTTAAATTTGGTGAGGACACCAGTGATGCATAGTTCCCTGTGGCCCAGTAGGTGGCACTGTCACTTTGGGCCGGGGTTGAACCATCGCTGCAGTGCCGTACCCTTTGTGACCTCTCGCAGCGGTTGTACGGCGGGGCGGGGAACCCGCCGTGCTTGCTGAGAGGGGGTATAAAGGGGGTGGACATCTTCGCCACGAGGTTCGAGTCCCGGGCACCTTCAGCCTGAGGGCTGTGGTTGCTGTTGGTGTCCAGGCGGCCTAGGCCTGGACACTTGGAGTTTGTGTTCCATCCCAGACACCTTCAGTCTGGGGTGAGGTACTAAGCCGGAGGCCTGGGGCCCAGTACCTTCCGCTGGGTCCTGCAAGGGAGGGATCATCCTAGGGGGCCCCGGGAGTGGGGCACCCAAATCCAGAGGCGTAAGGGACCAGAGGAGGGACTCACCCGAAGACCTGGTGCAGCAGATTGCCAGTGCCGGGTGAACCTCTGGAGACCGCCCGGAGGGATATCTTTCCCGAACAGGGGCCAAGTTCAAAGAGGAAGTTCAGTCCACGTTCAATGACCGGTGGCAGCGGTCCAGCTATTTCAATCAGGTCAGTGGCAAAGACCTGCTAGCAGGGGCCTCAACAGTTCATCCGGTCGGTGGCAGCGACCAAAACTCACGGTCTGTGGCAGAGACCGTGCGCCAGGCCTATTCGCTAGAGAAAAGGAATAGGAGAGTTCAGTTGTGCCTGGGCCTACTCGTTCCCACACCCCCATGTTCGTCTGTTATTGGAAGTTCAACTGATTGTGTTCACCGTTTTGTACGAGAAATAAAGGAGTGTTGGACTTTCGACTGGTGTGGGGCTCTATTATTAGCAGACACGTTTCCATGGAACAACAAGGCTTCGTATGCAGTGGACAGACCCGGGAGGTAAATCAACTAACTTTGCTCAACCCTCTTATACACATGAGGGGAGAGCTTGGCGTAGTGTTCCTGTACTCTCCTCTCCCAGGTACCCATAGACACAAGCCATTCACAATAGGCAAGAGGGAGAGTGAGGTTCCGCTACACTATTTTACAGGAAATATCTACAAATACTAAGTTTGCATAAGCAGTACCTTGAACTCCTACTGAATAATAGCAGAATAATTCCTATACCTTGGCAGTTCTGTTTTGTAGCCTAAAAGTATTAGGCCTCATGAACACCGGATGTTTTTGGATGTTTTTAAAGCAGCTGTTTTTGGCTTCACAGGTTATTTTCTACAGTCAATTAACTCCCCATCATGTTATCCTATGTATCCATGCACACATAGGCTGTTATCAACTGTTTTAGGCTGGGGCATTTTGTAACTGTAAAAAACCCCAGAAACTAGTGGGTTCTGAGGGGAGTTTTTCTGCGGTTTTCCACTGTAAAAACGCTCTAACGTCAAAAAACGCTGATAAACGCTGATAAACGTTCAAAAAAGCGTCTCACCTGCATTTTTTAACGTTTTTGATCCATTAAAAAAATGAAAATCCTGTCTGTCATATGACCTGATCAGGATAACAAGCCGACACGCAGTGCGGCGATTGGTGGTGCGGCATTTCAGTCTGACACACCGCAACTCCGATCTAGGTAAAGAGTCTCTGACGGAGACTCTTTAGCTTGTGATCAGCTGTGTCCAATCACAGCTAATCACAATGTAAACAGGAAAAGCCATGTAGCGGCTTTTCCTCACTCGCATCTGTCAGACGTGAGAAGAGGAGAACCGATCCGCTGCTCCTCTGACAGGGGGGTCTGCGCTGATTGATTATCAGCACAGCCCCCCCCCGAGGATGCCCTCCCAGGACCACCAGGGACGCCCCCAGGACCACCAGGGATGCCCACCACTTGTGACCACCAGGTATGCCACCCATGACCACCAGGGAAGCCAATTAGTGCCCACAATTGATGCCAATCAGTGCCCATCACTAATACCTGCCAGTGCCTTGATGCCCATCAGTGCCATCTATCAGTGTACATCAGTGCCACCCATCAGTGTCCATCAGTGCCACCTTTTAGTGCCCATCCGTACCCATCAGTGCCACCTATCAGTGCCCATCAGTGCCACCTTCCAGTGCCCATTAGTGCCACCTATGAGTGCCCATCAGTGCTGCATATCAGTGCCCATCAGTGCCGCCTATCAGTGCCGCCTTTCAGTGCCCATTATTGCCACCTATGAGTGCTCATCAGTGCTGCATTATAGTGGCCATCAGTGCCACCTCACCGGTGCCACTGCATTGGTGCCACCTTATCAGTGCCCATCAGTAGACTTGTGCACAACGGAAAAATTCGTTCCGTTTCGGTTCGTTTCTTTCCGGTCCTGTTGATTCGTAATCATTCGTAATTTTGCTAGACGGGATTTTTCGTGTTCGGACTCATTCGTATTTTTGCAAGCGACATTTTTCGTTGAATTTTTTGTTGCTTTATAATTCGTACTTTCGGTAGAGTACGTTGTTTTTCGTTGATTCTGGACACAACTCCTACTTTCGTAACTTTTTTTGGGTTCGTACTTTCGGTAGAGTACGTTGTTTTTCGTTGATTCTGGACACAACTCCTACTTTCGTAACTTTTTTTGGGTTCGTTGATTCGTAATTTTCCGTGTCTCTCTCACAACGACGCTGCCTATTATGCCTTGTGCTTCAAATGGATTTGTACTTTTCTAAATACATTGCGGTTATTTGTAACGATTCGAAATCTCGTATTTTACTTTCGTTTTTAACATGCGGCTATAGGCTCCGCCCCTGTACACCATTTTCAGAGGGTTCAGCACGGTGAGGGAGAAGCAGAGAGCAGAGCAGAGTGAGTGTTATTGTGCTTCGAATGGATTCGAAATCTCGTATTTTACTTTCGTTTTTTACATGCGGCTATAACCTCCGCCCCTGTACACCATTTTGAGAGGGAGTTCAGCACGGTGTGGGAGAAACAGAGAGCAGAGCAGAGTGAGTGTTATTGTGCTTCGTATGGATTCGTACATTCGTAACTTTTTCATAACGAATTATGCCGAAGACATTCGGGCATTCGCTATTTGCGGTATAATTTATTTCGGATTCGGTCTTATTCGTAATTGCTTTGTTCGGAAATTCGAATGCTTCCGAATGTCCGAAAGTTGCTAAATTCGGACGAATTTCAATTCGTTACGAAACGAATTGCACAAGCCTACCCATCAGTGTAGTCTCATCTGTGCCCATCAGTGAAGGAGAAAACGTACTTATTTACAAAGTTTTGTAGCAGAAGCAAAAAAAAATATTTTTTTCCCCCCACATTTTTGGTCTTTTTTTATTTGTTTAGCAGAAAATAAAAATCCCAGAGGTGATCAAATACCACCAAAAGAAAGCTCTATTTGTTGGAACTAAATTATAAAAATTTAGCATGGGTACAGTGTAGCATGACCGCGCAATTGTCATATAAAAAGCGACAGTGCTGAAAGCTGAAAATTGGCTTGGGCAGGAAGGGGGGAAGTGCCCTGTATTGAAGTGATTAAAAAACACAGAAAAACGCTAATGCGGAAAAATGCGAGAAACGCTACAAAACGCTAATAAACGCTAAAAAAGCTATTACGAAAACGTTGAAAAACATTAAAAAACTCACTGCAAAGCTACTGACGTTTTTATAACATTATTTTAACGTCCAGTGTGCATGACGCCTTACAATATATCTTCTGTTTGTTAGGCCCAGGTACCTGACTGCTAGTCTTGTGAGATTTAGAGTGAGAATTTATGGTGTCACTATTGTGCTGATTACTGGTTTGCTGGAGAGAAAGCTGTATCTATATAGACATGCAGTGAAAACATCTCCTTGCTTCTGGTTCATAAATTTTATGGAACTATGTCTTCTCCATCTCTCCTGTTGCTTCTTAAATATTGTTTCACCAGTCATCAGATGACCAGTTGTCATGGGGAAGCTTTGACATGAGGAATTTTTAAATGTCTATGTCCATGCTGTCAGGTTTTTCTGCAGTCTGTATCCCAGCCCTATTTGTCTAATTTTGAATTGTTGAACAGTAATGGAGGATAAAGCTTCCAATAAAGACAGAGGAGGTAGCTACTCTTTTCACGTATAATCAGCTGACTTGGTATGTGTTTTTACCAGTGTTCTTGAACAAACTTTACTGCTGCAGTAGGGGTTGAGGTTTAGGTGACACTGTCTGGTCTGGAACACAAAACTGACTTCAATTCATTATAAAACCTTTGTCAGGTAAAACAGTTCCCAAATGTATATTTCAATATTGCATGCACATGCTTCCCTGGAGTTCAGATTCAGATGTATGCTGCAATAGTTAGTGATCAATATACAAATGTTTTACTGCACTTTTTTTTATTAAAGTCTGTTGCATATATTTCACTTAAAGGTTCATTTAAAAACAGTAAATGTGTCTTTCACCAAACATTCTCTAGGAAAGAATCAACCACTGTCATTTAAAACACATGCAATAGGAAGATTTGCCTACAGGGGATGTTTGCTGAATGTCAGATTTGCTGTTTTATAGTATACTATACCCCTTATGCCGCGTACACACGATCGGATTTTCCGTCAGAAAAAACCTTGGATGGTTTTTCCGACAGAATTCCGCTCAAGCTTGGCTTGCATACAAACGGTCACACAAAAGTTTTCTGAACTTTCGACCAACAAGAACGCTGTGACGTACAACACTACGACGAGCTGAGAAAATTAAGTTCAATGCTTCCGAGCTTGCGTCAAATTGTTTCCGAGCATGCGTCAGATTTTCTACATATGATCGGATTTTCCATCCAGATTTGAGAACCAGCTCTCAATCTTTTGCTGGTGGAAATTCCGACAGCAAAAGTCCGATGGAGTATACACACGGTCGGAATTTCCGACCAAAAGCTCACATCGGACTTTTGCTGGCGGAATTTCCGACCGTGTGTACGCGGCATTAGGGTTTTATATAACTCTAACTAGCTTTTTCTCTATTAACGTCACATATTTAGCATACCCATGTAGCGTTACCAATGCTAAATGACAAGTCTCCACCCAGCATTTGTTTGTAAAAAAAGCGGGGGGATCTGTCATTTACACTACCACTGCTAATTGACAGATCAATGATGTCACCTAGGATCCTGATCTCCCACTGGCTTTTTTACGAGCAGAAATGGATCCTGGTTGACATAATTGACCAAAAATGGCCATGACCATAATTGCTCAATGACATCGCCAAGATCCCCGCTGGATTGTTTACTTAGACAACTCAGCAGGGATCTGTCATTTAGCAGTATGGCAGCATCGCCAGTCTGCAGGTCAGCGAGCCAACAATATTGCACAATGCTCATCATGACTGATGTGGATCTGCATCACTGGAGCACACTTACGTTACATTAGATTTACATCATGGGGCATTGTTTTTTTTTTTACAGTGTTTTTTCTTTTTCAAATTATTTTGTGACAAGGGATACTATTGTGCTATTGCCGCTAAATAACAGACATCCAGTTAATGTTTATTTGCAAACATTAGCAGGAGGTTTGGGTGGGAAAACTGGCCAAATATATACAGTTTGTTAGCTTATTTGCTGAACTGTGAACAGTTCTGGTGAACAGTGAACTGGTTTAGGGTCAAACTCATGTTTGACGTGAATCTGAAGGTCATCTCTACTAGCTAGGCTGAAAAAAGACACACCCATTATGTTCACCCAAAAATGAAAAAAAAAAAAGAAGACACCTGGCATCTTTAGAACCTTAAACCTACATTTCATCCAAACATCGGTCTCAGTAATGTGCATGAAAAACCTAATGAATAAAAAAATAAAATAAATAAAAAGTATATTTGAAATATTTTGATTTTGGCCAAAATGTAATACAACCTAGAGGTCATGTGGCTAAATTATCCTTTTAGTTTTTTTTAGGAGGCAGAACAAAAAAATGTACTACGTTTAAATAAACAAAACAAGGTTTAATCGTACCTTTTGAAGAATAAATACGTTTTTGACGTAGGCCGGGTTCACACCGCCGCCGCATGCGGCTCACAGCAGGGGTCTGGTGCGTGCTGGTTCACCGGTTCAGGTCCGATTTCAGCCCGGATTTTGGGCTGAAATCAAACCAAACTGCCCAGGCCAATTTTCAGTGTTCAGTGATTTCACACTTTGAATGACAATGACTTAGTAATGCTTCACTGTACCCAAATTAAAAGTTTTAATTTTTTTTGGACAGATAGAGCTTTCTTTTGGTGGAATTTAATCACCACTGGGTTTTGATTTTTTTTCTATATAAGTAAAAAAACAAAAGACATTTTTGAAAAAAGCACGTTTCTTAGTTTCTGTTATAAAGTTTTGCAAATGGATAATATTTCTTCAGAAATTTGCGCCAAAATGTGTTCTGCCACACTTCTTTGGTAAGAATAACCCTAATCAGTGTATTTTTAGTCTGTGTTAAAGTTATAGAGTCTACAAACTATGATGTATAAAGTGCTCAGCATAAATGAGCACAAGAACAATTTCCAAAATGTTGACAAAACTGAGTTTTATAGAACATTTGTTTAGCTCATTTCATTAACCTCCCTAGCGGTAATCCCGAGCGTGACTCGGGGTTGTTTTTTTATGCTAGGATCGGTAACCCCGAGTCACGCTCCGGGTAGACATTGCAGAGCTCGCAGCGGAGTTTCCTTACCTTCTCCTGGCGATCCAGCGATGATGTCCTCTGCTGTGATCGCCAGCGAGATCTCCGGCGAGTGTCGGCACTTTCGACCCCATCTGACTTCCTAGTTCCGTTCCCTGCGAGCCGCAGCGGCGCAAGGGAGCGGAACTGGGCGGCAAATTCAAAAAGGTAAACACATAGTATAAATACAGTATACTGTAATCTTGCAGATTACAGTACTGTATGTAATAATTACACACCCCCTTTGTCCCTAGTGGTCTGCCCAGTGTCCTGCATGCACTTTTATATAATAAAAATCGTTCTTTCTGCCTGTAAACTGGGGATTGTCCATAGCAACTAAAAAGTGTCCCTTTATGTCAAAAGTGGTTTTAGACCAGCTAGAAAGCAGCGATAATAAATTAGAATCACTCGCAGAATTGAGCGATAGCGATTTGTGGGGAAATTCGTCATCAAACACTAAATCTAATGACAGCGACAATTCTGCAACTGAGCAAATTTCAGTGTTTTTGATTTGATTACATTATTGAATAATTTTTATTAAAATTAGATTACTATTTTTTATAATTATTTATAGTTATTTATTATATTATAATTTATAATTTTGTGTTTCATATTTATCATACCCGGGATGTTTACTAGACTCTGGTTTGCTCAGGTTTAAGTAAGTAATTACTAAGAATCGCAGGCCTATAATACATAACACCAAATTTTCATGCAAAATAATTGTACCGCTTTTGGTACATAATTCCAGAAAGAATCATACCGCCAGGGAGGTTAAAGTAAGGTTAATAATATAACTTAAATTAAAAAACTCAATACTCAAATTAGTTGATGCAAAAATGAATACACACCACAACAAAATCTACTACATCTATAATTTTTAATGACCCTCATGATTTTCAAGGACAGCACCAAGTTTTCTAGGCATGGAATGAACAAGTTGGCGACATATTGCAATATCTATGTTTATCCATTCTTCAAGAACGACCTCTTTTAGAGCCTGGATGCTGGATGGAGTCTGATGCTCAACTTGTCTCTTCAGAATTCCCCATAGGTGTAATGCAACAGTGGCCTTAGATGTGTGTTTTGGATTATTGTCATGGTGGAAAAGTGCAAGACGACCAAGGGCACGGAGTGATGGTAGCACCTTCTCTTTCAATATAGAGCAGTACATCTGTGAATTCATGATACCAAAAATGAAATGCAGCTCCCTGACACTAACAGCACTCATGCAGCCCACAGAAGGACACTGCCACCACCATATTTCACTGTAGGCATCACTCCAGAGTCCCAGTAGTCATCTTCTTTTACAGCATGGGCCCTGGCAAATTCTAGGCGGGCTATTTTGTGCATGGGCTTTAGAAGAGGCTTCCTTTGTGGACGACATACATGCATGCCATTCCTCTGTGGTGTATGCCGTATTGTGTCATGAGAAACAACCGCCTGCATTTGGCTTTCTACTTCTTTAGCTAACTGCAGTGACCTTGCATGGTGATTTTATTCAACCCTTCCTATCAGAAGATGCTCCTGTCAAGGTGTTAACTTCCATTGATGGTCTGGACATCTGTGTGAGATGGTTGCAGTTCCATCTTTGTTAATCTTTGTTAATTATAAAATTCTACCCTACTTCTCTTAAAGTGGTTGTAAAAAAAAAAACGAAAATACAAGTACTTACTTGTATGTCATTAAGGCTCCCTTCACACTTGTGGCCAGAAGGCATTAAAAACAGGCATTTAATGTGCGTTTTTACTGCCCCCTGACCACCCACCTACAAGTGGACATGGTGCTGCCTGGATGGGTACACATTGCAATTTTAACACTACAATGCATGTTTGACAAGTGGCAATGCCTGTCAAATTCTCTTATGTAAAGCCGCATACACACGGACTGAATATTGGGCAGTATCAGCCGGTTCAAAAGAAACGGGCTGACATTCAGCCCCTGTGGTCTGGTCCAACATAAGCCGGCTGAACGTGTTGCTTCTGTCACAAGGGCATGACTGAAAAAGGTCTGCCGATTGGCTGAGAGAGCTGATCGTGTTTTCTGGTGGGGGCCATCCCAGACATCAGATAGTTAGTACAGTAGCTCCTCCTGAGATTTTCAGTTTTTTTTTAATTCAGCCTGCTGGGTTGAACAAAAAAAAACTGTCATACCGCGTACAAACGATCGGAATTTCCGACAACAAATGTTCGATGTGAGCTTTTGGTCGGATATTCCGACCGCGTGTAGGCTCCATCAGACATTTGCTGTCGGAATTTCCGACAACAAATGTTTGAGAGCAGGTTCTCAATTTTTCCGACAACAAAAGTTCTTGTCGGAAATTCTGATCGTGTGTATCCAATTCCGACGCACAAAAATACTACGCATGCTCGGAATCAATTTGACGCATGCTCCGAATTATTGTACTTAATTTTTCTCGGCTCGTCGTAGTGTTGTACGTCTCCGCGTTCTTGACGTTCGGAATTTCCGAGCAACATTTGTGCGACCGTGTGTATGCAAGACAAGTTTGAGCCAACATCCGTCAGAAAAAAACCCACGGTTTTGTTGACGGAAATTCCGATCGTGTGTACGCGGCATAAGTGTGTACCAAGCTTTAGAATATGGATTCCCGGTGATAGTACATTTACAATAAAAAAGTTTGTAAACAAAAAAAAAGAATATGGAGCAACTCCACAACAGTGAGCCAAAAACTTGGCTTGCAGTTGTGGTGTGTCATTAGACACTGCTGCAAGTGTGAAAGGAGCCTAAGTGCTTAAAATTTCAGTTTACTTTATTTATATTTTTTTATTGCAAAGTTTAAACATGCTATTTTAAATAATTCCAAAATATGATTTATGTTTACTGCTTGCTGTATATATACGGTGGCAAGGTTGCTCTCCTGCGCTGGATCATAAACCTAGTATGTGATCCAGCACTTCTGGGTTAGGGGCGCACACTCGATGTCAGTTGGGACCCGCATATTATTTGTTACACAGGCAGAATGGCAGTCTGCCTATGTAAACAAGGCAGATTGCCGTTCTGTCAGCATGGAAGACATTGATCCTGTGTTCCTGATAAGCAGGAACACAGATCTCTGCTTTCCCGTAGTACAAGCACCTTCCACAGTTTAGTAAAGCACAGGCTAGGAACACATTTAACCATTTGCTCGCCCCTGATGTTAACCCCTTCCCACCCAGAGTCATTAGTACAGTGAAAAAGCATATTTTTTAGCACTAATTATTGCATTGATGTCACTGATCCCCAAAAAGTGTCAAAAGTGTCAGTTAGTGTCCCGACTGTCCACCGCAATATCACAGTCCCACTATAATGATCGCTGTCATTACTAGTAAAAATTAAAAATCCATAAAAATATCCCATAGTTTGTAGACGTCATAACATTTGTGTAAACAAATCAATATACGATTATTGGTGTTTTTTTTTTTTACCAAAAATATGAAGCAGAATACATATTTGTCTGTAGCACTTACCCCCATTTAAGGGACCGGCTCCTGGTTTTGTTTCGGACCTGCAGCAAGTACCTCTCTAGAGTGGATCCCTTTTCTCCGTTGTCTAGGTAAAAATCTCTTGGAATAAGACCAATGTCCACACAGGAGTAAAAACCTAATCAGCAAGGTTTTATTCTTTATCCCTGAGTTAAACTTGAAGAGAGAGAGTAGGAAGTTGAGAGAAGTTGAGGAAAGGTTCAGGCACACAACACTTAAAGCTCAATGTCAATCTTTCGTCGCCACTCAAGCCTGAGTGGGTATTGCTCACCCAGATAGTCCCTATGAGAGCGGTCCTAGCAGCCGGGATGGAGCACAAATCAATCTTTTTCTTTTCCTGAGTATCTAGGGATACAATCGGGAAAGCCTCTGCCACAGAATCCAAGTCCCGAACCTCCCAGCCAAACAATACTGAACAAGAAACTCTGTGCCAGACCAGCACATTGCAGGCTTTGTAACTGTTGAAGATGGATCCCTCCTTAGGCGAGTTTCCAAGCCTCTTCCCGAGACAGCAGTACCGTTGCTAGTCTCCTCTGGGACTGATCCTCCCCTGGTCTCCTTTCCTAAAGTTGGGCCCCCTAGAAATGGGCAGCCTGGGATCCCTCTCTGAGGTGTAGGCCCTTGCCAGCGGAGCTGGGCCTACCTTGAAACGAAGCAGCCGCAGGCTGAAGGTGCCCAAGGCCCGAACACACCCACGCACCTCTTGCCATACGGGCCACGAGGCACACACACCCAGGACCAAAGGGTCCCCTGGAACTCCCCTTACCTAATGGCATCTGCCCCTTTAAGTACCCTCTCCCAGCATGCACAGCGGGTAGACCATGCCCACTGTACGGCTGCTGGAAGAGGACACCCAAGGTGTTGTGATACCCCCCCGTAGTTCACCGGCGGTGAGAGTAACACCTACCGGCAACAGAGAACTCTACTGTCAGGCAGTATCACACCCAGAGCAGAAGCAATATTGAACCATTGATTGGTCTGAGCCCAACTACCGGCTCAGACTACCCCTAAATTTCCACATAGCGCCCCCAAATATTGGGGGGGGGGGCGCTACATGTCTAAATTAATGAAGAAATATGTTTTTTTTTACATTTTTTTATTGGATATGTTTTATATCAGTAAGTAAAAAATATAGTTGTTTTTTTTCAAAATTTTCGGTCTGTGTTTGTTTATAGTTAAAAACCACAGAGGTGATCAAATACCACCAAAAAAAAAAAAAAGCTCTATTTGAGGGGAAAAAAAATACATCAATGTTTTTTGGGTACAGCGTCACACGGCCGTGCAATTGTCATTAAAAGTAACGTAGGGCTGTATCACAAAAATTGGCCTGGTCATGAAGGGGGTAAAACCTTCTGGGGCTGAAGTGGTAAAAAAATATGGAAATGTGTCCATATAAGGGCACTGACATCATCAGCATCCTGCCCCCTTGTTTATGTGTGCTGCAGGGTGGAGAATAACCCAGCCCACAGCTGATTGCATCAAAAAAATATGTGAATTGATAGTTTGGATCGAGATGAGATCAGACATCTGCTGATCTCATTTCTATCCAGGCTATAAAATTGTGTTTTTATTTGAAACCAAATCAGCTGTGGGCAGGGATATTCCCTATGCATGACCGCACAATTGTCAGTTAGACCCCTTTCACACTGGGGCGGTTTTCAAGCGCTTTAGCGCTGGAAATAACCTCTGCTAAGCGTCTGAAGTGTGACTTTTCACACTGGGGCTGTGCGCTTGCAGGACGTTCCTAAAAGTCCTGCAAGCAGCATCTTTAGGGTGGTTTGGGAGCGCTGTATTTAACGCTCCAAAAACGCCCTGCCCATTGTAATGAATGGGCAGCCCTTCTTAATCGTCTGAAATGCGATTTGGATGCGCTGCAACATGGAAGTTTTTAACCCCTCCTTTGGGGTTAAAAGCGCCCCGCTAGCGGCCAAAAAGTGCTGTTTAAACAGCGCTAAAGCACCGGTAAAACAAGCGTCACTTTAGCGCTAACGTGGCCATGGCCCCAGTGTGAAAGGGTTTTTAACTACTTCCCACCCAGCCACTGCATATATACGGCCGGGTGGGTGCTCTCTCCTTCTGAGTGGACATTCAGGAACGTCCCTCAGAAGGAGGGGGATCGCGTGTGTGCCCGTGCAGCAGCGGGATCTCGATTCGCTTGTGTCACCAGGACACGGCGCATCTCAGATCGGCAGGAGGGCTCTGTGATTGGCCCTCAGGATCACATGACGCCCGTGTCCAATCACAGCCACCATGTGATGTAAATACAGAGTCGGTTGCTAGGCCCTCCTCTCCTCACACAGAAGTTCTCGTTGAGGAGAGGAGAGTGGATCGCTGAAGCCAGCTGGTGATCAGTGAGTATGAGCTGTTTTTTTACAGCTTTTTACACACTGAGCACCAGCCCAGTGTAAACACACAATGTAAAACACACAATGTCCCCACAGAATGTCCCCAAAACACATGTCCCCACACATGTCCCCACACACATGTCCCCACATAGTAAAAACACCTGTCCTCCACATATGTAACAGTAAAATCACATGTCCTAATGATTATCTGCACACATATGTCCGTGATCACCTGCGCACATCTGTACATGATCATCTGCGTACATCTGTGCGTGATCACACAAACCAATTATTATACACTTAACGGGATTATTTTTACCAAAGACATGTAGCAGAATACATTTTGGCTTAAATTTATGACAAAATCAGATTTTTATTGAATTTCTTTTAAAATAGAAAGAAGAAAATATTGTTTTTTTTCCCAAATTTACGCTTTTTTTCGCGTATATATCGCAAAAAATAAAAAACCGAGTCGTGAATAAATACCACCAAAAGAAAGCTCTATTTGTGCGAACAAAATGATAAAAATTTAATTTGGGTAAAGTGTAGCATGACCGCGCAATTGTCATTGAAAGTGCGAGAGTGCTGAAAGCTGAAAATTAGTCTGGGAAGGAAGGGGGCAAAAGTGCCCAATATTGATGTGGTTAAAGTAATGCAGTGCTATATAGCAAAAAATGGCCTGGTCAGAAAGAGGGGTAAATCTTTCGGAGCTGAAGTGGTTAATTTTGTTGGGTGGGATACATATATTCAGTAATAATAAGTAGTTTCCCAGAATATGATGATTTTCATACAAGCCCTCCTTTGTAATACACTAAAATAAATCTTTACACTAAATAAATCTGCAGTTGACGTGTTGCAAAATGAATTATCTAATTGCAGAAGTTGAGCTGTCAACATTTTAGCAAACATAATTTTGTGTAAATGGCCGACAAATTGTCTTCCCTCTTTATTAGTGAAAAAGCTAATGACTTCTTGTAGAGTGTTGACTTCTCAATAGCTTAGCATAAAGCAGCTTGGCAGGGTGCCAATTAAATGCTTTGGTGAGTGTATCTGAGTCCCTGTCTGTGCATGCCTGTGGTAGGGCGTTTCTATGTTTGTATGTGTCCTGTGGTGGTGTACTGTGGGTGGCCTGCTCAACATTTCAGTGGTTGTCCTATTCCCACCCCTTTTACTACGACCCCGGTCAGGCTACCTTTATGCCTCTGACAGCTTCATGAAGCACAAAACATGGAGCAATACTTGCCATGAAATTGGCAACAAAGCCAAGCAAAAGAAGGAACAATTCCCTGTCAGGATGTGATCATAATATGGCTGATTGGATCTGGAAGCAGATGCCAGGAGCGGATATTGTTTGAGTGACTGAAAAGACATGACCCCCAAAAGCACTGAAGAAAATGAGGCCCTCCTCATGAACCAAAGGGGGAGGGAAGGAGAGGTGAAACCAATGAATAAATCAGTCCGTGAGGACCGGCAAAGAAAAGGAAATGCTAAAGAGAACTTTTATGAGGAAAAAGAGGGCTGTCCCGTTCGTAATGGCTCTGCTTCCCCAGCTTGCGGAACATTTTCACAGACAATAACTTTTTAACAGATGGGAACCTTGGTTAAAAGGAAGAAAAAAAAAATACTGAGTTCTCTCGCTTGTGAATCCCTGTTTGTTTAGTCTGCTTACAGTTAGGACAGGTGTCTGCAGAGAAGCAGTCTACTGCAACAGGTTAAAAGTCTCTGCAACAGTTTAAAACATGCTAATGCTTCACTGATGCCTCTGAAGTGACACTTTTTCTTAAGAATGAGGTACTTAACATGACTGACTGACTTGATTTTATAGGCTGGAGATGTGCATTGTTGTGTAGCTTTTTTCAGAACGCAAAAGTAGGAAATACCAAATTTTAAAGATTTTTTTTAAATATAATTATTTATATTTTTGCAATAACATGCTTTCTGCATAACAAAATATAAATAACACTATATATATATATATATATATATATATATATATATGTGTGTGTGTATGTATGTATGTATGTATATATATATATATATATATATATATATATTCAATACTATCTATACAATATGTATTCAATACTATCTATAAATATATGATAACATAGAATTATATATATATAATTAACTTCAAATTCTTAAAATGCAGCATAGCAGATTCCTCAACTAAAATAAAATATATAGTAAGCAAGGTCAATTCTTTGCAGAATGTTCTGGTTTGCAGAGAGCTTAAAAATGTTTAATAAGTACTCATTGCAAAGGAATGTTTGACATTTGAATTAACCACCATGCTAAGTATACATCATGAATTCTCTAGATGCTAATAGAGCCAAATGTGTGACTGAGTGGAGATCTTTTGTTCCTAAAAGCATGGTAATTTGTTTTAAAAGAAACCTGCTGTAAATGAAAAATGAAGACTGCCGTTGTTCTTCTAAAGAAATGCTAGCTGCCTGGCTGCTATGCTGACCCTCTGTCTTCAATATTTTGAATCTCTGACCCAGAACAAGCGCATAGATGAAAAATTTGAAAGAAATGATCTGCTCACTAATCACCTAAAGCTGAACTAAATCCTTCCGATCAGTATTAATTATTTTTAAAGTGGATGTAAACCCTCACATATACCCAGTGAAGTGAACAGCCCCAGATGATACACAGGAATGAAACAAATCTCCCTACATAAGTTTTACATGTATATCTACTGTCTTCAGCTTTATATATCCTTTAGAAAGTTCAGATAGTGTTAGGAAATTTTCTCTTTCTGTTTAGAACTGCAGTGAAGCCTGGGCATACAGCCAAGACAGCTAATTTGAGGAAAGGCACACACCCCCTCTCCTCATAGGTAGTGACTTTCAGAACTGTTCATTGAATAGATCAGCACTCTGCTAATCTATTTGTAGCATCCTCCCCAACACAAAACTCCAACTGCCATTATCATATGTGAGAGAACTTGTCAGAAGTTATCATGCTGAAAACGGAGCAGGAGACAGCTACAGGACATAGTGCTTTGAAAAGAGATAAGAAAACACTGCAGATATATGTGCCCAGCTCAAATTTTTATGAATCAGGTTTACAGCCACTTTAATTCTTATGCTGCTAGCTTTAGAAAATAAATAGGAATGTATATTATATTAACTTGTTTTAATTTTTTTTTTTTTTACATTTAAAATTCCCTGGTTTCTGGCCTAGGCTAAAATGATGTCATACATCCCAGGAGTCTGCATGTGATTTTTTTTTTCATCTGGAGCAGAGGAGGGGCTTTCCCAGCTAAGCTCACCTTCATGCCTGCATGCCTCAGCTAAGGGCAAATGGATTCCAGGAAGTACATGCTACATAAATCATCTGACCTTATTCAAGATACACACAGCTAGAACTGCTAGGGGTGTTTTCAAAGTGATTTCTCAACAAAAAAAAAACATGGGGACATGGATGGATGGATAGTTTGATTTGGCTCCAATATGCATCTAATTCAGGAACAAAGAAATGTTCAGAAACACTAGATCCTCTAAAGCGAGAAAAATAACTTCCACCAGTGTTCAGGAAAAAGCTGCAAAAGTATTCCACCCAAAACTGAATTTCAATATCATCAAACCCACTGACCTCCAGCTGCATCAGAGTGGTCAGGATCATTTGTTAGGACGGTCCTTTAGAAGGATTCCATGGGGCTTATTTACCGCTAAATACAACTTAGTTCTCTCTACATGCTGAACTATCCAGAATTAGCAAACCATTAACAACTGGCCATGCATGGTAGGATTGCTGTAACTGCTTGCACCTGACCACCTATGATCCTCTGTGAGCCTTTAAGTCAACCTCCATACTGTGATCTTTGAGACGCACTACAGCCTTTTTTGGTTCTATCCAGTCTACTATGTCCATTTCCACCTCATTGTACCCTGAAGAACACTATATTTAGTCAAAATGCGTTGAAGATTTTTGGCGGTTATACAATAGATCCAGTATATACTTTCTTTGTATTCTATATATAGGATTCTATTGTACATTAGACAAGGAATTGGACTGTTTAGACCAGGATCCAATATTTTAAAACTTTATGTTTCTGTACAAATATATTTTTTATTTTTATAAAGAAACACAGTTGGTTTGATTTTAATTGCTGCAACATAATCCCATGGGAGATACTCTTTTTTGTTCTCATTGGTGAAGAAATGTTCAGCAACACTAGATCCTCTCAAGCGAGAAAAATAACTTCCACCAGTGTTCAGGAAAAAGCTGTTATGCCTCCTACACACGACCGTTTTTCTCGGCAGGAAAAAAACAACGTTTTTCCTGACGGGATTCCTCTCAAGCCTGCCTTGCATACACACGTTTAGGCCAAATACCACCCGTCCAAAGCGCGGTGACGTACAACACGTACGATGGGACTATAAAGGGACTCCTTCTACACCACATATTCTCGGGTCCTTTCGCAGGCTTTGAAGCATAAGGGAGCCCATGCACCAAAAATTTGCGGAGGCATGAGAAGGTCACTGAGAATTATAGTAACTGGAACTGCCTCCTCCCAGCCACGTACTACTCCCAAGGGTTCTCCCAAGGGTTCGTGACACTGATGCATGCATTGTCACAACTCACTATCCTTGTCTCCTCCTCAAATGGTGACAGTACAGTGCATGCATCCTTTATGATCAGCCATTGGCATGGGGAAAAAATGCACAGCCGGCCTGAAGCTGTCATTGTGCCATACTCACACAGGTACTCATTGACAGCCCCCTGCTGCACGTGTAGCTGCTGAAGCTTTGTTAAGGTCGAGTTCCACTTGGTCACAAATCATATATAAAACAAACTAGAACTCACGCTAGGAATCAAACAATAATCAAACAAGAATAAATTAAGACCGCAGCTGCTGCAGCATAAGGCACTAACACCTCCAAAGATAAATAAAAACAAGTATTGCAGCGCTAGCGGAATAAGTGAACAAAAGTTGATAAATATAACACTATTTTTTACAAATGAATGTAGCCACCCAACTGCAAAATAGTTAACAGTGCTCAGCAGGTGGATGTAGCCAACCACATGCAAAGACAAAAAAGTGACAGTGCTTAAACTGTGCAAACAAATTAAACAAATTAAATTATATTGACATAAGATGCTTAAATGTTAAAGTTCAAAGTGATTAGACAGTGCAAAAAATTATTATATTAAGTGCTAACACATATAGTGTATGTGTACTGATCATAAAGTGCTGTGTGCTTCCAATAATGGTGAGTGTCCAGATCGGTGGTTTCCCCTCTTATGGCCCCACTCACCAAAATGAAGAAATAGATAGTCACAATATGGGTCACGGATATCTCAAATCCAGAGATAGTCTTGGGGTTTAATTATAAGCGTATGTCAACAGGTGGCGGAGAGACGGAGCATAGCATGGGAGAGGGAGAGAAAAAATATACATATGTGAAGTACTGCCTGTACATACAGCACTGCACCGCTAGCTATTGCACTCACGAGACTGTAGCAAAGACAAGCGTCAGTGTGTTCCGGGTTCGCGAGCATGCGTTCCACGAGAACCGAAAGCAACGTCACTGATTCTGGGTTGGCCGGAAATTGCATCAACGCGTTCCGCACCTCCTCCAGGGCATCATCAAGGACATCACTTCCGGCCAAAGAAATTAATTTTATAGGTCACCGCCTCCTGCCAGACAGCCAATTAGAGGAAAAAGAACCTTCAGGCGTGATGGAACGCCAGCTTCCCATCCACATCATTGCCTATCATTGCCAGAATAACAAAAACTTTAATCACAAACTAAGGCCCCTTTCACACGGAGGTCCGTTCAGGTCCGCCTGTCAGTTTTTTAGGCGGACCTAAAACGGATCCTCCATGTAGCCCTATGGAGCCACGGATGTCAGCGGAGACATGTCCGCTGACATCCGCTCCGCTCCGCTCCGCCAAAGTGTGACGGAGGAAAACCCTATTTTTCCTTCCGTCGGCGGAGCGGATCGGATGACAACGGACTCTACGGTCCGTCATCATCCGATTCCCCATAGGGGAGAGCGGCGCTCTGACAGGGCGGTCCCCGCACAGTGTGCGGGGACCGCCCAGTCATCCGTCGGCTCAGCGGGGATCAACGGAGCGATCCCCGCTGAGCGAGCGGAGCTTCACAGGGCGGATCTGCACGGATCCGCCCCGTGTGAAAGAGCCCTAACGATGACAGGAAATACATTTGTTTTTATACAAAAAACACATTATACTTGCTAAAAGAATCTGTAGATCTAAAATCTTTAAAAAAATTCATATATTAAACCGTAAGAAAATTTTATAATCACCTTCTTCTCACTAAAATTGCTTATTGCTAAAAAAAGAGCTTACTGAGCTTGTTCTGATCTTGTTCTCAAGAAAGCTCATATAGTAAATTAGCCGTATGAAGAGATATGTACAAATATCAGAAAAAAAATAAAATAAAAAAATATATAAAAATAAATAAAATAAAATAAAAATAAATATAAATATAAATAGAAAAATAATAAAAAAAAATAGAAAATAAATAATAAAATATAAAAAATAAAAAATGAAAATGAAAAAAATTAAAAGAAGTATATGTACACATCTGGAAAATGGCTACCAATTGGATAAAAAACAATACAAGTCTAATTCAATGTTGAGGCCATGCGGACTTAAAGTGCCCAACCTATGTATCCACTGGGTTTCGTTCCGTGAGATAGCTTGTTTAAAGTTGGAGCCTCTCCAATGGGCCTCAACCCTATCAATCCCACATAACTTCAGTCCTCTGGGATCACTATTATGAAATAGTTTAAAGTGGTTGGACAAGCTATGGTGCTTAAAACCTTTCCTTATTCTATTTACATGTTCCCTTAACCTAATGCCCAATCTTCTGGTTGTTCACCCTACAAATTGAAGCCCACAAGGGCAAGACAGAAAGTAAGTGACATGGGTGGTCCCACAGGTAATGAATTTTTTGGTTTCATAAGTTTTACCCTGAGAGCTGAAATGGGTAGATTTCCTGACTCTATGTTTGAAGATGCGACAAATCATGCATTTTCCACAACTAAAAAAAACAGTTTGGTCTAAAAAGGTACAAGTTTTCTTTGGGGGATTTACAACATTATGTGCTAATTTCAATCTTAAGGTGGGAGGTTTAGTATAAATGAACTGAGGTAAAACACTAGTTAGATCTTTGTCTTTGCGCAACAGTGGCCAATGTTCTTTAATTATTTTTTCAAATTGTTTATGTTGCCTAGTATATCCAGTTAAAAAGGCAATACCATAATCTTTTTTCTCACAAATTTTCTTTTCAAAAAGCTGTTTTCTGTCCATATTGCGGATATTATCTCTTGTTTTCCTAAGAGTGCTGGTATCGTATTCCTTTTCTTGGAATTTCTCCAGAATTGTTTGAGACTGTATATCGTAATCTTCTATTTTGTTACAGTTACGTCGTACCCTCAGCATTTGGCTTTTTGGTATGCCACTCAGCCATCTTGGGTGGTGACAACTGCCAAGTGGTATATAGCCATTCCTGTCAACCTCCTTGAAGAAGGTACGAGTAAGCAGCTTACCATCCTCTTTGAAAAGAACCAAATCAAGGAAATTAACCAAATCATGGCTAAACACTTTTGAGAATGAAATGCCACATTGGTTATTGCCAATTTGGTTAAAAATCTCAAAAAAGATTTGATCCTGCCCAAATAATAAAAATATCATCAATATACCGTTTATAAAATCTCAATTGTGGTATGTTTTTGCCATAAATTGCTTGGGATTCCCACCAACTCATAAAAATGTTTGCCACTGACGGGGCATGTCAAAAAGCCAAATTCTGAGGGCAACATAAACAATTTGAAAAAATAATTAAAGAACATTGGCCACTGTTGCACAAAGACAAAGATCTAACTAGTGTTTTACCAGTTTTTCCTCAGTTCATTTATACTAAACCTCCCACCTTAAGATTGAAATTAGCACATAATGTTGTAAATCCCCCGAAGAAAACTTGTACCTTTTTAGACCAAACAGTTTTTTTTAGTTGTGGAAAATGCATGATTTGTCGCATCTCCAAACATAGAGTCAGGAAAACTACCCATTTCAGCTCTCAGGGTAAAACCTATGAAATCAAAAAATTCATTACCTGTGGGACCACCCATGTCACTTACCTTCTGTCTTGCCCTTGTGGGATTCAATTTGTAGGCAGAACCACCAGAAGATTGGGCATTAGGTTAAGGGAACATGTAAATAGAATAAGGAAAGGTTTTAAGCACCATAGCTTGTCCAACCACTTTAAACTATTTCATAATAGTGATCCCAGAGGACTGAAGTTCTGTGGGATTGATAGGGTTGAGGCCCATTGGAGAGGCTCCAACCTTAAACAAGCTATCTCACGGAACGAAACCCAGTGGATACATAGGTTGGGCACTTTAAGTCCGCATGGCCTCAACATTGAATTAGACTTGAATTGTTTTTTATCCAATTGGTAGCCGTTTTCCAGATGTGTACATATATTTATTTCAATTTTTTATTTTTATTTTATATTTTATTATTTATTTATTTCTTTTTATTCATTTTTTAATTCTTATTTTTATATTTATTTTTATATTATTTTATTTTATTTATTTTTATATATTTTTTAATTTTATTTTTTTCTGATATTTGTACATATCTCTTCATACGGCTAAATTACTATATGAGCTTTCTTGAGAACAAGATCAGAACAAGCTCAGTAAGCTCTTTTTTAGCAATAAGCAATTTTAGTGAGAAGAAGGTGATTATAAAATTTTCTTACGGTTTAATATATGAATTTTTTAAAGATTTTAGATCTACAGATTCTTTCAGCAAGTATAATGTGTTTTTCGTATAATAACAAATGTATTTCCTGTCATTGTTAGTTTGTGATTAAAGTTTTTGTTATTCTGGCAATGATAGGCAGTGATGTGGATGGGAAGCTGGCGTTCCATTACGCCTGAAGGTTCTTTTCCCTCTAATTGGCTGTCTGCCAAGAGGCGGTGACGTTGCTTTTCGTTCTCGTGGACGCACGCTTGCGAACCCGGAACACACTGACGCTTGTCTTTGCTACAGTCTCGTGAGTGCAATAGTTAGCGGCGCAGTGCTGTACTTCACATATGTATATTTTTTCTCTCCCTCTCCCATGCTATGATCCGTCTCTTCGCCACCTGTTGAGATACGCTGCTAATTAAACCCCAAGACTACCTCTGGATTCGAGATATCCTTGACCCATATTGTGACTATCTATTTCTTAATTTTGGTGAGTGGGGCCACAAGAGGGGAAACCACCGATCTGGACACCGACACTCACCATTATTGGAAGCACACAGCACTTTATGATCAGTACACATACACTATATGTGTTAGTAAGCACTTAATATAATAATTTTTTGCACTGTCTAAGCACTTTGAACTTTAACATTTAAACATCTTATGTCAATATAATTTAATTTGTTTGCACAGTTTAAGCACTGTCACTTTTTTGTCTTTGCATGTGGTTGGCTACATCCACCTGCTGAGCACTGTTAACTATTTTTCAGTTGGGTGGCTACATTCATTTGTAAAAAATAGTGTTATATTAATCAACTTTTGTTCACTTATTCCGCTAGCGCTGCAATGTCACAAATCAGGCAGTTTACGGTCAGGTGGAATTCCTGCTGAATTTCAGCCAAATGAGCACTGGCTGTGTATGACTACCTGAAATGGCTACAGACTCTTCTGGCCTGCTTTAACAGATCTTCCAACCCTGGGTACCTATTTAGGAAATACTGCTCCACCAAATTGAGAACATGTTCAAGGCATGGCACATGTGTCAACTTTCCCTGTCTAATGGTGGACAGGAGGTTTGTGCCATTATCGTACACCACCATTCCTGGCTCCAGCTGGCGTGGTGTGAACCCCCTCTGGGCCTGCCCCTGCAGAGCTGCAAGAATCTCTGCTCCGGTGTGGTTCTTGTCCTCTAGTCTAGACACACCAGCTGGAGCACTTCATTGCACCTTTTAGCCTGACTTATTGAATAGCCTCTTGAACTCTTAGGGGGTACTTGTGATTCATAGGACAATTCAGCAGACGAGGGCATGGAAGAGGTGGTAGAGCTGAAAAATCTTGCATCATCACCACTAGCTGTATGGAGACATGGGTACACAATAAGCTGCAGCCCTGATTCCTGTCCTGCATCCTACCGAGTTGCAAGCAGAGTTACCCAGTGTGCTGTGAACTAGATATATCGTCCCTGACCATGCTTGCTGGACCACGTGTCAGAAGTAACGTGGAATTAGCGGCTGACTGCCTTGCCCAATGATGCCACAACATTGCCTTCCACATGATGGTACAGAGCTGAAATGGCCTTACGTGAAAAGAAATAGTGACTGGGAACCTGCCATTGTGGTACAGTACATTCTGTAAATTCATGGAAGGGGGCAGAATCCACCAGAAGGAAGTTGTAGAGCCAGCAGCTTTGACAAGCTTGCATTTAGACGCTGGGTATGTGGGTGACAGTGACTGTATTTTTTTTCCTGCTGCAGCAGATGGGGCAAAGAAATTTGCCAGCTACAGCTGGTGGTGTGCTACTGGAAGATGTGCTGAAAGGACCTGGGACACCCTGCACTATACCATTATCCCTGTCAGTGGAGGCTTCTGAAAGGTCATGAGGTATAGCAGGGCAGACTGAGGTGAGTAAGGAGGAGGAACAGATTTGTGCCCATTTTGTGTGGCTTTTCTCTCCTCTTTTCTCTCCTCTTCCATGATGGCTGCCTTGGGTTTGTGCCTAACCCTCATTCTCACTTTCCTCCTGTGTTCTATCCGGCACCCAAGTCACTTCAGTGACCTCATCATCATCTCCTCCATCCTCATTACCTCTAGTCACAACTTGGCAATACACTTGGGCCTGGGGAATATGAATGTTAATTTGTGTACCAGTGTTCTCCACTCTCTGTAGGCTCATGTTCCTGCCTTCCTCAACCTCAGAACCAACATCTGAATCAAGTAATGGCTGTGCATCTTCAAGGAGTAAGTGGCTGACGCTGTGTTCAAATAACTCAGCTGACTTCTCCATGCCTGATGCTGGGGCTATGGCAGGAATAGCTGTTGACAAGGAGGTAGGTTTAGCCTCTCTGGTAGCTGCAGTGGACTGTGCACTAGTCTTTGCTTGGGTGACACAGGATGAGGAGGATGAGGATGGTTTAGGAAACCAGTCCACCACCTCCTCTGATTGCTGTGGCTGGATAGCACGGGCAACATCACTAAGGAAATTATGCCCTGTCTGAGGACTGACTACGTTCACCTTTGCCTTTGGACACATACGCTGCTGGTCCCCTCACAGTGCCATGGGAACATCTGCCTCTCCTTGTTGTCCTCCCAGACATGATGGGGGATGCTTATTAACAAAAATGTAACAAAGATGTGGAAATGTTTACGTGGATGCACTTTAATCAATGGAAAGTGGCGTTTGGTGCGCTTTAACTTGAGTACTCACAACACAGACACACTCCACTGATACACTATTATATACTGCAATAAAACTGCACTGATGTACTGCAATATACTGCGTCAAACATGCAGTAACGCACAGAAGTATACTGCGTTAAACGTGCACAGACTCACTGACATATACAGCGTTAAACTTGCAGTTATGCACTGAAATTTACGCGTTAAACTTGCAGTAACACACTGAAATATACTGCATTAAACGTGTACTAACGCACAGAAATTTACTGCGTTAAACGGCACGTAACGCACTGAAATATACGGCGTTAAACTTGCAGTAACGCGACTCACCTGTCAGGCAAAGCTAGGGTCATCCCGGGACTCACCGCCACGGATACGGTTTTCGATCTCTAGGAGGTGGTGAGCTTGATGCAATGCCGTGCTCAGACATGTCATTTTAATCTATATTCTTGTAAGCATAACTTGTATGCGGGGGGACTTTTTCATCTCTAATAAATGGTTTTACACTATGGAGAGCATCTCCTTGTATTTTTACATGCTGTGATCTGCCTGTTTGAACCGTCACTGTGAAAGTGTGCTGGATATCTAAGGAGGAGCTACAGCCTTTACCTCTTTATGTTTCAATATTTTTATTCAAATTTTGTCATACAAAATGTATAAAAGTCGCAACATAACATTGTACAGTCACAATCAACATTTGGGGTAACACAATGAAGATCACTAAGTGTAGGGGTCCTTGGAGTAGTAAACAAAAAAAAATAAAAAAATAAAAAAATAAATAAATAAATAAATAAATAAGTAGAAATAACGATTATCACTACTTAATAGCTCACATAAGTCCGAAGCTCCGTAGAGCCGTTAACCCCTATTAGCATCGCAGATCATATCTGAACCGTCCACCCAGATGAGCCGCCCCCCCATCCATCTATCGGGGGGGGGCGCAACTCAGCCGGCTGTGTGGGCAGCCCAGAGGTCCGATCAGACTGACAATGGTCCCGTAGGAGCTGAGAAAACAGGGAGCAGCACAAACCTCTAAGGTCTGGATCTGACTCCAAAAATAAACAATAAATAAATTTCAAAAGAGAGGAAAGAGGACAGTGACAGAGAATAGAAGGGAGGAAACAGAGTAAGGAAAGGACAGTTGAGGAGGGGGAATGGGGGGAGGGAGGGGGGGGAGGAGCCCCGATTCAGCACCCAGACATCCCAACCTAACCCCTTAGGCTATGCTGTAAACATCCCCGGGTCATTAGTTAGGTAACGAAGCCATGGGTCCCACACTTTATGAAACAGTTTCATTTTATCTTGGGCCAGAGCGGTCAAGCGTTCGTTTAGCATCAACCAAGACAACTTGCCTTTAAGCTGATCGAATGGTAGAGCTGCCGATTTCCAGTTCCTAGCAATGGTGATTTTGGCTGAGATAAATATAAATGTCAAGAGCCTCTTGCAGGACTTGGAGGCTTCCACATCTCCTCCCCCCAGTAGTGCTTGCTTAGCTGATTTAGTTAGGTTTAGTTGGGTAAGGGAGTAAACTAAATTATACACCCTGATCCAAAACCTCCGGACCTTTGGGCATGTCCACCAAATATGATAGGTGGTGCCCACCTGGCCACATCCTCTAAAGCACAACGGGGTAGCTCCTGAAACAAAAGTTGCCAGTCTGACCGGCACCATATACCACCTCAGCAGAACCTTATAATTGGCCTCAATTATCGAAGTATTGACGAGCGAACGAGATGCTGTCTCGGCTATCCTATGCCATTCGTCCAGATCCAGGGTTTCCTGCAAGTCGGTCTCCCATTGGACCATATAATTCAGCTTTGTCGATGCACTCAGCAATATCGAATATATAGCCGATAAATGTCCTTTAATTTTATCATAATTTTTGCATAGATGTTCCATGGGAGTTTGGGTTGCTAGGTCGCTCTTGCGAGCCAGGGTTTGTACATAATGTGAGATTTGGGCGAACCTATAACCCTCCGCTGGAGGCATTTGATGCCTGTCAGCCATAGTCCGTTCGGTCAGCATACCTCTATGATCGCACAAGTCAGCAATACACTTAAAACCCTTATTAGTCCACCATTCGAACGCTAGTGGGGTGAGACCCGGGGTGAATGCTTTATTTTGAAGCAGAGGTGTCAATGGAGAATGAGGAGATTTGAATTTGTGAGATCTGGAGAGTCTGTCCCATAGTTCCAGTGACATGGATAAAGTAGGGCAAAGTATAGGAGGTCGCTCCTTGATAGGGAGCCATAAAATATAAGAAATAGGTTTGGGACGGCAGGAATAAGATTCCATAGCCATCCAAATGGCCTGTGCCTGTTGGGAGTGAAACCTTGTAAGTTGTGCTATCTGGGCAGCATAAAGCCTTTACCTCTTTAGAGGAATCTATATGCCCCAGTTGTATTTACTTCTGGTGAGTAGATGCACAAAGGGGTGTTCACAAGGTGGATCGGGGATGGTGTAGAAGTTGAATATTCTTCACATGAGATTGCTTTCCTGGATTCAAGGCACAATACATCACCTAATTTTTATTGCATGGACTCTAGTGTTTCTTTTTGAAGAATTGTCTGTTTTGAGATAACACTATTTGCATGCTTCTGTTTAGTTCACCGATAGATTTTTTGTCTGTCTAGGAACTCATGCATTTTTCCCCCCAAACGTGAATTTCGTGGACATTTATATACTGCTTGGTAGGAAATATTTACCACTGAATATTTATGAATATTTGAATAAGCGCTGTTAATGTTTTGATTTTCATCCAGGCATATTTTTTAGCACTGAAATATACTGCGTTAAATGTGCACTAATGCACAGAAATATACTGCGTTAAACGGCACGTAACACACTGAAATATACAGTGTTAAACTTGCAGTAATGCACTGAACTATACTGTGTTAAACGGAAGGTAATGCACAGAAATATACTGTGTTAAACGCTCACTAATGCACTGAAATATATGGAGCTAAACTTGCAGTAACGCACTGAAATATACGGCGTCAAACTTGCAGTAACGCACTGAAATATACTGCATTAAACGTGCACCAGTGCACAGATATATACTATGTTAATTGTCACGTAATGCACTGAAATATACAGCAAAAAAACTTGCAGTAACACACTGAACTATACTGCGCTAAACCGAAGGTAAAGCACTAAAATATACTGTGTTAAACTTGTAGTAACGCACTGAAATATGCTGCGTTAAATGTTCACTAATGCACTGAAATATACTGCGTTAAATGGCATGAAACACACTGAAATATACAGTGTTAAACTTGCAGTAGTGCACTGAACTGTACTGCGTTAAATGGAAGGTAACGCACTGAAATATGCAGCGTTAAATTTACAGTAATACACTGAAATATACAGAGTCAAATGTGCACTAACGAACAGAAATATACTGCGTTAAACAGCACGTGACTCACTGAAATATACAGCCTTATACTTGCAGTAACGCACTAAAATATACTGTGTTAAAAGGCACGTAACACACTGAAATGTACGGCATTAAATTTGCAGTAATGCACTGAACTATACTGCGTTAAACGGAAGGTAACACACTGAAATATATGGTGTTAAACTTTCAGTAATGCACTGAAATATACTGCGTTAAACGAGCACTAACGCGCAGAAATATACTGCGTAAAACGGCACATAACACAATGAAATGAGTAGGACACCACTACCACTCTGCCTACTCTAATTTTGCCAGGGGTGTTAGTGTGCTGGTTGCAAAAACCCTGCCGTTTAAACTGCTAGACTTGGTGCTTGACCCTGATGGCAGATTCATACTGCTCTATGCTTTAATTCACAGCGTTCCATGGGTTGTGGTGGGCCTCTATTTGCCCCCCCCCCGCTTCCATTACACTTCTGAATCTGCTCACGGCCAAGTTAGCTCAGTACCCACCGGACAACGTTATTCTTATGGGAGACTTCAACCTGGTTCCGGACTCTGACAGGGACAGATGTGCAGCGGCGGCTGCGACCCGTCGAAGATTAGCCGCATGGGCTGATACCTATGGCTTTACGGATGTGTGGAGGTGGAGACACCCCCATTCCAGAGTGTTTACCTGTCACTTGGCCACGCATAAATCATTCTCCAGGATTGACCTTGTATACGTGGCGGCGCCTGTCCTCCCCAGAGTCCGGAACATTACTATCCTCCCTCGGGGCATTTCAGATCACGCCCCACTATTACTGTCCCTGGAGCTGACCACAACCCCCTCGGACAGACTCTGGAGACTCTCCAGATTCTGGGTCTCGGATAACGATGTTGACTCTAGATTCCTTCCCACGCTGCGACAGTTCTGGGCAGAAAATTTGGGGTCTGCTGGGGAGAATTTTGCATGGGACGCCTTCAAGGCCTCCTCGAGGGGACAGTATCAGTCTATCATTGCTGCTGTGAGGAAGGACCGCAGGGCGGATCTTGAGAGAGTCGAAAGGGAGGCGTCGGCAAAGGAGGCCCTCTATGTCGGAACTCGTGACCCTGCACACTACACCCAACTCCAGTCCCTGACGCAACAAGCTTTACTCCTTCGCACATCTCTCACGCAAAAGAGGCTCCTTCATCAATCCCAACGGATTTTTGAGCAAGGAGATAAGACAGGACGCCTCCTTGCGTGGCTATCTAGAGAACAATCAGGGTTAGCGACCATCGCACACATACAGGGTCAAGATGGGAACCTACTCTCTGCCCCCCAAGACATTAACCAGTGCTTCGCCACTTATTATCAGCAGCTCTACACCTCCAGGGTGTCCTATGACCAGAAAGACCTTGACACTTACTTAGACGAGATTGACATGCCAGTCCTCACTACCGCCACTGCCAAGAAACTGGACGCTCCAATAAAGATTGAGGAAATACACTCGGCCCTGAAGGGGATGCAGACAAGTAAAACGCCGGGCCCGGATGGGTTCCCGGTGGAATTCTATAAGACATACATGGAGGACCTGGCCCCTAGACTATTGCAAACCCTGATGTGGGCTTCTGATTCAGGGGACCTTCCGGACTCAATGAGCGATGCTGTCATAGTGGTTATCCCCAAGCCGGGCAAAGATCCCTTACTGTGTTCCTCATATTTCTCTCCTCAATGTTGACGCCAAGGTCTTTGCAAAAATCTTGGCGAATCGCCTTAATACGGTCATCACAGCATTGGTCCACCCTGACCAAACTGGGTTTATGCCGGGGCGGGGTACTGACATCAATATCCGTCGGTTGCACACACACATCGCGAATGCTGACCTGGACGCTTCGGGAGTGGTGGCCTCACTCGACGCTGAGAAGGCTTTCGAATTGGTCGAGTGGGGCTACCTATGGTTTGTCCTGGCCAGATATGGCTTTGGCCTGAGATTCCTGAAGTGGCTCCAAATGCTGTACGCACACCCCAGGGCCCGTATTCGTACCAATGGCACACTGTCGGGCCCCTTTCTCCTGCAGCGGGGGACCCGCCAAGGATGCCCACTATCCCCAACCCTTTTTGCCCTGGCCTTGGAACCTCTCGCCGCACATATTAAGGGGGACCCCCTGGTCAGGGGCATACGTGTAGGCCCCTTAGAAGAGAAACTTTCACTATATGCAGACGACTCTCTCCTTTACCTGGCAGATAGCTCTACTTCCCTTGACTCGGCCTTGGTGCAGTTCAATACGTTTGCCCAATACTCAGGAATCCGTATCAATTGGGATAAGTCAGTTCTATTTTCACTCCAGCCATCGGCTCCGTAGGCTCCTTCCCACACACCGCTGAGATGGGTAGAGACCTTTACATATTTAGGGGTGAAGATAGGCCCCACGATGAAAGGGTATCTGACTAGGAACCTACTCCCCCTACTAGAACAACTGACGCAAAGCTGTACCAATTGGCACAGTCTCCCCCTCACCCCAGTGGGTAGAGGGAACCTAATTAAAATGATTTATCTTCCCAAGTTTCTATATTTCTTTAGGCAGACCCCCCGCTCCTTTTTCAGGAAAATAGACAGCATAGTGACCTCCTTTATCTGGGCGGGTCGCCCCCCCCGGGTGGCCAGACGCTCTCTTTATCTCCCCTTATCTGCTGGGGGCTTGGCCCTTCCGAATTTCCTTATATACTACTGGGCCGCGGTCCTGGTAACAGTCCGGTGGTGGTTCTCCCAGCCTAAGCTGAATCCCGCAGTTACCCTTGAGGCCGCTCTCCTCGGGTCTTATGCAGCTCTCTCCAACCTTGTTTTTAGGGGACCCAAAGCACATCCTAAAGTGACTGAACTAATGAGAACCACTGTAAGGGTCTGGCAGACCTCCAGGGCTTCGGAAATCAAGCCTCTCACACACTCTCCACACACCCAGCTATGGGGTAACCCCCTTCTTCCTCAGCTCAATTCGGTACCTGACTCGGCTGCCTGGGCAAAATATGGGATAGTGAAACTCAAACATGTAATCACGAACAGACAGATTGCGACGTTCCAAAACTTGAAACAGATTCACCGACTCCCCCAATCCTTTCTATTTCGATACTGGCAACTTAAGCACGCCATTAACTCGCAATTCCCAGAGACGATTACCCTTGAGTCTGACTTAATAGAAAGGCGGCTTTTGTCCGGGATGATGGAGAGACCATTCTCCTCCCTCTATCTCTACCTTACGGTAGCACATGACACTAACACAGTGACTCTCTTCCACAAATGGAAGGCAGACATTCCTGATCTTGATGAGGAGTCCTGGGAGGACCTGGTCTCCTCCTATATCCCATCCATGCGTCCAGGTATCGTTTCATACAGCTCAAGTTCCTACATCGGGCATACTACACTCCGCAAAGACTGGCCAACATATACCCCTCCCTGAGCCCATTGTGCGGGAGATGTAAGCAAGCTGAGGGCTCCTTCCTCCATATGGTCTGGACCTGTCCGAAGATCCAGCCATACTGGCGGGCGGTGGCGGAGACGGTGGGGAGGATTGGTGGACTTGACCTCACGCTTGACCCCCTCTTCTTCCTGCTTAGTTACCTGGGTGACATGGTACGGAGACAGATACACCAAATTATGCGTAACCTTTTTGCTGTTCTATGCCAGGAGAGAAATCCTTCTGCGATAGAGGGGTGAGGAGATCCCTACTAAGGCCTCTTGGGAGAATACTGTAAACAGGGTGCTACCACTCTATAAAATCACATATGAGAGCAGGAACTGCCCAGCAAAGTTCAACAAGATCTGGTCCTCCTGGTTGGATGGTTGTGGTGATGGTCTTGTGGGGCCCTAGCGCCTGGTCACAGTATCTGGAGAATGTCGATGCCTGGTTTTAAGATCTGCACCTTCTCCTGACCTCTTTCCCCCCTCCCGCCCTCCCCTCCTTCCCCCCCTTCCCCCCCTCTCCTCCCCCCCGCTCCTCCTCCCCCCTCCCCATCCTTCCTCTTAATGGTCGCCCTCCCCCAGGACAAAGGGGAGGGAGATCCCCTGGGAGATGAGGTCCTGTCATAAATCTTTATGTATCCCCTGACTATAGTATGTTGTGACGATCCCATCACTATACACTACGGTGAACTCTCTGAATATCCTGCCTGAATGTATAACCAATATTACTTTGTATTTATTGTCACTCTGCAGTACACCTATGTTGTTATTCTGTCAGTGCCTTGTATATATTTGTCATTTTCAAAATAAAAAACCTTTACTGTTAAAAAAAAACCCAGCACGTAACGCACTGAAACATTCAGAGTTAAACTTGCAGTAGCGCACTGAAATATACTGCAATAAACGGCACGTAACGTACTGAAATATAGGACGTTAAACTTGCAGTAACGCACTGAAGTATACAGCGTTAAAGTGGTTGTAAACCCACTTAGACAACTTGCACCTACAGGTAAGCCTAGATTAAGGCTTACCTGTAGGTGCAAGAAATATCTCCTTAACCTACACGTTAAGGAGATATTTACTATTAAAAACAATGCCGATGACGTCAAACGCATGCGCAATAGCGGGCTGGCATCATTGCCAGTTTTCTGAATGGGATCTTGCCGGCCCAAGCATGCATGCGTGTGACGTCATCGCCGCTTCTGCCAATCACAGCGCCAGAGCGGCGATACACTGACGGCAGTGACGGGACACCGAGGCAAGATGGTGGTGGCGGCGGAGGTGACCGAGGACCTCTGCGGGGGCTTCAATCTCAGGTAAGTCATTCATAATGAGCTAGTATGCTATGCATACTAGCTCATTATGCCTTTCTTTTGCAGGGTTTTTTGTTTGTTTTTTGTTTTTATTTTGCCTTTACTTCCTCTTTAAGGGTGAACTAACGCACAGAAATATACTGCATTAAATGACACGTAATGCACTGAAATATACAGGTTTTAACTTGCAGTAACACACTGAAAAATACTGCGTTAAACGGAGGCAGTGCACTGAAATATATGGCGCTAAACTTGCAGTAACGGCACTGAAATATACTGCGTTAAACGCGCACTAATGAACAGAAATGTGTTGCGTTAAATGACACATAACGCACGGAAATAAATGGCGTTAAGCTTGCAGTAACACACTGAAATATACTGCGTTAAACAGCACGTAATGCACTGAAATATACGGCATTAAACCGGCAGTACTGCACTGAAATATACTGTGTTAAATGGTCACTACACTCACACTGACTGAACTATCACTAGATTCACACTAAAGGGACACTAAAGTAGAAATGAATTGTCACTCACTACACTAACACTGGCTGAACTATCACTAGATTCACACTACTGTATAGATGAATGGTGGTCACTACACTCTCACTGACTGAACTATCACTAGATTTACACTGACAATAGAACTATAGCACACTGTCTAGCAGCACTGAACAGAGTCCTGTTCTATCTCTCTAAATGCCGATATCACACTAAAAATGTCCGCCATTGAAAGAATAGTTTTATAGTGTGGGGTGGGACTAAGAGCAATGGGCCATGATTGGATAGAGTCATCATGACAGTGTCCAATCATGGTTCTGACCGTGCTCTGTGCCCTGATTGGGCAAAGCTTTCATTGCTTTAGCCAATCAGGGATTACAATACACTGTGCGGCGGCGCAGTGAATTGTGGTAATTTGGCAGGCCAAAACAAACGGTCTAACGCCCAGATAATTTGGGTATTGGTCTAATGGGCGAACAGCCAAGGTTCGGCCCGAACTCATACTCAGGCCCAACCGTTCGCCCATCCCTAATCTTCTTATGCATGAGCGATCAGCACTGTTGGGCTGTGTTATACATAACACCAGCTTAACATTTCAGATTGTTCATTTATAAAAGTGAAAACTGACACAACACTGTAGCACTGCTGTATGTGTAGGAGCAGCCACCGGTAGACACTGCCGGTGTAAAATATAACTCAGAACTTCAGCCCTGTGTTATGTATCTGCCACTGCTTTTTGTTCCATACAACACATCGATAGATACATTATACAAGCAACGATGATTATTCATTAATAATGGTGACAGATCATTTAGCTTAGAGAGGCAGCAGGGCTCTGTGCTGGCTGCATCTTCCCCCACAGGAACGCCTATATTTTAAAATTTAAAAGGGGATGGAGCAACAGCCATCATATAGAGCTGCATTTTGGGGGAAAATGGGGCCTAGTACATTAAATGTAATAATAGTTCTTCATTAGGCACAAACTCCATGCCCCTGTTAAAAGGTCAGCAATACGAACCATGATAGACTTACTCTAATCAGTCATGAAAACATTAAAGTTAGGGCTAAGCCCTTTTTTTCAGACACAGCTGTCTTTCACTGATCCTTGGTCATCAGATAAAGGATTATCCCGTACATTTTGTGTGTAAATTTCACCTTGAGCCTCTGATCTCTGTAAACAACAAACAGTATACTACACAAGATAGACATATGAAGAGGAACCTAGAGTTCTACCTTCTGGCTGAATAAAAGGCTACAAAATATACATAAGCAATGCTTCACATTTAAAACATTTTTAAAAAAAGTTGACCATAATAAAAAAAAGTATAAACCAATTAACATTCTTTTTAAAATGAAATGAAGGGCTCAGATTAATTTTTTTATTTTTGACATACAAAAATGTATCAAAGATTAAAGGTTACAGGTTAAAAGCTACCCATGTTTTACACTGGATAATTCATCTTCAGTTGAGATAAACTGGAGTTGGTTTAATCTAAACGAGGGTCAAGTCTTATCAATAGATTAAAGGGATTCTGATAGTTGTCCACAGTCCTGGAATAATTTGTTCATTCAAAATAATATTTTGTTGATTATATTCTAAGTACAGCAATACTGTATTTATGAATGGATCAGGATCTAAGAATAAAGGATAAGGGGATGATCTATAGCTCATTCATAGACCGTGTTCCATTCTTAGAAGCTGTAATACAGGGTGCAAAAGGCAGCCATAGTCAGGCTCTCTTGATGAGAGCCTGTGATAGCTCTTTAGTTGTATTACCACTGGAAGATGAAGGCAGCGGAGGTAGTGGGAATGGGGGGGGGGGGGCAGGAGGAAGGAGATATACTACTAACAGCAGAGGAATCAATCCTGTTAACTGTAATGCCGCGTACACACGATCAGACATTCTGACAACAAATGTTTGATGTGAGCTTGTTGTCAGAAAATCCGACCGTGTGTATGCTCCATCAGACAATTGCTGTCAAAATTTCCGACAACAAATGTTTGAGAGCTGGTTCGAAATTTTTCCGACAACAAAAGTCCTTCTCGGATATTCCGATCGTCTGTAGCCTATTCCGAGGCACAAAAATCCACGCATGCTCTGAATCAAGTACGAGACGGAAGCGATCGGTCTGGTAAAACTAGCGTTCGTAATAGAGATAGCACATTCGTCACGCTGTAACGGACTGAAAAGCGCGAATCGTCTCTCACCAAACTTCTACTAACACGACTGGTATTGAACTTCCCTTTTATAGTGCCGTTGTACATCTTGTGCGTTCTTGACATTCGGAATTTCTGACAACATTTGTGTGACCGTGTGTATGCAAGACAAGTTTGGGCCAACATCCGTCGGAAAAAAATCCACGGTTTTGTTGTCAAATGTCCAATTGTGTGTACGCGGCATAAGTATGTCTCTGGTGCTGATGATTCTGTTTTTGATTTTGGCTGCACTTAGGCTTTAAAGCGTTAGAAAACTGCCCAAAAAAGTGGGCCCCCTGCAGGTTTATGCCATAATGTGCTAGTGCGCACTGCATACTAGCACATTATGACATAGTGTACATACCTTTTCAAATAAAGTCCTCCAGCAGCACGCTGTCACTGCTGCTGGGGCCTGATTCAGGGATGCTGTGTACCCTAAATGCAGAGCGTCACTGCACATGTTAAAGAGTATCTATCACCAATAGAAGAACTAACAAGATATACATTTAACTAAATTACTTTGGTTTGCAATGTGTATTATAAAAAATTTGCCTTACTGTTTTTTTTTTCTTTTACATAATGTAAATATTGTCACTTTTTTCATTATTTTTTTCATCCTTTCTGTGTTGCTCATCTCCCACATCCTCTTTTCACAATCGGAAGAGCTTTGTTACCTAAACAAGGACCTACATGACTGGATTATCAGGTAATATTTTAAGGAAATATGCAGAGTCACGCATGCACATCTCCGTGTACAGTACTGCCATGATTATCCTGGCCAATCAGGAGGCCAAAGTCTCCAAACCTGGAAGAAGACTGGAAGAATATGGAAGTGCTGGTGATGAATAGGAGCACTGACTTTGCAATACTGGAAGGGATCATTTGCAAAGTAAGTCTGCCGTAATGTGCTAATAATGCAGTATAATTCTTAGATCAAATATTTAGTGGGTGAAAGAAGAAAAAAGGATGAAAAGGGGGTACCTAATCCAAATATACAGATGTGTAGTGCATACTAGCATATTAGTAGTTTACTTGTGCTTCAACACAATAAAGCTTATATGAGTGTAGTGCCCTCCTCTAGTTAGGCTTCTAGGTTAAATTTAGTTTTTGCTTTCACTGTAGTGAGTGGAGCAGTGATTGACTTTTCTTGTCTGTTCAGGGTTTCTTGAACTGAAGGTTTGCTTCCTCCCACCTGCCTCTAAAAGAAGTTTAAAAGTTTAAAAGAAGGGAAGAGAAATTAGAATAACCAGTGTGCAAATTTATCGTGCCCCAACCAATTTTTTGAAGGAGGCATTCAGGAGGTGGCTGGGGAGGTGATAAATGTTTGGGAAGGCCTTGCCTCTGTGTTCTTCCCTCTTCAGGAAAGGGGTTCCTGTCTTCCTGGAGCTGCTGCCCCTAGGACATAGCATCTGAGACTAGAAGTCTAGCTCTCAGCAGGAGCTGGGCTGGAGGCCTGGATAAGATTACCAAAGAATTATATTTGCTGGAGGGCACTGTCTTCAAGTCCTGGGTCTGGAGAAGGATCATTTTACCTTCCTCGTGGAGGATATACCTGTGGATGCTGGGTGGCAGACAGCTCCTGGGACACTCTGAATAAAGACCTTGCTGTGGACTATTTTTTGTGTCAGAAGGGAAAAAGGTACCAGAAACTGCTATCGGGACTAGGACTGCTACTATAGGGTCCTAGATGTGCTGGCCATTACCTATTATCCCCAGGAAAGGTGACTATAGATACGATTAGTGAAAAGTTTGTCCTCCCATTAATGCTATTTTAAACACGCCTGAGTGCTTCACGCATTTCCTCCTTGAATTCATCCCAATGGCCAGAAGAAACCGAGAGAAGACAACTGGATATGACGACTTGTGAATACGGGTTAAGTCTCGTATGGAAATCAAGGCAAAGGCCAGCGCACGAAGCGTCATAAAATGGCAGAAATACAAGTCGGGCCTCTATCTGAAATAGAGGCGAGACAACAGAATGTGACCACGTCTTATGTGCGAGTCAAACTTCGTTCAGAAATCAAGGCAAAAACCAGCCCTAGAGACGTCACAACTGCAAGTCACGCCTCATTATGGTGTCAAGATGGACAAACCTGTATAACCACATCAATGTTAACTGTAAAATTGGCATAAAAAATATTGTTTGTACTGAATGAAAACAGGTATAAAATTACATGTTCATTACTCAAATGACATATGGGACATAAAATAAAATACAAAATAAAATATAAAAAAATATAAATATACTACAAAATAACCCCTATACTATGTATATAGAATTAATATAAAAAAGATCTCATGCTTTATTGATAAAAAACGTTAATGTCCCACTCCACGGGGAGTAGGATCGTAACTCATAAATCCAGAATGTTTCAAGTCGTGAAACACCCCTGGTAAGGACCCCTGCTCGCCAAGGTGTTATATTGTGATCAATAAGGGAGAGAGTTTGGTCTGCGGGACTTTGAATGAGGCCAATCGCTATATAGAGTAAGCATGTGGGATATAAAACACAGTATTGCTTATATGGTTTGCGACAAAAAAGGTGGAGTTTGTTGGGAACTTTGAATGAGAGATGTATACCAAAAAGCAGTCTTAGCAAAGAACATTTTATTATACCTTGTGAGATCATGTACAGCGTACTGAATGACAAAAAATACATACACAAAATTGCATAAACGCAGGGCATGCTAAAAACCACTGTAGCGCACTCACCCCTCTCTTTACCTGCCTTGTTCGGCTCCTCGCAGGAATAGAGGGGCACAAGCCCGTACCCTCCTGTGTGAAGAGGTTGAGCGGTGTTGTTGATGGGTCCTCCACAGTCAGACAGCCAGAGAATGTTTCTCACTTCTATATTAAATAAAGACAAGTCCTTGTATCCCCACAGTAACTTGAATGTCCACACCAGCTGCAACTCCAACGTAGAGTTTATTTTCCTGTAAAACACAGTCTCTGACAGAAAAGGTTGGAGGTAGAACAGGACAGCTTAAGGTGTGGAAGAGGTCCAGGCACAAACGTAACCCAATTCACTGCTCCGATTCTCAAGCAGACTCAGCCCATACGGATAGTCTCCCTAGCTTGGGACTAGCAGCCGATATGTAACTCAAACTTTACCCAAGGTCTCTGCCACCGACCTGGTGAACTCGGTCTCTGCCACAGACCTGGTGAACTCGGTCTCTGCCACAGACCTGGTGAACTCGGTCTCTGCCACAGACCTGGTGAACTTGGCCTCTATTAAGGAGAAGACATCCCTCCAGAGAGTTACCGGGACCCTTCCTTCACCGTGACTTCTGCACCAGTCCCTCGGAACGGTTCCTCCCCCGGCCTCCTCATCTAGGATATGGGTCCCCTCGCAAGGCGGCACCCTGAGACTCCTCGATCCTTGGTGGGCTCCAGCCGAAGGTGCTGGGCCCAGGGCTCTGTTGCAGCCCCAGGACTAAAGGTGCCTGGGACTGATCCACGACCTTCGCCCCTGGGCCAAAGGTGCCCAGGACGGGCAGGAACACACACCCTGGGGTAGGACCCCCGACAACGAACCCTGAACAGGCAGCGTCTGCCCCTTTCATATCCTCTCCCAGCATGCACAGCAGGCCTACCACACCCACCGCACGGCTGCCAAAAGGGGACACACAGGGGACAGCACTGGATTAGCTGTTCGACCCTGGCCTACTATGGCAGCGCCACCTGCAGGCCACAGGGAACTATACACCAATACTCTCCCTGCAGACAAAAATGGTTGCAAGAACTCTAACAATTAGGGTGTCTGGGTATAACTACCACCCAAACACTTCCCCTAAATTTAGCACCCCGCTACACCACATATACATATAATTGCCATGGTAAAACAATATAAAAGACATAAAATCATCTGTATGGACATCATGCATCTATGTAAGACCGATGTGTTTCATTGGGATCTACCAACTTTTCAGGGGCGAATGCAATGGTGATCTATAAAGAGACATAACCATATGGTATAAAATTGTAGCTGAATAATAGGAATAAATAATGGGTGTAAGGGACAAGATGGACATCCCTATAAATACTCACGTCAACTGCATAGATGTGAAGAGGATCAGAGCTGTTAGAAATGTCTGGCATGGGAGCTGAGGTAGAGACATGTGGACAAGCCGGGAGCACTGTAGATTCCAATGTGCAAATGTAGGTGACAGTGAGCCAACACTTCTGTGGATTGAGATCAGTAGTATATATTAAATGTATATTATTATTGATGAGAAGTGTGAAAAGCCCATGCCCCAGGTCAGATGACCAAACTCTCTCCCTTTCTGTTCAAATTTGGGATGGAGGCCAATCACTTATGGTGCCTTTGACCACATCATTCTCTCTTGCTGAAATTTTGGGTGAAAGTCACCCCTGGTCATTTAGTAGTCTGGTGCACCATATACCAATTGCTGCCACTTGGCACATAAAGGCAAACCAGGGGTATATTTTCATATGCCCCAGGGGCGCACTTGCGTCGTGCGGGGAGGGCACTACTTCCTCCCTCCCAGTAATTCTTAGTTTTTAATTTCCTTTGTTCCCATATGGGGCTAGAATCGCATGGGTGCATGCGTTTTATGCTAAGTTCCAAACTGTTCTTAATATATTCATCTAGGGATGGAGAGGTGTATTTTACCATTCAGCAGTCTGCAAAGCATCTTTCAATTGCATTTCTTCAATCCATGATAGACATAATCATGGCTTTATTATACATTATATTCTCTTGATTCTCATGACATATCCATATACCGTATATACTCGAGTATAAGCCGACCCGAATATAAGCCGAGGCACCTAATTTTATCACAAAAAATGGGAAAACTTATTGACTCGAGTATAAGCCTAGGGTGTCCATCTGCATGCCTCACTGTGCCTCACTTTGCCTCACTGTGTCCATGTGCATGCCTCACTGTGCCTCACTGTGTCAATGCCTCGCTGTGCCTTATTGTGCCCATGTCTCACTGTGTCCATGCCTCACTGTGCTCATGCCTCACTGTGCCCATGTCTCACTGTGTCCATGCCTCACTGTGTCCAATCTCCCTACCTGATCTCCGGCGCTATGTGACTAGACTGACGTTTAACATGGGAGTCTATGAAAGGGGTACCCGGCTTTGAAAAATCGGTGCTCTCCGGCCGTAGATCCTCTGGACAACAAACTTTGCTCACTTGTAGATGAAGAGTGGGGCTACATGTGTGCCAAGTTTGGGGCCTGGGGTACCTAGGGCCGGCCAGTACCAGTACCAGTACCAGTGCCAGTACTGTGTCCCCAAAATCACCGGAGAAATGACCGTTTAACATGCGAGTCTATGGAAGGGGTGCCCGAATTTGAAAAATCGGTGCTCCTCTGCCGTAGGTCAAGTGAAGATGGACATAGACTCGAGTATAAGCCGAGGGATGCATTTTCAGCACAAAGAAATGTGCTGAAAAACTCGGCTTATACTCGAGTATACTCGAGTATATACGGTATATATTTTTTATTTCAATACACCATCTCTTGTTCCTAGCAGCCTGTTCCACATGGTAGGGTTTGTTTAGTGTGTGTGCATGGATTTTTGGGCTGTTTTCTCGTCTGTCCCCTGGGAGCTGCGATGCGATTTTGGCGCCCTTCCCTCTCCCACCTGTTCCCTTCCTCCCCGTTTGTGGTGGATGGCGGTGGTGGTTTGGGCGGGTGCTCCTTACCGCATTGCGTTACCGCTCGGTGTGTGCGACACCTTTTGATGTCGCACTGCATGAGCAGGTTTTTCTTTCCATCTAGGCTGACATTTGGGAGGTACAGGTGGATTTTTTCACTCTGGCACGGATGCCTCCCCTTTCTTGCCACGCCTATGTGACGCTGGGTGGGACACGCTTTATCAACTGGGGGGCATTTAAATTAGCCTCACTTGGTGTTTATGTGTCTCTCTGGAAACACCTTATATGCAAGCATTCACTTGTGATTTTGGGTCCCAATTTCCATGTGAACCAACAAGGTAAATCACCATATGTTTCACCTATACTTTTAGCACTGCATCCATCGTTTTCTTTGGTTCCTTTACTATCTCACCCAGGATTAGGGATGAGCTTTGAGTTCGAGTCAAACTCATGTTCGACTCGAACATTGCCTGTTCGCCCGTTCGCCGAACAGCGAACAATTTGGGGTGTTCGTGGCAAATTCGAAAAGTCTATGGGAAAAATCTAAAGTGCTAATTTTAAAGGCGTATATGCAAGTTAATGTCATAAAAAGTGTTTGGGGACCCGGGTCCTGCCCCTGGGGACATGTATCAATGCAAAAAAAAGTTTTAAAAATGGCAGTTTTTTCGGGAGCAGTGATTTTAATAATGCTTAAAGTGAAACAATAAAAGTGAAATATTCCTTTAAATTTCATACCTAGTGGGTGTGTATAGTATGCATATAAAGTCGCGCTTGTTTCCCATGCTTAGAACTGTCCCTGCACAAAGTGTCATTTCTGAAGGAAAAAAGTCATTTAAAACTCACTCGCGGCTATAATGAATTGTCGGCTCCTGGCAATACATAGAAAAGTCATTGATAAAAAAAACAAAAAAAATACGTGGGGTCCCCCCAAATTAAAATACCAGGCCCTTCAGGTCTGGTATGGATATTAAGGGGAACCCTGCGGCAATTTAAAAAAAAATGCGTGGGGTTCCCCCCAAATATTCATACCAGGCCCTTCAGGTCTGGTATGGATTTTAAGGGGAACTCCACCCCAAATTTAAAAAAGAAAGTGGCGTGGAGTTCCCCTAAAAATCCATACCAGATGTCCCCATGTTGATGGGGACAAGGGCCTCATCCCCACAACCCTTGCCCGGTGGTTGTGGGGGTCTGCGGGCGGGGGGGCTTATCAGAATCTGGAAGACCCCTTTAACAAAGGGGACCCCCAGACCCCGCCCCCCCATGTGAATTGGTAATGGGGTACATTGTACCCCTACCATTTCACAAAGAAAGTGTAACAAATTGTAAAAAAAAACACAGACACCGTTGGGAAAGTCCTTTATTAAAAATAGAAAAAAAAATAAAAAATAAAAAACATTCCAGCGATGAAATCCAGTGTCCCACGGTGATCCGATGTCCTGCGCTGTCCACACGAAATTGGCTGAGCCTGAGCGGACCTGATGAGGAACTTCCTCCACAGTGTATTAACCACTTAACGACCGCTCACTGTATATATACGCCGGCACAATGGCACCGACAGGCACAATCACGTAGAGCATACGTGATTGCCTTTGTACAGTTGGGGGGGTCCGATCGGACCCCCCTTCTGTACAGTGAGCGGTCGGAATTCGTCTGGGAGCATTCCGAGATGGGGGGGCGGCCGTTCGATTCCGACCACCCCCCCCCGTGATCGCTCCCGGCGAATAGAAATGCCCCCTCTGTCTGTGTAATGTTTACACAGACAGAGAAAGCAGGAGGAAGTGATGTCATCTCCTGTGCGGCGCTCACATATACCGAGCGTCGTACAAGAGAAGACACACAGGTCAGTGCACTAACACTACACTAACACCAGCACACATAGGCACATAAATCGCCCCCCCAGGCCCCCCCAGATCACCCCCCAGCCCCCAGTCACAGTGTCACTGATTGCAGTGACCATTTATTTACTGATCACTGCAATCAGTGACATTTGTGACTGTAAAAGTGTCACTACATTTAGTTTTAGGTCCAGTGTAGCCCCCTAACCCCCCCTAATAAAGGTTTAACCCCTTGATCACCCCCCAGATAACCCTTTCACCCCCTAGCACCGCCGTCGCTTGGCGATCATTTTTCTGATCGCTGTCTTGGCGTCGGTGATGCAGATCGGTACCCAGTAATTTTTTTTAGGTTCGCCGCAGGTTTTTATAGCGTCGGGTACCCCCATAAATTATCTAATAAAGGTTTAACCCCCTTGATCGCCCCCCAGGTAACCCTTTCACCCCCTATCACCACTGTCACTAAGCGATCGTTTTTCTGATCGATGTCTTAGCGTCGGTGATGCTGATCGGTACCCAGTATTTTTTTTTAGGTTCGCCGCAGGTTTTTATAGCGTCGGGTACCCCCATAAATTATCTAATAAAGGTTTAACCCCCTTGATCGCCCCCAGGTAACCCTTTCACCCCCTATCACCACTGTCACTAAGCGATCATTTTTCTGATCACTGTCTTGGCGTCGGTGATGCAGATCGGTACCCAGTAATTTTTTTAGGTTCGCCGCAGGTTTTTATAGCGTCGGGTACCCCCATAAATTATCTAATAAAGGTTTAACCCCCTTGATCGCCCCCCAGGTAACCCTTTCACCCCCTATCACCACTGTCACTAAGCAATCGTTTTTCTGATCGATGTCTTAGCGTCGGTGATGCTGATCGGTAGCCAGTATTTTTTTTTTAGGTTCGCCGCAGGTTTTTATAGCGTTGGGTACCCCCATAAATTATCTAATAAAGGTTTAACCCCCTTGATCACCCCCCAGGTAACCCTTTCACCCCCTATCACCACTGTCACTAAGCGATCATTTTTCTGATCGCTGTCTTGGCGTCGGTGATGCAGATCGGTACCCAGTAATTTTTTTAGGTTCACCGCAGGTTTTTATAGCGTCAGGTACCCCCATATATTATCTAATAAAGGTTTAACCCCCTTGATCGCCCCCCAGGTAACCCTTTCACCCCCTATCACCACTGTCGCTAAGCGATCATTTTTCTGATCGATGTCTTAGCGTCGGTGATGCAGATCGGTAGCTAGTAATTTTTTTTAGGTTCGCCGCAGGTTTTTATAGCGTCAGGTACCCCCATATATTATCTAATAAAGGTTTTAACCCCCTAATTGCCCCTAGTTAACCCTTTCACCAGTAATCATCATATAAGTGTTACGGGTGACGCTGGTTAGTTAGTTTGCTTTTTATAGTGTCAGGGCACCCGCCGTATATAACCCAATAAAGGTTTAACCCCCTGATCGCCCGGCGGGTGATATCAATTAGGTTTTAGCGTCAGAGAGGGTCTGCGTCACACCCCAGGCAGCGTCAGGTTAGTGCCAGTAACGCTAACACCCACGCGTGAAGCATACACCTCCCTTAGTGGTATAGTATCTGAACAGATCAATATCTGATCTGATCAGATCTATACTAGCGTCCCCAGCAGTTTAGGGTTCCCAAAAACGCAGTGTTAGCGGGATCAGCCCAGATACCTGCTAGCACCTGCGTTTTGCCCCTCCGTCCAGCCCAGGCCACCCAAGTGCAGTATCGATCGATCACTGTCACTTACAAAACACAACACACATAACTGCAGCGTTCGCAGAGACAGGCCTGATCCCTGCGACTCCAGTGCTGTAGGAGGTGATTTCACCACCACAGTTAAAAAAAAAAGCAAATATGCCAAAACATTGGGGCAGCAGGGGCGGAGGAGCGATTTTGCTCCTAATGCCGCGTACATACGGTCGAAATTCCGACGGAGGCTTGCCCGTGGAAAAGTCTGACCATGTGTGTGCGGCATAACTTTTTTGCGGGAGGATGCCCCCATGCTTCGGCATATATAAATGGTGCGTGTATGCCCATCATTAGAAGTGGGTGGATGAAGGGCGGTATTCTAATGGTGGGCATACCCACCGATCAATCTCTTTTTTCGTTCAGCCACCTGGCTGCATGAAAAAAAAAAGATTACAATACATGTCCAACAAGGACCAGCAACGTACTGGTATGTTGCTGGACTTTGAATGGTTATACCAGATTGATGCCTGCGGGTTTAGGTATCATCTTGGTATCATTCTTTTCAGCCAGCGGCCGGCTTTAATGTAAAAGCAACCCTAGTGGCTAATTAGCCTCTGGACTGCTTTTACAAGCAGTGGGAGGGAATGTCCCCCCCCCCGGATATAAAAAGCGCCATTGGGAAATTGGGAAAGCATTTTATCACACCGATCTTGGTGTGGTCAGATGCTTTGAGGGCAGAGGAAAGATCTAGGGTCTAGACCCCAGTTTTTTCAAAAAAAGAGTACCTGTCACTACCTATTACTATCATAGGGGATATTTACATTCCCTGAGATAACAATAAAAATGATAAAAAAAAAAAAAAATATATGGAAGGAACAATTTAAAAATAAAATAAAAAAGCAAAATTAATAATAATAAAAAAAAAAAAGCACCCCTGTCCTGCCCTGCTCTTGCCCAATGGCGAACGCAAGCGTCGGTCTGGCGTCATATGTAAACAGCAATTGCACCATGCATGTGAGGTATCACCGCGAAGGTCAGATCGAGGGCAGTAATTTTAGCAGTAGACCTCCTCTGTAAATCTAACGGGGTAACCTGTAAAGGCTTTTAAAGGCTTTTAAAAATGTATGTAGTTTGTCGCCAATGCGCGTTTGTGCGAAATTTTAAAGCATGTCGTGTTTGGTATCTATGTACTCGGCCTAAGATCATCTTTTTTATTTCATCAAACATTTGGGCAATATAGTGTGTTTTAGTGCATTAAAATAAAAAAAGTGTATTTTTTCCCCAAAAAATGCGTTTGAAAAATCGCTGCGCAAATACTGTGTAGAAAAAAAAAATGCAACACCCACCATTTTATTCTGTAGGGCCTTTGCTTTAAAAATATATATAATGTTTGGGGGTTCAACATAATTTTCCTGCAAAAAAAAATATGTTTTCATGTAAACAAAAAGTGTCAGAAAGGGCTTTGTCTTCAAGTGGTTAGAAGAGTGGATGTAAGCTTCCTAATGTTGTGTATAAAATGCCAGAACAGTTCAAAACCCCCCCAAATGACCCCATTTTGGAAAGTAGACACCCCAAGCTATATACTGAGAGGCATGTCGAGTCCATGGAATATTTTATATGTTGACACAAGTTGCGGAAAAAAGACAATTTTTTTTTTTTTTTTTTGCACAAAGTTGTCACTAAATGATATATTGCTCAAACATGCCATGGGCATATGTGGAATTACACCCCAAAATACATTCTGTTGCTTCTCCTGAGTACGGGGACACCACATGTGTGAGACTTTTTGGGAGCCTAGCCGCGTACGGGACCCAGTGTTGCCAACCGTCCGTAGATTTACGGACAGCACGTAAAAACAAGGCACTTTTTCCCTGTACGTGAAAGTCCGTAGTAAGGGAAAAGTGCCAGTAAATATGGCCGCGATCGGCTCGGGTCAGAACTGCGCATGCGCAATTCGGAAATCCCAGAGAAGATCCGAATCTGAGCCGCCGAGTCTGACTCCTGCATGCCCTTTGTCCAGCCCACCCGCCGCGCAGCCAATGATCTCAGCGCATTTTCGCGCCAGCTTTAAAAACAATCAGGCAGGAGCAGACGTGCGCTGTGCGTGAGAGCTGAGCGGCGGGACTCGGGAGCCTGAGAGAAAAGGACAACACAGCACACATTCTCCCACCGGACCGGAGCAACGGATGGACAGTCCCCTGCCTGCCTGCCTGCCCGCCCGACTGGGTGTGTGGACTACTGGGAGTGACGTCATCACTACACCCCTTGCTGTTCCCTGCCACTGCTGGCTATGTAAAGCTGAGCCTGCACTGTGAGTACTGTGCCCTCTGGGCATCATCACCCCTTTCTGCTGCCATGCTTCTTGCTCCCCTCTGATCTCCCCCTTTCTCCCTGTCCACCTCTTTTTTCTTCTACCACAATCTCTGTCTCATAGTGACTGCATGATACAGCAGTGCTGGCTGCTTCTATAAAAAGGCATGCCAAAACAGGGGCTAGGCTGACTGACACATTACTAACTGTCATGCTAGGAAGAGGCACTGGGAGACTCTAGGAAACCTGTAGCCAGAGAACCAGGCACAGTGCCATGTCCGCAGCCTCTGTCCCCCTCCTGTGTCATGTCCGCAGCCTCTGTCCCCCTCCTGTGTCATGTCCGCAGCCTCTGTCCCCCCTCCTGTGTCATGTCCGCAGCCTCTGTCCCCCCTCCTGTGTCATGTCCGCAGCCTCTGTCCCCCCTCCTGTGTCATGTCCGCAGCCTCTGACCCTCTCCTGTCTTTTATCATGTCTGCAGTCTGAGGGGACCCTAGAAAGAAGTCAAGAGTGGGAGCGCCGTGATGGGGGTTACGGGAAGAAACCGACGTGTGGACTGTGGAGAGGAGGTCAAGCTGAAGCCGTCTGACTGAGCCCCACACTGCACCTGAGAGGAGGTCAGTGACACCGCCGCCAGACCAGTCTGAGGGGGGGGGGGTCACTGATCTAAGGAGGGGAGTGAATACAATAATGTAAGGGGGCACTGATATAAAAATTCCACCCCCTATATTAGTAACCTCCCCTTACCTTAGTGTATTCACTCTGCGTAAGGTTGTCTCTATTCACCAGAGCCCCCCTCCACATCAGAGTTCCCCCTTACATCATGATCTGCAGCGTTCCCCTTTACATAAGAGTTCCCTTTCACTGTAAGGTGGAATCCTGCAGACTCTGATGTAAGGGGGAACTCTGTGCTGGCTGGGTTATAGTAACCTGACCTTCATGTAAATGGAGATTTTTTTACTTTTGTTTAACTTAAACACATTGATAATAGCATTAGCTATGTGTTTATAGTTGAAATCTTGATATTTGCACTGTTTAGTACTAAAAACAGTAACCGTAGGTACTTTTTCTCAGTGTCAGTAAAAAATGTGGATCTGTCAGTAATTCCCATGGATTTCTTTGTGCGTCAAAAATTGGTGCCGTACGTAAATTTTGTCGCTCTGCCAGTAAATTTCACTTCGGAGGGTTGGCAACACTGACGGGACCCCAAAACCAATCACCGCCTTCAGGCTTTCTAAGGGTGTAAATTTTTGATTTCACTTCTCACTGCCTATCACAGTTTCGGAGGCCATGGAATGCCCAGATGGCACAAAACCCCCCCAAATGACCCCATTTTGGAAAGTAGACACCCCAAGCTATTTGCTGAGAGGTATTGTGAGTATTTTGCAGATCTCGCTTTTTGTCACAAAGTTTTGAAAATTGAAAAAAAAAAAAAGAAAAAAAAAAAATTCTTTCTTCATTTTCAAAAACAAATGAGAGCTGTAAAATACTCACCATGCCTCTCAGCAAACAGCTTGGGGTGTCTACTTTCCAAAATGGGGTCATTTGGGGGGGTTTTGTGCTATTTTGGCATTTTATGGCCTTCGAAACTGTGATAGGTAGTGAGGAGTGAAATCAAAAATTTGTGCCTAGAAATCCTGAAGGCGGTGATTGGTTTTCGGGGTCCCGTACGCGGCTAGGCTCCTAAAAAGTCCCACACATGTGGTATCCCCGTACTCAGGAGAAGCAGCAAAATGTATTTTGGGGTGCAATTCCACATATAACCATGGCATGTGTGAGCAATATATCATTTAGTGACAACTTTTTGTAATTTTTTTTTTTTTTGTCATTATTCAATCACTTGGGACAAAAAAAAAAATATTCAATGGGCTCAACAGGCCTCTCAGCAATTTCCTTGGGGTGTCTACTTTCTAAAATGGGGTCATTTGGGGGGGTTTTGTGCTATTTTGGCATTTTATGGCCTTCAAAACTGTGATAGGTAGTGAGGAGTGAAATCAAAAATTTGCGCCCTTAGAAATCCTGAAGGCGGTGCTTGGTTTCCGGGGTCCCGTACGTGGCTAGGCTCCTAAAAAGTCCCACACATGTGGTATCCCCGTACTCAGGAGAAGCAGCAGAATGTATTTTGGGGTGCAATTCCACATATAACCATGGCATATGTGAGCAATATATCATTTAGTGACAACTTTTTGTATTTTTTTTTTTTTTTGTCATTATTCAATCACTTGGGACAAAAAAAAAATATTCAATGGGCTCAACATGCCTCTCAGCAATTTCCTTGGGGTGTCTACTTTCCAAAATGGGGTCATTTGGGGGGGTTTTGTACTGCCCTGCCATTTTAGCACCTCAAGAAATGAGATAGCCAGTCATAAATTTAAAGCTGTGTAAATTCCAGAAAATGTACCCTAGTTTGTAAACGCTATAACTTTTGCGCAAACCGATAAATATACACTTATTGACGTTTTTTTTTACTAAAGACATGTGGCTGAATACATTTTGGCCTAAATGTATGACTAAAATTGAGTTTATTCGATTTTTCTTATAACAGAAAGTAGAAAATATCATTTATTTTCAAAATTTTCAGTCTTTTTACGTTTATATCGCAAAAAAAAAAAAATCGCAGAGGCAATCAAATACCATTAAAAGAAAGCTCTATTTGTGGGAAGAAAAGGACGCAAATTTTGTTTGGGTACAACATTGCATGTCCGCACAATTTACAGTTAAAGCAGCGCAGTGCAAAATTCTGAATTCACCTCTGGTCCTTTAGCTACCAAATGGTCCGGGGCTTAAGTGGTTAAATGAATAGACCCGCCCCTTCTAAAGTTCCCCATCAGGTCCGCTCAGCCAATGACTAGGTGTAAGGCTAAGCGGACCAGATGTGGACCGTGAGAAGGGGCGGGTCTATTCATTTATTACACTGCGGAGGAAGTTCCCCATCAGGTCCACCCCCTCGTATGTCAGACCCCGCCTACATCATTGGCTGAGCGGACCTGATGGGGAACTTCCTCCGCAGTGTAAAAAATGAATAGACCCGCCCCTTATTACGTTCCGCATCTGGTCCGCTTAGCCTTACACCTAGTCATTGGCTGAGCGGACCTGATGGGGAACTTTAGTAGGGGCGGGTCTATTCATTTAATACACTGCGGAGGAAGTTCCCCATCAGGTCCGCTCAGGCTCAGCCAATGACGTTTCGTGTGGACAACGCTGGACATCGGATCGCCGCGGGACACTGGATTTCATTGCTGGAATGTTTTTTTTTATTTTAATTTAAAAAAAAAATAATAAAGGACTTTCCCAACGGTGTCTGTGTTTTTTTTTACAATTTGTTACACTTTCTTTGTGAAATGGTAGGGGTACAATGTACCCCATTACCAATTCACATAGGGGGAGGCTGGGATCTGGGGGTCCCCTTTGTTAAAGGGGTCTTCCAGATTCCGATAAGCCCCCTGCCCGCAGACCCCCACAACCACCGGGCAATGGTTGTGGGGAAGAGGCCCTTGTCCCCATCAACATGGGGACATCCTCTCCATGTTGAGGGCATGTGGCCTGGTACGGTTCAGGAGGGGGGGCGCTCTCTCGTCCCCCCTCTTTTCCTGCGGCCTGTCAGGTTGTGTGCTCGGATAAAGGGTCTGGTATGGATATTTGGGGGAACTCCAAGCCATTTTTAATTTGGGGTGGAGTTCCCCTTAAAATCTATACCAGCCGACAATTCATTATAGCCGCGAGTGAGTTTTAAATTACTTTTTTTCCTTCAGAAATGACGCATTGTGTAGGGACAGTTCTAAGCACGGGAAACAAGTGACACTTTACAGGCATACTATACACTCACCCTAGGCACGAAATTTAAAGGAATATTTCACTTTTATTGTTTCACTTTAAGCATTATTAAAATCACTGCTCCCGAAAAAACTGCAGTTTTTAAAACTTTTTTTTGCATTGATACATGTCCCGTGGGGCAGGACCCGGGTCCCCAAACCCTTTTTAGGATAATAACTTGCATATTAGCCTTTATAATTAGCACTTTTGATTTCGAACGTTCGAGTCCATTGTATTTAATAGGGTCCTAAAGTTTGCGTGAACTTTCTGTCTGTTCGCAGGTTCTGGTGCGAACCGAACAGGATAATATTTTTATTTTCTTCCTTCCACTTTTCATACTTGGTGCTTTTTTGAGTATCTGCTTTTTCATCTATGCTCAGTTCTTCCCTTCATCTGACCTGGTGCATGGGCTTTTCACACTTCTCATCAATAATATTATACATTCAATATATACTACTGATTTCAATCCACAGAAGTGTTGGCTCACTGTCATCTACATTTGCACATTGGCCTCGGGGAATCTACAGTGCTCCCGGCTTGTCCACGTTCTACCTCAGCTCCCATGCCAGACATTTCTAACAGCTCTGATCATCTGTTCACATCTATGCAGTTAACGTGAGTATTTATAAGGATGTCCATCTTGTCCCTTATGCCCATTATTTATTCCTATTATTCAGCTACAATTTTATACCATATGGTATTTTATCGATCACCATTGCATTCGCCCCTGAAAAGTTGGTAGACCCCAATGAAACGCGTCGGGCTTACATAGATGCAGGATGTCCATACAGATGATTTTATGTCTTTTATATTGTTTTACTCTACATTTACTCTAGATTTTCCAACACCATCCAGCCCTTCCAGTGGCACATGTTGTGCAGGACTTGTCTTTAACCCATGACATGCCAAGTACCATGGCGGTAATATGTATATGTGGTTTTTAGCATGCCTTGCATTTATGCGATTTTGTATATGCATTTTTTTGTCATTCCGTACGCTGTACATGATCTCACAAGGTATAATATAATGTTCTTTGCTAAGACTGCTTTTTGGTATACATCTCTCATTCAAAGTCCCCAACAAACTCCCCCTTTTTTGTCAGAACCCATATAAGCAACACTGTGTTTTATATCCCACATGCTTACTCTATATAGCGATTGACCTCATTCAAAGTCCCGCCGACCAAACTCTCTCCCTTTCTGTTCAAATTTGGAATAAAGGCCAATCACTTATGATGCCTTGGACCACATCATTCTCTCTATTGTGATCAATGATCAAAAATCGGGTGCCCCTAGGGTCTCTATTATTATATTTCCAATAATGCTTGGGGACACTGCTTGGTTAGTCAATTTTTTATATTGGCTCGTTATTATAATGTGCTCATTGACTCCTACAGAAAACGAGAGAATGGTTCTGCCAACATATTTTTTTACCATATAGACAAGTGATTAAATATACAATATATTTATTGGCACAAGTAAAAACTGTTTCATATCATAAACTTGGTTGGTAATTGTAAATTTAAATTACTTTGTTTTCACTTTGCCACATGTGTTATGTTGGCTGTGGCACACATTACATTTTTTGCAGGGGTAATAACCCAATAACTTATGAAAAAATTAAGGCTTAACTGGGGCATTGATAATATTAGGGGCAATTTTGCTCTGTAAAGATGATCTAGCCCTATCTGGCAAAAGGGGACCCAAGGTACGATAATTTTTTATAACATTCCAGTGTTTATCTAGAATCTGTTTAATCTGTCTATGTTGAATAAAGAAGGTGGTAAACAGAGACCACTTAAAGGTATTATCTTTATTTTGGCAAGGTTTATCTTCCTAAAGGGAAGATAAATATTTATGCCATAGAATCCTGAAAAAAGCACCAAAAACTCTTAGTTTTCCACTGCTGATTACTAGTCACTAAATTTATCAAGTAAAAATGATTTCTGCATTCTTTTAATCTGCTCTATAACACCGTGATACTGCTTTGTTTAAAACAGATTGGCTTTAAGATCCATTTTTAAAAGTAGTTATCTCAGTTTTAATTAGGAACAATTTATTTTTTCATTCTAATTTAATATGAACAAATAAACACATCACTTTAAGTTACAGACAGATTTATGTGTATGTATTTATCTTTATCTTCAACCTCAAGCCTTGAATCAAAAGTTTCAGTGAAATATGGCTCATTTAATGCAGAGCCAGTTTTTACAGTTACAAATTACATAATCTAAAAATCTTATAACCGCAGCTTCATCTATCTGACTTTATTGCCTTTCATTCCTGAAAATAATTTACAGCTTGCATTCTGACATTTAAATTAAGAGTGTGCACTAATTCTTGTGCATAACAATAATGAATTAATAAGCCTTTTTCTCTACCAAGCCTGCAAGGCTTAATTATTATGCACACTACAGTAAAATCACTATTTGGTTGATAAATGCAGCTTTATCAGTTTTTTTTTCCAAATGACAGCAGATCCTCACTGAATAAAAATGCAGAAATAGTGGGTATTTACTTAGCAAACTAAATGTTCCTTTTACAAAGTGAAAGTTTGGTTAGTTTAATAAATTAGTAGTAGTTTGAATACTAAATCATATGAAAATGATTTTTGCTTGCACATGATTTGATAATTGAAGTGATTATAGATGTATCTTATTCCCTAAGCTATGTGAACATTCACTTTGCTAACTGAACAGACTCTGCTGATTTCGTTCATCAATTGAAAACAGTGTGCGGTTGGAGATTGTGGGGCTGGCTCGTGAAAGTTAATGAAAACGAAAGAAAAAGAACTGAGCACAAATAAGCACAAAATTGGTGTTGTTGCTAATAGAACACCTTTTGCATACCTCTCTCAACATTCTGAGATGGGAATGAGGGACACCTATAAGAAAAAGTATGTAGGCAAATGGACAAACCCCCTGTCATGCCCCTTAAAGAAGAATTGTACAAGAAAAAAAGATTGGTTAAACCCACAAGTGCTTTTTTATCACTCAAAATACAAAATAACTATAGTGATGAAAAAGCTCACCAACCAGAAGGCGTATCCCTTGATAACGTGCGTGCGCACAAAATGCACCGTGCTGATGTCATGCCCCCACGTCAATGTGTTTGGAGCAGCCGCCACCATTCTTAGTCTGACTGACTTGTTTTTAAGAGCTGCAGAATTTATGTATATGTTTTCAAACTTTTACAATAAATACTACACCATATAAGCTTTCTTGGGCTCCTGGTTGGTGAACTTTTTGCACTTAGTTTGCTGTTTCTTGGAAGAAGAAATCCACACCGCCAACATAAAAAACTGAGGAGTACTGGCTAAGGGGTACTTATTGGAGTTTTTGTATGTCTTATTTCTGATGAATGCATATTTTGGGTGAAGGCTCTCTTGCACTAGAGTTCCTCACAGTTTTTGGTGAAATGCATTGGATATTACTTTCCGCTTGATATTTTGATGTCTCTGGTGAGCGCATAGTACACCAAAAGATTACATATTGGATATACTCTTTACACATTTTTTCACAGTTGTATATAATTCACTTTATTATTAGTTAGACTTTTTATCAACTTATTGCTTTTGATATATACTTTATCACTTTTGTTAAGCGCTGCACTTGTATTGCTTTTTTACCACTGCTATTCCTTTATACTGGCTTTTGGAGTTTACAAATGTAGCAATTTAGAAATTGGATGAAAGGTTTAGCACTGGGAAACACTTTTTGATAGATAAGTAGTGCAAATGTACAGTATATACAAATATATAAATCAGACCAAAATGAGGGACAAATGAGGAGGAAAGAGGAACAAAGGGATTTTGTTCCAAATCAGGGACAGTCCCTCCAAATCAGGGACAGTCCCTCCAAATCAGGGACAGTTGGGAGCTATGCCTTTCATGTTATGGACTAAATTGAATTCTGATTAGTTGCCATGTGTTAATTTTTAAAATTTTCATGTGTCAACCCATTTGTTTTATGGATAATCTAGTCATATAACCTATTAACCACTTAAGCCCCGGACCATTTTGTAGCTAAAGGACCAGAGGTGTTTTCAGAATTTGGCACTGCGCTGCTTTAACTGGAAATTGTGCGGACATGCAATGTTGTACCCAAACAAAATTTGCATCCTTTTCTTCCCACAAATAGAGCTTTCTTTTAATGGTATTTGATTGCCTCTGCGATTTTTATTTTTTGCGATATAAATGGAAAAAGACTGAAAATTTTGAAAAAAAATTATATTTTCTACTTTTTGTTATAAGAAAAATCGAATAAACTCAATTTTAGTCATACATTTAGGCCAAAATGTATTCAGCCACATGTCTTTAGTAAAAAAAATGTCAATAAGCGTATATTTATTGGTTTGCGCAAAAGTTATAGCGTCTACAAACTAGGGTACATTTTCTGGAATTTACACAGCTTTTAATTTATGACTGCCTATCTCATTTCTTGAGGTGCTAAAATGGCAGGGCAGTACAAAACCCCCCCAAATGACCCAATTTTGGAAAGTAGACATCTCAAGAAAATTGCTGAGAGGCATGTTGAGCCCATTGAATATTTTTTTTTTGTCTCAAGTGATTGAATAATGACTAAAAAAAAAAAAAAAATACAAAAAATTGTCACTAAATGATATATTGCTCACACATGCCATGATTATATGTGGAATTGCACCCCAAAATACATTTTGCTGCTTCTCCTGAGTACGGGGATACCACATGTGTGGGACTTTTTAGGAGCCTAGCAGCGAACGGGCCCCCGAAAACCAAGCACCGCCTTCAGGATTTCTAAGGGCGCAAATTAACAGTTTTGAAGGCCATAAAATGCCAAAATAGCACAAAACCCCCCCAAATGACCCCATTTTAGAAAGTAGACACCCCAAGGAAATTGCTGAGAGGCATGTTGAGCCCATTGAATATTTTTTTGGTCCCAAGTGATTGAATAATGACAAAAAAATAAAAAATTACAAAAAGTTGTCACTAAATGATATATTGCTCACACATGCCATGGTTATATGTGAAATTGCACCCCAAAATACATTTTGCTGCTTCTCCTGAGTACGGGGATACCACATGTGTGGAACTTTTTAGGAGCCTAGCCGCGTACGGGACCCCAAAAACCAAGCACCGCCTTCAGGATTTCTAAGGGCACAAATTTTTGATTTCACTCCTCACTACCTATCACAGTTTCGAAGGCCATAAAATGCCAAAATAGCACAAAACCCCCCAAATGACCCCATTTTGGAAAGTAGACACCCCAAGCTATTTGCTGAGAGGCATGGTGAGTATTTTACAGCTCTCATTTGTTTTTGAAAATGAAGAAAGAAAATAATTTTTTTTTTTTTTTCAATTTTCAAAACTTTGTGACAAAAAGCGAGATCTGCAAAATACTCACCATACCTCTCAGCAAATAGCTTGGGGTGTCTACTTTCCAACATGGGGTCATTTGGGGGGGTTTTGTGCCATCTGGGCATTCCATGGCCTCTGAAACTGTGATAGGCAGTGAGTGAAATCAAAAATTTACACCCTTAGAAAGCCTGAAGGCGGTGCTTGGTTTTTGGTGTCCCGTGCGCGGCTAGGCTCCCAAAAAGTCTCACATGTGGTATCCCCGTACTCAGGAGAAGCAACAGAATGTATTTTGGGGTGCAATTCCACATATGCCCATGGCATGTTTGAGCAATATATCATTTAGTGACAACTTTGTGCAAAAAAATAAAAAATAAAAAAATGAATTGTCTTTTTTCCGCAACTTGTGTCAACATATAAAATATTCAATGGACTCAACATGCCTCTCAGTATATAGCTTGGGGTGTCTACTTTCCAAAATGGGGTCATTTGGGGGGGTTTTGAACTGTCCTGGCATTTTATACACAACATTAGGAAGCTTACATCCACTCTTCTAACCACTTGAAGACAAAGCCCTTTCTGACACTTTTTGTTTACATGAAAACATATTTTTTTTTGCAAGAAAATTATGTTGAACCCCCAAACATTATATATTTTTTTAAAGCAAAGGCCCTACAGATTAAAATGGTGGGTGTTGCATTTTTTTTTTCCACACAGTATTTGCGCAGCCATTTTTCAAACGCATTTTTTGGGGAAAAAATACACTTTTTTTTATTTTAATGCACTAAAACACTCTATATTGCCCAAATGTTTGATGAAATAAAAAAGATGATCTTAGGCCGAGTACATAGATACCAAACACGACATGCTTTAAAATTTCGCACAAACGCTCATTGGCGACAAACTACATACATTTTTAAAAGACTTTAAAAGCCTTTACAGGTTACCACGTTAGATTTACAGAGGAGGTCTACTGCTAAAATTACTGCCCTCGATCTGACCTTCGCGGTGATACCTCACATGCATGGTGCAATTGCTATTTACATATGACGCCAGACCGATGCTTGCGTTCGCCATTGCGCAAGAGCAGGGCAGGACAGGGGTGCTTTTTTTTTTCTTTTTTTTTTATTAATTTTGCTTTTTTATTTTATTTTTAAACTGTTCCTTCCATATTTATTTATATTTTATCATTTTTATTGTTATCTCAGGGAATGTAAATATCCCCTATGATAGCAATAGGTAGTGACAGGTACTCTTTTTTTGAAAAAACTGTGGTCTATTAGACCCTAGATCTTTCCTCTGCCCTCAAAGCATCTGACCACACCAAGATCGGTGTGATAAAATGCTTTCCCAATTTCCCAATGGCGCTTTTTATATCCGGGGGGGAACATTCCCTCCCACTGCTTCTAAAAGCAGTCCAGAGGCTAATTAGCCACTAGGATTGCTTTTACATGAAAGCTGGCCGCAGGCTGAAAAGAATGATACCAAGATGATACCTAAACTCGCAGGCATCAATCTGGTATAACCATTCAAAGTCCAGCAACATACCAGTACATTGCTGGTCCTTGTTGGACATGTATTGTAATCTTTTTTTTCATGCAGCCTGTTGGCTGAACGAAAAAAGAGATTGATCGGTGGGTATGCCCACCATTAGAATACCTCCCTTCATTCACCCACTTCTAATGATGGGCATACATGCACCATTTATATATGCCGAAGCATGGGGGCATCCTCCCGCAAAAGTTATGCTGCACACACATGGTCGGACTTTTCCACGGGCAAGCCTCCGTCGGAATTTCGACCGTATGTACGCGACATTAGGAGCAAAATCGCTCCTCCGCCCCTGCTGCTCCAATGCTTCGGCATATATGGTTTTTTTTAACTGTGGTGGTGAAATCACCTCCTACAGCACTGGAGTCGCAGGGATCAGGCCTGTCTCTGCGAACGCTGCAGTTATGTGTGTTGTGTTTTGTAAGTGACAGTGATCGATCGATACTGCACTTGGGTGGCCTGGGCTGGACGGAGGGGCAAAACGCAGGTGCTAGCAGGTATCTGGGCTGATCCTGCTAACACTGCGTTTTTGGGAACCCTAAACTGCTGGGGACGCTAGTATAGATCTGATCAGATCAGATATTGATCTGTTCAGATACTATACCACTAAGGGAGGTGTATGCTTCACGCGTGGGTGTTAGCGTTACTGGCACTAACCTGACGCTGCCTGGGGTGTGACGCAGACCCTCTCTGATGCTAAAACCTAATTGATATCACCCGCCGGGCGATCAGGGGGTTAAACCTTTATTGGGCTATATACGGCGGGTGCCCTGACACTATAAAAAGCAAACTAACTAACCAGCGTCACCCGTAACACTTATATGGTGATCACTGGTGAAAGGGTTAACTAGGGGCAATTAGGGTGTTAAAACCTTTATTAGATAATATATGGGGGTACCTGACGCTATATAAAAACCTGACGGGGAACCTAAATAACAAAATAACTAACTGGCTAACCAGTGTCACCAGTAACACTTATACGGTGATCACTGGTGGAAGGGTTAACTAGGGGCAATTAGGGGGTTAAAACCTTTATTAGGTAATATATAGGGGTACCTGACGCTATAAAAACCTGCGGTGAACCTAAAAAAAATAACTGGCTACCTATCAGCACCAGCATAACTAATACAGCGATCAGAAAAACGATTGCTTAGTGACACTGGCAAAAGGGGGTGAAAGGGTTACCTGGGGGGGCGATCAAGGGGTTAAACCTTTATTAGGTAATATATGGGGGTACCTGACGCTATAAAAACCTGCGGCAAACCTAAAAAAAATAACTGGCTACCGATCGGCATCACCGACACTAATACAGTGATCAGAAAAACGATCGCTTAGCGACAGTGGTGAAAGGGGGTGAAAGGGTTACCTGGTGGGCGATCAAGGGGTTAAACCTGTATTAGGTAATATATGGGGGTTCCTGACGCTATAAAAACCTGCGGCGAACCTAAAACAAATAACTGGCTACCGATCGGCATCACCGACACTAATACAACGATCAGAAAAATGATCGCTTAGCGACAGTAGTGATAGGGGGTGAAAGGGTTACCTGGGGGGCGATCAAGTGGGTTAAACCTTTATTAGGTAATATATGGGGGTACCTGACGCTATAAAAACCTGCGGCGAACCTAAAAAAAATTACTGGCTACCGATTGCCATCACCGACACTAATACAGCGATCAGAAAAACGATCGCTTAGTGACAGTGGTGCTAGGGGGTGAAAGGGTTACCTGGGGGGGGGGCGATCAAGGGGTTAAACCTTTATTAGGTAATATATGGGGGTACCTGACGCTATAAAAACCTGCGGCGAACCTAAAAAAAATTACTGGCTACCGATCGGCATCACCGACACTAATACAACAATCAGAAAAACGATCGATTAGTGACAGCGGTGCTAGGGGGTGAAAGGGTTACCTGGGGGGCGATCAAGGGGTTAAACCTTTATTAGTGGGGGTTAGGGGACTACACTGGACCTAAAACACTCTGCCCTGACACTTTTACAGTCACAAATGTCACTGATTGCAGTGATCAGTAAATAAATGGTCACTGCAATCAGTGACACTGTGACTGGGGGCTGGGGGGTGATCTGGGGGGTATGGGGGGGCCTGGGGGGGCAATTTATGTGCCTATGTGTCCTGGTGTCAGTGTAGTGTTAGTGCACTAACCTGTGTGTCTTCTCTCGTACGACGCTCGGTATATGTGAGCGCCGCATGAGAGATGACATCACTTCCTCTGCCTGTGTTTACATTACACAGGCAGAGGAAGCTTTCTCATTCGCCGAGGGCGATCGCGAGGGAGTGGCCGGAATCGAACGCCCGTCCCCTCATCCCGGATTGCTCCCGAACAACTAACGACCGCTCACTGTATAGAAGGGGGGTCCGATGCTATACAAAGGCAGTCAATTACAGGTACGTGACTTTGCCTGTCGGTGCCATTCTGCCGACGTATATATACAGTGAGCGGTCGTTAAGTGGTTAAAGACAGGAGAATCTACCCTGATACATACAAAACTTTTTCATGCCTTAAAGCAGTATTAAACCTGAAAGCAAAAATGTATTATATTGCAGCTTACCAATTCTAATGGCTAGTACACATGGGTCAAATGTCAGGAGACATCGACCCAATTAATAAAAACCGTTCGCCATTCGGCCCGTGTGTATGTCAGCCAGGCCCATAGAAGCAGGCCTTTTGGCTGGCTTCTGTCAGACGAGCATGCTGAAAAACCAATGGCTAAGAGCGCCAATCGGAATGTTCTGGCAGGGGGGCAACAGCTCAGTGGGGGAGATTTCTGTACTAACGTTGGATCCTTAGTACAGCAGCTCCGACTGGAGCTGTCAGTTAGTGTGTACCAGGCTTTAGATGCGTGGCTGCATTAGCTTCCTTTAACAGATCAGGCTGTCCAGACAAACCATTTACCACTGACAGAGGTGCTTACAATGGTCAGCATTTATTTAATCATGTAAAACTTTTTGGCGTGTCCAAGATGGCGATCTGAGAGGACGCAGGATTCAGAGCTCTGCTGGCTACACAGCACTTATTCTTACTCCTGACTGATTTTTTTGCTATAAAAACTACCCTGATCAGCTCCAGATGTCCTATAGAACATGGCACAAGGGAAAGCAGCTTAGTTTTCCACTGAGTGTGGAGGATATAGCCCCACGAGCGGCTCACCACGCAACGGTTTCCCCTAAGAGTGCATGCAATATGGCGTCGCAGACGGAGAAGGAGGAGCAGACGGCCGAGATACGGCTTGGATTTCAGGAGGTGATGGCGGCGATTGCAACCTGCCAGGCTACCCTGACTAATAAAATAGAAGCCGTGCAACTAGATGTCGGTCTCATCCACTAAGTTCTGGACAAGCTCCGCTCGAGGGTGTCAGAGGTGGAGCAGCAAGTTGGGCAGACGGAGGACACTGTCCTGGAGCATACAGCATCTCTCCGCACTCTCCAGACGAAGGTCCGAGCCTTGGAATATAAGGTGGACGATGCTAAAAATAGAAATAGGAGGAACAATCTCTGGATTGTCGGCATGCCTGAGGGGGTGGAAGGAAAAAACCCTATGGTATTTGTGGAGGAATTACTGAGGGGCCTACTACCGGCTGCGCAGTTCTCGCCATATTTCACAGTGGAGCGTGCCCATCGGATCCCCCCTGTTCTGGGACCACCTGGAGCCAACCCCCACACCCTGATTTTCCAGATGCTTAACTTCAGGGATCGGGATGAGATCCTCAGGGCAGCTCGCAAGGCAGGTGAGTTAAAATATCAGAATGGCAGCCTACTTTTTTTCCCTGATTACTCTCTTGAGACTCAAAAACTATGCAGATCTTTTGACCAGGTCAAAGGGGGGCTGTGGGCATGGAACATTAAATACAGTGTTCTTTTTCCCACCAAGCTAAGGGTTCGGGACGGAGAGACTGTTACGTTTTTCACTGCCCCCCGGGATGCTGCAGCCTGGCTAGAGTCTTTGTCTCCACTCCGTTAATGGTCGGCTGCCCATCCTTTCATGTCCGGTCTCTCAGTTCTCCCCTTGTGCTCTCTTGGGTTTTTTTTTCTCACCCACAATTGACTACATTGCCTGCTGTGACCCATGCTTGGGTGCACCCTCCGGCTGCGCCAAACTGGAGCTAAAATTGCTTAACTGTGTTCTGGCAGTCAGTGAGTTTAACTTGGAACCCCTTTTCTTCTTTATGTTTTACTTTGGATCACAGTGCTGCATTGGTCCTCTAACTCCACTATATATGGGAAGTCAGACTACGGCCTCTGTGGACACCTGCGGCTGATTTTGCTTTACTGTTGGTCCGGGGGTCTTGTTAACCATGCATTGCCACTGTACCTGATCACTGCATGTGGAATTGGGGGCCATGAGGCAGTACAATATGGAGACACAGCACACGCTACAGATCGCCCTCTGCTGCCTAAAATACTGTCACACTTCTTCCCTCACTCGTGTGTACGTGACACTGTGTTCCCATGTTAGCCAACTGTCCGAGGAGAATGTCTCTGGATCTCCTGTTTCTGGCTGCAGTTTACTGTGGACAACGGACTCTCTATCAAAACAAACTGGGATTGTCAGGTTGGTACCACGGGGTTCGGCATTTGTTGCCAGGAGTCGGGTATTTTTTCAGGGTATGTCTCAACTGCTGGGGCTCTGGCTACTGGAGACCTGCCTCTGTGGAAACAAGACTGGGTCATTATGTTTGCTCTTGACACCACACACCGCGAGCAGAATTTACAGTGGGTTATACTTTTCTAAGGCACAAGTGACTGTTATAATGTTCAAAGGTTGGATAGGTAACTAAGTTCTGTACCCCTGGGATCACCCAGGAGAATGTCTATGCACTTAACCAGCATCTCTGTTGCCCTGTTAGATGATACCTCTCGCTCTAAGCACATGCCCTCTCTAGAATACTGTTATTGTTGGGGGATACGATGCATCACCAGTCTTTGCTGGGGATGTGGGGAGCAGGGTTGCCAACTTTCAGTAAATTTACAAACAGTTTGTAAAATCTGTACTTTTTGAATCTGTCCTTGATTGTCTATGATGGACATTTAGGCTGCATCTCCGTAACTGACATTCATTACCAGATGCAACAATTATGGATTTTACAAACTGTTTGTAAATTTACTGAAAGTTGGCAACCCTGGTGGGGAGGGAGGGGAAGTTTCTGCCGTTGCAGACATTAGGGGACTTTGTTGTTAGTTTTTTAAAACAGGAGTTGCTTTCTTACACTTGGAGTTTTGCTATCTCACATGTACAATATGTCTATAATGCTGTATTACGTGACCTGTCTCTACACTTAACAAGGAATGTATGTTGGTGTGATTCTGTGCTCCTGGGGTCCGGTTCGGATGGTGGAGAGACATGCGGATCATGGCCATTTATCTATAATCAATAATCCATGGCTAACATATCTATCATCTCTTGGAACGTTCGGGGCCTAAATTCAGCCACCAAAAGGTCATTGATTTTTAAATACTTACAGAAATACAATCCTCACATATGCATCCTCCAAGAGACGCACTTGATAGGCAATAGGATCCTTGGTCTCCGGAGGCCATGGGTGGGAGCTCACTATCATTCCACCTATTCTAATTATGCCAGGGGGGTAAGCATGTTGGTCCGCAAGTCCCTTCCACTCCAGATATTGGATGTCTGGACGGACCCTGGGGGTAGATACACGCCTTGCTGTATACTAAGCAACTGGTCTTGGTGGGCTTATACCTCCCTCCCCCCACAAACGTACAACTTTTATATGACATTATGCAGATTGTGATAGGTTTTAATACTCAGGAAGTCTTTTTTTTTTTGGTGATTTTAACATGGTGCCATCACAGGACCTGGACAGACTGCACTCGGCAGATCTGCAAAGTTGGGCAGATACGTTTACTCTCACAGACGTATGGTGACACTTTCACCCACAGGACAGGGAATACACTTGTCACTCTACCCCATATCGGTCCCGTATAGACATGGCATATGCCTCCTCTGGGGCCTTGTGCTGGACAAGAGAGGCCAAGCACCTACCCTGAGGAATCTCTGATCATGCCCCTCTCCATCTCACGGTTTTCCTAGCCAGATCCCCTGGGTTGAAACTGTGGCGTCTGTCCAGGTTCTGGGCAATAGATGAAATACAAGAATCAATGATGGAAGCCATTTGTAATTATTGGATGTTGAATGGGGAATCTGCCAATGCCACTACACTATGGGATACATTCAAATCTTGGATAAGGGGGGAGTATATATCCCGTATCTCTTCCCTGCAGAGAGAGGCCTCTCGGTCCCTAGAGACTCTGGAGGGGGAGGCTGCAAGGTGTGAGACAACTTACATTCAATCCCCTAATGACACTAATCATATGACATGGCAGAGGGCCCTTTGGGATCTCTCCCTACACAATGTCGAGCAGACTCAAAAGTCTATGCTGTATTCCAAGCAGAGAATATTTGAGTATGGCAAAAAAAATGTAAGACTGTTGGCTTGGCTGGCAAGGAGTCAGACAGCTTCCACGCACATTGTTAGCATTCAGAATGCCCAAGGGCAGCTGGTGTCCTCTCCTGAGGACATCAGTGCTAGATTCTTTGAGTTCATTCAGGAAGTTTACTCTTCTAGGGCCTGTTTCTCCCCATCTGAACTGCAGGACTATTTGGGAGATATCCCCTTCCCTACTTTGTCAGAGGAACATAGGACACAACTTGATGAAGACATCTCCCTGGAGGAGGTTCAGGCTGCAATTGGGGGTCTACAGAGTGGCAAGACCCCAGGTGCAGACGGCATACCTACCGAGTTTTATTCTCAACATGCAGACCTCCTTGCCCCTAGACTCAATACCCTTTTCTCTGGACTCGCGGAGACAGATGCCGTGCTCGAGTCTATGGAGGAGGCTATTATTGTCCTGATCCCCAAACCCGGTAAGGATCCCCAGGATTGTGCCTCATACAGACCTATTTCACTGCTCAATGTGGACGCAAAAATATTGGTGAAGATATTGGCCACCCGCCTGTCTTTGTGTCAGGGAATTAGTAGACCAGACTGTGTGGACTGCACAGAGGAAACCAAAAACGCATGTAAAGTGAATGATAATGGTGTTTATTAAGGTAGGTGACAAGTAAATACAACAGTGCACAACCAACCACAAGACCCACAAACAACAAATAATATATACAGCAAGGGGCAGTACCAATAACACAATGTTTAGCCAGGCCGGGGTCATACACAGAGATAAGCAGAAGGACAAAGTATATACCAGAACATAACGTAAGGCAGGCCAAGGTCATACACGGGGAGTCAGCAAATGAGGACGGGAAACCAACAGGACAGGGAGAGGATGGATGGATAGGCTGCAGGGCAGGGATCTAAGGTAACAGGTATGCAGGAGGGACAAGATCGGGGCAAGCTCAGGAACAGGGTCAGGATGCAGGTTCAGAATTGGGTCACAGGCAAGCGAGGTCAGGGCACAAGGAGAGAGTTACCAAGGCAAGCATGTGAGGGCTTGCCGGGTATTTATGAGACTGCAGTAATTGTCCTCATGTAACACCTGAGCGCAGGAGGTGCTGCCTGCCCCACACTGCCGGAATACACCCGCTGGTGGACACCGGTACTATGGCCCATGAATCAGACAGTGCTACCAGCAGGTGGGATCCTTTATCACAGATCCTGGCTGCAAGAAGACACCCGCTGGTGGACATTGATACTGCGAACCACAGGACCAACAGCGCCACCAACGGGTGAACCCTTTCCTGACACTTTGGTAATACTACACTGATCCATGTCGACTAGACCGGGTGATTGTCTCCCTGGATGCCGAAAAGGCATTTGATTCATTGGAGTGGGAATATCTTTGGGGGGTGCTGCAGCACTTTGGTTTTGGCCCTAGCTTTTTACGCTGGATACAACTGCTTTACAGAGCACCAAGGGCTAGGGTGCACACCAATGATTGGATCTCTGACTCCTTCCCATTGCACAGAGGTACGCGTCAGGGGTGTCCCTTGTCCCCCAGTCTGTTTGCCCTGGCACTGGAGCCCCTGGCGATTTTGGTCAGGGAGTCTCGGGTGGTCCGGGGGATGCAGATTGGTAGTCTGGAGGAGAAAATATCCCTTTATGTGGATGATGCCCTACTTTACCTGAATGACGCTGGCCCTATCAGGTATCTGTATCAATTGGTCAAAGTCAGTCCTTTTCCCTCTAGATACCCAGACTCCAGCCATGCCCAGCCCCACACCATTGCACTGGGTCACAGAGTTCAAGTACCTCGGGGTAAGGGTGGCTATTAGTACCACCCAATACTATGCTCTCAATATACTCCCCTTATTCCGACTCCTAAAGGAAAGATGCCAGTCTTGGTCCAGACTTCCGCTGAACTTAATCATCTTAAAGATGATTGTCTTACCCAAATTCAATTATCTCTTCCGGAACAGCCCGGTTTGGATTCTGGCATCTTTCTTTCGGGAGGTGGACAGTTGCATCATCTCCTTTATATTGAATGGGTCCACCCCACGACTGGCAAAATCCACATTGCACTCACGACACACCTGGGGGGTCTGGCCCTTCCAAATCTTCGGATCTATTACTGGGCAGCAATGCTGGTCACAACATACTGGTGGTTCGAGGCAAAACGCTCTAATGCTGCGGTCTGTGTAGAGGCAGCATGGCTGGGCTCATTGCAGGCATTTCAATATTTGGTTTATAGGGGGATAAGGGCATATGAGGATCTCGCGGCTCCAACCAGGGCAACGATAAAAGTGTGGGTTGCGGCTCAAAGCAGATTCTTCCAGGCAGAGCGCTGGTCCCTAGTCCAGCCTCCCGGGGGAATCCTAATCTGCCTAATTTTAAGTCCATACCGGATCCCCAGGTCTGGGCGAGGTTCAGCATTAAGACATTGCGGGATATCATGCCTGCAGGTACCTTGCTGACGTTCCCCCAATTAACCAGGACTCATGATTTACCTGGCTGGATGTATTTCCGGTATGCCCAACTCCGCCATGCTGTTAGGGCCCAGTTTCCTACAACCCCACGTCTTCAATTAGACCCGGCGGAAGACCTCTTGTCTTGTGGTGACCTGATGAAGCCTCTCTCTGCTCTATATGGTACCCTGCTCCCCATAGACTCCATGAAAATGGACAGGCTCTGGGAATTGTGGAAGGCAGATATGCCAGCCCTGGAGAAGGAGGATTGGGAGGATTTTCTAGAACAAGGTCCCAAGTTGGTCGTCTCCGCAGGGGACAAGCTCATACAAACAAAATTTCTTCACAGGGTCTATTTTACCCCGGTGCGCCTGTCCAGAATATATCCGGATAGGGACCCATACTGCCCTCGGTGTCGGACGCAACGAGGCACCTATCTACATATGTTCTGGACCTGCCCTGCTCTAGCGACCTTCTGGGCAGGGATATTTGAACAATTAAATGTTCGCCTTGAGTTCTCTGTTCCCATGACACCTGAACTGGCTTTGCTGGGTATTTTTGATGATGAACAACGATTTCATCATAGTAAACTGTTGGTTTCATATCTTCTTTTCTATGCCAAAAAATAAATCTTATGTAAGTGGACTTCCTCTGCCCCCCCTGCTTTTTCCTCCGGGAAAAACAAAATCAATGCTGCCCTACCTCTCTACAAATTGACGTACATTAGTCGTGGCTGCCCCTGGAAATTTGATAAAGTATGGTTGCCATGGACAGCTTTTTGATTTTTCTGGTTGTAGCTGACTATGGTCCTTCCTCTCCCTCCCCCTCCTCTTTCTCCCCCCCTTCCCCTCCTATTTCTCCCCCCCTTCCCCTCCCACCACTTTTCTACCTTCCGCCTCTTTCGCCCCCCTTTATCCCCCCCTCTCTTACTGGGACCTAAGTCCTGAACATAAGTTTGTTTTTGTTTTTTTCCTTTTTCTTTTCTCTTCTTGTACCTTTTCTTGCATCGATTTACTGTCTATACTGCTGATTAGACACAGAATGTGTACCATGTGATGTTTAAATGTTACTGTAATATACCATACCTACTCAACAAGATGAATTTATTGTTGATATGCTGTACTGTATACCCTCCTTCAATAAAGCACTCCTGATTGTTAAAAATAAATAAAAACCATGTAAAACTTTACCCCAAAAGGAAAAAAACAGTTTGCTGTAACTGCTTTAACCACTAGGGGCCCGCGCTATAGTCGGATGACGGCTACAGCGCGGACCCCAATTGCCGGGAGAACGTCAATAGACGTCCTCCCCTTTGCGCGCGCCCCCTGCAGGGCACGCAATGTGATCGCCGAGTCACTGAGACTCGGGTGATCACGGATCCGAGTAAGGGGCCGGTCCCGGCCTCTTACCACGTGATCAGCTGTCAGCCAATGACAGCTGATCACGTGATCAAAACAAAGCTCAGTAATCATTTTTTTCTCCTCGTGCTGACAGCGTGAGGAGAAAAAAAAGCCGATCACCGGCTGCTGAGTGAGGGACATCGGTCCCCAGTGGAAGAGGCAATTCTGCCTCATTAGTGGACACAAGTACCGCCTGCCAGTGCCCCCTGCCAGTGCCCCCTGCCAGTGCCACCTGTCAGTGCCAATCAGTACCACCTATCAATGCCCATCACTGCCACCTAGCAATGCCCACCAGTGGTGCCAGTCAGTGCCTCATCAGTGCCACCTAGCAGTTCTGCCTATCAATGTCACCTACCAGTGCTGATCAGTGCCCATCATTGCCACCCATCAGTGCCCATCACTGCCACCTATCAGTGCCCATCACTGCCACCTATCAGTGCCACCTATTAGTGCCAATTCTCAGTGCCACCTATCAATGCCCTTCAGTGCCACCCATCAGTGCCACCTCTCAGTGTCACTTCTCAGTGCCCACCAATGCCACTTCTCAGTGCCCACCAGTGCCGCCTATCAGTGCCCACCAGAGCTCACCAATGCCGCCTATCCGTGCCCACCAGTGCCGCCTTATTGGTGCCCGTCAGTGCAGCCCATCGGTGCCCATCAGTGCAGCCCATCAGTGCCGCCTATCGGTGCCCATCAGAGCAGCCTCATCAGCGTACATCAATGAAGGAGGAAAATTACCCGTTTGCAAAATTTTATAACAAAATATAAAACGGTTTTGTATTTTTTTTTTTATTCTGTCTTTTTTATTATTTTTTAACAAAAAAAAAACGCAGAGGTGATCAAATAGCACCAAAAGAAAGCTCTATTTGTGGGGAAAAAATGACAAAAATTTCATTTGGGTACAGTGTTGTATGACCGCGCAATTGTCATTCAAATAGTGAGAGCACTGAAAGCTGAAAATTGGTCTGGGCAGGAGGGGGGTTTAAGTGCCCAGTAAGCAAGTGGTTAAAAATGTTATCTAGAGTTCAATTTTAATTTGTTAGTCAAGTCCACTTAATTTCTGCTAGTCTAAAGCTGGCCATACATGGATATAAAATCATTTGAACAAAAACGATGGGATTTCTAAATATCTGTCGAACGTGTATGCAATAACACTATGACTGTTTCGATAATTATCAACATATTATCGATTGCTAAAAATATAAATGGTACCTTTTCCATTGATCTATTTCACGATCCAGGGTTACATTTTAACCCGCGCATGCGCTGTAAAAATTTTCTAACAGTTTTTTAGCAATTCCACCACAAATGTTTAGAAATCGTTCATTTAGGCTCAAGAAATCCGATATGACTGTTTGTTTTTTTGCCATAAAATTTTGCATTATGATAATAGGAATGAGTCCACTAACATTTCGAATGTTGAACGATCGAGCGTATTGAACGCTTTTTCCAATGATTTTGTAGCCATGTATGGCCAGCTTAAAACTACCCCCTCCCCAGACTGACAATGCTGCTGTCCTAAGGTGTCTGCTTTACCACTTCATCTGGAATGCAGACACCGTAACACAGGAAGTGTGTTATTAGCCAAATCAATAGGTGAAATAAAGGAAAGGAAAAGCCTAAAAGAAGAAAACAAATGCATCCACCACAGCTAAGGATCGGTAAGCTGCCATATATTAAATTTTTGGTTTGGGGTTTAATACCGCTTTAAAGTAGAACTTTAGTCCTAATAGTTTTATTTATGTATTTAGTAATCTGTTAGATATATCTTGCCCTACTGGTATGAAAAATAAAGTGCTATATCCTTGCATAGGTGTGGTCTTATCTTGTTACTTGGCGGTGCGCATTCCACCATAAGCTTATGTTCTCTGCATCTCTGAGATGCTGTTTGAAAGTTAAAAAAGCCAAGGTGATGTACAACGAATTCACCTGTATTCAGAAATGACCATGAAAACTCAAGTGTAGACTGCCCGACATGACATTATCCCTATGGGAAGGACTAATGATCATAGGAGATAACAAGCTAATGAAAAATGGCACCAGTTTCGGAGGAGGAGAGAGCAAACTGGGTCAGAAATGTATGGTAAAAATGGTGATCTCAGATGAACATTTTTGCAGCCAGTGTGTTACTTTTTTCCATATAGTCAGATTTTCCCAAGCTCCCCCAACTGGGTAGGGAGTGCCATGCCACTTTCCAACTACTCAGAATTTGTAAAGCTCCCAGGTCCTCTGTTGTTCTGTCAACATCCTCAAGAAATATATCCAGTCCTTTCAGGTATGGTGAAGTATGTGACCCCCTTTCCCTATTACCAAGATGCAATTTTTAGGCCTGAGCAGCCAGTCATCAGACTTGAGACTTTTGTGTGAGAAAGGAGAAAAATTTAGTAAACCACACAAAAATGACTTTGGGTTTGGATTCCCAAATCAAACAGGAGAATTCAGTGGTGTTGGAGCTCATACTTTAAAGAGAATCTATCACTTTATCCTGATTGAGAAAGGTGACAGAATTTCTTAACCCCTTTCCACCCAGTCCCGGCATCCCTTTAACTGGGCTATTACACCCAGGGAGCTGGAAAGTCTGTCTGATGACAGAACCCTTGTGATTGGCTGTCACAATGGTCACATGACTAGGAGCCGATCCCGTCAGCTCTCGATCACTACTAGAGACTAAGAGCTCTAAGCACAGAAACTTCTGCTGCCCATGGATGCATATGTGTGGTCTGTGGGCATTAAAGCCCATGCATCACACAGGCAGGAAGAGGTTAAATATAAAATAAACAGGAAATGTATCTTTTTTTATTTTTTGTAATTTTACATACGTATTTGCTAGATGTATAAATGCTTGTTGTTACTGAGTCAGTTGCAGTGCTATTAAATGCCCCAATATGATTTTAGATTAACCACCCCATTACAGAGATATTTAAGTGCTTTGATATTTTCCCTGTCTTTATTGAAGTGTCAGTCACCTAAAACATATATTTCACTTATGTGAGAATGCTGAGAGGTTGAATCCATCACTAGGTTCTTACATTACATTACAGAGACTATATACTGATCTGTATTTATTGAGATCCAACCTGGATATGATTATCTCTTGGGTAATGGGTAACTTCAAATATTAGTTGATCCAGTTGCTGATCTACATAACCACCTTTTTAGTTTTATTAGCTTTTTCTTTTTTTTTTAAGAAATTAGCTTGCTTCTCATGAAAGATAAAATATATTACATGTTGGTCTGTTATATCAATTTCATTTGATGGACACATTATATGGTGTTGGTTTATTTGCTTGAAAGATAATTGCCCAGTACATCATATGGGCTAATATAAACATAGAGGGGCCTAAGAGCATGGATCCTACTAGGATTTTATTTCTGATACTTCTAATTTAGAAAACTTAGGCCCCTTTCACACTGACATGTTTTTCAGGCGGTTTAGAGCTAAAAATAGCGCTGCTATACCGCTTGAAAAAATCGTGCCCTGCAGTCTTCAGTGTGAAAGCCCGAAGGATTTCACACTGAAGCGGTGCGCTAGCAGGACCGCTCCAAAAGTCCTGCTAGCCGCATCTTTGCAGCGGTGAAGGAGCGGTGTGTTTATTGAAAGCAATGGGAAACTGCAGAGGCACATTGCCGGCGGTATTAACCCTTTTTCGGACGTTAGCAGGGGTTAAAATCACCCCGCTAGCGGTCGAATATCGCGGTAAAAATGACGGCATAGCAGCGCTAAAAATAGCGCTGCTATACAGCCAGCGCACCTCCCCGCCCCAGTGTGAAAGGGGCCTTAGTGTGAGATTTAGCTTCAAATGAAGAGCTTCACAAGTGCTCATTTTGACTTTTTTCTCACTGTGTTAGGGGTTATTTAACATAACAATGAACACAAATGTCTCTCGGCCTTCTGGCTATTTATTGCACAGGTCTGTATATTCCTCCTTAACACATCAGCCTTTGTCTCAGCCTCTCTCCTTGCTTAGTTCAATCAGTCACCAGTCTGGACCTGTTGTCTGTTTGCTTAATTCAGACACACTGGTATGTTCATATATAGGACTATCTCTGTGTCTCCTCAATCTCCAACTCTCAGGCCTCGTACACACGACCGATTTTCTCGTCGTAAAAAACACGTCGTTTTTTTCGACGAGATTCTTGTTAAGCTTGTCGATTTTCTCGTCAAGCTTTCTATGCGTACACACTGTCATTTTCCAATTTCCTCGTGGTTCTCTGCGCTCACGTCCAGCACGTACGACGGCACTATAAAGGGGAAGATCTTTTTTCTTGGCGCCACCCCTTGGGCTGCTTTTGCTGATCTCGTGTTACCGCGTGTGAAGTAAAAGTTTGGGAAGAGACGATTCGCGCTTTTCAGTCTTCGTACTTTTCAGATCGTTTTCTGCGGTTCAGTTTGTGCTTGTGGGTTCGTATCTTGACTTTCAGGGCGTCTAGGCAGGTCGTATCTGTTTTACAGTGCGTTATTGCCTGTTCGTTTCTGAATTTCAGTTCGTTATTCATAGGCCTTGCTGTTCTAAAGTGCGTTCTGTTCTGTACGTTCTGATTAGACGACCGTTTCCTAGCCATGTCGCCTGGACGTTCTCGTCGTCGAGTTCGTGCTGTGCGTGCGCTTGGTGTTGGTCTGCTTGTTTTGGACCAAGACCAGTCCATGAATGGTGTGAGGAGGAGTTCATGGACCAAGAATTGGTTGCTCCAGCGGGACCAATTCTGCCACATGCCTCTGCTGCGGGAGATCGTCGAGAATAATCCTGAGGACTACAGGAATTTTCTGAGGATGTCTGACCCCGTTTTTCAGGAACTGTTGGCTTTGGTGTCCCCCTATATTACCAGGAAGGACACCGTTATGCGGGAAGCCATCAGTGCTGAGCAGAGGCTCATCGCCACGTTGCGTTACCTGGCGACAGGGAGAAGTCTTCAGGACTTGAAGTTCACCACAGGCATCTCCCCCCAGGCTCTGGGCCTCATAATCCCAGACACCTGTTCTGCTATTATACAAGTCCTGCAGGAGGACTATATTAGGGTAAGTTTTCTCCCTTAACATCACATTTTATGTATTACATGTATGCTAATGTATTGTATTTCTTTCATCCTTCCCTAATTACCATGATTGTAATATGCTGAGAATGTCCCCTTTGTCCCCATGCATGTTGGAAGCTTTAGATTGCCCCTTTTTTATCCTCCCTAAATATTTCCCCTCACTAACTTTTCCAGCAGGGGCGCCTGTTGCTCCAAATGTTGGGGGGTTCCAACCCCAATTTCGGAAATAAACTTCCTCCTTTTTTGCTCTGTTGCCTAATAAACGCCCCCAGTTGTCCCCTCCAATGCAGCCATTTAGTCCCCTCTAATGCAGCCAGTTTCCCCCCAGCCCTGCACTTACCTTCTTGTGGTCAGCGCCATCCTTCTTCTGTCCTTGATGTCTTCTCCTTCCCTTCATGTTGCATCAGCCAATCATGTTACCATTAAACAGACTTGGTGAACATGATTGCCAGAGCAGCCTGTCAGTGTTTACACAAGGAATGCCCCCTCCTTGCGTCCCCGATTTTTCTTTGAGGAAGCCAATTACATCCCTCAGGTTGTAATTTGCAAGACTTTTTTAATACCTGTTTCTGCTCTGCAATTTTAACCCCCTAAATGACGCAATTATTCATATGTCGGTCGCTTTACAAGAGGCCATCCACCTGAATAGTGTGCGGCATAGACAATACATAGGTTCATGCAACGCATGAACCTATGTATTGTTCTGAGTGATGGGCACAGGAGAGAGGGGACAGTGCTCCAGCGCCCACTCTGGACGCACCGCCACTGCAATGCTATCCTGTGGCCAAACACATCTCCCCCCCCCCCCAAAATAATTTAGTAATGGCCCATCAGAGGTGGTGATGAATATGATAAATGAGCCTTCCATTATACTTTTTTTACACACCTTAATAAACGTATAATTAGATTGATGTTGGTCTCTAATTTTTTGGTTTAGAATTTGCTTGTAATGTATGCCTTTGTTTTTCTAATATTATTTCATCTTGTTTCACTCCACAGCTTCCTTCCACGCCACAGGAATGGCAGACTGTGGCATCGGAGTTTGCCACGCGGTGGGACTTCCCCAACTGCGGTGGTGCCATAGACGGGAAGCACGTCCGCATCGTGCTGCCACCCCGTTCTGGGTCCTACTACTACAACTAAAAGGGGTTTCATAGCATTGTGCTGATGGCGGTGGTGTCAGCACGGTATGAATTCCTCTATGTTGATGTAGGGAAGAATGGCCGGATGTCCGATGGGGGATCCTTCATCCAGACGGAGTTTGCCCTCCGTCTCCAGAGTGACGACCTTGCATTGCCACCGGATGCAGGGAATATTGAAGGACTCCCCTTTGTTTTCTTGGCTGATGAAGCCTTCGGACTCGGACGGCATCTTATGAGGCCATTTCCACAGAGGACCCTGACCCCAGAGAAGAGTGTGTTCAATTACCGGCTGGCCAGGGCCCGAAGAGTCGTTGAAAATGCCTTCGGCATAATGGCCAGCCGGTTCCGCCTTTTTATGACTTCCATCCACTTGGCGGACTACAAAATAAACTATGTAGTGTTATGCTGCTGTGTGCTACACAACTTTCTGAGCCAAAAATCTAATTCGTATATGGCCTCAGTTTTGCCAGAGGCTGGACTTTCCCCTGCAAATCCCCTTCCGGGCCTGGAATCTGCCCGTCTTGGCTTGCCCCCCCAAAATGCCCGTGTGGTTCGGGACAAATACATGGAGTATTTCACGGGTAGGGGGGCAATTCCTATGCCAGCCTATGTCTAAGTATCCCAATAAAAATCTTGTTTAAACCTTTAATTATTTGTTCTTTCCTGTCTCCTAGTTTGTCTTTGTGCATTTGTAGTGGCAAGTGTATTTTACTTTAGTAAATAACAACCAATTTCACTATGTTACCTTACAAAAGAACCAAATAAGCTTAGAGAGTATTATAAAAAGAAGCTACACGTTGTTTGTGGTCAAATATTTTACTCTCTGCACTTTTTTTTTTTTTTTACTTTGGGGTTGGCCTGGCCACAACCCGGCAAATTTTGGCTTATGAAAATACAAAAATACCACTTGCATTTCTAAAATGACAACATTGGATACCTCTGAGCAATCTGAGACATTCAGTTACACAAACTATGTCTCTATGTGCCCGTCCTAATATGGGGTCCTGCCACCCCTTGCCCAGCCAAAAATTCAATATGCACACATTTTTAATTTTTTGCAAATAGGAAGTTTACAATCCTGATCCCTATTGTCAACATGTGCTATCTGCCATCAGGGGTGATCAATGGACGTGTTTTGGGGGTGCATCCCCTTCCTCAGTTCACCGACTTTTGATACGAGGAAGGGGTTGCACCCACAAAAGACGTACATGGATATCCCCTGATGGCAGATAGCACATGTTCACACACTGTGTGCATATTCAATTTTTGGCTGCTTTGTTACTCAAAAAATTAGTAAAAATATAAAAACAAACATGTAAAAACAAATGTGTTTGGATGGCTTATTGAATTCTCCCCAAAACATCGAGAATGTCTTTAAATGTTTGTTCCATCACATGGATTCTTTGTTTAATTAGGTCCAGTTCCGTGCTACATTCCATCACTTGCTGGATGAGGCGGAGGGCACTGTCAGCAGAGAACGGTGTGCTATCCTTCACAACATTTCCATCCCCTAAAAACCATAAAAAAAATTAATAAAACTCTGCAGGCCTACCTCGCTTACCTTAAGCTGTGGTGTCAGATACTGACCTGTTGTGGTGACCAGATCCACAACGTCATCCACCTCTCCTTCCTGCACTTCTCCTTCCTCCACCTCAACTTCCTGCACATCTTTCGGTTGTGGATCTTTGGGAGTTTGGGGTTGCTTGGAAGTTGTGGGGTGCATGTGCTCCCTGGAGTGTCCTCCTCCCAGTCTTCTCTCCCCTATGAGAATAAAACCAAAGGTCTATTTATCACACTGTAAAAATCTCATTTTTAAACTTAAAACAGGCTAAATTGTTTGGAAGTGGGGTACAAGTGTGCGTTTGTGCGGAATTTAAAGAAAAATGCATTATTTATGACCCCAAATATGTTTAGTATTCACATTTGGATGTAATTTTTTGGACATGGAGGCACCACAAATAAACTCTGATGCACCTGTGTGGGACACCCAAAAAAGGCGGGTCTGGTGGCCCACACTATAGTGCTCCAAAGTACAGATGTGGAAGCAGCTGCTGAGTGTCCTCTCCTTTACACTGATTAAAGTTTGCATTTCATTCTCCTTACAAACACATCATCTAGACTTAAAAATTAGCCACAATACTTGATCAAAAATGGCAGATGTCTAATTACTTTTGGGGGTCTTAAATAAGCCAAAACCGCGGATAGTGGCCGAACGAAGTGTCGGTAACGTAACGAACGATTACTGTGCCCAACCTAGTTCAAAATATTACATTTTGGAAGGGAGTCCAATATGAAAAAAAAAAAAAAAAGGTCAGTTTCTAAAAAGATTAATAGCAGAAAGGTCGTCATTTTACTTACTTTTAGCGAGCATCCTCTTTATGCTCCTCAACTGGTCTGGCTCCCTCAGTTTGAGGTCTGACCACCTCTTTCTGAGCTGCTCATTTGAGCGTTTCACCCCGAACTTCGCCCTCAGACTCTTCACAACTTTAGTGAGGATTTTGGCCTTCCTTCTATTTGGTTTGCTATACGGCCCATGCTTGGCATCATAATCAGCCTTGACCAAGATGTCCACCATCTCCGCCATCTCCGCCAAAGACATATTCGATGCCTTGAATCTCCTCCTTGATCGTGACGTGTCCTCGGTCTCCGGGCTTGTCTCCTCGCTAGTTGCGGAATTATCAGACACCTGCTGTAACTCCGCCATATCTGTCTGCGCGCCGAAAGAGAAGGGGCGGGGAAAAGATGTTAGTTAGAACGTCATGGGCGGGCGACGTGTGCGGAGCGACGTGTTCGAATTTGGACGCATGCGTGGTGTGTATATAGCAAACACACATGTGACTATAGTACGTTCGGTGTGCGGAGAGAGGAGTTCAAGTGACGGACGTGCGAACGAAGGTATGTGATTTTGTGAGACTTGTAAAAATTGTGGGCCTATACTGTCTTGAGATTGGTGGAGGATATATATGGTGACTAGGATGTGAAGGAGGTTAGACTGTTTGCCTCACATTATTTAAATATAAATTATTTTACTTGCAGATACAATATGAATGTCTTTATTAGCGACAAAGAGTTCCTGGCGGAATTTATTGACCGGGTAAGGGAGCTGCCGGCTCTGTGGGAGACCAAAAACCCCATCCATAAAAAAAAAGGGGTGAGAAAAGCAGCGCTGGAGAAGCTGCTCCCATTTGTGCATACCAAGGTGCCCACAGCCACAGCAAAACAAGTGGACACTAAAATTGGGAGCTTGAGAGGTACCTACAGGACTGAACGCTCTAAGGTGCTGGCTTCTCAGAGGTCAGGAGCAGCAGCAGATGATGTTTATGTCCCGGTTTTGTGGTACTACAGCAGGATGTCCTTCCTGGATGACCACATTGAGCCAAGGCCATCACTCTCCACTCTTCCCCCCAGACTTCCCTGCAGCCAACCTGAGCCTTCTCTGGAGCAAGAGGAGGCAGCCATCCTGGATGATCCTGATTTGTCCATCTGGAGCCAGGTATAGTATTAACTGAAAATGTAGTGGGATAAAATTAATGTTTCCCAAATATGTCAGGATGAGAAACATACATTATTTTGTATTCCACAAGTGAAATCATGATCTGTAGACATTATTCTGCACTTAATTGTGTGGTAAATAGTCAAGCTGATGTAGTGGTAAATTTAAAGCAAGGATTTATGCATTTACATTCTAATTGCTTCCATCAGGATTACAAAGTTTGAGGCAAAGATTAAACCAACATATTAAACTATGTTTCTTTTTCATACACAGGATGAAATCAGCCAGGAGGAGGGTCTGGAAACTGTCAGGCAGGAGGAGGAAGGGCCCAGTGGCAGCCAGGAGGTGGCAGGGCCCAGTACCAGCCAGGAGGTGGCAGGGCCCAGTGGCAGCCAGGAGGTGGCAGGGCCCAGTACCAGCCAGGAGGTGGCAGGGCCCAGTGGCAGCCAGGAGGTGGCAGGGCCCAGTGGCAGACAGGAGGTGGCAGGGCAAAGGAGAAGCACCAGATCCCAGGTGCCTCCCATCAGGCTTCACAAAAGAGGCAGGAGGGACAGGACCACCAGTGACGCAGCAATGGCCCTTATTAAAGAGGCCCATGCCACCCTCAAGGAGCCCACATCCCCTGAAGAGGCCATTGCCGGCCTAGTGGAGGCTAAGTTCAAGGTGATGAGCATGGAGCAACGCCTCCTATGCGAACCCCTGCTCATCACCTTGCTCAACAAGGGGGTGATGGAGCAAATTACCCCCAATACCGCCATATGTGAGGTGGCCCAACTGACCCAACCTCAACCTCCACCTCCACCTTCCTCTTCTGCCCCACCCCCTTCTGCTACCCCTCCACCTTCTGCCCCACCCCCTTCTGCTACACCTCCACCTTCTGCCCCACCCCCTTCTGCTACACCTCCACCTTCTGCCCCACCCCCTTCTGCTACACCTCCACCTTCTTCTTCTGCCCCACCCCCTTCTGCTACACCTCCACCTCCTCCTCCTGACAGGAGTACCCCTCCAGTGGGCCAGCCTCCAGCTAAACGAAGAAGGAAGGCTGCAGGAAAGGCTGCAGGAAAGGCTTCAGGAAAGGCTTCAGGAAAGGCTGCAGGGAAGGTTGCCAGGAAGAAGAGGAAGTGATGGCCTTGCTTCATTGTGGTCGCACTGATCTGACATAAGGCAGCCTGTTGTAGTACCACACACTTGGGACATATATCTCACCTGCTGCTGTTCCTGACCTCTGGGAGGCCAGCATCAGATTGTGTTCTGAAATGTGGGCCTTCTCAAGCTCCCAATTTTAGTGTCCACACAGGGTTGGTGTGTGCTCTGGGGTCCCTGGGATGCACAAATGGCAGCAGCTTCTCCAGCGCTGCCTTCTCTTTATTTAATTTATAAACATGAATAAATGTGTTTTTTGTTTAAGTTCATACTTGACTATGTGTATTTTTAAATAAAAAAAAAAAAGCTTTGGAGTAAGCAGATACATTTGACTGACAATAAAAGGCACAGATATCACCCCCCCAAAAGAATAACTAAATCTGATTAGCTCAAAAACATGGTGTGAAATTTTAAAAATATAGATTAGAAAATTAAATGTGAGATCGCTATCAAAACATTGAGAAATTATAATTAACATCATTTTGAAAAATCTAACCATTTAAATTATTCCTAAAAACTTGCACGATATAATACACATAAATCTTATAAAGAGCAGCATGAAAAAGGTTAAAAATAAGGCAGAACTCTGTGTGAATATCAGCAGCAAAAGAAGGTCTCTCGTTTTGATTAATGTAACATTCTAACGAAGAATTCAATGCAGAACATTTAAACGATGAAATATTTATGAGCGTGACGAATGTGCTCTCTCCATTATGAAGGCTTGTTTTACCAGAAGATGCGCTCCCGTCTCATAGTTGCTTGTGAGCATGCGCGCTTTTGGAAGAGTCGTAAAAGCATACACACGAACCATTTTCTCGTCACAAAACAGGCCGACGAGAAACACGACGAGGAAATCTGGAATCCTGACGAGAAAATAGAGAGCAGGTTCTCTATTTTCTCGTCGAGATTCTCGTCAAGTTTCTCGTCGTAAAACCATACACACGAACGTTTTTCTAGACAAAAAAACTCTCGCGGCACTTTTCTTGACTGTTTACGACGAGAAAATCGGTCGTGTGTACGAGGCCTCACTCTGAGACATCATTCTGGCATTGTGTCCTGTCTCACTCCCTACACATTCACACTCATGCTGCTGTTGCAGCACATAGGAGTACTGGCTGTTTGAAATTTCTTTTATTTGTGGGTAAGACCCACCTGTCACCAGTCAGTGTTCTCCCTTAGCCTGCCTGTTCCGATCTTTTATTTAGGAAATAAAAATTCTCCTTATACCTTACTGCATGTTACAGTGAAATACAAAGCTTCAGTCAAAATGCACAATTACAAACACATGAATATTCTCCTTTTTCTCCACCCTTGCCCAGGAGCTTCTCAGTTAATAGCCCATTTAACTTTGTTATCTAAAGACTCCATATATTTGTCCCTGGTGTCATGTACTTACAAATCTTGCTACCTTTGGCCCATCCAGCTCATGTATTACAGTTCATATTTAGGGAGGGCCTCACAGATTACATTTGTAACCGTAAACCAGCCTACTGGTCTCACTAAGCCAATTATTTTGTTTTTCTAGAATAATGCAGAATCATCTGAAGATTTTGCTAGTATATGATTTATGTACAGAATAATTATTTCCAAGGAATACACATCAGGAAGAAGACCCAAATGAACTCATAGAACCTGAATACATTTGGCCCAGAGTCCTTAAATGGCAGGATAGTTAATTGCCGCGTACACACGCTCGGAATTTCCGACAAAAATGTTCGATGGGAGCTTTTGGTCGGAAATTCCGACCGTGTGTAGGCCCCATCGGACATTTTCTGTCGGAATTTCCGACAACAAAAATTTGAGAGCTGGTTCTCAAATTTTCCGACAACAAGTTTTGCATGCTCGGAATCAAGCAGAAGAGCCGCACTGGCTATTGAACGTAAATTTTTTCGGATCGTCGTACATGTTGTACATCACCGCATTCTTGACGTTCTGAATTTCCGACAACATTTGTGTGACCGTGTGTATGCAAGACAAGTTTAAACCAACATCCGTCGGAAATAAATTCACGTTTTTTTTGGCGAAATGTCCGATCGTCTGTACGCGGCAAAAGAATGGTTGAGCTGAAGTTGCAGATGACCCACCAGTGGTAGCTGGTGCTCAAAGTTTGGGGGGCGGCACAAACTAACACCCCCCGTGGCAGCGATCAACCGCCACCCCCACCCCCTCTGCACCTCAAGCCCACCCTTTTTTGAAGCCTATTAGGGCCCCTGGCTCTAATCACGTGGAATCTATGCATCTGGCGACCCGCATGCAGATTAGTGGGCCGGACGCATAGATGGGCCCACCATGCTGTCGGTAAAGTGTTATATAAGTCAATCAACTTGAAGCAAAACAAATGCCCATTGTTTAAACCTTACACTGTTTTTTTTCTACAGAAAAGCAAAACAAAATCTCCTGGGTATAAATATCCAACTTTATCTTACAAGAGAAAAAAAAAAAACATTTGCCCCCAGCTCTGTATTAAGAATACTGGCTTGGTTGGATACAAACAGTGGTGAAGCTCTTTGGGAATCACCTGCCAAGCCCTGCTAGTCTATAGAGAACTGTTGGCAACGCTCCAGTTAAAAAAAAAGTTGGCTTAATTAAAGTTAGTTGGAAATCATAAAAAACACTGTTAAAGTGAAACTTTTTTTATACCTGTCACGTACCTTATGGTAGAGCCTGACGTGCAGAGGAAGGCCTCTCTTACAGCCCTGGTTCAGGGACCACTGAGTTTGCAACAGCGGCCATGAGAGCAAGGTGAGGTAGGAGTGCCTGGGGTGTTCTCTGTAGCAGGGAGACACTTGTAGCAGCCAGCAGCGATAGTTGAGCTGCGGTTGGTGGCTGTGGATGCAGGGGTGCAGTGGATGCAGGCTGGTTGCCGGTGCCGGGTACCACGGATGCAGGTACGTGGAGGCTGTAGCAAAGGGAGGAGACTGGTGCAGAGTCAGACAAGCCAGGTCAGATATGGAAGAATCAGGTACATCAGAGATATCAATAAGAATGGTCAAGTCCATGCAGAGGTTTGGCAACAGAGAACATGGAAGTAAGACTGAAGAAAGATCAAGCAAGCCAAGGTCAGAGAATCAGAGGAGACAGGATGCCGGGTTACAATCAGATCCAGGGCAGGCACTGGAAACAGTATACATGGGAAAGCTGCAGATCAGACAGCAAAGGCCCTAGTGCATCTGCCATCCCTCTATACTGCAATTGGCGCCAATGCTAATGGGGTGCGCGCACGCGCATAGGCGTTCGCCCGAACCCGCGGACATGCCTGACAGGAGGGACATCATTGGAATTGTGCCCAAGCATGCCCAATGGCCTCTGCCTCTGCACATCTGCTATGCTATGGCAGGCAAGTTCCTGACAATGACGATGAGACAATACAGTGGGGTATATCAGTTCGTCCACTCTGGTTCCTATCTTTAAAATTGACTTTTTACTTACTCTTTATAGAATTGGTTTATTGTTCATATATACTGTATGCAACATTTCCGCTTGCATCTGCACTGTTCTCCTACTGTAAAATTATAAAAGAAACTGTAAATAAATTATAAACAAAAGCAAATGGTGTATAACAAACAATATTAGTAGTAGAATATGGCATCATATTTTTAAAGCACTTACAAGGTACCACATGAGATGTGTTTACCTACTGTATATAGGAAAGGGAAACCTCCACTAATTCCTATTGTTAAAGGGGAATTTCCTTGATAAATGATGTTGTTCATTCTTTAAAGAAAAGTGGTCCAAAACTTTGATAAACGACTCTTGCAGCCTTTACATTAGAGTAATTCACATTCTCACCCACAGGGCTCATTTGTCAAGTTGTCAAGAATATCCTTTATGTTGAAATGAGGTAATTACAGTTCTTTGTGTCTTCTTGTGCAACATAGGTGGAGGGTTAGTATGTACACTTACACAATAATTGAACACACTTCTGTGTACAAATAACTCCTGTAAGACCTGAGAGCACAACTTGTGGCACAGAACACCAAACAGTAAATTTTTTGGTCCAAGAGTTTTGGGAATTATCTTTTATATGATTATACTTTAAAATCTGGGGTCCAAGCACCTAGCACATTTGCAATCTTAGCAAAAAAGGCAGAACACCTCAGTTTTTTTTTCTCTTACACTATGGGGCTGATTTACAAAACGTTTGCGCCATGAGTATCTGCGCATCTGCGCGCGCAATGGCTGTTTTGGTATTTACAAAACATTAGCACCTGTAGCGCAGCCCTATTTACCATTTACTATAGTGTTGTCGGCGGACGGGAGGAGGCGCTCAGTGCGCCACTATGGACCTGGCGCACGGCATGTTAAACTCTAAATATAAAGAAGCTGGAAGTGAGAATATAATGGGGGTGACATGGGGTGATGTGAGGAAGTGACACATGCCCAAATAACTAATATGCCCAAAATAGAGTGAGAAAGTAACTTTTTCAAAACCAGCCCGCTGCGCCGGCAAGTACGATTCGAGCTGCGGGAGTTTTTTTTGAGCTCAGCGCGGCAATTTTCCTTGTTTTCTTGCGCCAAGACACTGCGCCGGCAAAATCCTAGTAAATGTCAAGTCACGTAAATCAATTTACATAAGTTGAACAGGCGCAGCTCTGAACTTCCCAGTGCGCCAGCAAAATGACATTTCTAAAGGAAAAAAAAGGCATTTAAAAGCACCCGCGGCTGTAATGAATTGTCGGCGCCCGGCAATATAGAGACAAGTCATTGAAAGTCATTGATAAAAACCCAAAAAAAGCGTGGGGGTCCCCCCAAATTCCATTACCAGGCCCTTCAGGTCTGGAATGGATATTAAGGGTAACTCCGCCGCAAATTTTAAAAAAAATGCGTGCGTTTCCCCCAAATATCCATACCAGGCCCTTCAGATCTGGTGTGGATTTTAAGGGGAACTCCACCCCAAATTAAAAAAAATGGCGTGGAATCCCCCCAAAAATCCATACCAGACCCTTATCCGAGCACGCAACCTGGCCGGCCGCAGGAAAAGAGGGCATGTCGAGGGCATGTGGCCTGGTACGGTTCAGGAGGGAAGGGGGCGCTCTCTCGCCCCCCCCCCTCTTTTCCTGCGGCCTGCCAGGTTGCGTGCTCGGATAAGGGTCTGGTGTGGATTTTTGGGGGTACTCCACGCCATTTTTGTTTTAATTTGGGGTGGAGTTCCCCTTAAAATCCATACCAGATCTGAAGGGCCTGGTATGGATATTGGGGGGAACCGCACGCATTTTTTTTAAAATTTGCGGCAGAGTTCCCCTTAATATCCATTCCAGACCTGAAGGGCCTGGTAATTGAATTTGGGGGACCCCCACGCTTTTTTTTTTGTGTTATCAAAGACTTTCAATGACTTTTATCTGTATTGACGGAAACCAGCAATTCATTACAGCCGCAAGGACTTTTAAATGACTATTATTTTACTTTAGAAATGCCATTTTGCTCTCGAACTGTTATAAACATGGAAAACATGCACTACTTTACAGGCATACTATAGACACCCCCCAGGTATGATATTTAGGGCCAGTTCACACCGGATGCAGTGCAGTGCGTTTTTTTTGATGCGTGAAAAACGCAAAGAAAGTTGATCCAATTAATGCCAATGGTATAGGTCACACCACTGCAGTCCGTTCCAGTGCGTTTCATAAAGGAAAAAAAAATTGGTCATGCTGCATTTTTTAGGTACAGAACTGTACTGGACTGCAGTAAAACATATCAAAAACGCAACGGAACGTACCAAAAACGCACTGGAATGCACCGTACCGCACCTAAATGCACCAAAGACGCACTGCAACACACTTGTCCTAAGTGAAAAGAGGGGGAAAAAAACACTGGACTGCATCAAAAACGCATCAAAAATGCACTGGAACACACTTGTCCTTCTCTTTGGTTAATAAAAAAGAGGGGTGAAAAAAAAGCACTGGACTGCATCAAAAACGTAACAAAAATGCACTGGAACGTGTCAAAATTGCGCATGCAGAAAAGCACCTGGAACTAGAGTTGAGCGGACACCTGGATGTTCGGGTTCGACGGGTTCGGCCGAACTTCGGAAAGAAGTTTGGGTTCGGGACCGAACTTTAACCCGAACCCGAACCCCATTGAAGTCAATGGGGACCCGGACTTCTAAGGACTAAAAAGGCTCTAAAAAAGTAATGGAAAGGGCTAGAGGGCTGCAAATGGCAGCAAAATGTTGTTAAGAGCATGGCAAGTGCTCTGCAAACAAATGTGGATAGGGAAATAACTTAAAATAACATAAAAAAATAAAAAAATATGCTGGAGGCCCTCTTTTCAGCAGAAGAGGTACGGGAAGTCATTAAGAACCTCAGAAACTCAACGGCATGATGCCACACATATGGTGGGAATGCCCCAGAATACGCCCTTTCTGGAATAAATTATTCAATTTAATGGATAAGCTAGTGGGAAAATAAAATACTTTGAAATAAAAATGTAGCGGGGTGCTAAATTTAAGGGAAGTGTTTGAGTGGTAAATAGGCTCAAACACCCTAATTCTGTAGGATTCATGGACCATTTTGTCCTCGGGGGACAGTATTGGTGTGCAGTTCCCTGCGGCCTACAGGTGGCGCTGCCATGGTAGGCTAGGGTTGAACCGCTGATACAGTGCTGTGCCTTTTGTGTCCCCTCTTGGCAGTAGTACAGCGGGGCGGGGAACCTGCTGTGCATGCCAGGAGAGCATATAAAAGGGGCAGACCTTTGGCCTGGGGGCTGATGTCCAGTGGGGTCCACGCCCAGGTGCCTTCGGCCTGGGTGCATGTGTTCCTGTTCTATCTCGGGTACCTTTCGCCCGGGGTAAGGTACTATCCTGGAGTTCCTGCTGCCCTGGGTATGGAGGCCTAGGTGCGGGAGTAAAGCCTGGAGTCCAGAGCCTTCGTCTGGAGTCCGCTAAGGGTCGAGGAGTCTTAGGGTGCCGCCTCGTGTAGGGGACCATGTTCCAGGGAAGGGAGGATCATTCTGATGGACCGATGCGGGAGTCACGGTGAAGGAAGGGTCTGTTGACTCCCTGGAGAGATGTCTTCCCCTTGATATGGGCTAGGTTCGTAGAAGGAGAAGCTCAAGGTCATCTTGACTGTATCAGAGGCCTTATTCACCCGGCCCGTGGCAGGGGCCTTATACACCCTGGTCTGTGGCAGAGACCAAAGTTCTCCAGGTCCGTGGCAGGGGCCTTGTACACCCGGTCTGTGGCAGAGACCAACCTCAAGGTCTGTGGCAGAGACCGTGCACCTAAAACTGTTTGAGAAACCTAAGCAGTGAAGTGAATGTGCTACGTTTGTGCCTGGACCTCCTCCACACCTTAAGCTGTCCTGTTTCTTTGCTCTAACCTTTTCTATCCGAGTAGAGTTTATTTTGCCATGAGAGAACAAGAGTTGTAATTTCAGCTGGTGTGGACATTGACTTTACTGGGAATTAAAGGACTTGCCTCTACCTACAGTAGAGGTGAGAATCATCCTCTGGAGGAGTTTTGACTCCGGCTGTGGACACGGCCCGTCAAGTACACTCAACCTCTTTATATAGGAGGGTACGGGCTGGTAGTGCGGTGTGCCTTTCTCCCTCCTGCGAGGAGCCAACAACATAAAGGCAGGTAAGGGGGAAAGGATCTGTGCGCTACAAAAAAATAAAATAAAAATTATAATCTTGACCTAGGAGGACGAGGTCCATATGGAGTAGGAGGTTGAGGTGGCGGTGGATGTGGCTGTGTAGGTGGAAGTGGCGGTGGAGGAGGACAGGGTAGCCAACACTGGTTCAAAAATACAACAATGGCTGGGTAAGGCCGGTGATGTGTCGAATTCTGTCCCCCGTCAAATAGTGTCCACCCTGTACTGCGCTTGCTCAGTATGTAGGACAAGGGGATTTCGAAAATCTCCCAAGACGAACGGCGCCTGCGTGGTGAGTTCAGGTGAAGGCCACACCATCCATGGTTCAAGCCGAGCCAAGTGAGGCCGTGCCCGAAGCGTGGCGATCGAACCGAGCCCGTGAGGGGCCCTGTTACTATGTGCTACCGTATGTCCACTTGGATGGTGGGGCTTGAACCTGCACTCACAGCGCAGGCGCCGTTCATCTTCGGAGATTTTGTGAATCTCCTTGTCCTCTGTACTGCGCAAACGCTGCGCCTTCGCAGTATGGGCCGGACACAATCCGATGGCCGGACAGTTTTTGTCACAACACCGGTATACATGTCTATTCTGCACAAGGTACGGACAAGTCCTGTGGGATCCATGCCTGGTTCATTTTAATGAACGTGAGCTTGTCCACATTGGCTCTGGACAGGCGCCTGCGCTTGTCTGTGATAACGCCCCCTGCCGTGCTAAATACACGTTCAGATAATACACTGGCTGCAGGGCAGGCCAGCACCTCCAAGGCATAAAGGGCAAGCTCAGGCCATGTGCCCAATTTGGAGACCCAGAAGTTAAAGGGGGCAGACCCGTCATCCAGTACGTGTAGGCCTGTGGACACATACTGCTCAACCATGTTGGTGAAATGCTGCCTCCTGCTAAGACGTTCCATCTCAGCTGGTGGTGCTGGTTGTTGTGGTGTGCTGACAAAGCTTTTCCACATTTCAGCCATGCTAACCCTGCCTTCTGAGGTGCTGCCGGTGCCCCGGCTGCGTTGGCGACCTCTTCCTCCTCCTCTGCCTTCGCCTTGTGCTTCCACCGTACGCCCGCTGTCAGGTGGGAATGCCACCAGCAGCGCGTCTACCAGCGTGCGCTTGTACTCGCGCATCTTACGATCCCGCTCCAGTGAGGGAATTAAGGACGGTACGTTGTCCTTGTAACGGGGATCCAGCAGGGTGGCCACCCAGTAATCAGCACCAGTTAAAATGTGGGCAACTCGGCGGTCATTGCGGAAACACTGCAGCATGTAATCGCTCATGTGTGCCAGGCTGCCCAGAGGCAAAGAAAAGCTGTCCTCTGTGGGAGGTGTATCGTCTGTGTCCTCTGTATCCCCCCAGCCACGCACCAGTGATGGCCACGAGCTGGTCTGGGTGCCACCCTGCTGTGAAAATGGCTCCTCCTCCTCCTCCTCCTCCTCCTCCATCTCCTCCTCCACCTCGTCATCCTCCAGAACTGTGCCCTTTCTGCCGGACAATTGTGTACCTGGCGTTTGTTGGTGCAGGAACCCACCCTCGTAGCCACTTGTGAACGACTGCCCTGAAAGCCTTTGAAATGATCCCGCTTCCTCCTCCTCCTCCTCATCCTCCTGTGCCACATCCTCTTCCATCATCGCCCGAAGCGTTTTTTCAAGGAGGCATAGAACTGGGATAGTAACGCTAAGAACGGCGTCATTGGCACTGGACATGTTGGTGGAGTACTTGAAACAGCGCAACAAGGTACACAGGTCTCGCATGGAGGCCCAGTTATTGGTGGTGAAGTGGTGCTGTTCCGCAGAGCGACTCACGCGTGATTGCTGCAGCTGAAACTCCACTATCGCCTGCTGCTGCTCGCACAGTCTGGCCAGCATGTGCAAGGTGGAGTTCCACCTTGTGGGCACGTCACATATGAGGCGGTGAGCGGGAAGGCTGAAGTTACGCTGCAGCGCTGACAGGCGAGCAGCAGCAGGGTGAGAACGCCGAAAGTGCGCACACACAGCCCGCACTTTCTGCAGCAGCTCTGGCATATTGGGGTAATTTTTAAGGAACCTCTGGACCACCAAGTTCAGCACATGCGCCAGGCAAGGGATGTGCGTCAAACCGGCTAGGCCCAGAGCTGCTACGAGATTTCGCCCATTATCGCACACCACCAGGCCGGGCTTGAGGCTCACTGACAGCAACCACTCATTGGTCTGTTGTTCCATGTCCCTCCACAACTCCTGCGCGGTGTGGGGTTTTTCCCCCAAACAGGAAAGTTTTAAAACTGCCTGCTGTCGTTTACCCCTGGCTGTGCTGAAGTTGGTGGTGAAGGTGTTACGCTGACCGGATGAGGAGGCGGTAGAGGATGAGGAAGTGGAGTAGGAGGAGTTAGCAACAGGAGGCAAACTGAAGCGCCCTGCAATCCTCGGTGGTGGAAGGACATGCGCCAAACTGCTATCTGCCTCAGGCCCAGCCGCCACTGCATTTACCCAGTGTGCTGTTAGGGAGATATAACGTCCCTGACCGTGCTTACTGGTCCACGCATCCGTAGTTAGGTGGACCTTGCCACAGATGGCGTTGCGCAGTGCACCCCTGATTTTGTCCCCCACTTGGTTGTGCAGGGAAGGGATGGCTCGCCTGGAAAAATAGTGGCGGCTGGGCACGACGTACTGTTGGACAGCCAATGCCATCAGGCTTTTAAAACTCTGCGTCTCCACCATACGGAATGACAGCATTTCAAAGGCCAGGAGTTTTGAAATGCTGGCATTCAGGGCCAGGGATCGTGGGTGGCTAGGGGGGTACTTCCTCTTCCACTCCAATGTTTGGGAGATAGAGAGCTGAACGCTTCCATGGGACATTGTGGAGATGGTTGGTGACCCAGGTGGTAGTGTTGCTGGCAGATCCTCTGTTTGCGGGGTGGCAGGTGCCACTGTCACTACAGAGGTGGATGAAGAGGCCAAGACTGCAGCAGAAGAGGAAGCAGGAGGAGCCAGAGACCATTCTTGGTTTTTGAGGTGTCTACTCCACTGCAGCTCGTGCTTTGCACTTAGATGCCTGGTCATGCAGGTTGTGCTAAGGTTGAGAACGTTTATGCCTCGCTTCAGCCTCTGATTGCACAGCCTGCAAACCACTCGTGTCTTGTCATCAGCACATTGTGTGAAGAACTGCCACGCTAGGGAACTCCTTGGACTTGGTTTGGTGTGCTCGGTCCCTTGCTGCGTTGGGCAGTAGCAGACATACTGTCTAGGGGACGGACGCTCTGCTTTTGCACCCTGCTCCCTCTTCTGCTGTGCTGGTGGCTCTGTGCGACCACCGCCTCTTCCTCCAAACTACACTGGTCACCTGCATAACGTTCATTCCATGTGGGGTCGAGGACCTCATCGTCCTCCACATCATCTTCCACCCAGTCTTCACCCCTGCCCTCCTTGTCTGTCTGCACAACTGCGAAAGCAGCAGCAGTTGGCACCTGTGTTTCGTCATCATCCGAGACGTACTGCGATGGTCCTCCCATGTACTCATCATGAAACATAAGTGGTTGGGCATCGGTGCACTCAATCTCTTCCACTTCTGGGGCAGGGCTAGGTGGATGGCCCTGGGAAACCCTGCTAACAGAGTCATCGAAAAGCAGAAGAGACTGCTGCATGATTTGGGGCTCAGACTGCTTGGCTGATTTGCAAGGGGGTGAGGTGAAAGACTGATGGACATGGGTTTCAGGTGCCAACTCTGATCTTTCATCAGAAGAGTGGGTGGGAGACAATGTGAAGGAACCCGAGGCACTGTCAGCAACCCAATCTACTATCGCCTGTACTTGTCCTGGCCTAAACATTCGTACAGCCTCATTAGGCGTGACAAAATACCGCCGCAGGCTCGGTCGCCTACTCGCACCTGAGGAAGGTGTTTCACTTGTGCGTGTATCTGGCACAGATCCACCACGTCCTCTCCCTGCAACAGGAACTCCACCAGCAGCACCACGACCGGGGCCACCACGTCCCTTTGACCTTCTCCTCATATTTTCCAAATTTAGGATGTTGCCCTAAATGGGTGTTTTTTTGAAGAGCAGAACACACCCACAGTACGTAACCGCTGAATCGCACAGCTACAGAACTGCAGAAAATGCTATTCAAAAAAAAATTTGTTTTTTTAGTATAGCACAGTAGAAGAAAACTATTTAGAAATTGTTTATTTCACACACCTCCAAATATGTATAACACACTGCAAACTATTTTTTGTGCCCCTAAACGGCGTTTTTTGGAAGAGCAGAACACACCCACAGTACGTAACCGCTGAATCGCACAGCTACAGAACTGCAGAAAATGCTATTCAAAAAAAATTTTGTTTTTTTAGTATAGCACAGTAGAAGAAAACTATTTAGAAATTGTTTATTTCACACACCTCCAAATATGTATAACAGACTGCAAACTATTTTTTGTGCCCCTAAACTGCGTTTTTTGGAAGAGCAGAACACAGCCACAGTACGTAACCGCTGAATCGCACAGCTACAGAACAGCAGAAAATGCTATTCAAAAAAAATGTTGTTTTTTTAGTATAGCACAGTAGGAGAAAACTATATAAGAAATTGTTTATTTCACACACCTCCAAATATGTATAACACACTGCAAACTATTTTTTGTGCCCCTAAACGGCGTTTTTTGGAAGAGCAGAACACACCCACAGTACGTAACCGCTGAATCGCACAGCTACAGAACTGCAGAAAATGCTATTCAAAAAAATGTTGTTTTTTTAGTATAGCACAGTAGGAGAAAACTATATTGAAATTGTTTATTTCACACACCTCCAAATATGTATAACACACTGCAAACTATTTTTTGTGCCCCTAAACGGCGTTTTTTGGAAGAGCAGAACACACCCACAGTACGTAACCGCTGAATCGCACAGCTACAGAACTGCAGAAAATGCTATTAAAAAAAAATGTTGTTTTTTTAGTATAGCACAGTAGGAGAAAACTATATAGAAATTGTTTATTTCACACACCTCCAAATATGTATAACACACTGCAAACTATTTTTTGTGCCCCTAAACGGCGTTTTTTGGAAGAGCAGAACACACCCACAGTACGTAACCGCTGAATCGCACAGCTACAGAACTGCAGAAAATGCTATTCAAAAAAAATTTTGTTTTTTTAGTATAGCACAGTAGGAGAAAACTATATAGAAATTGTTTATTTCACACACCTCCAAATATGTATAACACACTGCAAACTATTTTTTGTGCCCCTAGACGGCGTTTTTTGGAAGAGCAGAACACACCCACAGTACGTAACCGCTGAATCGCACAGCTACAGAACTGCAGAAAATGCTATTCAAAAAAAATGTTGTTTTTTTAGTATAGCACAGTAGGAGAAAACTATATAGAAATTGTTTATTTCACACACCTCCAAATATGTATAACACACTGCAAACTATTTTTTGTGCCCCTAAACGGCGTTTTTTGGAAGAGCAGAACACACCCACAGTACGTAACCGCTGAATCGCACAGCTACAGAACTGCAGAAAATGCTATTAAAAAAAATGTTGTTTTTTTAGTATAGCACAGTAGGAGAAAACTATATAGAAATTGTTTATTTCACACACCTCCAAATATGTATAACACACTGCAAACTATTTTTTGTGCCCCTAAACGGCGTTTTTTGGAAGAGCAGAACACACCCACAGTACGTAACCGCTGAATCGCACAGCTACAGAACTGCAGAAAATGCTATTCAAAAAAAATGTTGTTTTTTTAGTATAGCACAGTAGGAGAAAACTATATAGAAATTGTTTATTTCACACACCTCCAAATATGTATAACACACTGCAAACTATTTTTTGTGCCCCTAAATGGCGTTTTTTGGAAGAGCAGAACACACCCACAGTACGTAACCGCTGAATCGCACAGCTACAGAACTGCAGAAAATGCTATTCAAAAAAAATGTTATTTTTTTAGTATAGCACAGTAGGAGAAAACTATATAGAAATTGTTTATTTCACACACCTCCAAATATGTATAACACACTGCAAACAATTTTTTGTGCCCCTAAACGGCGTTTTTTGGAAGAGCAGAACACACCCACAGTACGTAACCGCTGAATCGCACAGCTACAGAACTGCAGAAAATGCTATTCAAAAAAAATTTGTTTTTTTAGTATAGCACAGTAGGAGAAAACTATATAGAAATTGTTTATTTCACACACCTCCAAATATGTATAACACACTGCAAACTATTTTTTGTGCCCCTAAACTGCGTTTTTTGGAAGAGCAGCACACACCCACAGTACGTAACCGCTGAATCGCACAGCTACAGAACTGCAGAAAATGCTATTCAAAAAAAATTTTGTTTTTTTAGTATAGCACAGTAGGAGAAAACTATATAGAAATTGTTTATTTCACACACCTCCACATATGTATAACACACTGCAAACTATTTTTTGTGGCCCTGAATGGCTCTTTTTGCAAGCGTACATTAAAGTGCAAATTTTTTTAATTTTTTTTTGCCCTAAACGGGTCTTTTTTTGCATGAGCAAAATAAAATGCAAATTTTAATTTTTTTTTGCCCTATGGGTCTTTTGGAAAAGAGCACAATAAAGTGCCTTTTTTTTCCCCCTAAATGGATCTTTTTCAAAGAGCAGAATACACCCACAGTATGAAACGGTGTATCTCTCAACATAATATATGCAGTGCTGGTGCACCGAGCTTGCAGATAAAAGGTAGATTTTCTCTGACACTGGGCTCATGGCAGTGTAAAAAGACTGTGCACTGCAACACAAACAGGTAAACCTATGCAGATCGCTGATTTTAATCTCTGAATCTGGACTCCTATATAATATATCTCTCTCCCTGAAAGCACCAACAGGAACCTGGCCCTACACTACACTATCTCTCTATCTTTTCCCTCAGATTGCAGAATGAGGACTACCTCATGTATTTTACAATCTCTCCCTATTAGCAACAGCAGCAGCCAAGATCCTCTCCCTATCTATTCTGAAGCAGAGTGACGTGTGTGCTGTGTGCCTCTAGCTTATATAGAAGCTGGGTCACATGTTGCACTGACCAATCACAGCCATGCCATTAGTAGGCATGGCTATGATGGCCTCTAAGGGCACACCAGCTAATCAAAAGGTGATTGGCTGGCCCCTGAAGCATTTCTAAATGCGTAATTAGATTGCCGAACCCGAACCCGAACTTTTGTGCAAAGTCCGGGTTCGGGTTCGGAAAAAAGCTAAAGTTCGGTACGGACCCGAACTTTACAGTTCGGGTTCGCTCAACACTACCTGGAACGCATCCAGACTGCGTTTCTATGGTGTGAACTAGGGCCAGTTCACACCATAGAAACGCAATCCGGATGTGTTCCAGGTGCTTTTCTACATGCACGTTTTTGATGCGTTCCAGTGCATTTTTGTTACGTTTTTGATGCAGTCCAGTGCTTTTTTTTCACCCCTCTTTTTTTATTAACCAAAGAGAAGGACAAGTGTGTTCTAGTGCGTTTTTGGTGCATTTAGTTGTGTTCCGGTGCATTCCAGTGCATTTATGATACGTTTTGCTGCGTTCCAGTACAGTCCAGTGCAGGTAAAATGCAGCATGTTCTACTTTTTTTGTGGAACTGGAATGCACTGGAACAAACACTGCCATTTAGAACCATATAACCAACTTTCCATGCATTTTTGATGCATAAAAACGCAATGGACTGCATGTGGTGTGAAATGGCCCTTAAGCAATTTGGCATATTTAAAGGCACTTCTCTTTGTTTTGTTTTTGGTGTTGTCCAAATTGGTGACATTGATATATGTCCCTTAGGGTGGGACCTGGGCCCCCATTTTAAGGCCAATAACTAGAAGAAAAGCCAGCCAAGTGGGGACTAGCAAAATTAACAAGTCAGTTCCCATAGACTGCAATGGTATTTGTTGGTAAAGGGGGGGGGGGTAATTGTCCCATCCCTAATTTTGTAGCATGCTGGATGATGTGCTTAATTTTGGACGGGGGGGGGTATTTTCTGCTAGCTGCATTTGAGTTCTTCTGAGCATGCCCAGCCTGTTAGATTTTTTTTTGTTGCTTTTTGTGTGTGAACAGCACCTGGATATTTCGGGGCATGTTCAGAGATTGTTTTTATGGGTTAGTAATTGAAGGACATCCTTAACAGGTGTAGCCACTTTGAAGTTCAGTCTCTACATTGGGTGAACTTGCATTTTGGGTGTTTCATGGACTGTGCATGTGTTTTCAATTGCCTCATTAGCTCACAAACATAGGTTATATAAAGCTCACAGTTAGGATTCCCTCCCTTGCCCTGAAAAGAGGCAAGTGTGTGTGGGTGGGGCAAAATGTACATGTTGGTGTCCTTATCGAGTTTGTAACACATGTATTTTATTTGTTATGTCTTTGCAAAACAGGTGTTTGGTTTATTTTGTGGATTGTATTTTTTGGTGTGGGGGAAATGTTCCCCTGAAATAATTTTGATGTTGTTAATGTTTGTCGTTTGTTCACTTTGATTTAATTGTCTGTGCTGCACTATTTAGCCAAATCTTTATCAAGATGTTGTGAGTCTAACTGTTTCAAATTGACCCTGTTTTTTAGTTTTTTATTTCTTATTTTTTATTATTCTTTGTTTTGTTGACCAATAAAATTTGATGCAAAGTTTTGAGGTTTGTTTTGCGTTTTCTTTGCAACAAATGTGACAGCTGATTGGCATGTCAAAACAGGTGTGATTTGTCTACCCTGGTGCCTTCATGCTAGCATATGCATGTATTGTGTGCTGCCATGGATGGTCACCAGGAAATGAAAAATACAGAACGGTAAGTATTCAATTTTCCTTTTTTACTGCAGTGGTTCTCAGCCTCAGTCCTCAAGTACCCCCAACAGGACATGTTTTGTGAATTTATCTCATGGAGAATTGCTGTCCAAAATACCAAACCATTGACTGTGATTTAAAGCACATGTGCAAGATGAAGGAAAACCTGCAAACATGGCCTGTTGGGGGTACTTGAGAAGCACTGATTTAGAGCACTGCACTTAAAAATAGCTCAAGGCAATACAATTCTAATTGTGGGCATTTTGAGGGAAACAAAGTAAGTGTTAGAACCCCTGCTTGTGTTTTTATTTTTATTTATTTGAAGGTTGGGCTTTGTGTCACCTTGTAGTAAAATTGGCTTCACTTCCTGTCACACAGCTAAACAGGAAGTAAAGGTAAAACCCTACCAATGTCTTTTCTTGGGGACACACAGATCAATCTAACTAGTGTCCCCATTAAGCAAATTGCACTCTAGGACTTTGTTGTGTACACCCCAAATCATTGGGTAGTTTGGGGTTTAGTAAAGACAAATCCACTCTGCAGTAAAAGTGTAACTGCTGAAAATCTGTGGGATCACTGGTTGATTGTAACATCCAATCATGTAAAAGCAAAGATGGTGTTTTTTTTGTTTGATTGCATATCTCTTTCGGATATCCAGCAAGTGCACTTGTAGTGCAAAGTAGATTTGCCTTTATTAAATAAACCCCAAAGTCCAAAAAACCTAATCATTTGGGGTGTAACCCGCAAAATGCTGGAGTGCAATGTACATAATGGGGAAAGTATTTAGATTGACCTGTGTGTCCCCAAGGAAAGACATTGGTAGGGATTTCCCCTCACTTCCTGTGTGGCTATGTGACAGGAAGTGAATTATTTGGAAGGATAAAGTGGCCAAATTTGGGAGTTGTCTTCACCCTATCAGGGGTGCAGACATCCCCAAAAACTGTCTAGACTTGTAATCCCTCTGCACTCTATCCCCAAGCAAAAATAAGAAAGGATTTCATTTAGTTTAACTTTGCAAAGACACATTCCTAAGTTGAATTGTGATGCATGTCAATGGCCCATTTAGACCCTGTTTAATCACTTGAGATCAGCGCTATAACTGATCGCCAGCCACAGCACGGTCCTCAATTGCCGGGAGTCCGTCAATAAACGTCGTCCCCTTCGCGCGTGCGCTGTGGTCACCGAGTCACTGAGACTCGGCTGATGACAGATCCAAGTAAGGGGCCGATCCCTGCCCTTTACCATGTGATCAGCTGTCAGCCAATGACAGCTGATCACGTGATGTAAACAAAAGCTGGGTAATGGTTTTTGTTTTCTCCTTGTGCTGACAGCGTGAGCATAAAAAAAGGCAATCACCGGCTTATGTGCAAGGGACATCGGGCCCGAAGAGGAAGAGGCAATTCTGCATCATCTGTGACAATCAGTAGCCCCTGCCAGTGCCACCTATCAATGCCCACCACTGCTGCCAATCAGTGCCACCTAGCAGTGCTGCCTATCAGTGCCCATCACTGCCAACTATCATTGCCACCTAGCAGTGCCACTTCTCAATGCCCACCAGTGCCAACTAGCAATGCCACCTCTCAGTGCCCACCCTTGCCAACTTATCGGTGCCCATCAGTGCAGCCCATCAGTGCAGTCTCATCAGTGTACATCAATGAAGGAGTAAAATTACCTTTTGTCTAAATTTTCGAAATATTAACCACTTTTTTTTTTTTTTTTATGGTTGAACTGGATGGACTTGTGTCTTTTTTCAACCTGACTAACTATGTAACTATGTAACTTTCCTACCGCCCACCGTCAAATGACGTCCTTCGCTTTGTGCGGTGACATCTGAATGATGCCTGCAGTTGCAGGCATCATTCAGATATCATTCTTTCTTTCTCGTACATCACGGGACACAGAGCGACATAGTCATTACTAATGGGTTATATAGATACCGTCAGGTGCTGGCACTGGCAACTTCCAAAACCGGAAGTACCCTCCCCTATATAAGCCCCTCCCATCCGGGAGCACCTCAGTTTTTTGCCAGTGTCTAAGGTGTTGGCCAAGAAGAAACATGTGTTTTTCACTGAGCTTGCGTACAGGTTCTTTTGGGCCTCAGTAAGCTATTCCGGATCCGACCAAAAAAGCTTCATAGCTAAACGGTCGGTACCCGGGCCTTGCAGAGAAGAGCAAGGTTTTGCCTCTAATGCTTCTCTTAGGAGAGCTGGACCCTGGGATCCAGAGCTCTGGTCATACCCACGACCAAGATGTTTTCTGTGCAGGGTGCTATACAGGTCCAGGGGAGTGGAATCCTTGGGAACCCGGTCCCTGAAGGTTTGATTACAATGCCTGCCGTGATAGGTGAAGTTTGGGCTTTTGTGGACCAAACAAAGTCCTGCGGCGGGGAACAGGTAAGTGGGGGCCCCCAGGAACTTGGTTCTATTGGGGGACCCCCAAGCCTAATTTGTCTTTCTGTCTGTTACCTAATGGTATTCCCACAAAATTCTGTGCATGCCTGTAACTACTAAAAAATTTAATAATTTTTAATGGTGGTCAAGAAAAAAAAAAAAAAAAAAAAAATTTTATATATATATTTAATATATTAGACTGCGGTACCTGTGTTTGTCCACTAGAGGCCGCTGTGGAATGTTTTCTTGTCATGTGGACTAGCTTCTTCTCAGCAGAGCAAAGTCCAGGCAGATGGTGAGTTCTCTTATAGGAAACTGCTTCCTCTGCCATGTTGCAGTGCTCGTCCATCCCCCGGCCTGCGGCAAAGAGGGGCCCTGGCTCCTGTCCCTTGTTACCATTTTTTGAAATTAGCGCCGAAGGCGCACGTGGCCGCGCGCGTGCGCGTGCACGCGCCTCTATATATAGAGGTGAGCCGGGAAAGGGGGCGGAGCCTGGGGGATGACGCTCTGTGCGCGCCGCAGCGCTTCTGCGCATGTGCTGGCGTCCCAGCAGTTTAAAAAAACCACAATGTTGTAGTGAGCTGGCTATGAAGTACAGAGACAGAGCTGGCAACATTTAAAGGCATACAGCAAGCGGTTGATACAGGCATCCCCTAGAAAGGCACATTAGTAGACACCAACTGTGATATAGCAGCAATTGTGCTAGACTATTCTCAGTAAAAGTGGTGTATTACGGCTGGAATACCTCAGCTTTAGGCTTAGGAATATGCCGTCCAGAAGCTCCGGAACTGAATCTTCCAGGAAGCGAAGGGGGTCTCATCGGGCTCGGAGGATCTTGGGCATACTTCTGCTGCACCAGTCTCCCCTGAAGTTCAGAGGTAAGTGACCGTAGAGACCCCGCAGGGGTACTTGGTACTGTGGCTGTCCTCAGTTCACCTGCTCCTGTGTATGTAACAGAGGAGATTTTTTTCCTCAGCTCTGGGAGGATTAGAGAGAGATTGTCAACATTAATCGCTGCCTCCCTGTCAGGGAAAGCACGCCCGATCTCCGTCTCCTCCTTCAGAGTGCCTGTTAGCAGAGCAACAGTCCCATACAGGGATCGACCTGCCTGAAGGGGATCAGGATGAGGTTGATTCTGTTATAGAGGAATCAACAGTGGGGGAACCTTTTCTCAGCATCTCAAGCTGAAAGATTATGGGTTCAGTCTCTGACTAACATGGTCCGATCAGCATTTAAAAATGCACCTTGCGGAACCATCAACCACTACTGTATCCTCGTTGGGGTCGCTAGAAGCCCCCAGACTGTTTGTTCTTTTCCACTTCACCCTTTACTGAAAGGGCTCATTTACCAGGATTGGGAACGTCCTGAGAAAATATTTATTCCCTCAAGAGATCTCTTGTATGTATAAATCACTGACATGTCCAGTGGATAATGTCCAAATGTTCAAGAACCCAATAGATAAAAGATTGGAGTCCTTATGAAAATCTGCTTGGTGATACAACCAGCAGTAGCAGCTATTGGGGTCTGCTAAGCAGTGAAGGATCAGTTGAAACCGGTCTTGAGGGACTTGACAGATCAGCAGGCGTTGCCCTAGCGGATCTACCTAGAGCCTTAGGCTTTGCGGTTGACGCCATAGAGGATTCACTCCATCAGGCCTCCCGCCTTATGCTGTCTATAGTACATATGCGTAGGCTCCTATGGCTCAAAAACTGGTCTGCTGAAGCTCCCTGTAAAGAATGGCTGGTTAGCGTCCCATTTCATGGTGAACGCTTATTCAGGGAAAACCTGGACAAATATATCCAGGAAATTTCCAGCGGTAAAAATACGCTCTTGCCGGTTAAAAACAGAGTTAGAGGTCCCTCTTTAAGAGGCCTGCTTCTCCAGTCCCTGGGGCATCGGCCGTGTAACAGTTCCGACGGCCTCCTCGGTCAATTCCCGGGGGTAAAAAACAGGGACAGTAGCAGGGTAATGAGAAACCCTGGGTCAGGGGAGGTACAAAACCTCCCCCAAAGTTAAATTCATTGAAGCCCCCACTCAGTCGGGTGGGGGGAGGACTCCAGTTGTTCGCAAGAGACCTGGCGGGACACGATCAAGACAGATAGGTGCTCTCCGCAGTAGGTTTGGGATACAGTTTGGAGTTAAAAGACTCTCCTCCTTCCCATTTTTGAGGTCAAACGTGCCAGGGGATCCCCGGAAGAGAGAGTCCCTCCTGTTGGCACTAGAACAACTATTGCTCCAGGGAGTAATTATGGAGGTTCCCCTGGAAGAATGAGGGTTCGGGTTTTACTCAAACCTCTTTACAGTCCCGAAGCAAACGCGGACGGGAGGCCCATATTAATTCTAAAAGGGCTATACAAATTCCTGTATATCAGGACTTTCCGATGGAGTCGATCCGATCGGTGGCCACTGCCCTACAAGGGGAGGATTGGTTAGCCGTGATCGACATCAAGGATGCTTATTTGCACATTCCCATCTTTCCAGTCCACCAAAAATTTCTACGCTTTGCAGTAGAAGGGCGCCATTTTCAGTTCAGAGCCTTACCCTTCGGTTTGGCCACAGCACCACGAGTGTTTACAAAAATTCTGGCCCTTTATTGGCCAATCTAAGAACACAAGGTGTAATGATAATGGCATATCTGGATGACTTGTTGCTGATAGACCACTCAGTGAAAAAACTAGACGTGGTCGTTCACAAGACAATCAAGTATCTGGAATCTCACGGTTGGATTATCAACCGAGACAAGTCAGCCCTAAAAACCAGTCAAAAATCTGGAATACTTGGGGCTAAGGTTGGATTCAGGCCAGAGAAAAATATTCTTGCCTCGAGGAAAGGTGTTGTCTTTGAAAGATTTGATCCACTTAGTGGGTACAAAAAAGACAGCCGTCCATACGCCTGTATATGAGGCTGCTGGGAAAAATGGTGGCATCATTCGAAGCAGTACCCTACGGTCAATTCCATTCAAGGAATTTGCAAGGGGCCATACTGTCAGCCTGGAACAAAAAAGTTCAGGCCCTAGACTTACAATGTCCTTGTCCCCTTCCGTTCGCAAGAGCCTCCGTTGGTGGTTGGTTCCCCAGAATCTAGAAAAGGAAATCCTTCAGTCCGATTTCTTGGAAGGTGGTCACTACAGATGCCAGCCTTATAGGCTGGGGAGCAGTACTGGAGCAATAGTCTCTCCAGGGCAGATGGTCAGATGCAGAAAAGGCCCTGCCCATCAATCTCTTAGAGATACGAGCAGCCCGGTATGCCCTAGTAGCATGGACATCCAAACTCCAAGGGTCCCCTGTCAGAATTCAATCAGACAATGCCACAGCAGTGGCATATATCAATCATCAGGGGGGCACCAGGAGTCGTGCAGCCCAGAGGGAAGTAAATTACATCCTGAAATGGGCAGAAAAATATGTCCCAGCCATATCTGCGGTATTCATTCCAGGAGTGGAGAATTGGAAGGCGGACTTTCTAAGTCGCCAGCAATTAGGCCCAGAGGAAGGGTCCCTTCACCCCGAGGTTTTCTGGACAATATGTCAGCGGTGGGGAACATCGGATGTAGATCTTCTAGCATCCAGATTCAACGCAAAGGGGGACAGGTTTGTCTCTCGGACAAGGGATCCCCTAGCTTGCGGCTCGGATGCCCTAGTGTTCCCTTGGGATCAGTTCAAGCTGATATATGCATTCACACCGCCACAATGGTTACCTCGATTACTCCGCAGAATCAGGGTAGAAAAGAAACAGTGATTCCGGTGGCTCCAGCGTGGCCCCGAAGAGCGTGGTACGCGGAGATTGTAAAATTTCAGTGGGGAGTCCTTGGACTCTCCCACGTCGTCCGGACCTGCTTTCGCAAGGACCGATATACCACCCTTCCTTACCAGCCCTAGGTTTGACGGCCTGGCTATTGAAGCCCACATTCTAAAAAAGAGAGGGCTCTCTAATGCTGTGGTATCTACCATGATCAATGCCAGGAAGCCGGTATCCAGGCAGATCTACTATAGAATCTGGAGGGCGTACATCGCGTGGTGTGAGGCCAAGAAATGGCATCCACATAAGTACGTAATAGGTAGGATTCTAGACTTCCTACAGTGGGCTGTAGATAGGAAGCTTGCCTTGAGTACTATCAAGGGTCAGATTTCGGCCTTGTCAATATTTTTTCAAAGGCCCTTGGCTTCGCATTCACTAGTCAAAGCCTTTATACAAGGAGTGATGCGTATTAGTCCTCCGGTTAATATTCCCATATGTCCATGGGATCTAAACTTGGTTCTGTCGGGTCTACAGAAACAACCATTTGAACCATTACAGCATATTTCCTTGGTGCTTCTCTCCAGGGAATTGATTTTTCTAGTAGCCATTTGTTCGGCTAAAAGAGTATCGGAATTAGCAGCTATGTCCTGTAAGGAGCCATATCTGGTTATCCATAAGGACAGAGTAGTGTTACGTCCTCATCCAGTCTTTCTTCCTAAGGTGGTATCGAGGTTTCATTTGAACCAAGATGTGGTTCTTCCTTCTTTTTTCCCCAAACCTACTTCGGTAGAGGAAAAGTTATTGCATTCTTTGGATGTAGTAAGAGCAGTTAAAGCTTATCTAAAAGCCACTGCTCAGATTCGCAGAACGGATACTTTGTTTATTCTGCCGGAAGGCCCCAGAAAGGGTCAGGCAGCGTCAAAATCTACTTTAGCCAGGTGGATTCGACAGGTCATAATACAAGCCTATGGCTTGAGAAGGAGACCGCCTCCGTTCAAAGTTAGAGCGCACTCCACGAGAGCAGTTGGAACTTCATGGGCAGTGCATCACCAGGCCTCCCTGGCTCAAATCTGTAAGGCCGCAACATGGTCTTCAGTACACACGTTTACTAGGTTCTACCAGGTGGACGTTAGAAGTCAGGAGGATGTCGCCTTTGGGCGCAGTGTGTTGCAGGCCGCAAAAGATCCTCATGTCTGATAGCGCTCAGCTTATATATGGTGTATCCCCCCCCTCATTTGGCATTGCTTTAGGACATCCCATTAGTAATGACTATGTCGCTCTGTGTCCCGTGATGTACGAGAAAGAAAATAGGATTTTTATAACAGCTTACCTGTAAAATCCTTTTCTTGGAGTACATCACGGGACACAGAGCTCCCGCCCCTCTTTGGGGACACTTATTGCTTTGCTACAAAACTGAGGTGCTGATAAAAATGATAAAAATGATCATAGCGGCAGTTCCGCCGCTTGATCGTTCTTATAGGCAGCGGGAGGGGACGTCCCCCCCTCCCGCCGCCATCCGGTGCTTCTCCGTGCTCTCCCGTGCCATTTTGGGCTCGGAGAACGATTTGGCCGGCGCCGCATGGGAAGCATAGTGATGAATGGGGACCAGATGGAGGCCAGGGCGCGACGTTATGACATCACGCCGGGTTCCCGTATGTAATCCAAGCCGTGATCTCGGCTGTCAGCATGAGATTGGTGAATTTTTTTGACCGATCTCATGCTTTCCAGCCTGGAGGAGAGATGTGGGGTCTTATTGACCCTGCATCTCTCCATAAAGAGGACCTGTCACAATAGATTCCTATTACAAGGGATGTTTACATTCCTTGTAATAGGAAAAAAAGTGATCCAAAAAACAAAAAAGGTAAAAAAAGAGTAAGAAATACAAAAAAGGAAAAAACTAAAATAAAAAAAAAAAAAACAAAAAAAAAACACCCATGTCCCCGGTAGCTCGCGCTCATAAGCGAACACACACGTAAGTCCCGCCCACATATGTAAACGCCGTTCAAACCACACATGTGAGGTATTGCTGCGTGCGTTAGAACGAGTGCAACAATTCTAGCACTAGACCTCCTCTGTAATGCCAAAATGGTAACATGTAAAAAAATTTAAAGCATCGCCTAGGGAGATTTTTAAGTACTGAAGTTTGGTGTTATTCCATGAGTGTGCGCAATTTTAAAGCATGACATGTTAGGTATCTATTTACTCAGCATAACAACATCTTTCACATTATCCCCAAAAATTGGGCTAACTTTACTGTTTTGTAATTTTTTTACATTCATGAAACCATTTATTTCCAAAAAAAAGGCGTTTGAAAATTTATACCGAGCGAAATAACAATTTGCAATGACCGCCATCTTATTCCCTAGGGTGTCTGCTAAAAAAACATATATATTGTTTGGGGTTTTGAAGTAATTTTATAGCCATAAATGTATGATTTTTACATGAAGGAGGGAAGTGCAAGAATAGGCCCAGTGCTGAAGTGGTTAAAATATCTATTTTTTTATTTTTTAACTCGATCTTTTGTATTTATAGAAAAAAAAAAAACGCAGAGGTGATCAAATAGCACCAAAAGAAAGCTCTATTTGTGTGCCAAAAAATAATACATTTTCTTTGGGTTACAGTGTTGTATGTGCGCGCAATTGTCATTCAAAGTGCATCAGCGCTGAAATGTGAAAATTGGGCAGGAAGGGGGTTTAAGTGGCCAGTGCGCAAGTGGTTAATATAAGGCTACATGCACACGGACGTTTTTCAAGCCGCTTGTTTGAGCGTTTTTTGCAGCTTAAAAACGTCTCTCCATGTTAGCCTATGGCCTCATGGCCACCATGGCGTTTTTGAGCTGTAAATGGCATAGGTGTTTTTAGGCCCCATGTACACGGGACGCTGGTGCAAAGTGTTCAGAACTAAGTTTGAAAGCGGCGTTTAGAAAGGTGCGCTTTGTGGCGTTTGCATGCCGCGTTTTACCAGATTTGCGTCTATATGCGTTTAGTTAGGAAACATGATAAGGAGCCGCCCTAAGCTCCAAAAACAGTATTATTAACGATTTCAGCTATTTTTTGAGACCAGAGTGAGTATCAGCAGCTGAGAGAGCAGCAGTGTAGTTGTATTTAGCGTGTCACTTGCCACGTCACTTGCCCCAAGTTCTGGATTGTCCACTTGCCACGTCAGCTGCCCCAAGTTGTGGATTGTCCACTTGCCACGTCACCTGCCCCAAGTTGTGGATTGTCCACAATGCAATGGAAGCAATTGCATTATTTTTTTGATATACCGGTATATATATATATTTTTAATGGTTTTTCCTCATTTGCCCTAATTTTTGAGTTTATCAATGTAAAAAAATAAGTCACCTTTAAAAACGCTTCTAAACTAAAATGCGTCTAAACGCCGGTACCGCGTCTGAAACTTGGAAATCTTTGGCGTCTGAAGGCATTTTTAGGCTTTGTGAAAAACGACTTTAAACGCAACTGCATATTTTTTTTTCAAGGCCAAAAACAGTGTTTTGGATGTAATAGAATTCAATGGACCCGCATCCAAAACGCAAGTACCGCGAATTTGCGGCAATTTTTTTTAACCTGCTTGTTGCTGGTTGTTAAAGGAAATGTAAAAAAATAAACATTGCCGGCTCTAAAAAAAAAAAAAAACAGCGTGGGGTCCCCCCCAGGTCCATACCAGGCCCTTGGGTCTAGTATGGATTCAAAGGGGAACCCCCCACCAAAATGAAAAAAAAAATGGCATGGGGGTCCCCCCAAAATCCATACCAGGCCCTTCAGGTCTGGTATGGATTTTAAGGAGAACCCCCGCCAAACTTAAAAAAAAATTAGCTCGGGGGTCCCCCTATAAATCCATACCAGGCCCTTCAGGTCTGGTATGGATTTTAAGGGGAACCCCGCCAAATTTTAAAAAAATTGCGTGGGGTCCCCTAAAAATCCACACCAGACCCTTTATCCGAGCACGCAACCTGGCAGGCCGCAGGGGAAGAGGTGGGGACGAGAGAGCGGCCCCCCCTCCCTCCTGAACCGTACCAGGCCACATGCCCTCAACATGGGGAGGATGTCCCCATGTTGATGGGGACAAGGGCCTCTTCCGTTGGTTGTCGGGGTCTGCGGGCGGGGGGCTTATCGGAATCCGGGAGCCCCCTTTAATAAGGGGGCCCCCAGATCCCGGCCCCCCACCCTATGTGAATGAGTATGGGGTATATCGTACCCCTACCCATTCACCTGGTGGCAAAAAAAGTTAATAAAAAACACAACACAGGTTTTTAAAGTAATTTATTAGGCAGCTCCGGGGGTCTTCCCTCCGGGCGCCCCGCTATCTTCTTCCAGCTCTTTTGCTAGCGGGGTCCCGGGCTTCCTCGTTGTCTTCGGGGGTCTTCCTGCCGGGCGCCCCGCTATCTTCTTCCAGCTCTTTTGCTAGCGGGGTCCCGGGCTTCCTCGTCGTCTTCGGGGGTCTTTCTGCTGGGCGCCCGCTATCTTCTTCCAGCTCTTTTGCTAGCGGGGTCCCCGGGCTTCGTCGTCGCCTTCTTCTGACTTCGGGGGTCTCTTGTTCTGTTCTCTGGTGTCGTATCCGCGCTCTCCGGTTCTTCTCCCTCTCTCCGGTGCCTTCTCCACGATCTCCGGTTCTTCTCCCGCTCTCCGGTGCCTTCTCCACGATCTCCGGTTCTTTCTGCCTTCTGCCGGGTGCCCCGCTATCTTCTTCCAGATCTTTTGCTAGCGGGGGCCGGTCTTCATCGTCGCCTTCTTCCCTCTTCTCTTCGCCCGATGTTGCCTCGTCGCTGTCCGTTGTTACAATGCTCTGGCAGCGGAGCGCGCCCACTTATATTGGCATGGGCGTGGTCACCGGGTGATGCCACCGCTGACCCTGCCCCCATAGCACGTCACAGTCCCATAATTTCTCGGGACTGTGACATCATACGGGGGTGGGGTCAGCGGTGGCATCACCCGGTGACCACGCCCATGCCAATATAAGTGGGCGCGCTCCGCTGCCAGAGCATTGTAGCGGCGGACAGCGACGAGGCAACATCGGGCAAAGAGAAGAGGGAAGAAGGCGATGATGAAGACCGGCCCCCGCTAGCAAAAGAGCTGGAAGAAGATAGCGGGGCGCCCGGCAGAAGGCAGAAAGAACCGGAGATCGTGGAGAAGGCACCGGAGAGCGGGAGAAGAACCGGAGATCATGGACAAGGCACCGGAGCGTGGGAGAAGAACCGGAGAGCGCGGAGATGACACCGGAGAACAGAACAAGAGACCCCCGAAGTCGGAAGAAGGCGACGACGAAGCCCGAGACCCCGCTAGCAAAAGAGCTGGAAGAAGATAGCGGGGCGCCCGGCAGGAAGACCCCCGAAGACGACGAGGAAGCCCGGGACCCCGCTAGCAAAAGAGCTGGAAGAAGATAGCGGGGCGCCCGGCAGGAAGACCCCCGGAGCTGCCTAATAAATTACTTAAAATACCTGTGTTGTGTTTTTTATTAACTTTTTTTGCCACCAGGTGAATGGGTAGGGGTACGATGTACCCTATACTCGTTCACATAGGGTGGGGGGCCAGTATCTGGGGGCCCCCTTATTAAAGGGGGCTCCCAGATTCTGAAAAGCCCGCCGCCCGCAGACCCCGACAACCAACGGCCAGGGTTGTCGGGAAGAGGCCCTTGTCCCCATCAACATGGGGGCATGGTGCTTTGGGGCGGGGGGGCCGCAGGTCGCCCCCCTGCCCCAAAGCACCCACCCCCCCATGTTGAGGGCATGCGGCCTGGTACGGTTCAGGAGGGAGAGGGGGCCGCTCTCGTCCCCCCTCTTCCCCTGCGGCCTGCCAGGATGCGTGCTCGGATAAGGGTCTGGTATGGATTTTGGGGGGGACCCCACGCCGTTTTTTCGGCTTAGGGGGTTCCCCTTTAAATCCATACCAGACCTAAGGGCCTGGCATGGATCTTGGGGAAACCCCCAGGCCGTTTTTTTTGGCTTAGGGGGTTCCCCTTAAAATCCATACCAGACCTAAGGGCCTGGTATGCTGCTGAAGGGGAACCTATGCCGGTTTTTTCATTAAAATTCGGCGTGGAGTTCCCCTTCATGATTCATACCAAACACGGGACAGCGAGGCTGCCGAGAACCAGCGCGATGCCATCGCGCTGGAGACATTCTCGGCCAGCTAGTCGCCTCTAGGACACGACTTGAGCGGCTGCTTCACGCTCAGGTCGTGTCCAAGTTGCCTCGCAAAGTCGCGCTGTCCCTGTGTCAGCCGGCACACGAGTCGCCCCGCGAGTCGGATCCGCTTCATCCGACTTCCCGGGCGACCTCTATTCAAATCAATGGGCTCCCATAGGGAACCATTCATTTTCAATAGAGTGCCGCTGACATTTGTATTTACTATAACAGTGCGCCGCTGGTTCCTGCGCCAAGTGAAGGAGTTATCCGGTGCACCAATTAAGGTTAGAACCAGCGCAGCGCACTGTTATTAGTAAATCAGCCCCTATCTGTTTAAAGAAGACAGATCACCAGATTAGTTTTGTTCGTATTAAAAAAAAATGTAATTCTAATTTGTTCTCTGGAAAAAAAAACTCATCACACCTCCTGCAATGGTGACACTGTAGTCGGTATAAATAATAGTTGGAAAGCAAGTTGGAAGAAAAAGGTATATATCCCACAAGAACCTGATAAACTTTCATTGTGAAATCGAGTCAAACTTTTAAAACTTGTGGGATTTGCTGATCTACCAACCATTTTTCTTTAATTTGCTTTGGAAGACACATGTGTCCACTGGCCATGTGTATCACAATATATATTTAAAATAGGTTAGAGGGAAAGGGGCTTGTATATTATTGGCTATCACATCCTGAAAGTGACATAACTGAGAAGGAAAGGGAGTAAAAAGGCAGACTTTTTTTTTTTTTTAACTCAATTTTATTGAGGATTTTACATATGTAACAGGTAATAAAACTAACAGTGAATATTGTATAGCTATACAGGCAGCATTCAAGTCATTACATCAATGGAGGGTCCACCTAGTGTTGGGAGTCAGCTAGGTGAAAGGTCATTCATGGGGGGTATGCAGTTAGGGTGTTTAATCCAAAGGTCCCAGTTTTTTTGGAATCTAGGGAGTTGTAAGTATGCTTTGGCATGCATAAATTCCATTAGGCAATGGTTGTTTAAGAGGGCAGTTATTTCCGTGGTAGAGGGGGGGTTGGGAGATTTCCAAGTCTTGGCAATAGCCAGGCGTGTTGCAATGAATACATGGGAGACAATCGTACGTGAAGAGCGAGGCCAAAGTTCCATGTCTAGGCCTAATAGTACCATTTGCGGTGTAAGGGGCACAGGGTCCGGAAGAATGGAAAAGAGGAGTTTGGAGAGCTTAGTCCACAATGTTGTGATGATTGGGCAGTCCCACCATATGTTAAGTGGGGTCCCCGGGAATCCACAGTTTCTCCAGCAGAGATTGGTTGAGTTTGGGTAGATCCGGGCAAGTTTAGATGGTGTAAGGTACCAGTTGTGGAATAATTTTTGGACAGTTTCCCAGTGGAGGAGACATTTGGATATTTTTAGAGGTGCTTGTAACGAGCGATGCCATTGTTGGGTAGTGTAGGAACATTGCAGTTTTTGCTCCCATTGTAGCATCGTTAGTGACTTTGAAGTGGGGCCGGTGTCAGTAAGAAGTTTATAGCAAAAGGAGATTCCACGTCGTCGAGATGTTTTGAGGTTGAAGAATGTGGTCATATGCCATGTCAGTAAATTATCAGTCCATTGTACTTTAGAGAGGATCGAGCGTATTCTCAGGTATAAGAAAAAATCTGTGTGTCCAATGTGGTAATCGGTTTGGAGTTTTTGGAAGGACTTAAGGGCGGATCCTTGGTACAGGATTCCAATGTTGGAGATGCCATTGCTAATCCAGTCAGAGATGTTGATGTTGGGTGTGAGAATGTGGAGGGCTTCCATTGGTATTTGCTTGAGCAGGCATAGTGGTATACCTCGAGAGGATTGTATGGTGGCTTTCCATATCCTGATGGTAGCATTAATAGTGTCCAGGTATGAATGAGTCCCTGAATGTTGCAGGAGAAGGGCACAGAGAATCAGTCTAGGGTGGGACAGTAGCGCTGCTTCTTCTATTTGAAGCCAGGTGGTTTGTTGCATAGGGTTCCACCAGACTCTGGCTTGATCAAGTATAGTCGCTTTGTAATAGGCTATTAAGTCCGGTGCTCCCATCCCTCCAGATGTTACTGGTTTGCACATAGTGCTACTCTTGAGACGTGATCGTTTTCCGCCCCATATGAAGGTTGTGATAATAGATTGTAGTTGCAGTAGTTGTTGTTTTAGGAAGGGTATTGGCAGAGTCCGGAATGTATATAAGACATGGGGTAGAAGATACATTTTGGCGAGGGCAATTCTACCTGCCCAAGAGGCAGTAGTATGTTGAAGGTCTTGTATAGTTTTCTGGAGTTTGGTTACAAGATTATTAAAGTTGTTGGAGCGTAAGTGGGTTGAGGGTGCGGTTAATTGTATGCCTAAATACGTGAGTATGAAGTTGGGGGCCCATGAGAAAGACGTGGCATTGGTGATATCAGTTTTGGTGTTTTGGTTTAGTCCTATACTGAGCATGCTGGATTTGGAAAAGTTGATTTTATATAGTGAGGCCTTGCTGAATGCGTCTAAAGTGTGATGGAGAGCAGGGAGTGAGTTGGTAGGGTCAGTCAGGGAGATGATGACATCGTCAGCGTACAGGCCTATCTTGTGAATTTTATCTGCAGTCATTATCCCCGAGATGAGTGGGTTGTGTCGAATGGATTGGGCCAGGGGTTCCATAACAAGGGCGAAGATCAAGGGTGAGAGCGGGCACCCCTGACGTGTCCCATTAGAGATGTAGAAGGGGTCCGAGAGTAGTCCAGAAGTCATTACTCTAGCACTAGGCGAGGAGTAGAGGGAGAGTATAGCTTGCAGGATTGTCCCCGTGAAGCCAAATTTCTGAAGGACTGCCTGCAGGTAGGACCAGTCCACTCGATCGAATGCCTTCTCTGCATCAAGAGAGATGAGCAGAGAAGGCGTTTGGTGGTGTTCCACCCATTGTATCAGGTCTATGAACCTACGGGTACCGTCCGACGCTTGTCTGCCTGCCACAAAACCCACTTGGTCAATATGCACAAGTTGTGGGATGATGTTTGAAAGTCGTGTGGCCAAGATTTTGGCATATAGCTTGGTGTCAGTATTTAGCAGGGAGATGGGTCTGTAGCTGGCAGGGTTATCGGCCGGTTTGCCTGGTTTTGGAATAGTGACAATAGTGGCTTGGAGGGATTCCGGTGGGATGGAGCCAGTACTAGCGGTGAAGTTGAAGGAGTGGCATAGGTGGGGGGTGAGGAGCTTAGAGAATGTTTTGTAGTACTCATTGCAGAACCCGTCAGGGCCTGGGGCTTTGTGGAGTGGTAGGGTGGCAATGGCTGATTCCACTTCCGTGAGGGAAAACGGGGTGGACAGCTGGTGTAGTTGATCTTGTGAGGGTGAGGGGAGATGTATGTCCTTGAGGAAGTTAGTGATGTCGGTAGAGGAAGGTGGTGGCGCAAGGTTGGAGCTGGTAAGGTTGTATAGTTTAGAGTAGTAAAGGCTAAATTGGTCCGCGATGTCTTTAGGGTTTGTGTGTTTTATGCCGCGGTGGTCGGTAAGGTACGGTAGTTTAGTTTGTATGAGTTTGCGTTTAAGCTGTCTAGCTAGGTATGCCCCAGGTTTGTTGTGTTGAGAGTAGGATTGTAGTCTGAGACGTTTAAGGTGAAAATCAAAGTTCGTGTGTAGGTGGTCACTGAGGGTCTGTCTAGCTGTGTGCAATTCGGAACTGAGTAGAGGGGAAGGTTGAGGTTTGTTGGCTCGCTCTAGCATTCGTATACGTTCTAGGAGTTTGTTCGTGGTGGCATTGTGTAGTTTTTTCTCATGGGCTCCCAGTTTAATCAGGAGGCCTCGTATGCAGGCCTTGTGGGCGTTCCATAGAGTGGTGGGGTTGTCTACCGATCCGGTGTTGGTTGTGAAGTACTGTTGCAGCTCGGATAGGATCTGTTTTTGATATAAGGGACGTGCGATAATGGAGGTGTTGAGCCAGACCACGTAATGAGTCCAATTTTAGACTCCTGTACCATTTGCAGGGTATGTTTGTCAGTCAAAAAGAGATCTATCCGAGAGTAAGCATTTTGCGCGTGGGAGAAGAAGGTGTAATCTCTTTCAGTGCCGTGAAGGCATCTCCAGGGGTCATATAAATCTTCCGAGTGGAGTAGGGAGGAAAGTGAGGCAGAATATTTACGAGCAGGATTAGAAGTGTCTAGTGAAGTATCAACAATTTGGTTGAAGTCGCTGCAGATAACTAAGGGGCCCTGTCTGAAAGGTTCTAGCTTCCTTAGAACGGTCTTGTAGAAGCGGTGTTGTTTGGTGTTAGGGGAGTAAATGTTAGCTATGGTGATGTTATGATTATTGATAGTGGCGTTCAAGATTATATATCTACCCTCAGGGTCTATCTCGGTGTGGAACAGCTGGAGGGAGACTGTGGAGCGTATAGCAATCATAACTCCTGCTTTCTTTTTTGCAGAATTGGCAAAGTAGTAGTGTGGATACTGTTTATGGGAGCAGGAGGGGGGTTTGGCAGGGGCGAAGTGGGTTTCTTGTACGCATAGTATGTCAGAGGTGAGGGCTAAGGCCTCTTTCCACAGTAAATTTCTTTTGTAAGGGGAGTTTAAGCCTTTGGCATTGATAGAGGTGATAGTGAATGACATTTTATGAAGTGACTGGTGGGGAGAGATATAGGAATACCGCTGTGAAGTAGTGCGTATAGGTGGAGGTAGACCAGTGATGGTGTTATACAATAAGCAAAATGAAGCTAGCGATTTAAGGTAAGCAAGTGAACAGCGCAACAATAGGCACTAATTATGAAAAACAAAAGGTAAAATTTGAAACTTAAAGGAGATAAACAAGAAACAACAAAAGAATACAGTAATAAAGTGCGTAGCACTTTCCTTTCACTGGGGGAAGAGTGAGGATCGTAACAGGTGGTGCGCTCATTAGGGACATCATTGAGGTGTACAATTGCAGGATTGGCATAGTAAATGTTTCCGATGGGCACCCGGAGATTGGGATGAGAGGAGATGGAGGAAGTCTCTATTTGCGAGTGGTGGTAGAAGCATAACGCCTGGGATCCTGGGCGAAGGTTGGGGGCCTCTGGAGTAGGGGTTCCGGTGGAGGTGAGGAGATTAGGCCCCAGTTGAGCATGCGTTTGATTCCATCTTTGGGAGTCAGGATACTGGTATTCTGGTTTTGGTACGTGACCACTAGTTTAGTAGGGAAGCCCCATTTGTATTGGATGTTGTGCTTTCTAAGAGTAGTGGTGGTCTGGGAGAATTCTCTTCTCTTTTGAGCAGTGGCAGCAGAGATGTCTGTGTACAAGGACACTGTAGAGTAGGGGTCCGGCAGCGGAGAGGAAGACCTGGCAGCCGCCATGATCTTCTCTTTCACTTGAAAGAAATGGATGCATGCTAGAATGTCTCTAGGTACTGAGGCAGGGAGGTGGTTAGGTTTGACAATGCGGTGTGCCCGGTCAATAATCATGTCAGTTTGACACAATTGAGGGATAAGCGTGAGGAAGAGTTGCTGGATGTAGGGGATGAGTTCGGGAGGTTTAACGGATTCTGGTACACCCCTAAATTTAATGTTGTTCCTCCTCGAACGGTCCTCTGAATCTGTGATTTTGGCGTACAAATAGTTAATCTCGTCAGTGTGCTGATCATGGGCATCCGCCATTTCATTATAGGCTGCAGTGTGCTCAGTGAGTGTTTTTTCAATATCCTCTGTGCGGTCCTCCACTTGATCTATTTTTGAATGCAACATGGAGATGGAGGACCGTAATTCATTCTGCATATAATGCTGCAATGACATCAGCATAAGTTTGAGTGTGTGCTCAGATGCTGGCTGGTCAGAGGCAGGTAGTGTGGCTAGGGAGTCAGAACGGGGCACTTCAGGGCCTGTGGGTGCTTGGGGATCCCAGTGCTGTTTTTTTAGCTGAGGAGCTTTAGTGGGTGAGAGGGCTGGAGATTGTGCGGCTCTCTTACCTCGATCAGCAGATGAGGGCTGAGAGGATTTCGTTGTGGGGCCACGCTGTCCATCTCCTCTATGCAAGCAGGGTTTTCCTGTGAGCTCCCGGTGTCCAGCTGTGAGGGACATGGCGCCGCGCCGGCGCCATCTTCAGCAGTCAGCATGTCGGCTCTCCTGAAGTAGTCTGTAAGGCGGCGCGGCTGATACAGGCTGGCGGCTCTCCCCCTGGACATACCGTTCGGGTGCCCACCGGTTCCTCTCCCCTCTGGAGTGTTAGAGAGGGGGGTATGCGGTAAATAGATGCTGGCAGTCGCTGAATGTCCCTTGCCTGAGCGGAGCAGAGATTTCAGGCAGCCATCTCACTCCGTGGCCAGCCACGCCCCCAAAAGGCAGACTTTTATCCATAATCCATCCCAAAATATTGGGAAAGCACAACAATCTAAGATATCTTTATCACCCTCTACAGCCCTTAAGGGGTCAAGTTTACATAGCAAACCCTCCAAAATGGCCTCATGATCTTTCTGCTTGAGAAGACTCAGTGGCAGAGGAGCCGTCTTTAAGAGAGTGTCATTTATACAGTAATCAGTGCATTTTTATGGCACTGATTGCTGTATAAATGTCACTGGTCCCAAAAAAGTGTCATAGGGTCCGATCTGTCCACCACAATGTCGCAGTCCCGCTAAAAATCACTGATCACCACCATTACTAGTAAAAAAAATAAAAAATAATAATAAATATTTCATAAATCTATCCCCTATTTTGTAGACTCTATAACTTTTGCGCAGACCAATCAATATACGCTTATTGCCTAAACTACATATTGGCATAGACTGATGAAGAAATTTGTTTTTTTTTACATTTTTTGGGATAGTTATTATAGCAAAAAGTTAAAAATATTGTTGTTTTTTTTTCAAAATTGACGGTCTTTTTTTGTTTATAGGGCAAAAAAATTAAAAAACGCAGAGGGGATCAAATACCGCCAAAAAAAGCTCTATGACAGGTGAAGGTAAAAAATTTTAGTTTAATACCATTTTCAACATTTGCCATGAACTTATTGCTAAAATTTGACCTACAATATGTAACTATTTTTAAATAGGAAGAAAAAAATAAGAATGATTGGCTCATGTTTTAGCAACTGGGAGTTAACATACTACCAATATGTTCCTCAATGTGGCTTTGTCAGGGAAAACCATGTTTACATATAATGAAAACAATAAAATATTACAAGTACATGAAAGGGCTTTAACACTTAGAGCATTAACCTGTCCACTAATGGACAGATCAGGCTACTCAAGATTTCTCCTTCTTGTCTGTGGGCAGCCTGGTCTGCAACAGGCTGGCCTTCTCTGTCAGCTGTTCATATTGGCACAATGGAAACAATTGTAAGACAACCACTGATGCAGCAACCCCAGCTGTGTGATAGAAAAGCAAATCTCACTCAGCCACAAAATTTGGCATCAACCCCCACCTGAGCAATCATTGGCATTGACCTACAACAGCCCTTTTTCACAAACCCTTATCTACTCATGTGTGGGCACTTTTATTTTCTCTCTCTCTCAAACTTGCAAAAGATGAACTGTCCACTGCCAGACACCTGCAGAGTTGGCCATTTGAATTGTTTTCCAGTTTGCAGTAGAATTGATCAAAACTGACAGATATGTGCTATCTATCTCCTATATGGGTAAAAAGCCAATCTAGTATTGTAAAAGGAACAGTAAACTAAAATAAACGTTCTCTGCAGTTAATTAGTATGTATTTGTGCACCACTATTATTTTGGGCTATGCTAGGAGAAACCTGTCAGAATACAATAGTTCTGTAATTATCTAAGAGATCTGATTTGATAAAATTTGACTGGGGAGGGATTTTATTACTGTCAGACTCCCCCTTAAAGTGGTTGTAACCCTCTCATATACCCACTGAACCGAATAGCCTCAGAGATTAAACAAATCCTCTTACATATGTTTGTCTTGTTTATCTGCAGTTTTCTCTTCTCTACATCCCTTCAAAAGTTTAGATTTGTGATGAAATCTTTCTGCATCTTTTAGGAGCACAGAGGAGGGGGCGGAGAGCTGCAGTTACAGTGTGAGAGCTGATTGTAGGAAAGTGACACACCCCCCTCCACACACTCCACAGGAATGAAGGAGGGAGAGCTGTGTTCTGAATAGACAAGCTGTGTGCTGAGATCCCTCCCCAGTCAAATTTTATCTCATGTGTCAGAAAAACTTCTCACTCATGTTGATAACAGAGGAATGAAGCACAAGAAAGAAATGACACTTCGAGCTTTGGAAATAGACAAGCAAACACTACAGATATATGTGCTTTGTTCAGCTTTCATGACTGTAATTTACAACAGCTTTAAGTGAGTGGGGAAATCTATGGTAGAACCTTTTACAAAACTCACTTTAGAAGGGCAGGATAACACCTCAGTGCTAGCAACATACTGTATCAACATGGGTTAATATTTTAAAAACCCTGCCTCTCTTTAAAGCTTGTGCATTGGGTATTCATATTAGCTAATTATAGGTAATATTGTGCTACCTGGTTACTAATGCAGTTCATCTAGTGCTTTACTCTTCTTCTCTAAATTCAAGCACATAGATAGAGCTCTGTCAGCAGACTCTGCTTGAGAACATTACATACTAGATAGTTCATGTTGTAATAGATCATCTTTCAGCAGTTGTTAAAGCTGAACTTAAGGTGGCTAAAAGACACAAATGCAGGCAGCTCTATTTTCTTTAATAATAATACATCATTATATCATTGTCAACACACATAGCATACAGAACCCAAATCCATTTAGCAAGACCTATGATATTATAACAATAGCAAGAACACGGTCATAATTATAGAAATCAAATCAAAACCAAATGAAAGCAATCACAATCAGCAAAAAATTAAAGCAATTACAACCAGCAACATGTCCGCAGAAGAAGATTGGTTTAAAGGCCTGGCACACTTGCCAATACCAAGAATGGTCCTGCCAGTCTGTGGCGCATGCCTGTTTATTTGCAGTGCATGCCTGTGCACTCTGGTGCACGCCTGTGCGTACTAACGCATGCCATGTGCACTAGATCTTGGTGCTCTCTAGCCTTTATAAGGACAGCAGTTTTTCTCATTAGTTGCTGGATGATCGTCAGCCTCTTGTATCCTGTGTTCCTGTGTTTGTTATACTATTGGATTGCTCATGACCAACCCGGCTTGCCTCTGGATCTGGATTGCCTTGGCTTGTGTTTGACCCCAGCTCTGGCTCCTGACTCTGCTTCCTGCTCAGCCCTGCTGTCAAAATCTATCTGCTCATCCAGAGTGTCATCTTCTCTGTTGGCACTTCTGCTCTTCAGGTGTCTACTCATCTGGAATCACCAGGCAGCTACATTACTGGCAACCAATGCTTCTTTGGATGAAGCACTACCTGTCACCACTCTCAGCCACTCAGCCATTCAGCCAAAAGAGGAGCCCTCTCATCGCTTCAGCCTCCAACCAGGTACTCAACAACAAGTACTGTTGCTTTCTCTGCTGTACACAAGCAGACACCTCCACAGAGACACAATCAGACACAATCAGTCCCATTCTGACACAAGCAAAGGACTGTATACTCAAATAGGCCATATTTCTAATTGGGGAGGTCATACACTACCCCCAGCGGTTATAGTGCTCAAGACCATGGCCTATGTGCTTACTGTGAAAAATAGCTTTAGTAAGTACCCAAATGTTACTTGGTATTAACCACTTGCAATCCTGTGTACAACTGTGTGCAGACTAGGAGAGGGAGAAGCACAAGGAGCCAGTGAGTTGTGCTGTAGTGCCCATGTGCTAACAAGCAACATGCTATTACGAGGAGAAAGAGAATTGGCAGAGAGATTAACTTATCAGTCTGCTGCCTCCCTTTCACTATCTAGGTACATGCTGGGGGAGGCACATGACCTCTAAATGTACATAAAGAAGTTGTAAAGGCTAAAGGTTATTTTTATTTCTAATGCATTCTCTGCATTAAGGTAAAACATTTTTTAGGTGCAGCTCCCCCATGCCTTTCCTTAAATACTTACCTGAGCCTGATACTTGCGCAACGTTGTGCCCAATAACAGCGGTGCTCTCTGTCTCATTCTTCACTAGACTCAGTGAGAGCAGTGGGAGCCTTTGTCTCCTGCTGCTGTCAATAAAATCCAGTGACGAGGGAGTGGGGGAGGCGAGGTTGAGCTACACTGTGTGTGTCAATAGATACACACAGTGCAGCTTGGGATCGAGCCCACATGAGCCCCCCTCCCCCCAGCAAGCCACTTGCTAAGGGGGTTACTTGAAGGCTGGAGGAGCCAGGAGCACTGACGGGGACCTCAAAAGAGGAGGATCAGGGCTGCTCTGTGCAAAACCATTGCACAGAGCAGGTAAGTGTAAAATGTTTGTCCTTTTAAAAAAAAATATATATTTTACAATCAATTCAACTGCAGGAGAGGTCTTCTGCCCTCAGTCAGTGCTTCTTTGTATAGTAGAGCTGTGTAAATCTCAGGACCAGATGTAAAGAAATACAAATCTTTTGACAGGTAACATAGCTCTCATGTATGTATTTAATTTATGTTTTCAGCTGTTTGTAGTTTAGTTTTAAGCATGAATGTTGACTGTGCTGTCTTACACAGAGAGCTGAGTGAGAAAATAGCAACCAAATAAAAATGTACAAAGCATGTACAAAATAATTTAAAGGTATTTGCTGCAATATTTATCTAAAATGTATAATAAGAACAAAAAAAAACTGCGCTAGGTGTAAGTGTCAAAATTAAAAGACAAATATGTGAACAAAATAAAACCGTGACGGATATCCTGCAGCTAAGCACTATAACCCTGATATGGGGTACAAAGGATAAATGTATAGAAAAAAGTGCAGCGCTGGATAATAAACATATAAATTGCAGTGATAAGTGCACAACATATAAATGCAGTGATGAGTGCACAACATATAAATGCAGTGATGAGTGCACAACATGTGTACATATACTCAAAAAGTGTAAACCATAAACAATTGAAAGTCCATACTGCATAAGCAGTAAATAGGTGTATAGCACACAAAATCTAAATGTTCATAAGTGCAGTCATTCAGTGTTCAGTGGGTGATATCCAATATGAAACCGTATAGATAACATACACCACCAGTGCTGCCCATCACCTTGTGAAGAAATGAAGGCTTACCAGAAAGCCAGCGACCGCCCTTCTCAGGGGGGGTCAAAACAGGCTTAGCAGTATATCAGGAACGCCACCAAGATAGAAAAGATTCTCCACTCTGATTACCAGCTGGCTTTTAGAGATGTTCCCTCCAAGTTGCACTCTCCAGACACGATCCAGGAAGAGACCGAAAACACTCCTTTTCATGAATGGGGTATAGGCATCGAGTAAAGACTCAGCATTCCCGGGAGAAGAAAAAGGAAGGGAGAAAAAGACTCCAGTAGTGCAGAGCTTCCTTTGATGTCTTTTATTAAAAAGTATCAATAGTAGGACCACCGTCCCAAGGTTTAAAAATTTTTCCTTGCAAGGATCTAACAAGCCTATCTAAACCGACAAAGACGATTCGCGCATGCGCTGTGCGTGCGTGCGTGACGACCCTACGACCGTTTCGTCACAACTGACGTCATCACACCTGCTATACTGTTGGCGCTCCTGATATACTGCTAAGCCTGTTTTGACCCCCCTGAGAAGGGCGGTCGCTGGCTTTCTGGTAAGCCTTCATTTCCCACTGAACACTGAATGACTGCACTTATGAACATTCAATTGTTTATGGTTTACACTTTTTGAGTATATGTACACATGTTGTGCACTCATCACTGCATTTATATGTTGTGTACTTATCACTGCAATTTATATGTTTATTATCCAGCGCTGCACTTTTTTTTATACATCTAAAATGTACATAGCCAATTTTTTTTATGTTTTGGATAGAGTAGGAAAGGGTTAAACCCCCTGCCCATTTTTTTTTTCTTTTTACTGTCTGTGTAATATTGGGGAACTTCCCTTTCTGTCCCAGAGATGCAACAGGAAGTGAGGGAAATATCACATGTTCTGGGAGCAACGATAACATTTTGATTTTCCCATCACTTTCTTGGTAACAATGGACATCAGTTCAGAGTAGTGAACCTCCCCGATGGAGACTCAAACCATAATAGAAACTTGACACAAAGAGGCAAATAGACTGTGCACCCTGCAATGTGCAGGTGCACTCTGCATGAGCAGTTGCTCCAGAACTTAGTAAACAAGGAAAAGTTTCACTTTGCAAAGAATACCCAATTATGTGCAAGGAAAATAGAAAAAAGTAGGATTTTTAAAACAGCTTACCTGTAAAATCCTTTTCTTGGAGTACATCACGGGACACAGAGCAGCATAGTCATTACTATGTGGGTTATATAGAATTACCTTCAGGTGCTGGCACTGGCAACTTCCAAAACAGGAAGTACCCTCCCCTATATAAGCCCCTCCCATCCGGGAGTACCTCAGTTTTGTAGCAAAGCAATACGTGTCCCCAAAAGAGGGGTGGGAGCTCTGTGTCCCGTGATGTACTCCAAGAAAAGGATTTTACAGGTAAGCTGTTTTAAAAATCCTACTTTCTTGTTCATACATCACGGGACACAGAGCAGCATAGTCATTACTATGTGGGACGTCCCAAAGCAATGCCACATGAGGGGGGGGATACACCATACATAAGCTGGGCGCCATCAGGCATGAGGATCTTTTGCGGCCTGCAACACACTGCGCCCAAAGGCGACATCCTCCTGACTTCTCACGTCCACCTGGTAGAACCTAGTAAACGTGTGTACTGAAGACCATGTTGCGGCCTTACAAATTTGCGCCAGGGAGGCCTAGTGATGCACTGCCCATGAAGTTCCAACTGCTCTCGTGGAGTGCGCCCTAACTTTGAACGGAGGCGGTCTACTTTTCAAGCCATAGGCTTGTATTATGACCTGTCGAATCCACTTGGCTAAAGTAGATTTTGATGCTGCCTGACCCTTTCTGGGGCCTTCCGGCAGAACAAACAGAGAATCCGTTCTACGAATCTGAGCAGTGGCTTTTAGATAAGCTTTAACTGCTCTTACTACATCCAAAGAATGCAATAACTTTTCCTCTACCGAGCTTGGTTTGGGGAAAAAAGAAGGAAGAACCACATCCTGGTTCAAGTGAAACCTCGATACCACCTTAGGAAGAAAGGCTGGGTGAGGACGTAATACTACTCTGTCCTTATGGATAACCAGATATGGCTCTTTACAGGACATGGCGGCTAATTCCGACACTCTTCTAGCCGAGCATATGGCTACTAAAAATATCAATTTCCTGGTGAGTAGAACCAAGGAAATGTGCCGCAAAGGTTCAAATGGCTGCTTCTGCAGAACCGACAGAACCAAATTTAGATCCCATGGGCATATGGGAGCCTTAATCGGTGGAATAATACGAGTCACACCTTGCATAAAGGATTTGACAAGTGAATGCATAGCCAGGGGCCTTTGAAATAGTATTGACAAGGCCGAAACCTGGCCCTTGATAGTACTTAAGGCAAACTTCCTGTCTACAGCCCACTGCAGGAAGTCCAGAATTCTGCCTATAACGTACTTACGTGGATGCCATTTTCTGGCCTCGCACCAAGTGATGTACGCCTTCCAAACTCTATAGTAGATCTGCCTGGATACAGGCTTCCTGGCATTGATTATAGTTGATACCACAGAGTTAGAGAGACCTCTCTTCTTTAGGATGTGGGACTCAATAGCCAGGCCGTTAAACTTAGAGTTAGTAAGGAAGGGTGGTATATCGGTCCTTGCGAAAGCAGGTCCGGACGACGTGGAAGGGTCCAAGGACTCCCCACAGACATTTTGATGATCTCCGCGTACCAGGCCCTTCGGGGCCACGCTGGAGCCACCAGGATCACCGGCTTCTTCTCCAACCTGACTCTGCGAAGGAGTCGAGGCAACAATTGTAGCGGAGGGAATGCATATATCAGTCTGAACTGATCCCAAGGGAACACCAGAGCATCCGAGCCGCAAGCGAGGGGATCCCTTGTCCGGGAGACAAACCTGTCCACCTTTGCGTTGAATCTGGATGCTAGCAGATCTACATCCGGTGTTCCCCACCGCTGACATATTGCTCGGAAGACCTCGGGATGAAGGGACCATTCCCCTGGGCATAACTGTTGGCGACTCAGAAAGTCCGCCTTCCAATTCTCCACCCCTGGAATGAAGACAGCTGATATACATGGGACATGCTTTTCTGCCCATTCCAGGATGTGACTTACTTCCCTCTGGGCTGCACGACTCCTGGTGCCTACCTGATGATTGATATATGCCACTGCTGTGGCATTGTCTGATTGAATTCTGACAGGGGACCCTTGGAGTCTGGATGTCCAGGCTACTAGGGCGTACCGGGCTGCTCGTATCTCTAAGAGATTGATGGGCAGGGTTTTTACTACATTTGACCATCTGCCCTGGAGAGACCATTGCTCCAGTACTGCCCCCCAGCCTGTAAGGCTGGCATCTGTAGTGACCACCTTCCAAGATATCGGGCTGAAGGGTTTTCCCTTCTGGAGATTCTGGGGGATCAACCACCAGCAGAGACTCTTCCGAACGGAAGGGGACAAAGCCATCGGGAAGTCTAGAGCCTGAACTTTTCCGTTCCAGGCTGACAATATGGCCCTTTGTAAATTCCTTGAGTGGAATTGGGCGTATGGCACAGCTTCGAATGATGCTACCATCTTTCCTAGCAGCCTCATGCACAGGCGTATGGACGGCTGTCTTTTTGCACAAAGCAGACGGACCAAGCCCCTCAAAGAGGATACCTTGTCTAGAGGTAAGAAAATCTTCCTCTGGTCTGAATCCAGCCGTAGCCCTAGATATACCAGGTTTTTCACTGGCTGTAGGGCTGACTTGTCCAGGTTGATGACCCAACCGTGAGATTCTAGATACTTGATTGTAAGTGATAATTACCACTTCTAGCTTGGCAACTGAGTGGTCCATCAACAACAGGTCGTCTAGGTATGCCATTATCGTTACACCCCGTGTTCTTAGATCGGCCAACAGTGGGGCCAGAATTTTTGTGAACACTCGTGGTGCTGTGGCCAGACCGAATGGTAAGGCTCTGAACTGAAAATGGCGCCCTTCTACTGCAAAGCGTAGGAATTTTTGATGACCTGGAAAGATGGGAACATGCAAGTAAGCATCTTTGATGTCGATCGAGGCTAACCATTCCTCCCCTTGTAGGGCAGTGGTGACCGATCGGATCGACTCCATCCGGAAAGACCGGACGTTTAGAAATTTGTTTAGACTCTTTAGGTCCAATATGGGTCTTATGTCCCCGTTTGGCTTCGGGACTGTGAAAAGGTTTGAGTAGAAACCCAACCCCCACTCTTCCATAGGAACCTCCATAATTACTCCTTGGAGCAATAGTTGTTCTAACGCCAATAGGAGAGACCGTCTTTTCAGAGGGTCTCTTGGCATGCCTGACCACATAAAATGGGACGGAGGAGACTCTTTTAACTCCAACTTGTATCCCAGAGTTACCGCGGAGAGCACCCATCTGTCTTTGATCGTCTCCCGCCAGGTCTCTGCGAACAACTGAAGTCTTCCCCCCACCCGTTTGAGTGGGGGCAGCCCTTCATAGGCTTGACTTGGAGGCTGGTTTAGTACCTCTTCGGATCCAGGGCTTTTTATTACCCTGTGGCTGTCCCTGATTTTTACCTCCTGAGTTTGACCGAGGAGGCAGTCGGAACTGCTTAGTAGCAGACGTCGCAGGGATAGGAGAGGTAGTCCTCTTAAAAGATGGACCCCTAGACCTCTTCTTACTTGGTAAGAGAGTACTTTTACCACTGGAAATCTTCTGGATATACTTATCCAGGTCTTCGCCAAAAAGGCGTTCCCCATGAAATGGGAAGCTAACTAAGAGCTTCTTACAGGGAGCTTCAGCAGACCAGTTTTTAAGCCACAGAAGCCTACGCATATGTACCAAAGACAGCGTGAGGCGGGAGGCCTGATGGATAGAATCCTTGATGGCGTCAACCGCAAAGCATAATGCTCTAGGCAGATCAGCCAGAGCCTGGGCCTGTTGGTCTGGCAAATCCCTCAGGACCATTTTCATTTGATCCTTTAAAGCTTGGCAGACCCCAATAGCTGCCACTGCTGGCTGTGTAACAGCCCCTGCTGTGGAAAAAGCAGATTTTAATAAAGATTCCAATTTTTTATCCACTGGATCTTTGAACATTTGAACATTATCTACTGGACATGTCAGTGATTTGTTCACAGAAGAGATGGCTGCATCCACCGTAGGAACATTCCATCTCTGGGTGAACTTTTCCTCCATGGGATAGATCACCGGAAACCTTTTAGGCGGAACAAATAGTTTATCAGGATGTTCCCAGTCCTGGTATATAAGTCCTTCCAATAATGGATGTATTGGAAAGGAGCAATTAACCTGGGGAGCTTTTAGCGACCCCAATGAGGAGACAGCAGTAGTTGATGGTTCAACAAGAGGCATTTTAAATGCAGATCGAACCATGTCAGTTAGGGTCTGGACCCACAATCTTTCAGTCTGTGATGCTGAAAATGGTTCATCTACTGTCGATTCCTCAGAAACAGAGCTAACCTCCTCCTGATCCCCTTCAGGTAGGTCGGTCCCTTCCTGGGACTGTTGCTCTGCCAACAGGCACTCTAATGGAGGTGATGGAGATCTGGCGCGCTTTCTTTCCTGTAGAGAAGAAGCGATCAATGCAGCCAATCTCTGCTCCAATCCCTCCAGAGTTGAGGAAAAAACCTCCTCTGTTATATATGCAGGAGCAGGTGGACTGAGAACAGCCGCAGTACCTGGCACTCCCGGGGGTTCCTTATGGGTATTAACCTCTGATTTCTCAGGGGAGGAGGGTGCAGATGACTGCTCCAGATCCTCAGAGCCCGATGGAGACCCCCTACACTTCCTGAGAGGTATATCTCTGAGTTTTTTAGGCGGCATATTCCTTAGTTCAAAGCTGAGGTATTCCAGCCGCAATACACCCCTTACTGAAATAGTCTAATGCAATTTGCTGCTATGTACATCAGTGGGTGTCTACTAATGCGTCTTTCTGGGGATGCCTGTATCAACCGCCTGCTGTAAGCCCCTATACCATGCTACCAGCTCCTTTTCATGCTCTGTGTCCATAGCAAGCAGCGTGGACTGAGTCCTTTTATCTTGCTGGGACGCCCGCGCATGCGCAGAAGCGCTGGGCGCACAGAGCGCGTCATCCGCCAGGCTCCGCCCCCTTTTTTGAAGCTAAACCTTATAAAAAGAAAGCATGTGTGCGCGCGCGCGCACGTGCACGTGTGCGCTCTTGGCACCATGTAGGGAGAGGAGCCAGGGTCCCTGTTTTACCAGGACTCGGGGATGGAAGGAAACTACTTGGCAGCATGACAGAGGAATGCAGCTTCCCTGATAGAGAGCTCACTCATCTGCCTGGACTTTCACCATGGAAGGAATAGTCCCAAGAAAAAAGACGTTCCACAGCGGCCTCTAGTGGACAAACACAGGTACCGCACTTTTGTCTTTTTTTTTTTTTTTTTTTTTTAAAACCTCCTTTATGAAAAACATTTCCAGGTTTACAGTTTTTTAAAACTTCCCTTATGAAAAAACATTTCTAGGACTTCTTAGGCATATACAGCTATTAGCGGGAATACCCTTTAGGTAACAGGCAGAAAGACATATTAGGCTTGGGGGTCCCCTCAATAGAACCAAGTTCCTGAGGGGCCCCCACTTACCTTTTCCCCGCCGCAGGACTTTGTTTGGTCCACAGAAGCCCAAACTTCACCTCTCACGGCAGGCATTGTACTAGACCTTCAGGGACCGGGTTCCCAAGGATTCCACTCCCCTGGACCTGTATAGCACCCTGCACAGATAGCCTCTTGGTTTTGGGTATGACCAGAGCTCTGGATCCCAGGGTCCAGCCCTCCTAAGAGAGGCATTACAGGCAAAACCCTTCTCTTCTCTGCAAGGCCCGGGTACCGACCGTTTAGCTATGAAGCTTTTTTGGTCGGATCCGGAATAGCTTGCTAAGGCCCAGAGAACCTGTACACAAGCCCAGATGAATACCTGTTAACCTTGGCCAACACCTTAGACACTGGCAAAAAACTGAGGTACTCCCGGATGGGAGGGGCTTATATAGGGGAGGGTACTTCCTGTTTTGGAAGTTGCCAGTGCCAGCACCTGAAGGTAATTCTATATAACCCACATAGTAATGACTATGCTGCTCTGTGTCCCGTGATGTATGAACAAGAAACAGCATATTTGCTTGCACATAATTAGATGATGGAAGTCAGCAGAGCTTCTGCTCATTTACTAAGCTCTGGAGCAATTGATCTTGTAGTGTGCAACTGCACTTTGCAAAGCGTACAGTCTATTTTCCCTTTAGTAAATCAACCACTAGGGTTAAGCCGTTCCCCACTCTATTAAAACTAAACGGTTTTATTTAGAAGTACACTTTTTTTTCTACGTTTGCATGCTTGATTTTTCTTATATAATAATTTTATTCATTTTATCAATTAGTAGATTTGAGAGCAAATACTTACTTGCAGTTACCCTGTTACCACCTCATCAACTGTGTTGGTATCTTCTGCACAGGGTGTGCATTGTTTTAAATGTGTTAGTTAGCTGATGGTATTGTGAAGGAGCAGAAAAGCAGTGCTATCTTATAGCATTACACAGGAATAAGGGAAATAGTACATCAGTGGCAGTGCCAGGCAGTACACAAATTCCCAGATCTGTTGCAGCTGTTCGTTTACATTTTACTTTAGTAAGCATTGTGTTTACATCAAGAGTGTAGTAGTGATGTCACAAGTGAAATCACTTGAGTACGGAGGCCAGAGTGACAGCAATAGATCACTGCTATAGTGAACTATTGCTGACTGATTGTTTTTAGAACACTAGTAGATCAACAAACAAAATATGCTTTTAACTCGCTTGCCCACAAATTTTATACCCAGGGCAACAAACCAGGAAATGTGCTAGTGAGAGCTCCGTGGAATACAAAATCAGCTGCTTACATAGCCAAAATAAAATCAAAAGATGCCAGTATAGTTTAAAGGAGTTGTAAAAGCAGATTTTTTTTTTTTTACCTTATTGCATTCTATGTGTAGCGGCCTCCTCACTCCCCTCTTTCTCTCGTCTCGTCTCTCTCTTGTCTAGGGGTATCTTAGTGGGGAGGGAGCGGGGACACCACGCCTGGCTTCCACCACATGTGTCAGTGCGGTATAAGCAACGTTCTTGTATTACCTTTGGGTCAGTGCTGTGCACCTGGGTCCTCCCTCCAAGAGTCACCTTGAACAATGTCTGTTAGGAAATGAGCCCCACACCATAAAAGTTCAACACTCCTTTATTCTTCTGCGAATGAACACAATCAGTTGAACTCCCTTGGTTAACAGAACAGAAAAGGAGGTGTGGATGCGAATAGGCTCAGACACAATTTGGTTTTCCACTTTCCTTCCTGAAAGTGGGTTACGGTCTCCGCACGAGGGGGAATTTCCTTCCAGGCGGTCTCCGACGAGAGGCTCACCTGTCACCGGCAATATGCTGCAACGGGTCTTCAAGTGAGGAGCTCCCCCCAGTCCATTGTGCCTTCCGGATTCGGGTACCCACTCCCAGGGTCCCCTATGAACTCCTTCCCTCGCGGAACTCAGTGTTGGGCACTGAGCTCCGGACCTCCATCTGAGTACCTCAACCCAGGCTAAAGGTGCCTGGGATGGAACACGACCTCCGGCTGTCCTCTAGGCCTAGGCCGCCTAGAGGACCGACACGAACCATCGTCCACAAGCTGAAGGTGCCTGGGACTCCGACCCCGTGACAAAGATGGCCGGCCCCTTTATACCCTCTCCCAGCAAGCACGGCGGGTTCCCCGCCCCAACATACCGCTGCCGAGGGAGGACAAAAAGGAGGTACGGCACACAGCAATGATTCAACCCCAGCCCAGGGCAACAGCACCACCCACAGGGCCGCAGGGAATTACACACCACTGATGTCTTTGCCAAATTCAAATTTTACACTCGGGAAAGTACATACCCGCTACACTCTCCCCCTGGTCATTTGACACTGGTCCCCAGTGTCTGGAGTAAATCATGCCCTCAACGGCTGACATAATCCAATCCAGAAGCTCACTAACAATTGTATAAAAATAAAACTTTAGAAAAAAACGACCCTACTGGAGAAATTGTGTCTGAGCCCTGCAATAAAAGGGAAAAAACAACAACATGTAATCATAACTTCTAATCACATTTTACATCATACTCTTCCCCCCATCCTGACTAAGATCCACCCCATTCTCAGTGATCTTGATGGATGCTCTCCTGCAGAGGGAAAAGAAAGAAACAACACACATAACCCTGACACATGTATTCGTGTGAGAGAAAAGAAACTTCTTCGGGAAGAGATCCCTTTTCTCCAAAGAGTGAATGTGTGAAAAGTGTTTAACGTTGCGCAACACTGCCACCTGGTGACAGCATCGCGGTAACTACACCCGTGGAACTGTCCTCTTCTCTTTTGGCCCTATCTACCCAGAGTCCAAGATCTCTTTGCGGGAAAAGTGAAGAATAAACCAGAAATAGTTCTCCATTTTTCCTGGCACAAAAACAAACGGCCCCAGAAAGTTCAGCAGCACAATCAAGAACAAACGGAGTCTTTCTCGCCTATAAGTAAAAGCGGGGATGCGACAGAACAAGCGGCTTCAAGTGCTGGTCCATGGTCTCCAGATGATACTCCACATCTTCCCCTTCCTTGCGCCGGATCAGCACTTTGTCTGCATGGATGTGTCATCCCGACATCCACTCTGCCTTGCAGTCCTTGAAACGTTGAGAGGCCTTGGGAGAGCATGCCAGGTACCTGCGGGCGTGCGGAACCTGAAGGTGGATCCACACAAAGTCATTGTACCAGCGCTCCCGGCACACTTCCACCTCATAAAGCAGTTCCTTCGACAAGTACGGATACTCCCATCCGTATTCTGCAGCAACCTTTTGGCCAAATAGGTGTTGTAATCTTGCCAAAGGAGGCATGGTAGCTTTGTCCCCTTCGCCAGGTAAAACTATCGAGTCCGGGTGGCGAGGGACCTTGACCACATCTGGCCTGGGCATAAGTGCCCGCAGCAATAGTCTCTTTTCCCCGGCCTTCGGTACAGATGGCACCGGGGATGTAGAAGCAGGCTGGGGACGGGACCTCTCTTCAGGCGCTGGTGCCTCCACCCGGGGTGTACTTTCCCCTGTTGACATGGGTGGATCTCTGATCCTCCGAGATGAAGCGAGAGGTACTTTGTCCCAGCCCTTCTCGGCGAACAAATCATCTATGGCAACGTCGTCTCCCATGTCCTAGAGCGACTCCAGGTCAGAGGTGTCACACTCCTCCGTGGGTATGTAGCCGGTTGTAGAAACGGAGCCACCACCTCCCGCGGACTCACTGGGCCATGACTTCCCGACACCTCCGCCCACACACCAAATATCTCTGCCTGGCTTACCTCGGCCTTTACTTGAAGCGGGACATCCGGAACTCTTGTCAACCGATCCATCCGGGCCGGGTCGTAAGCGGGCGAGACAGTCCACCACAACCGCTGGTCGGGGCTACCATACCGGTCTTTCTCTTCGGTGGCGCACGCTGCGAGACAGTGGTGACTGAGTCATCATCCTCGGATTTCTCCCGTTGTGGTTTTACGACCTCCTCCGCGGTCGCTGCAGTGTGATTAGGGATGGCTCTCACAGCAGTGATTCCTCCTCTCTGAGTGGTGTTGCCCGCAGCACGGCCGGGGTAAATGGTTCTCGGCCTCTCAACCGCCGGATCCACTTTGAACAGGAACTCCCCACAGGCCTCACATCGCCCGAATGGCTTCAGCTGGCACACCAGTCCCGAACAGCCGGGACAAATCACACCCAGGGCCTCAATGTCCATGCACGAGTACAGGCCGAATCGACCCCTTGGCTTTAGCCGGATCCCCGTATCTGTTACCGGAGCAGCAGCAGTCAATGTCGTGGTGGAAGGGTGAACTGGAATCCACGATGTATGTCCGAACATGGCGACCTGTTGCTGATCCATCGCACACTGCAAAGTTTTTGCGCCAACGTCCCACGTGTAGTCCTTCACACGTATTGGACTCCTCCCCTTTGCTCCAGTTCACGGGCTTCTCTTTTCTGTTTCTGAGTCACGCCCACGAACTAAGCGATGGGGGTGTGCCTGGTGGCGCAGTGCAATAGAAGCCCCCACGTGTAGTACTTCACAAGGCTGAACTTCCCCCTTTTTCCACTTTTCTGCGCAGGCCTTTCCCTTCATTGGGTCATGTCCACGACTTCGAGCAGGGATGCACTTCGGCCAATGAAGGCCTGCCTATTCGCTTAACTCCTCCAGCAGACACGTTCAATTCCGTGGTGCACAAACACTATACCGGACCCGAGCCCCCACGTGTAGCGCCCTCCTCACTCCCCTCTTTCTCTCGTCTTGTCTCTCTCTTGTCTAGGGGTATCTTAGAGGGGATGGAGTGGGGACACCACGCCTGGCTTCCACCACATGTGTCAGTGCGGTATAAGCAACGTTCTTGTATTACCTTCGGGTCAGTGCTGTGCACCTGGGTCCTCCCTCCAAGAGTCACCTTGAACAATGTCTGTTAGGAAATGAGCCCCACACCATTAAAGTTCAACACTCCTTTATTCTTCTGCGAATGAACACAATCAGTTGAACTTCCTTGGTTAACAGAACAGGAAAGGAGGTGTGGATGCGAATAGGCCCAGACACAATTTGGTTCTCCACTTTCCTTCCTGAAAGTGGGTTACGGTCTCCGCACGAGGGGGAATTTCCTTCCAGGCGGTCTCCGACGAGAGGCTCACCTGTCACCGGCAATATGCTGCACCGGGTCTTCAAGTGAGGAGCTCCCCCCCGGTCCATTGCGCCTTCCGGATTCGGGTACCCACTCCCAGCGTCCCCTAGGATCTCCTTCCCTCGCAGAACTCAGTGTTGGGCACTGAGCTCCGGACCTCCATCCGAGTACCTCACCCCAGGCTAAAGGTGCCTGGGATGGAACACGACCTCTGGCTGTCCTCTAGGCCTAGGCCGCCTAGAGGACCGACACGAACCACCGTCCACAAGCTGAAGGTGCCTGGGACTCCGCCCCGTGACAAAGATGGCCGGCCCCTTTATACCCTCTCCCAGAAAGCACGGCGGGTTCCCCGCCCCACCATACCGCTGCCGAGGGAGGACAAAAAGGAGGTACGGCACACAGCAATGATTCAACCCCAGCCCAGGGCGACAACGCCACCCACAGGGCCGCAGGGAATTACACACCACTGATGTCTTTTCTAAATTCAAATTTTACACCCGGGAAAGTACATACCCGCTACATATGCATTAAGGATAAAAGCATGCTGTATGTAGCAGCCTCCTCAGCACCCTTTAAAACTTACCTGAGCCCCCCTCTCTGTCCAGCAATGTCCACGATCCCTTGGCCATCCGGGACTCTCCCTCCTGATTGGCTGAGACACAGAAACTGTGCCATTGGTTCCTGCGGCTGTCAATCAAAATCAGTTAGCCAATCAGGAGAGAGAGAAGGTGGGGCCAAACGGCAGCTCATTGTCTGAATGGACACAGGGAGCTGTGGCTTGGCGCGGGTGCCCCCATAGCAAGCTGCTTCCTGTGGGTGCATTCAACAGAAGGGAGGGGCCAGGAGCACAGAAGAGAGACCCCGGAAGGGGAGGAGCCGGGCTGCTCTGTGCAGATCCAACTGCATAGAGCAGGTAAGTTTTATATGTTTGTTAGTTAAAAAACAAAACAAAACAAAAAAAAAAAAAACACTTTAACCGTAAAGGTGCTCTTCCAAACAGATTTTAGTTATTAACTCATAAAGTATGAATGCACAATGTCAAAAAACAGTATAAGTTACATGAATTAATATAACATACTATTCCTTAGAGGATAAGAACAGACAATGGGGGTTATTTACGAAAGGCAAATCCACTTTGCACTACAAGTGCACTTTCAAGTGCGGTCGGTGTAGATCTGAGGGGGACATGCAAGGAAAATAAAAAAACAGCATTTTTGCTTGCACATGATTGGATGATTAAATCAGCAGAGCTTTCCCTAATTTCAGAGCTTCCCCTCAGATCTACAGTGATCTACAGTGACTTGCAGTGCACTTGTAGTGCAAAGTGGATTTGCCTTTCGTAAATAACCCCCAAAGAGTGCTAGTGCAAAATAGGAAAGTGCAAATATCAATATGGATCATCTATCAATCCAATAAATTACATAAAATATCATAAATAAATGGTGTAAATAAACACGTGCAGATTCATAAGCGCAATTGTATTAAAGCGCTTATTGCAAAGTGTCAAGTCTATGTGAATCTGATCACACATGTGTAGAAACCACACAGCAGGTAGGTGTTTCTCCCGGTGACTCCTCCACAGTGGGGATTATTTACTAAAGGCAAAACCACTTTGCACTACAAGTGCACTGCAAGTGCACTTGTAAGTGCACTGAAAGTGCACTTGTAAGTGCAGTCGCTGTAGATCTGAGGGGAAGATCTGAAATGAGGGGAAGCTCTGCTGATTTTATCATCCAATCATGTGCAAGTTAAATAGCTGTTTTTTATTTTCCTTGCATGTACCCCTCAGATCTACAGCGACTGCACTTCCAAGTTAACTTTTAGTGCACTTGTAGTGCAAAGTGGATTTGCCTTTAGTAAATAACCCCCCATTGAATTGTTTAGCCTCTTACCAAATGAAATTGATCTCCTACAAAGCAATATGCGCTCGATGTGTATATGCCTTTAAATGTAGTTTGCTTTAGTCCGTGCCATCCACCAGACCTCCGGCCAGCAAGACACATGGGATAAAAAGCACAACTATTGCAGTGTCCAATCTTCCTCCAAAAACAAGCCAAAGGGAGTAGCAATAGTGTTATACTATTAAAAATAATTCTTTATTAAAAGTAAAAAAAGATACTTACATAACAGAGAAAACAAGGCTAGGCCCCAGGCCAATATGCTCCACAACCCTCATTGGTAGCAAAACACGTTGGCAGGGGCCTAGCTTGTGACATCATCACACCCATCGTGGCTTGGTAACTTGGCTTGGCATTTTCAGATTATGCAGGCTTCTTTTCTTTGCTGTGTAAGCTGCTGTCTACTTTTAATAAAGTATATATTTTTTAATCTGCTTTGGTACAGTCATGTGATCCTGCAGCGCTACAGTAGCTCCCCATGTAAGAAAGTGCTTGATAAAGACTGTGAATAATGAGAACCATGATGTCACCCATAGGCTCCCATGGCCCAGCTGCTGTCAGTGCTCCATCCTCTCCCTTGCAGTAGCTACTCACTAACACAGTGGGAGAGCCAGAGCTGCAGGATAACATGACTAGACGGGAGCCAATTAAAAATTGGTAAGTATACAGATTCTTTTTACAAAGGGCATGCAGGATAGGTAGGGGGAGGGAGGAGGGAAAATTTTTTAGGAATTGTTATTGTTAGGCTTTTCTTCCAGTTTCGAGAAGTAGAGCCAACACATAGGGGGTTATTTACGAAAGGCAAATCCACTTTGCACTACAAGTGCAAAGTGCACTTGCCATTGCACTGAAAGTGCACTTGGAAGTGCAGTCTCTGTAGATCTGAGGGGTAGATCTGAAATGAGGGGAAGCTCTGCTTATTATATTATTCAATCATGTGCAAGCTAAAATGCTGTTTTTTATTTTCCTTGCAAGTCCCCTCGGATCTACAGCGACTGCACTTCCAAGTGCACTTTCAGTGCAATTTCAAGTGCACTTTGCACTTGTAGTTTGCACTTGTAGTGCAAAGTGGATTTGCCTTTAGTAAATAACTCCCGAAGTCTAATATCTAGTGTAAAAAACTATAAGAAATACCTATAAGCCGTGCACCCTAGACAGAATAAAAATATACAATATAATATAAACCTCTTAAGCCCTGTACACACGATCGGATTTCCGATGGATTTTTCCATCGGATTTCCGATGAAGCTGACTTTCATCAGTCTTGCCTACACACCATCAGTCAAAAATCCGACCGTCCCAAACGCCGTGACGTAAAACACTCCGACGAGCCGAGAAAAATTAAGCTCAATGCTTCTGAGCATGCGTCGACTTGATTCTGAGCATGCGTGGGATTTTTCTCCAATGGAGTTCCACACAGACGATCGGAATTTTCTATCGTTTTTTTTTTCCATTGGATAAATTTAAAACATGTTCTATTTTTAATCACCGATGGAAAAAAGACCGATGGGGCCCATACACGATCGGTTTGTCCGATGAAAAAAGTCCATCGGACTGTTTTCATTGATGAAACCGATTGTGTGTACAGGGCTTTAGAAGCAGCTAGTAGTGAGACCAAGGTCTAATAATGTGTAAAGAAATCAAATAAATTTCATACTGCGCTCCTCCTTCATTAACTAATATACCAAAAATGTGAAAAAACATTCAGATACCGTGATTAAATGTGCTCAATTAGGTGTCATATACAAACACATGAATAATAAATATTGAACATACTTGAACTGTAGTGATTATTAATAAACCAAAAAAGTCCATAAAAGCAACAAATTAAATGTCTGTGAACCGCCACTAAAATCTTCAATCCAAGAGAATAAAAGAATCTTTAAACAAGGTGACTGTCGTCTTCCACCAACACCAAGCCAAACAGCCTACTCACCAGATCAATTTGACACCCGTTACAGGTAGTCAAACAAGCGTAAATCCCAATGAACATAACCTTCAGGAGTGAAAGACTGGCCTACGGCATGGAAGACTCCAACGATCGGTCATAAATTTTAAAAAAGGAAGTATAAAAAAAGTTTTTTTCCATAAGTAGCATAGCATAAAAAAATGAGCATAATATAAAAACAAAGTGCCCAATGTAAACCACGCAGAAAACGCAGTTTGTGTTCCAGCTGCGTTCCAACTAGCGGAAGTGACGTGTCATGTACACTACGACGCCAACTACTGGTCGTAGTGTACGTGAAACGTCACTTCCGCTAGTGAATAGGCTATTTGCTTGGTGTTGGTGGAAGACGACACTCACCTTGTTTAAAGATTCCTTTATTCCTTTATTAATTACGGTATCTGAAAGTTTTTACGCAATTTTGGTATATTAGTCGATGATTGGAGCATGATATGAAATTCTTTTGATTTCTTTACATAGTCTAATATCTCATGGGAACAATTACATCAGCAGAAAAAAAAAACAGTCAATCAGTACCTAGTCCTGGAAGATCTTCGTTGGTTCTTTGGATACAAAAAAGTTGGCATTTGGATCACTCTGAATTGTTCAAGTTATAACAAGACAAATGTCAACAAGTCAGCTGTTTCAGCATGTAAAAGTATTAACCAAAAAGAAGTTCCGACTTAAAGCTGTGCCACCACCACCACTCCCCCCACCCCATCCCTAGCTAATCAAACCATCTTAGTGGCCAATCATCACCAGAATTGAAGCATGCGCTACATGTGCATCCCACTTGGCAGCAGAAGCTAAGATTAATGCATTTATGAATTGTAGGATATTTTACCATTGGAGCAGGCTGCTGAGTCTTCTTCTTTGCCTATACACCACTCAATAAAAAATGAAAGCATTATCCAAAATCTTATTTTATTTTATTTTTTTAAAGTATCATTGTGCTATAGTATGCATATTTAGGTTTAAAGGGGTTGTAAAGGTTCGTTTTTTATTTTCTAAATAGGTTCCTTTAAGCTAGTGCATTGTTGGTTCACTTACCTTTTCCTTTGATTTTCCTTCTAAATGTTTTTTTTCTTTGTCTGAATTTCTCACTTCCTGTTTCTCCTCAGTAAACTTCACACCATCATCCGAGTGGTGTGGAGTCAGCCAGAACAGCTTACTGAACAGCTTACTGAGGAGGAACAGGAAGTGAGAAATTCAGACAAAGAAAACAAACATTTAGAAGGTAAATCAAAGGAAAAGGTAAGTGAACCAACAATGCACTAGCTTAAAGGAACCTATTTAGAAAATAAAAAAACAAACCTTTACAACCCCTTTAAATTTCCTCCAAATTTAAGCACTGTCTAAATATAATTTAAAATGTCTTATTCTAATTTTTTTTCCCTCCGATATGTAGTATTTAATTCTATGAATGTCAGCAATATATATTCATAATCCATGAAAATGCTCTATGAATTTATGTATGGCGTAGTCATCAATATTTTGGCAAGGCATTGCTAAAGCGGTGATTTAGCATTGCTGCATCCTTTCTACCATGCTTTGCTTAGCAGCGTGTCAAGCGGGAGGGGAGAAGTGATTAACGGTATTCATCTTCCATGATGGTTCATCGCTCCTCCCCTCTGATAACCTTTAATATATTCATTGCCTTATTTTCATACATGTTGATTGAAAAGAACTCTATCTTGTAAGCGCCGCAATTGTCACCCAAAGTAGATGTAAAATCTTTATTCTCAGATTTCTCACTAACGTCTAAATCATTGTTTTCCAGCGGTGCAGATCATGTGGCAAAGATTATTAATAGCCCTGGTCTCTACACCACTTGACACAGCGCTCCAGCTGTCATTCTGCTCTCTGGCTCATATGATTCTTACACTGGTGGAGTGCCAGGCTTAGGCCTGTTCCATCAGTCAATGTCACCCACAAACCAGTGATGAATAGCTTGCCTGTCGCTGTGGCAAGGTCTGGGTGCTCATTCACACAAGCCTGACTTTTACCAACTTCTACACATACCAGCTGAGACCTGGCCCAGCTGATACAGGACTAGGCTGACCTTAGAAGAATCCACCCCCCCTTCTGGACTAGTTAAAAATGAAACAAATCCTAATGTGATCATGTCACTAATTATGCATTTAATTCAGTTATAAGGAGCTAATGGCTCCCTCAGTGACAGCTTTTGCAGCTAAAAGGCAATTCATTCCTGAAACTGAGAAATCTAATTACACAAAATGCTTTGTCCTAATCTTTTCAGAGAATAATCTTATTTGTAGGCATTAACATCCCAGATGCTGCTGCTGTTTGTCCATTATGACAGTGTTTGTCTTGAATAATGTATAAATAGCTCTTTCTGGACAGTTGCATGTCACTAAATCAATACAATTTGCTGCCTTCTGTTACATTAAGTCGGCATTGGCAAGCTGTAGAAAATTAACCTCTTTTCTTTTCTTTTTTTTCTTTGAAGCCTTAAGAAGAGAGACATATGCCAAAAGATGATGGCCATTCCATGTGACATAAGTTGGTTAAAAGTTCATAAAATGAAACAAAAAACCCCAGCGTGGTGTTCATTTGAAAATTATGAATCAACACATAGCATGCCTATATATATTTACAGAGTATGACCAAATATTAACCCTTTTTTGGTCAGAAAAAAATTAGAGGAACAAAACGTACCCTTTAAAAAAGATTGACGGCCTTTAGTACAAAAATGAAACCACGACATAAGCAGTCTGTCATGTCCTTATGCTCTTCACAGAAATATCATGTATGTGAGTTGGAGGTGCCATACTTTAATCCTGTGTAGAGGTAAGCTTCCACTGACTCCTGTCCAGCATCAGTGAATGTCACAATTTATGGGCAGAAGAACCCTCTGGGGACATCCTACAACCACTGCTGTTTCACCACTATGAATATACTTATAGAGGTCCTTTTCATAGGTTTAACCATCTAATCCACCCACTTTTCACTACATAGCAAGCAACAGTTTTTTTTTTTGTCTTTGTGATTTGAAAAGAGATATTTATTCCCTGATTATTCACAAATATGTTCACCCCTTTAACCACTTAAGCCCCGGACCATTTTGTAGCTAAAGGATCAGGCCACTTTTTGCGATTCGGCACTGCGTCGCTTTAACTGACAATTGTGCGGTCGTGCGACGTGGCTCCTAAACAAAATTGGCGTCCTTTGTTTCCCACAAATAGAGCTGTCTTTTGGTGGTATTTGATCACCTCTGCGGTTTTTATTTTTTGCGCTATAAACAAAAATAGAGCGACAATTTTGAAAAAAATTCAATATTTTTTATTTTTGCTATAATAAATATCCCCAAAAAATATATAAAAACATTTTTTTTCCTCAGTTTAGACCGATACGCATTCTTCTACATATTTTTGGTAAAAAAAAACCGCAATAGGCGTTTATTGATTGGTTTGCGCAAAAGTTATAGCGTCTACAAAATAGGAGATAGTTTTACGCCATTTTTATGAATTTTTTTTTTTTACTAGTAATGGCGGCGATCAGCGATTTTTATTGTGACTGTGAAATTATGGCGGACACATCGGACGCTTTTGACACTATTTTGGGACCATTGTCATTTTTACAGCGATCAGTGCTATAAAAATGCACTGATTACTGTGAAAATGACACTGGCAGTGAAGGGGTTAACCTGTAGGGGGCGCTGAAGGGGTTAAGTGTGACCTAATGTGGGATTCTTACTGTGTGGGGGCGTGGCTTGGCGTGTGACGTCACTGATCGTCGTTCCCTATGACAGGGAACAGACGATCAGTGACAGTCTCACTAGGAAGCACGGGGAGATATTTGTTTACACTTACCTCTCCCCGTTCTTCAGCTCTGTGACTCGATCGCGGGACACCGGTGGCGATCGGGTCCGCGGGTCCCGCGGGCACGGTCACGGAGATCAGGACCGGGTCGCGAGCACGCCACTGGCGGCACATGCGCGACCCAGGGCTGGGCATCTTAAAGAGGATGTACCTGTACGGGCTTGTGCCCAGCCGTTCCATTCTGCCGACGTACATGTACAGGCGGCGGTCCTTAAAGCGGAGCTCCGCCAGAAAAAAAAATATTAAAAGCCAGCAGCTACAGCTACAGCAGCTGCTGGCTTTTAATATTTGGACACTTACCTGTCCTGGAGTCCAGCGACGTCCGCAGCAGAGGACGAGCGACCGCTCATCGCTCTGCTGCTCCCTCCGCCATCCTCATTGAGGGAACCAGGAAGTGAAGCCCTGCGGCTTCATGCCCGGTTCCCTACGGCGCATGCGCGAGTCGCGCTGCGCCGTTCTGATTGGTGCTCCTGTGTTCTGGGAGCCGAGTGTCTCCCAGAACACTACGGGAAGTCTGGGGGAAGTGACGTCACTCCCGCAGATTCCCGGAGAGAGGACTCCCGGATGTGGGTGAAAATACCTGTCTTAGACAGGTATCTTCACCCCCCTCCCCCCTGAAAGGTGTCAATTGTGACACCGGAGGGGGGGAGGAATCCGATCAGCAGAAGCTAAAAATTAGGGTGGAGCTCCACTTTAAGTGGTTAAACATTTCTCTGCCAGAGCTGTTTTTGCATTTTTTTTCACACATGTTAAAGTGTTGCTAAACCCACAACAGTAAAATCAGTCTGTATATGCAGTAAAGCATGCTTGTTATACTCACTGTGGAACCTAAGGGGTTTTATATCTGCACATTGTGTAAAAAGGCTGTTTGTTCCTGTCTTCTCTGATCCTTCCCTTGTTTCAGAGTCCCCAAATCAGCACAGAGACTAGAGAACAAGCTGCACATGCTGAGGCTAGGGGACAAGCTGCACATGCTCAGTTCGGTGTGCATTCGGTGTGTATTGCTAGACATTTATTTTTTTCTTGGAGAGTGCATGCAATCAGCACAGGGCTAATCATCACTGTCCAAACAAAGGTTCAGGGGTAATGCATTCTCATAGGACAATCATGGGAGAATGAAAACTCCTCCTAAAAGCTTTAACCAGACCATAATACAAGTCACAAGACTGCTGATGAGAAAAGGTATTTAGCAGTTTATATTTTCTAATACTATTACATTTCCATGTACTGTGGGAGACCAGACATAGTGAATGTAGGGTCCTGGGTTTAGTAACACTTTAAAAGGCACACTTTAGGCCTGAATATTAGAGAGGCCTGAAAGCAGAGAGTATAGAGAATAAAATAGTGGTTGTTGCTTATTTTATAACACACAATATTAGCACAACTGTTTATTAAACCCATATTTTCATTTAAAAAATGCACTAAAGTTAACTGTGGCGCACAGAAAAACAATATGAAAAGTGCCTGATCCCCTGCACTATTATGTGTGCTAGAACCTGTGACAAAACAATATAAAACAAGTAGGTAATGTGTGTAAGGGTTTGCTGCTGGGTACCCAGAATGTACCTGAGAGATCAAAAAATAATACTAGTAATGGTACCGTGCTCCCCTAGTGACAATATAAATGTGAAAAAAATATCTCAGTACTGTATGTGGATCCTCTATTAAAGACGACAATGAAATATAAAGAAATGAAATAAAGCAGTGAAAACATTACAACAGTGTCACTTTAAACAAATAAACATAAATGGTGATAATCAAATGCAATAAGCCACCACTGTGATATCAGTGTGTGTGTGTAGAGAATATCATGCGTATAAGCTGGTATCAGGTAGCTCACCTCCAGTTTGGACCCAACACAGGTCACCATGCGCCTTTCCCTTTAAGGGGTATATAGATCCACTGGTGTGTGGCTAAGTCCTCTGTTGGTACTTTTGGTGATCTCTGGCGGTAATAAATTCTGACAGGTGCTTGCAAGATTACCACAGGATATATTGCAAGCACCTGTCAGGATTTATTACTGATCACAGAACGTGTGTGACCCCGTGAAAGCTATGCTAGAGATCATAGAGCAGCTATGTGCTATCGGAGAGGACAAAGATAACCATACTCTTGCCCTGCTCCTTTGCAGCCTTACAGAGACATATACTGCTCTCATTAACGCTTTTGAAACCAGACACGAGCGGGAGCTGACACTGCAATATGTCAAAGGGAAATTAATCAATGAATATGACAGAAGGAAAGAAAATATGCACCATGATGACAAAGCTCTTAATATGCACAAAGGCATAAAGCACGACAAATAAAGCAGAGCCTGTTTTTGCTGTAAGAAGACCGGTCACTTAAAAAAGGACTGATCTATCTTGAAAGCCTAGCAGCAAAAGCTAAAGCTATCCACAAAAGAAAGAGTCAAAGCAGCCACAAAGGAAACTGCAGACACATCATGGAGTGTCACCTTTAAAGTGACACAAAGCGGCAAGCCACGAGGCTGGTGCATAGACTTAGGAGTGACAAGCCACATGACTAGCAATGAGACCTTCTTCACAAACATTGATTACAGTGCAAAAGACAGTTTTCCTAGCAAACGGGAAAAACACCACATAGAAGGTAAAGGCCAAGGCTTCCTGAACTGCATTACACCACAAGGCAACCGTAGGGGTTTCTTTACTAAAGACAAACCCACTTTGCACTACAAGTGCACTGTAAGTGTGCACTTGGAAGTGCAATTGCTGTATATCTGAGGAGGACATGCAAGGAAGAGAAAAAACAGCATTTTTGCTTGTACATGATTGGATGATAGAAATCAGCAGAGCTTCCCCTCATTTCAGAGCTTCCCCTCAGATTTACAGCGACTGCACTTCCAAGTGCACTTGCAATGCACTTGTAGTGCACAGTGGATTTCCCTTTAGTAAATCAACTCCATAGCATCCTTGTAAAGAAAGTGCTGTATGTTCCAGAACTAGAAGGCAGCCTTCTATCAGTGAAAAGTCTTGCAAACAACGGTCTTACAGTTAAGTTCCCAGGTGATAAATGCACAAAAGAAATACTGGGTGATCACCTATACAGGCTCATCACCACAGACCAGCAAGCCAATAAAGTCTCTAATGACCTACACAGCAAATGAATTCACTTATGGCACAGGAGGCTGGGGCACAGAAGTCCAGAAGCTATACAGGACAATATAAAGAGAGGCTTATCAGAAGATTTGATGATAGTGCCTTGCAAAGTGCTCATAAAATTCAAATGCTGTAATGAAGCAAAAGCCACAAGTGCTCCCCATCCACAGGCATCTCAAAGAAAAACTACCCACCCCCTGCACCTCATACACAGTGACGTATGAGGTCCAATGAAAACTTCCACGTCAGGCGGGAACAGATATCTACAGACTTTCATTGTTCATTATTCCAGGTACACAACTACTTACCTTATGAAACACAAGAATGAAACATCAGAGAAACTTCAAGAGTTTGTCGCCATGTCTAGCAACAAATTCCAACGCAAACCAGGAATAATACGCACCAACAATGGTAGAGAATACATAAGAAAGGAAGTGGCCTCATACCTTAAGAGACAAGGAATAGTACACCAGGCAACCACACCATACACTCCTGAACAAAACGGTGTTGCAGAAAGGAAAAGTCGCACTCTTTTAGAAATGGCCAGATGCATGTTGTTGGATGCCAACCTACATCAAAAGTACTGGGGAAAAGCAGTCATGACTGCAACCTACCTACAGAACAGACTACCCTCAAGAGCCATTAAAAGTACTCCATTCGAAATGTGGCATGGATCAAAGCCTAGCATAGGGCACATCAGAGTGTTTGGATGTAAATCATATGCATATATTCCAAGTGAAAAGAGATCCAAGCTGGAGAACAGAGCCATAGAGGGTATTCTAGTAGGCTACAGTGAGCAAACTAAGGGTTACATAATCCTACACCCAAAGACTGACGAAGTGACAATAAGCCATAGGGGTTTATTTACTAAAGGCAAATCCACTTTGCACTACAAGTGCAAAATCTGAAATTAGGGGAAGCACTGCTGATTTCATCATCCAATCATGTGCAAGCTAAAATGCTGTTTTTTATTTTCCTTGCATGTCCCCCTCAGCTCTACAGTGACTGCACTTCCAAGTGCACTTTCAGTGCACTTTCAAGTGCACTTGTAGTGCAAAGTGGATTTGCCTTTAGTAAATAACCCCCATAGTGTTTATTTTGATGAGAGCCAATCACTAGAAACACTGATCCCTGAAAGCTGTGAAGTGAATATGCCAAGCAAACCAGAAAAAAAGGTAGACTAAAGCGTACCTGTGCAGGAGTCAGAACAAGAGGCGGAACTCACAATGCCTAAATCAAGTTCCCCACCAGAACCTGCTGAACCGCCTGAAGTCAGAAGATCCACTTGGACTACAAAGGAGATACCACCCACAAGCTGTCATACACTGTCAAAGCACACAGCATACTTGAACCAACATCCTGGGAAGACATAGAAAAACTGCCAAAACGTGAAGCCAATAAATGGAGAGAGGCAGCAGAAGATGAATTAAAGTCACTTCAAGAAAATAAAACTTGCACACTCACAGAGTTCCCTCCTAACTGCAAAACTATAGGTTGTAAATGGACTTTCAAAGTAAAGTCAGACGCAGAAGGCAATATCCATAAATACAAAGCCAGACTAGTTGCCAAGGGTTACTCTCAGAAATTTGGTGAAGATTACGATGAAACATTCGCTCCCGTTGTAAAACACCCCTCCATCAGAGTGCTTCTTAGCGTTGCAGCCGGGAAGGGCAAGCAAGTCAAACACCTAGACATTAAAACTACTTTCCTATATGAAGACATTAAGGAAGACCTCTACATGGAGCAACCCCCAGGGTTTGAGCAAGGAGACAACTTTGTGTGTCAATTTCAGAAGAGCATCTACGGTCTTAAGCAATCTGCAAGGATGTGGAATGAGAAAGTGAACAAAGTACCTACCAGAGAGGGATTCTCAAGAAGTAAAGAAGACCCCTGTCTCTACTCCAAGAATCAAGAAGACAGATGGATATACATCCTTATCTATGTTGATTACATTATAACTTGTTTTGAACAAGAAGGGGATTACAATCAGGTAGTTCACAGGCTGAAAGAAAATGTTGAAATTAAAGAACTTGAGAACATTAGCTACTATCTGACAATCCAAAAAGAGAGAGAAGATGGAAGTTATCTTCTCAACCATCTCGGAAATCTTGGAACAATTCCATATGCAAGATTCAAAGGAAATTAAAACTCCTATGGAACCAGGCTATCTAAAGAGCAAAGAAGCAGAAAACTTGCTCCCAGCAATGAAATGTATCACAGAGCAATCAGTAAGCTGCTATATGTTGCCACTGTGACAAAACCAGACATAGCCGGAGCAGTGGGCATATTATGCAGGCAATTCTAAGCTCCCTGTCAGTGTGACTGGAATGCAGTAAAAAGAGTGATACAATACCTCAAAGGAACAATTCATATGAAAATACAGTTTCCAGCAACATCAGATCCAAAACTGGTAGGATATGTGGACGCTGATTGGGCCGGAGACTGCACAGACTGCAAATCCTTCAACTGAAGAAGAGTACATTGCAGCAGCACACCCATGTCAAGAAGCGATATGGATTCATCAACTTTTTGTGGACATTGGGATAGACATGTCAAAACCAATTCCCATTTTTGAAGACAACCAGGGATGTATAAAGCTTACGCAATCAGAAAGGGTCAATCCTAGAACCAAATACATCAACGTCAAGTATCACCTACTGAGGGACAATCAAGGGCAAGGTGTTATTGACATTCAATATTGCCCATCAGAGGAGATAACTGCTGATGCACTCACCAAGCCTTTATTGAACTAACGTCATAGTTATTTCCAGAAGAAGCTGAATGTAATTTGACAAAGCACATGCTGTTGAGAAGGGGTGTTGGAAGAACAACATGTAATGTAAAGTTGCTTTTATAAACTGACTGTGTACTGTGTGCATTATACCTTTCTATCCAGCAGGTGGCACTGCAGTATTATAGTGTGTATTTTCTATGGTAATGTGGTAACAGGATGTTCTGTCTATGTTCAATGTATGTACTTGTATCCTCCTTGTTCCTGTCCATGATAAAGATATCCGCCATGAAAGTAAAGCTTTTTTGGATGAAGGATTACTAATCAGGGAGTTTTAGGAGTTTTTTTTAAACAATATTATGTTACTATTTTTGTGTTTAGGTAGTGTAATAAAAGAGACTATCCACTCTAAACAACTCTACCCCACCGCCACTTGCCAAAGGGAAGCTGAGTCATCCATGCTGACTTACCTAAAAACAAGAAAAAAGGCAGCTGCACTCCAGTCATCACAAACATTTTTGTTTATTGTTTATTGTAAAAACCATTCACACACATGGCAGTGCCAGTCCACGCCATAGAAACTCCCCCGCTAACATCTTTTACCCAATCAGGGCTTAATCTTAGATATTTCGACAATTAGACATTGACTGGGTGAAACATGTATACAGGGGGCGATTCTAGGGCGGGGACTGTCACTGCCATGTATGTGGGTGGTTTTGACATTAAACAAGAATGTTTGTAATATGCCTTTCTTGAAGTGACAGGTTCTCTTTTTTGAGACATCAGGGGTGTATTAGAAATCTAATGTATCCACTGTATTTCTTTGAAGCTAATTAAGTACAGATCGTACTTGATTAGCTTCTTCTGTAGGCACAGCAGCTGGGAAATGACAATGCTAGAACTGGAAGAACCAGCAAAAGCATTTTATTTTTCATCTTTAAGTTTTTTTGTTTTTTTTTATCAAATAAGGTTTTACAACCAAAAAATAAAAACAAAGCATAAGGGACAAAGTTGCTGCTCATACAACATATCATTTTAATACAGAAAACTGTAAAGGCTTAGCATATAGACTTAGTTCGGGCCTTGATGACCTAGACCAGCCTACCCCATATGGGTTCAAACTGTAGGACTGGTAGGGCACCACGATAAACAAAAAAGCAGCCTATACCAACTATAAGTATGATAATATTATCAGAAGTAGGAAAAAATATATATATATAAAATATACAAAATAAACATAGGTAAAGGTAAGCTGAAGTGTTGTTCTACTGTACACCGAGATACTGTTTAGTAGGATGTATAAGGATTTTCAAACACTCAAGTAAGTTTAAACATTACAATCTTTTAGGTAAGAGGAGGCTCTAGGGTGGGTTAACCAAATTTTCCATTTTCTCCGAAAGGTGGTGATAGAATGGTTTTTGTAGGCAAGCATTAGTTCAAATTGTGCTTGGGAATTTAGTTTATTTATGACAGTAGAAATATTGGGTGCTTCTGTAGATTTCCAGAGTTTCGCAATTGTAAGTCTTGAGTAGGGATGAGCTTAACACCCCCCGGTTCGGTTTGCACCAGAACCTGCGAACAGACCTAAAGTTTGTGCGAACTTTAGAACCCTATTAAATCCAATGGACTCGAACGTTCGAAATCAAAAGTGCTAATTATAATGGCTAATATGCAAGCTATTGTCCTAAAAAGGGTTTGGGGACCCGGGTCCTGCCCCAGGGGACATGTATCAATGCAAAAAAAAGTTTTAAAAACGGCCGTTTTTTCGGGAGCAGTGATTTTAATAATGCTTAAAGTGAAACAATAAAAGTGAAATATTCCTTTAAATTTCGTACCTGGGGGGGGGGGGGGGGTATAGTATGCCTGTAAAGCAGCGCTTGTTTCCCATGCTTAGAACTGTCCCTGCACAAAGTGTCATTTCTGCAGGAAAAAAAGTCATTTAAAAGCACTCGCGGCTATAATGAATTGTCGGCTCCCGGCAATACAGAGAAAAGTCATTGATAAAAAATTTTATAAAAAAATGCGTGGGGGTCCCCCCAAATTCAATTACCAGGCCCTTAAGGTCTGGTATGGATATTAAGGGGAACCCTGCATCAAATAAAAAAAATGACGTGGGGTTCCCCCCAAATATCCATACCAGACCCTTCAGGTCTGGTATGGATTTTAAGGGGAACTCCACGCCAAATAAAAAAAAATGGCGTGGAGTTCCCCCCAAAAATCCATACCAGACCCTTTATCCGAGCACGCAACCTGGCAGGCCGCAGGAAAAGAGGGGGGATGAGAGAGCGCCCCCCTCCTGAACTGCACCAGGCCACATGCCCTCAACATGGGGAGGATGCTTTGGGGGTCTGTGACCCCTTAAAGCACCATATCCCCATGTTGATGGGGACAAGGGCCTCATCCCCACAACCCTTGCCCAGTGGTTGTGGGGGTCTGCGGGCGGGGGGCTTATCGGAATCTGGAAGACCCCTTTAACGAAGGGAACCCCCAGATCCCGGCCCCCCCTATGTTAATTGGTAAGAGGTACATTGTACCCCTACCATTTCACAAAGAAAGTGTAAAAAAAATAAAATAAAACACACAGACACAGTTGGGAAAGTCCTTTATTAAAAAAAAAAAAAAAAAAAACATTCCAGCGATGTAATCCAGTCTGTCCAGTGTTGTTCTCTATGTCCCGTGGTGATCCAATGTCCAGCGCTGCAGTCTCCACTCCACAAGAAACCCCCATGACCTACGAGGGGGTGGGTCACCCGTCACATCATAGGGTAAGCCCCAGCTTTCCCCGCTTGCCGGGGAATAGCCAATGATGTAGGCGGGATCCCACCTATGACATTGGCTTTTCCCCTATGATCTGACTGGTGACCCCGCCCCCTCGTACGTCAGACCCCGCCTACGTCATTGGCTGAACGGACCTGATGGGGAACGTGATTTGATTCCTCTGCAGTGTAATAAATGAATAGACCCCACCCCTTCTCACGTTCCCCATCAGGTCCGCTCAGCCAATGATGTAGGGGGGCGGGGTCACATTCACTGGGCGTAAGGCTGAGCGGACCTGATGGGGAACATGAGAAGGGGCGGGGTCTATTAATTTATTACACTGCAGGGGAATCAAATCACGTTCCCCATCAGGTCTGCTCAGCCAATGACGTAGGCGGGGTCTGACGTACGAGGGGGCGGGGTCACCCGTCAGATCATGGGGTAAGCCCCGGCTTTCCCCGCTTGCGGGGAATTGGCCAATGACGTAGACGGGATCCCGCCTACGTCATTGGCTGTTCCCCGGCAAGCGCAGAAAGCTGGGGCTTACCCTATGATGTGACGGGTGACCCCGCCCCCTCGTGCGTCATGGGGGTTTCGTGTGGAGTGGAGACTGGAGGAGACTGCAGCGCTGGACATCAGATCACCGAGGGACATCGAGAACAACGCTGGACAGACTGGATTACATCGCTGGAATGGGTTTTTAAATTTTTAAATTTTTTATTTTTAACCACCTCCCTACTGGGCACTAAAACCCCCTTCCTGCCCAAGCCATTTTTCAGCTTTCAGCGCAGTCACACTTTAAATGACAATTGCGCGGTCGTGCGACGTGGCTCCCAAACAAAATTTGCGTCCTTTTTTTCCCACAAATAGAGCTTTAATCACCTCTGTGGTTTTTATTTTTTGCGCTATAAACAAAAGAAGAGCGTCCAGTTTGAAAAAAAAACACTATTTTTTACTTTTTGCTATAATAAATACCCATTTTTTTTTTTCAATTAAAATTTTCCTCAGTTTAGGTCGATACGTATTCTTCTACATATTTTTGGTATAAAAAAAATCGCAATAAGCGCGTATTGATTGGTTTGCGCAAAAGTTATAGCGTCTACAAAATAGGGGATAGTTTTATAGCATTTTTCATTTTTTTATTAGTAATGGCGGCGATCTGCGATTTTTATTGTGACTGCGATATTGTGGCAGACACATCGGACACTTTTGACACATTTTTGGTACCATTCACATTTATACAGCGATCCCTGCTATAAAAATGCATTGATTACGGTATAAATGTGACTGGCAGGGAAGGGGTTAACCACTAGGGGGCGGGAAGGGGTTAAATATGTTCCCTCAATGTGTTCTAACTGTGGGGGGAGGGGACTGACTGGGGGAGGTGACCGATGGTTGTCCCTATGTACAAGGGACACACCATCAGCCTCCTCTCCCTCACAGGACGTGGATCTGTGTGTTTACACACACAGATCCACTTTCCTGCTTGGTTCCCGGGCAATCGCGGGTGCCCGCCGGGCACGCGCACCGGGTCCTTGGTAACAGGAACGTCCACTCAGAAGGAGAGAGCACCCACCCGGCCGTATATGTACAGTGGCCGGGTGGGAAGTAGTTAATAAAGGACTTTCCCAACTGTGTCTGTGTGTTTTTTTAACATTTTTTACACTTTCTTTGTGAAATGGTAGGGGTACAATGTACCCCGTTAACAATTCACATAGGGGGTACATTCCGATAAGCCCCCGCCCGCAGACCCCCACAACCACCGGGCAAGGGTTGTGGGGATGAGACCCTTGTCCCCATAAACATGGGGACATGGTGCTTTGGGGTCCAGACCCCAAAGCATCCTCCCCATGTTGAGGGCATGTGGCCTGATACGGTTCAGGAGGGGGTGGCCGCTCTCGTCCCCCCCTCTTTTCCTGCCAGGTTGCATGCTCGGATAAAGGGTCTGGTATGGATTTTTGGGGGGAACTCCATGGCATTTTTTTATTTGGTGTGGAGTTCCCCTTAAAATCCATTACAGACCTGAAGGGTCTGGTATGGATATTTGGGGGAACTGTACGTGTTTTTTTTTTAAATTTGACGCAGGGTTCCCCTTAATATCCATACCAGACCTGAAGGGCCTGGTAATTGAATTTGGGGGGACCCCCACGCATTTTTTTTTATCAATGACTTTTCTCTGTATTGCCGGGAGCCGACAATTCATTCCAGCCGCGAGTGCTTTTAAATGACTTTTTTTCCTTCAGAAATGACACTTTGTGCAGGGACAGTTCTAAGCACGGGAAACATGCGCTACTTTACAGGCATACTATACACACACCCTAGGTACGAAATTTAAAGGAATATTTCACTTTTAGTGTTTCACTTTAAGCATTATTAAAATCACTGCTCCCGAAAAAACTGACGTTTTTAAAACTTATTTTTGCATTGAGACATGTCCCCTGGGGCAGGACCCGGGTCTCCAAACACTTTTTATGACAATAACTTGCATATAAGCCTTTAAAATTAGCACTTTAGATTTCTCCCATAGACTTTTACAGGGTGTTCCGCGGCTTTTCGAATTTGCCGCGAACGCCCCAAATTGATCGCTGTTCGGCAAACGGGCGAACAGGCAATGTTCGAGTCGAACATGAGTTTGACTCTAACTCGAAGTCTTGAGGCTATCAAAATATGGGTCACAATGGTTCTATATATGGTGGGGTATTTCTCGAGATCAATGCCTAATAAGGCTGAGGCAGGTGTAAGCGTGAGAAGGTTACCTATAATGTCTGCTATGAAGGATGAGATTGAGTTCCAAAAGCTTCTCAAGGTCTTGCAACTCCAGAGAGTGTGTAGAAGATTTCCAGTTTGCTTATTACATCTCCAACAAATGTCGGATGTGGTTAGATAGATTTTGGAAAGTCTGTAAGTGGTTAGGGACCACCTGTTAATTATTTTTTGGGCATTATCCCAGATGACAAGTTATGGTTGAACATAGAACAAGACCCCACTAAGAACTCTGACTTATATGCTCTAGCATTAGCTAATCATGTACTTCCAAAAGTAGTCAACCTCTTATCTACTTTGTATTAAGGCCACATTATTTGCTTGGAAACACATACTATCTAAATCTAGACATTTCGAAAAAAAATCCAAATTATGTCTTCCTACAGAAATTATTAATTATTGTAAAATTCGGATATCAGTAGACAAATGGACCAAACAGGGATATCAAGTATACGATAAGCTACCTCTGAATTATAAAAATATCATCCTGAGCAAGCTGGAAAGGTGTAAGCGTTTGCAGGAATTCAACCCGGATAATAAGATAAAATTTCCATCAATAATCTGGGAATATTTATCCCAACAAAAAGACTGTATTAAGAAAGGCATTTCTTTCTTCTATGACATACTTTCATCCCAACCAGATGGCAAAAACGCTCATATGGTGAAATGGGAGAAAGACTTAAGGCCCCTTTCACACTAGCGGACCGTATGTCCGCTTTATCATACGTCCTTTTACGGATGAAAAAGGGACATACATTGGTCCCTATGTGATCGCGTGTGTCAGCGGATGAACATCCGCTGACACCCGATCTCACCCGTGTCCGCAATCCTCCGTTTCTGCAGACGGAGGAAAATCCTATTTTTCAATCCGTCTGCAGAGCGGATCGGATGAACACGGACAGACGGTCCATGTTCATCCGATCCCCCATAGGGGAGAGCGGAGATCTGACAGGGCGGTCCCTGCACAGTGTGCGGGGACCTCCCTGTCATCCGCCGGCTCAGCAGGGATCAACGGAGCGATCCCCGCTGAGCAAGCGGAGGTTCACGGAGTGGATCTTCACGGATCCGTCCTGTGTGAAAGGGGATCCTATCCTTTTCCTGGGAACAGTGGAAGAAATCATTCCAGACAATTAACAAAACATTTCCAGCAAAAGCATTTTAAAACAAATGCTAATTCATCTCTGTAACTACCGTATAAGCTTTGTAAAAAAAAAAAAAAAAATCACCACACCACACAACACAGGCATTGGAATCTTGCCTTTTTCTATACGGACAGAACCTAGATGGTAACCAGACTTCTAATGTAAACAACCAGCAGGTATTTTTAAGTTGTTAGAAACAGGCTGAAACCTGACTTCGTAGTCTTTATTGTGATCTAAGATTAAAAACAGCTAAAGAGGTGAATGAGGGCTTGTATTAAAGTCCACAGGCTGGGCACAGGTGCACTGTAAGTTGTATTAGGCCAGGATTTCAGGAAACCTTTTAGGGCGAGTAACACCCTTTCCCAATTTAAGTGGCCTTTCCTGTTGTTTTAACACATAGGTGAGAGTTATATGGGACTAATGTACACCCCCTTTCTTCTAAACTGTAATATATTACAGCTTACCGTTTTTTAGATGTGGCTTCATTAGTTTACTTTTCTCAGGCTAAGTACATTTTCTGCAAGTACTGAAGAATACCAGTTAATCCCATCAGAAATCCAGTTTTCTTGTAGCTTGTGCTGTAAATTGAAATCTCAATGTTGTCAGCTTTTCTAATTTCCTTCTGGGAACTACAAAAGACACACCATATATTATGGAGATAAGGGGGTAGGTGTTTGTAGGCCAAATCAGGAAAGCAGTATAGGGTGACAGCACTGTCCCTTCAGAGATACAATGCAGTAAGGGAGGGTTGACAGACCCCTTCCAAGGGCAGGAAGCATGTTATTAGTAGGATCACCAGCTCAAAATAAAGGAAAAAAAATAATAAAAAAGAGAACAAATTCAGCTGCCACATCTATGGACTGGTAAGCTGCAATATGTTAAATTTTTCTTCTTGGGTTTAAATGCAACTTAAGCATAAAAACTATTGTTACAACTGCTACAAATATCTGCTGGTTAACATTTTGCCACTTGGAACTGTCAAGTCCAGTCACTTCCATTATACTATGGAGACTCGCGTTTCTCTTTTGTGTAAATCTATATTTACTACAGAAGTACCAGATACCTAAATTTGCATTTGCCCTCTGCAACATTCACTTGCCAGCTTTAAAACATTCCTGGTAAATAGAGGTGAATGCATGTGAAGTGAGTTAGGCATACGTGCCTGGATTCATCCAGTCTTCATAAACTGGCCTTTCAGTGTTAATTTTTTATTTTCTTGTTCCACCTATGATATTGAAGCATATGCCAAGACTTTAGGAACTTAGCACACCAGTATCACATCAATTTATGACAAAGAACTATATTGTTGAAAAAAAAACTGCTGTGCTGTAATGCAGATTGTGAATTCTAAACACAAACTTTAAAATCACATGTTTACAATATCATTTTTTAAAGAAACTGTAATGTTTTTAGCTCAGCTTTCTGTTTGTGGTCCTCCATTGTACGTGAGGACATTGAGGACCTGAGTAGTGCAGAGAAGAGCACTGGCTGTGGGGATAGGGGGGTGTTTTTGCCTGTTCCTTACCCCCTAGACCAAGGTCTCCAAACTTTCTAAACAAAGGGCCAGTTTAATGTACTTCAGACTTTAAGGGGGCCAGACTGTGACCAGTGGGAGTAGAAATTGTCCAGTCGTCAGTGGTAGTAAACAATGCATCTTTGTTATTAGGAGTAAGAACAGCGCCCCGTCATTGGTTTCAGTGGGAGGAGTAGTGCTTCATTCTTGGTATTAGTGGGAGGCATAGTGTCCCATCATTGGTATCAGTGGGAGAAATAGTGACCCATCATTGGTATCAGTGGGAGGAGTAGTACCCCATTTTTGGAGTCAGCTTGAGGAATAATTCCCCATTTTGGTGTCAGTGGGAGAAATAGTGCCCCGTTGTTGATGTCAGTAGCAGGAATTATACCCCATTGTTGGTGTCAGTGGGTGATATAGATCCCCATTGTTGGTGTCAGTTTGAGGAATAATTCCCCATGGTTGGTGTCATTGGGAGAAATAGTGCCCTGTTGTTGATGTCAGTAGCAGGAATTGTGCCCCATTGTTGGTGTTAATGGGTGGAATAGTGTCTTGTATCAGTGAGAGGAAAAGCGCCCCAAGGGCCGGCCCACTGTTTGGAGACTACTGCCCTAGACTAAACATACATGTACCCTATACAACTTGGAGGGGGAGCAACACATATGTTTATAATACTTTGTGAATGGCAAAACCTTTAACTTTACAGGGGGCATACAGTAGGAATACAGGGGTATAGAGTATAGCTGAAATTACTGTAAAATGGCTGGTACAGTGGAATATCAATGACCTGTAGGGCTACACAAAATGTCTTAAATCATGCAACTGAACTTTTGCTTGTAGCCTTCTTACCAAAGCTATGCAGATCTTTAAAAGAGATATCAGCTTTCCTTCTTTAGGACAGACTAGAAGCATTTGTATGAGTCTCTCTAAGTATCTCCAGGTTAGTGTTTTTCTGTACACGTGAGTATTTCTCTCTAAAGCCTAGTACACTACACCCAGCGGGCTGAACAAAAAAAAACTGAAGAGCTCGGGAGGAGCTGCTGTACTAAGTATACAATGCTAGTAAAGAGATCTCCCCCGCTGAACCAATGTGTTCTCCCCCCCCCCCCCGCCAGAACACATCGGTCAGCACTCTCAGCCATTGGCCGCTGATTGACAGCCCTTTTTTCCGTTATGCGCCTTCGACAGAAGCCAGCCAAAAAGTGGGCATTTCTTTCGGCCCAGCTGCCATACACACGGGCAGAATGTTGCCCTATATTCGGGCCCATGTGTATGGCCCTTAAGTCTCTTAGGGTACACATAAACATAAAAGGCAGTCATTTGATCTGACCATTTATGTACAATTATCTAATCATCTAATGTCTTTGGATAGTCCCTCAGATGAGGGTCCACCTGCTGTTGAGGGGATACTCAATAAAAATGTTTAATATTGTATTTGCCATATCAAAGGAGACAATGGTGGATACCAAAGTTAAAGTGTAAGAATGGTGATAAAGGGGTTAAACCAGAAGTACCTGCAAGGGTATAAAGGAGGAATAGGTCCAGGAGGTGCAGACGTGTAGTGGAAATAAAAGCAACCTAAGGTATTGGCGGGGTGCAAGCAGGGTATAAGTACCGACCAAGAAACAATGGTGACCATCAACATCACGCAGCGTCATGGGAGGGGGAGGGGCGGCGTCAGCGCCCGAGCAGCATACCGCGCTCGGCGTTTGGCGCTCAAACCTCCCTCGTGGTGAACGCAGAATGACAACCATGTCGGTGGTGCGGCGTCACTCGTTGACCATGTGAGCGTGGCGTCGACACGCAGCGAGTACCCGACCCGCCCCCCACAAGGGGAGGGGGAGGTCTCAGTGCTTGTCGCAACTCCCAGGGACAATGGAAGCCAGCTAGACCTGGACTGCCAGAGCTAGACTCTCTAAGAGAAAAGAAAACGGTGTGGCAATAGATGGATCACAGTAATAGTAGGAGTACATATAAAGTTATAGTAGTGTGCTTCCATCCCCTGAAAAAATGAGAACAGAAATAACCTAAGACTAGGGTTGGGACTTTAATTGAGGTAATGACTACATACACCTCCATCCCTGATAACATGAATAAAGAAGCTAAATGGTGGGACTTTATATGAAGCACACTACTGAATTATATGAACCAATTATATTAAACATAGTTCATTCATTACAAAAAGGCATGGCATACACATAAAGGATGGTAAATTGGAATTGATAAGTAGCAGTAATTGAAGTCTAGATATTACATGATTGTACATAGTGTTCCAACGTAACATACATGGTAATGCATGATAATCACAAGTCTCAGTAAATTAATTCTAGACAAACCATAATAAAACATAATTCTCTCAAGGTAACATAACAGTATAAGGCCTTGGGTATGTGAACCGCAATTGTAGGGGTAGCATGTAGACAGAGTAATATAAACAATTGGTTCATTAAAATGGGATATTAAGATACAGATATTATGCATGTACACTGTGACGTATCATCATAGAAGAGCTCTACGCATTTCGTGGTTAGTATACCACTCGTCAAGAGCAGATACGCAGTATGGGGGTATCTATAATAGAATAAAAAATGCCAGAATATTAAAATAGTAAAAAAAAATTGAAAAACATATAAGGTATAGAAGGAAAAGGGGGAACAAAAAAATCCCAATCACTCTTACCTATCTGTAGTATATGGGTAGGTTTGTAACATGGTATCAATAGTAAGGGAAGGGCAGCTATGAGAGGCATCCTCCCTGGGAGTTGAGACGGTAACACCCGGGACATGGCGGTAGCAATGGCAGCCAATGGTAATGTGGAAGTGGGGTAACCAGTATCAGCTGGGATAGATATAATCATATGTAATTCCTTATAGATACCCCCATACTGCATATCTGCTCCTGATGAGTGGTATACTAACCACTTATTCAGCACAATTTTTTTGAAAAAAAAGGTAAGAAGGATAGAGCTTAAGATACCTATAGCACAGTACAGGCTCCAGAGTCTACTCAAAGCTTTGCAGAACATGGACCTTCAAACTGTGGATGGCATTATTTATCTTGCAGAACCTTGGCTGGTAAGTAGATGGCTCTATTATTTCTCCATTAGATGAGCTACCAGTCTCCCTGCTAGGCTCCAGCTTCACACAGCATTTCAGGACATCTCCTGTAGCAAAGTTTCTCCCCTGACACTCCATTCTGGGACCAGTTTCTCTTCTTCCAGGCAAGGAAAACTACAAACCTGAGCTCAGGTTTAATCTTTCAAGCATGTGTAGACCCTCCCTAGGCATCAGACTTAGGAGGACAGCAGCACTGATACAGTCTCTCTTCAGGCCAGAAGGATGGAAAAACCTTCAAAAGGTCACCCAATTATTAGTACCTTACCCCAGCGCGCACCATGGCCAACAAGTCTTATATGGTTGGCCAGGGAAGGACATAAATATTTATAATCCAAACCTATTTCCTCTTCTCACTCTTTTACCGGGGTATTCCATAGTAGGCAGATGTAGCTGCTGCGTTTAGGGAAAAATCAAGCAAAGACAGATCTATTAATAAAGTTCTAGCCCAATACAGACATACAGCACTTAATTTAGTGAGACAATCCTCTTTAAAGGTGTCCATAGATGGATAGGAATATTGCCAGTTGAGCAGGGCCTGGCCTAATTTCGGTCTATGTGTGGCCTCTACCACTCATCAGAAGTTGATCTATCAATTGACTTCTGTTAAACAAACCTGCTGAAAAAAAATCCACTCAATCTGATCTGAGTCCTCCCACTGTCAGAATACAGTAGCACAACTGGGAGGGTTTCCTCATCCACCTTAAATGTGTGAATGGGGGAATGAGTCCAGTTTTTTTTTTCATTCACCCAGCTGGCTAAATAAACAAAACTGAGCCATGAATGGCCAGCTTAAGTCAGAGTGGCTACATAAGCATTAATTAACCTCCCAAGATTTGTTAGTGATCCTAAAAAACAAAGGCTAGGTTTATGTATTCTGTCTTGAAGCTCTATCTCCATACATGTCTACCTGCCCAACATATCAGTGTTGGTCCAGGGAACAAATGCCCTTCTGCCCCCAGCCCAGTCCCCTGCAGTTTAGGTAGGGAGGCAAATAATCCTTTAAAAATAAACTCTGGGTAAATTTGATATCTTCCACAGATGATTTACGTCTCAGCAAAGCAATTTTTCCTATTATTTTAAAATTTAATAACACACAAAGATGTTTGGACACATTGGATGCCAGTTGGGCATTAAGAGATATCTAACCACCTCATCCACACGAATGTTCTTATGTTGAGAGCCTCTCAACATGCAAATATATCTGTGACCCGCATTGTTGTGCTTATCACTATTCTGACATTTCAGAATATTTAGGGTATGAGGTGAAATTTCCCAGTCCAGCCATATGAGATTGCTTCCAACGTTTATTCTATATGGCTAGAAACCCAATATTCTACATTCCACACAAGTGTGTCAAAAATCAGTGTTACAGTATTTGGTACATGATGTCCTATGTTTATAAGGCACAAATTAGCATAGTGTTTTTTGCCAATCTATATTTTCCCACAGTACTTTTGCTATCTTCCTGCCTTCCTGCTGTTGAGGAATTTGAGTAATAATCAGTTGCTGTGAATTTCCCCAACACCCTTTTAGTTATTAATTAATTTGAGTCACTGCTTTATTTAAAGTTAGTAGTACTTGTGTCTAAAGTCACATTTTAACTTTCAGTGCTATTAGGACAGCTTTACCCTGTTACATTTTACCAACTGTAACTCCTTGCTGCAAACCAGGCTGTGTGAATGATAGCGTTAATATTTGTTTACACATAAGCAAAAATTGTGAATGTTTCTAAAATGGCATTAAATGACAAAAAGCTGTGATAAAAGAATCCAAATAGAATCCCAGGCATCCATTAGGCTTACTTTGACAGCGCACTCTACATAAAGTCTTTCTCTACTTGAGTGGGCCCGTGTGGTCAGACAGAAAACGCAGACAAGCAGCAGGGGCTGACTTACCAACCCTCCATCACTGTCAATAAGCAAAATGAAGAGACATATCATTTTCTTCACTGTTCCAGTGATTCTATAGCTCATTGCCTTCCCTTTGTTTCAGTAATAGATTTAATTAACTTACAATTAATCATAGAGAGTGGTATTTAAAGCTCATCCCAGCAGAGTATAGAGTCACAGACCAAAGAATATATATATGGAAGGCTTTGATAATCAAGAGGTCACGCAAGATAGATGTTTATCACAGAGCAATGCAGGGAGAGAGATACATTTATGTCTCTACTTTGCTCCGCACAACTGTCTTAAGATAATTGCTCTGCCTCAAAATACAACCTTACAAAAGGACTAGCCATGCAGAAAAGAAGATAAATAGAATATCCCGAGTAGACTGAAAAAGATAAATAATAGAGGTTTGGTGTAAAGACCTCACGTGACCGGTACTTCATGTGAAATCATTATTACATTTTCCTTGTAGCCTTTAAATGCCCTTTCTCGAAATGGGGGTTAAATTGCTGCATAAGTCATGCAGAAAACTGTTTTTTTTTTTAAATCCTACTCCAGTAAAATCTCTACACAGTGTACAGTTTTTACTGTGTATTAAGACTATTTACAAGATCATAGCACCAAAATGTCCTTTGAAAAGAAGAAGAAATTCTGTTAGCTTACAAGGGATAGACATTTCAAGTATGCCAACCCATTCCCCCGGGCCTGGTTCACACCTATGCATTTTTGTGTGCATTTTGCCAGACATAAATACGCATATCACACAAAATTACATTGAGCCCAATAGGGCCATTTACATCTTTGCATTGCATTGTGAAAAATGAGGCATGTTCGATTTTACATGTACAGTATTTATTTGCATTTCCTACACTTTACCTATCATGGAGTAGGGTGTAATATTATTTCTGCATCTTGATTGATAGGTTTTCGTCAAATCCCAAAACATAAACGATATTGTGATGCTTGTGCTTGGACACATTTTTCTTTAGTTCAAGCTAAAGTTCTAAATGAAACTGGAAAGTTTTTTTTTTTATTACAGCTACTTCAGTCCAATTCTACCATAAGCTATTGAACCTAGTTGAGGCTGGGTTCACACTATGTGCGGTGCGGGGCACAGCAGGGGGTCCGGTGCATCTGACTTTTTGCCTAAATTTGGACCTAAAACAGAGCCAAAAACGCACAGGACCCTTCTGCTGTGTGCTCCGCGGCTGCCCTAGAGATGTGTGAACCGGCTCCACTCTTCTGTTCGCATAAGTGTGAACCCAGCCTCAATCTACATCCTACCATTTTAGTGTTTGTTTTTAGCTTAAGATCCAGGGTATGATTTGAGGGATGATTACATATTGAGATTTCCTGAACTCACAAGGAAAACCCTGTTAGGCCTTCTGTTCTGTGGAGGACATTTACTATTATGATAGCTTTGCTTCGTTTTATCTGTGTGATGTTTGTTTATAAACAAAGTCATATCACAACCATACTAACAAAGTAACATGATCACCATGTCAACACTGAAATGACGATAACATGACTTTGTTTATAAACAAAGGGTTAGGGATAGTGTTAGTATGAGGGTACTATTAAAGTGGTTCTGAAGGATGATTTTTTTTAGGCTAAAATAAAAAACCTGTTATACTTACAACAATACCATGCACAGTAAGCCCCTTATCTCTTCTTCTGGGGTACCTTTAGGGTGTTGTCCGCTCCTCCTCTTCTGAGTGTGCCCCCGTAGAAAGCTGTGTGCTATGGGGGCGCACATGTGGGCATGCTCTCGAGTATCGTCAATAGACTTTTACAGCACGGCTCGGCTCTGCCCCCTCTCTGCTCATAGGGTTTGACTGACAGCAGCAGGAGCCAATGGTTCCCACTGCTGCCTCTGTGCTCTGTGAGAGCAGGGAGTCAGGAGAGTGCCTCTGCAGACCAGCACTGAGCCCTGTCCGGAATCCTTCCGAATTGCAAGCAGAGTTACCCAGTGAGCTGTGAACAAAATATATCGTCCCTGCCCATGCTTGCTGGACCACGTGTCAGCAGTAACGTGGACTTTGTGGCTGACTGCCTTGCACAGAGATGCCACAAGTTTGCCTTCCACATGATGGTAGAGATTTGGAATGGCTTTATGTGAAAATAAATAGCGACTGGGAACCTGACATTGTGGTAAAGCACATTCTGAAAAATCATGGAAGGGGCAGAATCCACCAGACGGAAGTTGTAGAGCCAGCAGCTTTGACAAGCTTGCATTTAGATGCTGGGTATGTGGGTGACAGTGGCTGTATTTTTTTCCCACTGCAGCAGATGGGGCAAATAAATTTGCCGGTTATAGTCTACAGCTGGTGGTGTGCTACTGGCAGATGTGCTGCAAGGACCTGGGATACCCTGCGCTATACCATCATCCCTGTCAAAGGAGGCTGCTGAGAGGTCATGAGGTATAGCAGGGACAGACTGAGGTGAGTAAGGAGGAGGGACAGATTTGTGCCCATTTTGTGTGACTTTTATGTGCTCTTGCCAATGGGCTGAGTGATGGGAGGTTAAATGGCTTGTCAAGCATGTGGTATCCAAATGGTTGGTGTTTTTGCCACGCTTGATGTGCTCGAGACAAAGTTTGCAAATACCAACAGTGCGATGTACTAAAAAAGGCCCAGACAGCTGAGCTGTGGGTAGTGAGTCGGGAGATAACAGCTCCACAATGTGATGGAATAGGGTGGCTGCTCTCTACTCTTCCATGATGGCTGCTTCATTGGGGTTGTACCTTAACCTCACTTTCCTCATCTGCTCTATCTGGCACCCAAGTCGAGTCAGTGACCTCATCATCATCTCCTCCATCCTCATTACCACTGGAGACAACATGGCAATACGCTGCGGCTGGGGGAACATTAATGCCAATTTGTGTACCAGTGTTCTCCCCTCTCTGTAGGCTCATGTTCCTGCTTTCCTCAACCTCAGAACCAACATCTGATTTGAGTAATGGCTGTGTATCGTCAAGGAGCAAGTGGCTGATGCTGTGTTCAAATAACTTCGCTGACTCCTCCATGCCTGATGCTGTGGCTATGGCAGTAAAATCTGTGGACAAGGAGGCAGGTTTAGCCACTCTGGCAGAGACTCTAGTCTCTGCTTGGGTGATGGAGGATGAGGGGGATGAGGATGGTTTAGTAAGCCAGTCCACTCTCCTCCTCTGCATGCTGTGGCTGGATAGTACAGACAACATCACTAAACAGAGGAAATGATGCCCTGCCTGAGGACTGAACACATCCACCTTTGCCTGTGGACACATACGCTGCTGGCCCCCTTACAGTGCCATGGGAAATTCTGCCTCTCCTTGTTGTCCTCCCAGACATGATGGGGGGGTGCTTATTAAAAAAAATGTAATAAAGCTGTGTAAATGTGTACGTGGATGCACTTTAATCAATGGAAATTGGTGTTTGGTGCACTTTAATTTGAGTATTCACTACACAGACACACTCCATGGATACACTATAATATACTGCAATATACTGCATCAAACGTGCAGTAGCGCACAGAACTATATGGTGTTAAACTTGCAGTAATGCAATGAAATATACAAGTTAAACTTGCAGTAAAGCACAGAACTATATGGCGTTAAACTTGCAGTAACTCAATTGAAATATACTGTGTTAAGCGTGCAGTAACGCCCAGAAATGTACTGCGTTAAATGGCACATAACGCATTGAAATATACAACGTTAAACTTGCAGTAATGCACTGAACTGTACGGCCTTAAACTTGCAGTAATGCAACTGAAATATACTGCGTTAAGCTCGCACTAGCGCACAGAAATGTACTGCGTTAAATTTAACGCAATGCACTGAAATATACAGTGTTAAACTTGTAGTAAGGCAATAAAATATACTGTGTTAAACAGTCACTACACTCACACTGACTGAACTGTCCCTAAATTTACACTAGTGTAAAGATAAATGGTGGTCGCTCTACACTCACACTGACTGAACTATCCCTACATTCACACTAATGTAAAAAGGAATGGTCCCTACACTCACACTGACTGAACTATCCCTACATTCACACTAATGTAAAAAGGAATGGTCCCTACACTCACACTGACTGAACTATCCCTACATTCACACTAATGTAAAGATGAATGGTCGCACTGCACTCAAACTGAACTATCCCTAGATGCACACTAAACTTATATTCCACACTGACAAAAAAATCAGAATAGCACACTATAACACACAAACTGTCTAATAGCACTAAACAGAGTCCTGTTATATCTCTCACAATGCCGCTATCACACGACAAATGGCCGCTATGGAAAGAATACTTTTATAGTGTGGGGCGAGATTAAGAGCATTGAGCCATGATTGGATACAGTCATCATGACAGCATCCAATCATGGCTCTGACAGTCCTCTGTGCCCTGATTGGGTGAAGCTTGCATTGTTTCAGCCAATCAGGGCTTTCAATGCACTGTGTGGGGTTGCAGTGCATTGTGTTCGTTCTGCGGGCCGAACAAACGTTCGACCGACCAAACAAATTGGTTGTTTGGCGAACGGCCGAACAGCCAAAGTTTGGCCCAAACTCATGCTCAGGAGAACCGTTCGCCCATCCATAGTGCCCAGCTCAAATTTCATGAATTGGGTTTACATCCACTTTAAAGTGTTACTAAACCCACAACAGTAAAATCAGTCTGTATATGCAGGAAAGCATGCTTGTTATAATCACTGTGGAAACTAAGGGGTTAATCCTCAGCATTGTGTAAAAAGGTTGTTTGATCCTGTCTTTTCTGTTCCTCTCCTTCCAGACTGAGGGTCAGGGGTCCTGCAGTCTCATAGGACAATCAGGGGAGAATGAAAACTTCTCCTACAAGCTTTAACCAGACCAAGATAGAAGCCACAAGACTGCTATATACTGCTGATGAAAAAAGGTATTTAGCAGTTTATATTTACTAAAACTATTGCATTTCCATGTTCTGTCTACTGTGGGAGACCAGGTATAGTAAATACAGGGTCCTGGGGTTAGTAACACTTTAATGCAGGGGATGCATTAAGATAAATTAATTGCTTAAAAGTAAGTGATTTCATATGTATTCTTCTTTATTTTCTCTCCATGTCAAAATGGTCACCAAGGCAGATAGAGAGGGTCAATCTCACTAGCGGTGACAGGGACAGTAATATAAATCTTTATAAGGTATAGGAGCATTAAATTCTGTAGTGAATTACTAGATCGTGATACAAAATGTTGAGGTCTTGGAGTCTGCTCTCCATCAGCAAACATATCCTGAAGGAGCAAAGGAAAGGCACTAGAGTGCTAGAAGGATAAGCGAGCCACACTAGATTGTATAGTCCATCAAAAAGTTTATTCCTTCTAATAAAAACATGACAGAATCTACTCCTTCCCCCTATAGTTTAAGTAAAGAAAAATAATAGGCTGCAATAACATGTAATGGCTGATTGTAGCAAAGTTACATATCAAAAAGTATTTATTTTTTTTGTGCTCAGTGCCAGGCTAGTAGTTGTAATAACATACTACTCAAAATAGCAAAGGTGAATAGTAATCTTGCCCTGCCTGATAAAGATCAATACTATATTTACATTTTAATGACCACTATCGCTATATCCACAGTAACACTACACATGCCTCCAAAAAGCTCCATAGCTCAGTAGTAATATTCCTAATAACACAATTTACTAGCATATGCAATGTAACGTAATATGTATCATATACCTAACAATAGTTAAGACAACTCTAGTTGTTAGTTAATAGTTAAGCCCAACTCTAAGCACCTTCATTTTTGTAGAACTTTCAACTGCTGCATAATTTTGACTTCTGCCCCTGTTTTTTATTTTTATTTTTTTATTGCACTGCCCATTGTGAGTCGTATTTATCTGTTTTAGGAAAATGCAGGGATACCAAACTTTCAATTCCTTGCAGCATCAGAACAGTAGCTGTGGCAGACACCAGTTCTGATGTTGTCCCTCTACCTCACACTGTATTTTGCCATTCACAGACACAATTTTGATCAGGTGGGGAGCCATAAATTCAGCTTCAGCTGTACCTTCCTGAAATAGCTAAACACACTGTGGGCAATACAATTAAAAACAGTGGCAGAGGTATAGGTACAAGTAAAAAATCACAGATCCTCATAGAAAAACTTTTAATGGGCCGACCACAGCATGTGTTCATAGTGCAAGACCCAGTAGCCATAGTGTCATAGTGCAAGACCCTGAGATGAGTGAGTGAATGAGTGAGTGAATAACTTGTATAGCGCTGCAAATGCGAACTTAATCGCCTCAAGGCACTTAAATCAAGAGGTAAGGCAAAGAGGCACTGAGAAAATGCCCTGCTGTCAATGATCAGTAAAAGGAAAAAAAGATCTGGCGTCAAACGTGGGAGGAAAAAAAAGCACCAGCATCGGTGGTCACAAGGAGGAAGAAATATCCAGGGATTTGTGTCAGTGGGAGAAAATATTAGAGACTCTGTAAAGGCCATGGGGTAATGTGGGTGATTCTATGAAGGGCTGAGGGCACTATGGGTGGGCATTGGTGGGGGCTAAGAGACTCTTGGGCGGCACAGTGGGGGAATGGAGAAGGGGGCATTATGAGGAGAAGAGGGGCATTGGAGGGGGACTGGAAGCACTGCACCATAAGAGGCTGTAAAGAAAATATAAAGTGCAGGAGACAGTGTAAAAAGAGATCCCCCCCCTTTTTTTTCCCCTACCTCACTTAATGTTTAGATTTGCTGTCATTAAAGGTTCACCAGGGACTAAAAAGTAAACATTCCCCTTGATCCTTTCTTCATTTGTTCTTCATGAAGCAGTGCCCAGTGCTGGAATGTCCAGCATTGTACACCTGCTACCATTCTTCAATGTCCTGAATCTTTGGAAGGGAGCTTCCTTCTGTCCACAATTTCTCAAGGAGCCGTAAGAAGAAACCCAACAAAGGAAAACCACACAAACTACAAAGCACTCACTAATAAATACCACAAAGCAATATTCAAAGCAAAAAAATAACATTTCTCAAACATCATCTCAAAAGCCCTAAACTGACCTTGTGAAATTTTCAAACTAGTCACTCAGACTATGAACCCTACCTGCCTAGAACCTCCAGCAAACAAAACTCAAGAATTCTGTAATGAGCTATCGGATTTCTTTATCAACAAAATCGAAAGCATTCGTGAAATAATTCAACAGAAAAAAACAACCAACCTTACTCAACCGAAGCAAGAAGAGGAAATCAATACACACATTAATACTATCAACGAAATTCTCGCTGGTCCCGATCACCATCGACACCACCAAAAACACCATGAGAAGCCCCCGACCAGCACATCACCAAATGACATTATTGCTACAAAACTACTGAAAGAATGTACCGACATCTTGGCACCCACCATAACACATCTCGTGAACCAATTGTTCAAAGAAGGTATTGTTCCGATCCCCCTCAAGCAAGGCATAATCAAACCCCTCCTAAAGAAACCCAACCTCGACCCACAAAGACCCAAACTACCGCAGACCGGTAACAAGTCTTAACACCTTCTCCAAGATCATGGAGAAAGCAGTAGTACAACAGCTTCAACTCCATTTGGACACCCACAAACTCTTGGACCCATTACAATCAGGGTTCCACGCAGGCCAAGGCACAGAAACAGCACTTCTCAAAATATGGGATGACGCCCTCGAAGCAGCAGATGATGGAGAATCGTGTCTCCTGGTGCTGCTGGATCTCAGTGCAGCGTTCGACACTGTAGACCACAAAACTCTACTCATTCGCCTTAAAGAAGTAGCAGGAGTCACAGACTCAGATCTACCCTGGTTCGCATCCTTCCTAGAAAATCATTCCCAGACAAGGAAACTAGGAGCCTTCACCTCTGAAACTCGCGCAATTTCTTGCGGAGTCCCTCAAGGATCACCCCTGTCACCCGTGCTCTTCAACATCTACCTCCGCCCACTCCTCAAAATCATCAGCAAACAGGACCTGTGCTACCACTCATACGCTGACGACACTCAACTCTACTTTCGCATCACCGGAAAAAAAGACCAATATCTCGGACTAGAAAAATGCCACAGATTGATCGATGATTGGATGACTGAGAGCTCCCTTAAACTCAATGGATCCAAAACAGAACTTCTTCTCCTCCACGCAAACCGAAAGACAAAAGCTAAGACTTCATGGACACCACCCACCATCCTTGGACAGACCATTACCCCAAGCACCAAAGTCAAAAGTCTCGGAGTCATCTTTGAGTCCGAGATGTCGATGGATGCACAAATAGGATCAGTAGTCAGCGGATCTCAACATCTCCTCCGCCTGCTGTGCAGACTCATTCCCTTCATCCCAGAAGAGGACATAGCAGTATTAATTGGAACAATCATCAATTCCCGACGCGACTACGCAAACTCCCTCTACACAGGACTACCTAAATACCAGATTTTGCGCCTACAAGTCGTCCAGAACACGGCAGCCAGACTGGTAACGGGGAAAAAACCCTGGGAATCCATCACCCCTTCCCTGAGGACCCTTCATTGGCTAACCATAAAGGATCGGGTCACATTCAAGACCCTCTGTCTCACCCACAAGTGCACACAAGGAAACGCTCCTCAATACTTGTGCGAGAAAATAAAACACTGCACCCCCAATCGAATTCTCCAATCAACCAACCAAAACCTCCTCCACATCCCCAAGTCCCGCTACAAATCGAAGGGAGAGCAAAGATTTGCAGTCCAAGGACCACGGCTATGGAACGCTCTACCAATAAACATCCGCATGGAAAAAAAACATTGGGCCTTCAGGAAAAAACTTAAGACCCACCTCTTCTGAAGGATCAGGATGACACTAGATGGAAATAAGCGCCTTGAGGCGATTAAGTTCACATTTGCAGCGCTATACAAGTTATTCACTCACTCATTCACTCACTCATCTCAGGGGCTTAGACCATGCCCCTTTCTCTGGCCCAGGCCCCATAGCGACTTTGTGGGCTACTGATGCATTTGTTTCCCAAGTGGGCAGAGATCAAAATTCTGCAGCAGTTTAAAGTTCTATAAAACAAAGGTACCTGGAGTTGAGCTTTAAGTAATACCTCAAATCATACCTCAAGGTCTCCCTTGTTTCCCTATCCCCATTGCTGTGTAGTTAAAACTAATAATTACATTATTGGGTTTTAAAGGTGATAAGGTGATACTACCAAATATTCCATGTTCTATTTGGTATACTCAGTTCTTCCCACCCTGACCCAAATACTTTTACTCATGCCAGAGCCTACACAGAGCCTCAGAAAACAGACAACCTCTCCATGAGACCATATAGGAAGTTTAAGTTAATTGTATAGGTACAACTTTGCTTTATGTGAACAAATAATGTCATATGTAGACTTTCTATATAATGTTTTCTATGGGATTATACATATGATGCTAAAATGGAACACATTAAAACACATTTTTGTGTGAAAAAAACATCACTTTCACAAAAACTATAAAGTAAACCCAAACAATAAAATCTCAAATAAGGTTTAAAGGACATAATTGTGATATACAGGGTGGTGGAAGGAACCATGGAGTGTAATGGGGGATACAGGCATCAGGCACAGAAGTGAGATTGATTCTTTGGAGTGCAGTAAGTGTGCAACAGAGATATTCAACAAGCAATCATTAAGCAGGTAAATAAAAAGACTATTTTTTCACAAGACATTTTTGATTGATATTTGTTTTCTCCCTGACAAGGTTGCTTTAACATTGTTTTCATTAAAATAATATGTGTTGATCCTGCAAAGAAAGGTCATTGTTCAAGCATTTCCTGTTATGGTAAGACAACTGTCTCCTAATTGTGCTCCTGTGTTGGTATCTTCTTATGTGGGCCCCTAATGGAAACTTTATGCAGCCATGCTTATTGCATAAGCATTTTCACCATTGTGATAGTCATGAATAAGCAACGACATGTAGTCAACTCTGTAGCAAGTACATGCAGACAGGAAGTGGCTGACAAGACTGCAGAAGATATAAAAAAGGAGATACAAAAAAGGATATAAACAGTATCTTATGAAACAAAAAAACAACATGTCAATTGTTTATGATTATGGTCTGAGTTTGAGGTTCGTGGACCTGCTGAACTAATGGTGTGGAAGCATATTGGGTTTTATTCTATGATTTTTTGCAGCAGGACTTTCCTTTAAAATTGTTTGGGGGTTTCATTTCTTTTTTTTATGTTGATAAGGCCTTTTTAATTTTGAGGTGCTTAAATTACAGCTTTCACTTATTTTTTCCCATCTGTTCTTGGTGCTGCCCTTTGTTCACAGCATGCCACTACATTATTTAAAAAAAAATAATTGAATAAAAGTTGAAGAACGTTGAACTAGTTAGACCTATTATTACAGAATAAAACTGCCCTTCAGCTGGGCAATTTTGTGCTGTTGCATCCTCTGCTGTATTCTAATTCCTGTAGTAAAACACCTACCTGTGTTCTCTGTCTATAGTAAAATTGAGGCTAAAATTGGTATTTCAAAATGCTTCTGGGCACTTTTACACTACTAAATAAATAAATCAATGATGTGTGCTAACCCTAAAAACTATTTTAGCTATTATAGCTGCTGTATAAAATATCAATCATATATTCTCTAAAAAAGAATCTAAAACTACCGTACATCACTAAAATGAGTTATGGCAACATTCAGTATATCAATAAATCAGTCATATGGAGTGGTGGCTGTCACTTTTACTTTTTTGGCATATCTAGCAAGCCAGTTGTAGACTGAGACCCCTTTCACACTGAGGGCGTATTGCAGGCACTATAGCGTTAAAAATAGTGCCTGCAATCCGCCCTCAAACAGCTGCTCCATTGTTTCCAATGTGAAAGCCTGAGGGCTTTCACACTGGAGCGTTGCGCTAGCAGGACAGTAAAAAAAGTCCTGCTAGCCACATCTTTGGAGCGGTGAAGGAGCGGTTTGTTTACCGCTCCTCCACCGCTGCTGCCCATTGAAATAAATGGGACAGCTCGGCTATACCACCCGCAATGCGCTGCTTCAGCAGTACATTGCGGGCGGTTTTAACCCTTTCTCGGACGCTGGCGGGGGGTAAAACCGCCCCGCTAGCGGCCGAAATGCGCCGTAAATCCGCCCATAGCATCGGCGGTAAAAATATCAGCGTTTTACCGCTGACGCTATGGGCGGCTCAGTGTGAAAGGGGTCTTCATATATATGTAGAGATGAAAGTGCATAGTGAACACATTACCAGAAGCAGGAACTTGAGAAATTGAAGAAACAGTGATTTGTATGTGTATACTGTATTGCTACTACTAATACTGCTACTACTACTACTACTACTACTACTACTACTACTAGTAATAATATTAATAACAACAACAGAATGATAACATGTAGCTTAGAAAAATTTAATTAAAAAATATTACATATATGCTACATTATACTCCTAAGTTTTTCATGGTGTGTTGCCAAATAGATTTGCAGTAGATTTATAAAAGATATCTTCAGTGTTCAAGCATCTGAGGTTGGCATGATCGTTTTTATGATCTGTGCTTTACATTACTGACCTCATTATTTTATTGTTTAATTTGCAAACATGATTTGTCACATTCATTTGATAAATAGCACATGCAAGGAAATCCAAGACAAAATTAGTTTGTTAAATCTGGAAGTATGCCCTGCATCGTATTAACAAAATACCTAATATAGTAACATAACCTTTAAAAGAGAGCTGATCTGCTTCCTTTCATAGGATGCCCTAGAGAGGTATTTCATACACTAGATTAATCCTGATTAGCATCCAGTTAACAGACACTGTTTCCGAATATGAATCATACATTCATCAATAACTTACCGAAACAATCAAGACTATTAAAAGCCAAGTGGAAAGACTTGGAAAGCAGTATGATAGTAAACGGAAACAATAATTCCAGTCACAGTTGGAAAAAAAATGATTTATAATAACAGTAGTTAAGTAGCAAATGCATGTTCATACCATCAGACCTGCAGCTGAGATGCCACACTGGTAGCTATTATTCCGGTGGATCATAGGCTGCATAAGGTAGAGCTGTAATAAACCTCAATGGGAAAATGTATGGTGTAACACAGTGCTTCCTAAGAAAATTGTTACATCACTTGGACCTAAGAAAATAAGTATTACCAAATTTTTAGCAAAGAAAAATAACAACATCTCAGAGTGGACTGTTTGTGAGCTGCAGAGACCTGCATACTCAATGATATTTGGGGCATGAGCTTCTAACAGCACTATTTCTGCCACAATCTTTGTTCATATCAGCGACTTTTTCTATATATCATGTGAGGGCAATTTTATAAATATATTTTTTACAATAAAACTTGCTCTAGTTAGCTATGTCTGGTTTTGTTTCTATTTGAGCTTGAGGTGCTGGTCCTGAATGGCCCATCTGGCTGATTAATCAAAGAAGCACCATTTCTGATGATCCATGAGGGCTGAAGAAAGTGGAGATTTTACTAGTATGAGGTCCATCAATAAATGCTAACATTGTTCCTTGCCTGATGCAACATGTGTACATGACCTTTGTAGTGAGAGTCAGATTTGGAGGTGCACATATACCCCTAGGGGTTGGTGGAGGAAGATCCTTTACAGGCGCACAACGTCACATAATTTTCTTAATTTTTCGGCTTTACACGGTTCGAATCTCGGGCAGTTCAGCAAGAATCGGCTGAGATTCAAACTGGTAATGGGCAGGCTGGTTGTATCAAGTTGATCGATTGATCAACTTGGGTACAACCAGTCTGCCGGATTCTCTTGTGATTATCGCTACTGGCTGTAGCCGCTAGCAATAATCACTGTCTTCTCCAAGCGGGAAGGGGGGGGGGGGTTGCAGGAAAGAAATTTGCACCATGTATGTCCTTAGGGTGGCCTGCCCATTAACGATTCAAATATCGGTGTCAGAATAAGGGTACTCACCGAGGCCGAGATGCCGAGAGCGGTTCGCTGTTGCGACTAAGCGCACTCCGCCCCCTGGAGGTGATACAGAGGGTGGATGGCACAAAGAGGCACAAGCTGCCAGTAGGCAGGGTAAAGCTTGCGTGGAAGTCCTGTAGAACTGGAGCAGGGACCAATGGGTATCAGGATCCAGCAGGAGAAGTCAGGTAGAAAGTCCGGAGCAGGCTGAGGGTCAAACACAGGTAAGCAGACCATCCAGGTCACAGGCTGGGGATCAAGGCACTGGAGACAGGAGGCAAGACTGGGTCACAAGCAGAAGGTCAAGGCACAGGAGACTGAAGGTGAATCCGGGTCACAGGCAGAGGGTCGATCACAGGAGACAGGAACAAAGTCCATAAAACAAGCCGAGGTCGGGTCCAGGAGAAGATCAGAGTAGGTCTGGGTCAATCCGGGTCACAGCAGGTAATCAATCAACAGGAAATAGGAACTCAGGTACAGGAAGCTGAAGACAAACCAGCAATTCTTCTGAGCACTTGCTCAGCTTTTATAGGCAGCCAGGAAGTCATGTGGAAGTCATGTGGTGTGTGTGATGTGACGGCCAGTCTTTTTTTTTAAATTTGAATTTTTTGGGGACTGATCACTATTTTGCACAGTTTGTCTATGTGTGGGTGTTTTTTCATACTTGCACTAAAGGTTTATATGTTTTATGTATGGTTTTTAATTCTGATATTTGATTTAAAGTGGTTTTAAAGGCTCAATGTTTTTTTACTTTAATGTATTCTATGCATGAAGGTAAAAAACCTTCTGGGTACTTCTCCCCCCACAGCGCCTCCAATACTGACCAGCGATGTGCACGAGACCTGAGCTTCTTAAGGGTCTCTCATTCCTCATTGGCTGAGATAGCAGTGGGATCCATTGGATGCTGCTAATGTCATTCACTGTCAGAGAGCCAATGAGGAGAGAGCAGGGGGCAGGGTCGAGCCACAGCTCTACATGTCTTATGCCTGCATAGAGCGGGACACAGGAGAGAGCATGCACTAGTGCCCCTATAGCAAGCGGCTTACTATGGGGTGCACTGGCTGAAGATGAGGATCCAGGAGCGCTGCCAGAGGACCCAAAAAGAGGAGGATCGGGGCTGCTCTGTAAAAAACTGCACAGATCAGGTAAGTATGACATGTTTTTAATTTATTTTTATTTTTATAAGGGGCAGTTAATTTTACTTTAATAGGTTATTAGCGCAGCACAAATTCATAAGTATGGTTCAATGAGTGTAAAGCCAAGGAATCATTTTTTTTATTTTTTTTATATTTTCTAGTATCGAGGACAATTCACCCCACCTTGTCCGTGTAATTCCCTCTCCCCTGCCTTGCACAAGCTTTAGGATGGGTTTACACTATTGCGAATTGGATGCTGATTTCCCCGTATCCAATTCGCATGTCAGGAGATTGTGACCGGCTCTCAATAGAGCCAGTTCACACAGTTGCGGGACGGCTGCGGAGCGAATTGCACAGGAGTCTGTGTGTATTCTGGTCCATTTCAGGTCCAAATTCACCCCAAAATTTGTGCCGAAATCAGACCTAAAATGGTGAACAGGGATGCACCGGACTCCTGCTGTAAGCCGCTCCGCACCGCAGTGTGAACCCAGCCTCAAGCCTCGTACACACGACCGAGTTTCTCGTCCAAAACCGGCAAGAAAAGTGCCGCGTGAGCTTTTTTGTCGAGAAAACCGTTCGTGTGTATGGTTTTATGACGAGAAAATTGCCGTGAATCTCGACAAGAAAATAGAGAACCTGCTCTCTATTTTCTCGTCAGGATTCCAGATTTCCTCGTCGTGTTTCTCGTCGGCCTGTTTTGTGACGAGAAAATGGTTTGTGTGTATGCTTTTACGACTCTTCCAAAAGCGCGCATGCTCACAAGCAACTATGAGACGGGAGCGCATCTTCTGGTAAAACAAGCCTTCGTAATGGAGATAGCACATTCGTCACGCTCCAAATGTTTGCATCGTTTAAATGTTGGGCATTGAAATCTTCGTTAGAATGTTACATTAATCCAAACGAATGAACTTCTTTTGCTGCTGATATTCACACAGAGTTATAACTATCTTTTTTTAACCTTTTTCATGCTGCTCTTAAGAAGATTTATGTGTATTATATCGTGCAAGTTTTTAGGAATATTTAAAACTTTGATATTTTTCAAACTGATGTTAATTGTAATTTCGCAATGTTTTGGTAGTGATCTCCCATTGAATCTTTTAATATATATGATTTAAATTTTACACCCTTTTTTGGGAAATACGATTTCGTTATTTTTTTGGGGGGTTGGTATCTGTCCCTTTTTTTGTCAGTCAAATGTATCTGCTTACTCCAAAGCTAGATTTTACATTTTTACAAATACACATAGTCAAGTATGAACTTAAAGAAAAATAACATTTATTCATGTTTGAACTAAAATAAAGAGAAGGCAGCGCTGGAGAAGCTGCTGCCATTTGTGCATCCCAGGGACCCCAGAGCACACAGCAACCCTGTGTGGACACTAAAATTGGGAGCTTGAGAGAAGGCCAACATTTCTGAGCACAATCTGATGCTGGCCTCCCAGAGGTCAGGAACAGCAGCAGGTGAGATATATGTCCCAAGTGTGTGGTACTACAACAGGCTGCCTTCTGTCCGACCACAATGAAGCAAGGCCATCACTTCCTCGTCTTACTGGCAACCTTCCCTGCAACCTTTCCTGAAGCCTTCCCTGCAGCCTTCCTTCTTCGTTTGGCTGGAGGCTGGGCCACTGGAGGGGTACTCCTGTCAGGAGGAGGAGGAGGTGGAGGAGAAGGGGGTGGCGCAGAAGAACAAGGTGGAGGTGGAGGAGAAGGGGGTGGGGCGGAAGAACAAGGTGGAGGTGGAGGAGAAGGGGGTGGGGCAGAAGAAGAATGTGGAGGTGGAGGTTGAGGTTGGGACAGTTGTGCCACCTCACAAATGGCGGTATTGGGGGTAATTTTTCCCATCACCCCCTTGTTGAGCAAGGTGATGAGCAGGGGCTCGCATAGGAGGCGTTGCTCCATGCTCATCACCTTGAACTTTGCCTCCACTAGGCCGGCAATGGCCTCTTCAGGGGATGTGGGCTCTTTGAGGGTGGCATGGGCCTCTTTAATAAGGGCCATTGTTGCCTCACTGGTGGTCCTGTCCCTCCTGCCTCTTTTGGGAAGCCGGATGGGAGGCACCTGGGATCTGGTGCTTCTCCTTTGCCCTGCCACCTCCTGGCTGCCACTGGGCCCTGCCACCTCCTGGCTGCCACTGGGCCCTGCCTCCTCCTGGCTCACAGTGGGCCCTGCCTCCTCCTGGCTGCCACTGGGCCCTTCCTCCTCCTGCCTGACAGTTTCCAGAGCCTCCTCCTGGCTGATTTCCTCCTGTGTATGAAAAAGGGACATAGTTTAATATGTTGGTTTAATCTTTGCAGCAAACTTTATAAACATGATTGAAGCAATTAGAATGTAAATCCAGAAATCATTTTTTCTAATTTACACCTACATCAGATTGACTATTTAGCACCCAATTAAGTGCAGACTAATGTCTCGAGATCTTGATTTCACTTGTGGAAGCCAAAATATTGTATGTTTCTCATCTTGACATATTTGGCAAACATTAATTTTATCCCAATACATTTTCATTTAATACTATACCTGGCTCCAGATGGCCAAATCAGGATCATCCAGGATGGCTGCCTCCTCTTGCTCCAGAGAAGGCTCAGGTTGGCTGCAGGGAAGTCTGGGGGGAAGAGTGGAGAGTGATGGCCTTGCCTCAATGTGGTCATCCAGGAAGGACATCCTGCTGTAGTACCACAAAATCGGGACATAAACATCATCTGCTGCTGCTCCTGACCTCTAAGAAGCCAGGACCTTAGAGCGTTCAGTCCTGTAGGTGCCTCTCAAGCTCCCAATTTTAGTGTCCACTTGTTTTGCTGTGGCTGTGGGCACCTTGGTCTGCACAAATGGGAGCAGCTTCTCCAGTGCTGCTTTTCTCACCCCTCTTTTTTTGTGGATGGGGTTTTTCGTCTCCCACAGAGCCGGCAGCTCCCTTACCCGGTCAATAAATTCCGCCAGGAACTCTTTGTCGCGAATAAAGACATTCATATTGTATCTGCAAGTTAAATAAATAATATATAACTAATGTGAGGCAAACAGTCTAACCTCCTTAACATCGTAGTCACCATATATATCCTACAACATTCTCAAGACAGTATAGGCCAACAATTTGGCACAGTCTCAAAATCACATACCTTTGTTCGCACGTCCGTCACTTGAACTCCTCTCTCCGCACACCGAACGTACTATAGTCACATGTGTGTTTGCTATATACACACCACGCATGCGTCAAAATACGAACACGTCGCTCCGCACACGTCGCCCGCCCATGACGTTCTAACTAACATCTTTTCCCCGCCCCTTCTCTTTCGGCGCGCAGACAGATATGGCGGAGTTACAGCAGGTGTCTGATAATTCCGCAACTAACGAGGAGGAGACAAGCCCGGAGACCGAGGAAACGTCACGAAGGAGGAGATTCAAGGCATCGAATATGTCTTTTGCCGAGATGGCGGAGATGGTGGACATCTTGCTCAAGTCTGATTATGACGCAAAGCATGGGCCGTATAGCAAACCAAATAGAAGGAAGGCCAAAATCCTCACTAAAGTCGTGAAGAGTCTGAAGACGAATTTTGGGGTGAAACGCTCAAATGAGCAGCTCAGAAAGAGGTGGTCAGACCTCAAACTGAGGGAGCCAGAGCAGTTAAGGAGCATTAAGAGAATGCTCGCAAAAAGTAAGTAAAATGTACACTTTTATGCTATTAATCCTTTTCTAAACTGACATGTTGCTGGTTTAGTTTTTTTTTCTTATTGGACTCCCTTCCAAAATGTAATATTTTGAACTTGGTTGGCCACAGTAATCGTTCGTTACGTTACAGACACTTCGTTCGGCCACTATCCGCTGTTTTGGCTTATTTTACAGCCACAAAAGTAATTAGACATCTGCCATTTTTTTGGAAATTTGGGGCACCAAGTTTTAGGCTAGATGATGTGTTTGTAAAGAGAATGAAATGCAAACTGTAAACTGTAAAGGAGAGGACACTCAGCAGCTGCTTCCACATCTGTACTTTGGAGCACTATAGTGTGGGCCACCAGACCCGCCTTTTTTGGGTGTCCCACACAGGTGCATCAGAGAATTTTTGTGTTGCCTACATGTCTAAAAAATTACAGACAAAGGTGAATACTAAACATATTCTTGGTCAGAAATAATGCATTCATCTTTAACTTCCGCCCAAACACACACTTGTACCCCACTTCCAAGCAATTTAGCCTGTTTTTTTTTTTTTACGTAGAGAATTTATGTGTGATAACTCTACCTTTTGTTTGATTCTCATAGGGGAGAGAAGACTGGGAGGAGGACACTCCAGGGAGCACAGGAACCCCACAGCTTCACAACAACCCCAAACTCCAAAAGACCAACAACTTAAAAGATGTGGAGGAAGTTGAGGTGGAGGAAGGAGAAGAGCAGGAAGGAGAGGTGGATGACGTTGTGGAACTGGTCACCACAACAGGTCAGTATCTGTCACCACAGCTTCAGGTAAGAGAGGTAGGCCTGCAGAGTTATAATACCTTTTTATTTTGTTTTTAGGGGATGTGAATGTTGGGGTGAAGGATAGTACAGGTTTCTCTGCTGACAGTGCCCTCCGCCTCATCCAGCAAGTGATGGAATGTAGCACGGAACTGGACAAAATTAAAGAAAGAATTCATGTGATGGATCAAACATTTAAAGACATTCTCAATGTTTTGGGGAGAATTCAATAAGGCATCCCAACCCCCTTTTTTTCATGTTTCTTCTTCAAATTTTAAAAAACTTTTTGACAATCAAACCAGCCAAAAATTGAATCTGCACACAGTGTGTCAACATGTGCTATCTGCCATCAGGTGATATCCATGTATGTCTTTTGGGGGTGCAACCCCTTCCTCGTATCTAAAGTAGGTGAACTGAGGAAGGGGTTGCACCCCCAAAACACGTCCATTGATCACCCCTGATGGCAGATAGCACATGTTGACAATAGGGATCAGGAGTCTAAAATCCCTATAGGAAAATAATCCCAATTGTGTGCATATTCAATTTTTGGCTGGGCAAGGGGTGGCAGGACCCCATATTAGGACGGGCACATAGAGAAGGTGTGTGAATTTGCACATAGTAAAATATTTGAACACAAACAACGTGTAGTTTCTTTTTCTAATATGCTCTAACCTTATTTGGTACATTTTTAAAGGTTACATAGTGAAATGGTTGGTATTTACTAAAGGAAAATACACTTGGCACTACAAATGCACTAAGACAAACTAGGAGACAGCAAACTAACAAAAGTTAGAAGTTTAAACAAGATTTTTATTTGGATCGTTAGACAGGAATCTTTAGACATAGCCTGGCATAGGAATTGCCCCCCTACCCATGAAATAGTCCATGTATTTGTCCCGAACCTCACGGGCATTTTGGGGGGGCAAGCCAGCACGGGCAGATTCCAGGCCCGGCAGGGGATTATCAGGGGAAAGTCCAGCCTCAGGCAAAACTGAGGCCATATAGGAATTAGATTTGCGGCAAAGAAAATTGTGTAGCACACAGCAGCATAATACTACATAGTTTATTTTGTAGTCCGCCAAGTGTATTGAAGTCCTAAAAAGGCGGAACCGGCTGGCCATTATGCCAAAGGCATTTTCAACGACTCTTCGGCCCCTGGCCAGCCGGTAATTGAACACCCTCTTCTCTGGGGTCAGGGTCCTCTGAGGAAATGGCCTCATAAGATGTGGTCCGAGCCCGAAGGCTTCATCAGCCAAAAAAACAAAGGGGAGTCCTTCAATATTCCCTGCATCCGGTGGGAATGCAAGGTCGTCACTCTGGAGACGGAGGGCAAACTCCGTCTGGATGAAGGATCCCCCATTGGACATCCGGCCATTCTTCCCTACATCAACATAGAGGAATTCATACCGTGCTGACACCACCGCCATCAGCACAATGCTATGAAACCCCTTGTAATTGAAGTAGTAGGACCCAGAAATGGGTGGCGGCACAATGCGGACGTGCTTCCCATCTATAGCACCACCGCAGTTGGGGAAGTCCCACCGCGTGGCAAACTCCGATGCCACAGTCTGCCATTCCTGTGGCGTGGAAGGAAGCTGTGGAGTCAAACAAGATGAAAAAATATTAGAATACACAAATCAAACATTACAAGTATATTCTAAGAAAGTACATTAGAGGCCAACATCAAGCAAAGTCTACGTTTATTAAGGTGTTTTAAATAAGTATAATGGAAGGCTCATGTATCATATTCATCACCCCCTATGATGGTCCATTAATAAATTATAATGGGGAGGGGGGGGTAGATGTGTTTGGACACAGGATAGCATTGCAGTGGCGGTGCGTCCAGAGTGGGCGCTGGAGCACTGCCCCCTCTCTCCTGTGCCCGTCACTCAGAACAATACATAGGTTCATGCCTTGCATGAACCTATGTATTGTCTATGCCGCCCACTATTCAGGTGGATGGCCCCCTGTTAAGCGACCGACATATGAAGAACTGCGGCATTTATGCGCTTAAAATTGCATATCAGAAACAGTAAGGAAAATTGTCTTGCACATTACAGCCTGAGGGATGTAATTGGCTTCAGAAAAGTTAAATAGGGGACGCAGGGGGGGGGGGGCATTCCTTGGGTAAACACTGACAGGCTGCTCTGCCAATCATGTTCACCAAGTCTGTTTAATGGTAACATGATTGGCTGATGCAACATCAAGGGAAGGAGAAGACATCAAGAACAGAAGAAGGATGGCGCTGACCACAAGAAGGTAAGTGCAGGGCTGGGGGGGGGGACTGGCTGCATTGGAGGGAACAAATGGGGGCGTTTAATAGGCACCAGAGCAAAAAAGGAGGAAGTTTATTTCCTAAATTGGGGTTTGAACCCCCAAACATTTGGAGCAACAGGCGCCCCTGCTGGAAAGGTTAGTGAAGGAAAATATGCATGGAGGAGAAAAAAGGGGCAATCTAAAGCTTCAAGCATGCATTAGGACAAAGGGGACATTCTCAGCATATTACAATCATGGTAATTAGGGAAGGATGAAAGAAATACAATACATTAGCATACATGTAATACATAAAATGTGATGTTAATGGAGAAAACTTACCCTAATATAGTCCTCCTGCAGGACTTGTATAATAGCAGAACAGGTGTCTGGGATTATGAGGCCCAGAGCCTGGGGGGAGATGCCTGTCGTGAACTTCAAGTCCTGAAGACTTCTCCCTGTCGCCAGATAACGTAACGTGGCGATAAGCCTCTGCTCAGCACTGATGGCTTCCCGCATAACGGTGTCCTTCCTGGTAATATAGGGGGACACCAAAGCCAACAGTTCCTGAAAAACGGGGTCAGACATCCGCAGAAAATTCCTGTAGTCCTCAGGATTATTCTCGACTATCTCCCACAGCAGAGGCATGTGGCAGAATTGGTCCCGCTGGAGCAACCAATTCTTGGTCCATGAACTCCTCCTCACACCATTCATGGACTGGTCTTGGTCCAAAACAAGCAGACCAACACCAAGCGCACGCACAGCACGAACTCGACGACGAGAACGTCCAGGCGACATGGCTAGGAAACGGTCGTCTTATCAGAACGTACAGAACAGAACGCACTTTAGAACAGCAAGGCCTATGAATAACGAACTGAAAAACAGAAACGAACAGGCAAGAACGCACTGTAAAACAGATACGACCTGCCTAGACGCCCTGAAAGTCAAGATACGAACCCACAAGCACAAACTGAACTGCAGAAAACGATATGAAAAGTACGAAGACTGAAAAGCGCGAATCGTCTCTTCCCAAACTTTTACTTCACACGCGGTAACATGAGATCAGCAAAAGCAGCCCAAGGGGTGGCACCAAGAAAAAAGATCTTCCCCTTTATAGTGCCGTCGTACGTGCTGGACGTGACTGCGGAGAACAACGAGGAAATTGGGAAATGTCAGTGTGTACGCATGGAAAGCTTGACGAGAAAATCGACAAGGTTAACAAGAATCTCATCGAAAAAAACGACGTGTTTTTTACGACGAGAAACTCGGTCGTGTGTACGAGGCTTTAGTCCCTCATACATGTCTGTGATGTTAATCATAATAGTTTTATTGTTTCACAGGTTTTCAGAAGGATGGAGGTGTTTTATGGACAGGGGTATTTATCTTTTCATCCTATAGAAATAAACATTCTCTGTGATATATTAACTGAATTGCTTATAGGCTATGTCTCCTAGTATGTGATTTAAAATATAGTTGAAAGATGCTGTAACACTTGCCACTGATTTCCCACTTGGGCAAAACAGGTTATGTCTACTACACAGTCATTGGTGACCCATCACAAACATGCCTCTGATAAAATTTGAATCCCAGACGGTAGTTTAGGCAATGCTTATGTGACATAGGTGGGTCCCTGTGTCAAGAAACATAAGCCATGTCATTTGGATTGCCATCCTTCATCAGGCTGAAGGATTCTAACAGAGGATAGCTGGCGTGGAACAGCAGGAACCTGTAGTTGAAAGCCCACCATTTTGGATAAAAATAATAAATTCAATGTGGGCACGGCTATGTGTCAGTCCCAGGATCCAAACACAAAATCTCTGCTGTAGATTTCAGTGGCTTTTCTTGCTTAGTCACCTGGAATGCTAGGTAGCTCCCTGTCTGATTTTCTTGCCTTGTGCTCTCTCCAACCGATATCTTACTCCATTGCAATAATAGCGTAAAAAAAATCCCTGATCACCCCCCCAGAGTAGTACAGTATCACTATGGTGACATTGATCTACTCTGATGACAGTGTTTAAAAAACAAATGTGGGGAAAAGGAAAAGGGAAAACACCCCCCTACTTGACAAATGACGGACTTTATTGGCACAACACGGGACACATATTAAATTGTAAACAGTTTATTAAATCACATTAGAATAAAAAAAAACATTAAAATGCCAGGGGTATAACCCCTAATTCATATAAAAACACAGACAGCCCCCATTACTGGATAGGGAGGCATACAATCCAATATGATAGACTTATTACAAAGTAGATCAAATAGTTGTAAGGATAGGCTTCTCCAAAACCAGATATCATATTAATACTAGGGTTGAGCGAACCCGAACTGTAAAGTTCGTGTTCGTACCGGACTTTTGGGTTTTTGGTACCCGGACCCGAACCCGAACAATTTACTATATGTTCAGGTTTGAGTTCGGTGTTCGGCAATGTAATGGCGCATTTTAAAAAGCTGCAGGGCAGCCAATAAACATTTGTTTAACTTGTGTGCCCTTAGAAGCCATCACAGCCATGCCTACTAATGGCATGGCTGTGATTGGCCAGTGCAGCATGTGACCCAGCCTCTATATAAGCTAGAGGCACATAGCACAGCACGTTACTCTGCTTTAGATAGTGTAGGGAAAGGTTGCTGCTGCTGCTTTGAGGGAGAGAATTAGATAGGAGTCCTGATTCAGAAATCAAATTACTCAGCGATCTACCTTGATTTTGTTGTGTGGGTGCAGTGCACAATCTTTTTACCATGCCCTGAGCCCAGTGCCAGAGAAAAGATAACTTTTAACCGTCTGTTAGTTAGGTTGGCATAGGCGGGCATTTTATGCAAGCTCAGTGCACCAGCACTGCATATGTTACTGTGAGATACACCCTTTAGATACTGTTGGTCTATTCTGCTATTCTAAAAACACCTATTTAGGGCCAAAAAATATATTTTGCTGCGTTTCCTGCATATCTGTATTTAGTGAGATACACACTTTAGATACTGTTGTTTTATTCTGCTAGTCCAAAAAAAAAAAATTAGTCCAAAAATTTTTTTTTTGCTGCGTTTTCTGCATATCTGTACGTGTGAGATACACACTTTACATACTGTTCTCCTATTCTGCTATTCCAAAAAAATTATAATTTAGGGCAAAAAAAATGTTTTGGATGCGTTTTCTGCATATCTGTACGTGTGAGATACACACTTTACATACTGTTCTCCTATTCCAAAAAATTATAGTTTAGGGCAAAAAAAAATTTTTGGGTGCGTTTTATGCATATCTGTACGTGTAAGATACACACTTTAGATACTGTTCTCCTATTCTGCTATTAAAAAAAAAAAAATTTAGGACAAAAAATAATTTTTGGCAACATTTTCTGCATGTCTGTACGTGTGAGATACACCCTTTAGATACTGTTGCTGTATTCTGCTATTCAAAAAACACCCATTTAGGGCAAGATCCTAAATTTGAGAAATATGAGGAGAACGTCAAATAAGGGACGTGGCCCCGGTCGTGAGTGCTGCTGGTGGAGCTCCTGTTGCAGGGAGAGAACGTGGTCGATCTGTGCCAGCTACACACACAAGTGAATCACCTTCCTCAGGTGCGAGTAGGCGACAGAGCCTGCAGCGGTGTTTGGTCGGGCCTAATGCGGCTCTACGAATGTTGAGGCCAGGACAAGTACAGGCGATAGTAGATTGGGTTGCTGACAGTGCCTCCAGTTCCTTCACATTGTCTCCCACCCAGTCTACTGCTGAAAGATCAGAGTTGGCACTTGCAGCCCATGTCCATCAGTCTTTCACCTCACCCCCTTGCAAATCAGCCAAGCAGTCTGAGCCCCAAGTCATGCAGCAGTCTCTTCTGCTTTTTGATGACTCTGTTAGCAGGGTTTCCCAGGGCCATCCACCTAGCCCTGCCGCAGAAGTGGAAAAGATTGAGTGCACCAATGCCCAACCACTTACGTTTCAAGATGAGTACATGGGAGGACCATCGCAGCACGTCTCGGATGATGAAGAAACACAAGTGCCAACTGCTGCTGCTTTCGCTGTTGTGCAGACTGACAATGAGGGCAGGGGTAAAGACTGGGTGGAAGATGATGTGGAGGACGATGAGGTCCTCGATCCCACATGGAATCAATGTCATGTAGGTGACCTGTGTAGTTCGGAGGAAGAGGCGGTGGTCGCACATAGCCACCAGCACAGCAGAAGAGGGAGCAGGGTGCAAAAGCGGAGCGTCCATCCCCTAGACAGTACGCCTGCTACTGCCCAACGCAGCAAGGGACCGAGCACACCAAAGCCAGGTCCAAGGAGTTCCCTAGCGTGGCAGTTCTTCAGACAATGTGCTGATGACAAGACATGAGTGGTTTGCACGCTGTGCAATCAGAGCCTGAAGCGAGGCATAAACGTTCTTAACCTGAGCACAACCTGCATGACCAGGCATCTAAGTGCAAAGCACGAGCTGCAGTGGAGTAGACACCTCAAAAACCAAGAAAGGTCTCTGGCTCCTCCTGCTTCCTCTTCTGCTGCAGTCTCGGCCTCTTCATCCACCTCTGTAGTGACAGTGGCACCTGCCACCCCGCAAACAGAGGATCTGCCAGCAACACTACCACCTGGGTCACCAACCATCTCCACAATGTCCCATGGAAGCGTTCAGCTCTCTATCTCCCAAACACTGGAGCGGAAGAGGAAGTACCCCCCTACCCACCCGCGATCCCTGGCCCTGAATGCCAGCATTTCAAAATTCCTGGACTTTGAAATGCTGTCATTTCGTCTGGTGGAGACGCAGAATTTTAAAAGCCCGATGGCATTGGCTGTCCCACAGTACGTCGTGCCACTACTTTTCCAGGCGAGCCATCCCTTCCTTGCACAACCAAGTGGGGGACAAAATCAGGTGTGCACTGCGCAACGCCATCTGTGGCAAGGTCCACCTAACTACGGATACGTGGACCAGTAAACACGGTCAGGGACGTTATATCTCCCTAACAGCACACTGGGTAAATGCAGTGGCGGCTGGCCTGAGGCAGATAGCAGTTTGGCGCATATCCTTCCACCACAGAGGATTGCAGGGCGCTTCAGTTTGCCTCCTGTTGCTAACTCCTCCTACTCCGCTTCCTCATCCTCTACCGCCTCCTCATCCGGTCAGCGTAACACCTTCACCACCAACTTCAGCACAGCCAGGGGTAAACAACAGCAGACAGTTTTAAAACTTTCCTGTTTGGGGAAAAAAGGAGGGACATGGAACAACAGATTGATGAGTGGTTGGTGGCAGTGAGCCTCAAGCCCGGCCTGGTGGGGTGCGAAAATGGGCGAAATCTCGTAGCAGCTCTGGGCCTAGCCGGTTTGACACACATCCCTTGCCTGGCGCATGTGCTGAATTTGGTGGTGCAGAGGTTCCTTAAAAATTACCCCAATATGCCAGAGCTGCTGCAGAAAGTGCGGACCGTCTGTGCGCACTTTCGGCGCTCTCACCCTGCTGCTGCTCGCCTGTCAGAGCTGCAGCGTAACTTCGGCCTTCCCGCTCACCGCCTCATATGTGACGTGCCCACAAGGTGGAACTCCACCTTGCACATGCTGGCCAGACTGTGCGAGCAGCAGCAGGCGATAGTGGAGTTCTAGCTGCAGCATGCACACGTGAGTTGCTCTGAGGAACAGCACCACATCACCACCAATAACTGGGCCTCCATGCGAGACCTGTGTGCCTTGTTGCACTGTTTCGAGTACTCCACCAACACGGCCAGTGCCGATGACGCCGTTCTCAGCGTTACTATCCCAGTTCTATGCCTCCTTGAAAAAACGCTTTGGACGATGATGGAAGAGGATGTGGCACAGGAGGAGGAGGAGGAAAAGGGATAATTTCCAAGGCTTTCAGGGCAGTCATTCACAAGTGGCTCCGAGGGTTGGTTCCTGCACCAACAAACGCCAGGTACACAATTGTCCAGTAAGGGCACAGTTCTGGAGGATGACGAGGTGGAGGGTGAGGAGGAGGAGATGGAGGAGGAGGAACCATGTTCACAGCAGGGTCGCACCCAGACCAGCTCATGGCCATTACTGGTGCGTGGCTGGGGGAATACAGAGGACACAGAAGATGCACCTTCCACAGAGGACAGCTTTTCGTTGCCTCTGGGCAGCCTGGCACACATGAGCGATTACATGCTGCAGTGTCTCCGCAATGACCGCCGAGTTGCCCACATTATAACTGGTGCTGATTACTGGGTGGCCACGCTGCTGGATCCCCGTTACAAGGACAATGTACCGTCCTTAATTCCCTCACTGGAGTATGATCGTAAGATGAGCGAGTACAAGCACACACTGGTAGACGCGCTGATGGTGGCATTCCCCGCCTGACAGCGGGGGCACAGTGGAAGCACAAGGCGAAGGCAGAGGAGGAGGAAGAGGTCGCCAACGCAGCCGGGGCACCGCCAGCACCTCAGAAGGCAGGGTTAGCATGGCCAAAATGTGGAAAATCTTTGTCAGCACGCTACAACAACCAGCACCACCAGCTGATATGGAACGTCTTAGCAGGAGGCAGCATTTCACCAACACGGTGGAGCTGTATGTGTGCACACGCCTACACGTACTGAATGACGGGTCTGCCCCCTTCAACTTCTGGGTCTCCAAATTGGGCACATGGCCTGAGCTTGCCCTTTACGCCTTGGAGGTGCTGGCCTGCCCTGCAGCCAGTGTATTATCTGAACGTGTATTTAGCACGGCAGGGGGCGTTATCACAGACAAGCGCAGCCGCCTGTCCAGAGACAATGTTGACAAGCTCACGTTCATTAAAATGAACCAGGCATGGATCCCACAGGACTTGTCCGTACCTTGTGCAGAATAGACATGTATACCGGCCTTACCCAGCCATTGTTGTATTTTTGATCTTTCTCACTCTTTTGGTGTGTACCCTAATTAATTAATTTTTTTTTTAAACAAAAACCAGTGTTGGCTACCTCGTCCTCCTCCACCGCAGCTTCCACCTACACCGCCACATCCACCGCCACCTCAACCTCCTGCTCCATATGGACCTCGTCCTCCTAGGTCAAGATTATTATTTTTTGTTTTTATGTATTTTATGTTATTTTAAGTTATTTTCCTATCCACATTTGTTTGCAGAGCACTTGCCATGCTCTTAACAACATTTTGCTGCCATTTGCAGCCCTCTAGCCCTTTCCATGACTTTTTTAGAGCCATTTTAGTCCTCAAAAGTTCGGGTCCCCATTGACTTCAATGGGGTTCGGGGTCAAGTTCGGGTCAAGTTCGGGTCCCAAACTCAAACTTTTTTGCGAAGTTCGGCCGAACCCGTCGAATCCGAACATCCAGGTGTTCGCTCAACTCTAGTTAATACATTTTGTGGAGTGCTTCATCAGGACAGTGGGTATGCAAATCGCTGCTACATACATAAACAACATTTGTAAATACAGTACTAAAATGTACTATTTAGTAAGAGGCATGGAGAGTTTTTTTGAAGTTGTCATTTTTTGTCACAGTATTTTGGAAGGTGAAGAGATTAAAAAATTTTTTAATGTATAAAACAAATTAAAAAAATGTATTACATTATTTTATTTTATTTTAATTGTTTTTTTTTTAACACACTGTGACCAGAGCAATACAGTGTTACCATAGTAACACTGTACTACTCTGGGGCAGTAATCAGGATTTATTTTCTTTTTTTACACATTATAATTGCTTATACCACTGAATTTCACTTGTATAAGCAACCACATTCAGTGTGTATTGCTGTGATTAGCTATGATTGGCCACAGCTAATTACATGGTACAGATGGGCTGTGATTGGCCCTGCCTGTACCATGTGATCACTGTGACTAGTCACAGCTAGCAACACAATTGTACATAATGAATGGCATGAATCAAAGCCATTCATTATTCACAATTGTCATGTGATCTGTTGTGATTGGTCAGTCGGTACACTGACCTGTCATCGGCTGTGTCCGACGGACACAGCCGGTGACATATCACACAGCAGCACTATTAAAACAATTTCAGGAGTATGGTTCCTGTCCTGGCATTTAATGACTGTTTGCTTGTGATCTTAGGCCTTCAGTTGTTTCGTCTGTCACTGTTTATGTTAATGTTTGGACATTTACTAGTCTCACTGGTCTCTTGTTCATTGTCAGGCACTTTGTCTGTATACACCATCCTCTTTAACTCACTTTCCTGCTTGTTAGGCCTGGTACACATGGGCCGAATATTGGGCAGTACCGGCCAGTTCAACGGAAACCAAATGTGCACAGCAGCCCGTCTGACAGAAGCCCTGCGTGTTCTAGCGGGGGGGGGGGACAATAGCTCAGTGGGGAGATCGCTGTACTAACTATATGATGTCAGTACAGTGATCTCACAATGAGCTATTATGAACTGCCTCCCGCTAGAACACACCAGTCAGCTGATAGGATGCTGATCGGCAGATCTTTTTCTGCTCCTCAGGAGCTCCCTATTTTCTTTTTCGTTCAGCCCACTGGGTTGAACGGAAAACAGCTGATAGTGTGCTGCAGGCATTAGGCTGCAGTTGTGTTTTTAGTTTTGTTATCTTATCTTTCAGTTGAGCATTTTCTTCTTGTAGTAGTTGGATTGTGGATTAAATTTCATGTAGGCAGACTTGTGTTCTGATTTCAGTGTGTTTGTCTCTTTTCTGAGTAGGTCATTTACATATTTGTCTCTTAGCTGTTTTTACAGTTTTCTGAGATAAACTCTTTCTAAGGACTTCCAGTGAGTGAAATGTTTGTTTGGGACATGAGACAGCCATGTAAGCTGCATTTTTTTAAATATTTTTAGTTATGCTATGTGAATGGGGAAATGTAGCAAATATAAAGTAGGTGTTATACCAATTTGGCTTCAAAAGTGGAAATATATTTTAAGCTCCTCTAATGTGTTCTCAAGTGCCTTGATGGTGCCATTGTGGTAAATGCATATAACAAAATATAAAGGATGGCGCTTACAAAGAATACGTTTGTGAAATGAAATAAAACCAACATTATTACAATCCACCTTAGTAAATAGCCATAAATGCGTAAAGAATGCTGTTGGTATAAAGAAATAAAAAAAAACAATCAAGATAAAGTCCAGTGTGACAGTTCCCAACACCAATATAATGCTTCAGTATGGAGATTTCCTTTTATCTTCACAGCTAGTGCTTGAGTGGTAGATGTAAACTCACCAGAGGTTTTTGACCCCTTATTACAGGTAGGTCAAAATGCGCATAGGATACCCAAGGCTGAAATTCCTCTGCTGCAAACACTTCACCTATTTCCTCCATTAGAATAAGGCATAGATAGGGGAAGTGACTCCACAGGAGACTTAATTAAAAGGTTCCATAGTGTAGTATTTGATTAGTTGGTGGGCTTTCAACTACAGGTTCCTGCTGTTCCACGCCAGCTATCCTCTGTTAGAATCCTTCAGCCTGATGAAGGATGGCAATCCAAATGACATGGCTTATGTTTCTTGACACAGGGACCCCCCTTTGTTACATACGCATTGCCTAAACTACCGTCTGGGATTCAAATTTTATCAGAGGCATGTTTGTGATGGGTCACCAATGACTGTGTAGTAGACATAACCTGTTTTGCCCAAGTGGGAAATCAGTGGCAAGTGTTACAGCATCTTTCAACTATATTTTAAATCACATACTAGGAGACATAGCCTATAAGCAATTCAGTTAATATATCACAGAGAATGTTTATTTCTATAGGATGAAAAGATAAATACCCCTGTCCATAAAACACCTCCATCCTTCTGAAAACCTGTGAAGCAATAAAACTATTATGATTAACATCACAGACATGTATGAGGGACTAAAGCCTCGTACACACGACCGAGTTTCTCGTCGTAAAAAACACGTCGTTTTTTTCGACGAGATTCTTGTTAACCTTGTCGATTTTCTCGTCAAGTTTTCCATGCGTACACACTGACATTTCCCAATTTCCTCGTTGTTCTCCGCGGTCACGTCCAGCACGTACGACGGCACTATAAAGGGGAAGATCTTTTTTCTTGGCGCCACCCCTTGGGCTGCTTTTGCTGATCTCGTGTTACAGCGTGTGAAGTAAAAGTTTGGGAAGAGACGATTCGCGCTTTTCAGTCTTCGTACTTTTCAGATCGTTTTCTGCGGTTCAGTTTGTGCTTGTGGGTTCGTATCTTGACTTTCAGGGCGTCTAGGCAGGTCGTATCTGTTTTACAGTGCGTTCTTGCCTGTTCGTTTCTGTTTTTCAGTTCGTTATTCATAGGCCTTGCTGTTCTAAAGTGCGTTCTGTTCTGTACGTTCTGATAAGACGACCGTTTCCTAGCCATGTCGCCTGGACGTTCTCGTCGTCGAGTTCGTGCTGTGCGGGCACTTGGTGTTGGTCTGCTTGTCTTGGACCAAGACGAGTCCATGAACGGGGTGAGGAGGAGTTCATGGACCAAGAATTGGTTGCTCCAGCGGGACCAATTCTGCCATATGCCTCTGCTGCGGGAGATCGTGGAGAATAACCCTGAGAACTACAGGAATTTTCTGCGGATGTCTGACCCCGTTTTTCAGCATCTGTTGGCTTTGGTGTCCCCCTATATTACCAGGCAGGACACCGTTATGCGGGAAGCCATCAGTGCTGAGCAGAGGCTCATCGCCACCTTACGTTACCTGGCTACAGGGAGAAGTCTGCAGGACTTGAAGTTCACGACAGGCATCTCTCCCCAGGCTCTGGGCCTCATAATCCCAGACACCTGTTCTGCCATTATACAAGTCCTGCAGGAGGACTATATGAGGGTAAGTTTTCTCTTTTAACATTACATTTTATGTATTTCATGTATGCTAATGTATTGTATTTCTTTCATCCTTCCCTAATTACCATGATTGTAATATGCTGAGAATGTCCCCTTTGTCCCCATGCATGCTGTAAGCTTTTAAATGCCCCTTTTTTCTCCTCCATGCATATTTCCCTTCACTAACCTCTCCAGCAGTGGCGGCTGGTGCTCAAAATGTTTGGGGGCCACCCAAATAATTTAATAATTTAAAAACTACCATTTCCGCGACTGTGCCTATTTAACGCCACCAGTTTGTCCCCTCAAATGCAGCCAGTTTGTCCCTTCAAATGCAGCCAGTTTGTCCCCTCAAATGCAGCCAGTTCCCCCCCCCCCCCAGCCCTGCTCTTACCTTCCTCTGGTCAGCGTTGTCCTTCTTCTCTCCTCGATGTCTTCTCCCGCCCTCGATGTTGCATCAGCCAATTAGGTTACCGGTAAACAGACTCTGTGAACATGATTGGCAGAGGAGCCTGTCAGTGTTTAACCAAGGAACGCACCCCCCCTGCGTCCCCTGGTTAACTTTTTGGAAGCCAATTACAGCCCTCAGGCTGTAATTGACAAGCCTATCAGAGTCGCTGGCTCTGATAGGCACTTCCCTTAAAAACCCTGACGCTGTTATTCAGATGTCCGCCGCTCAACAGGGGGCCATCCACCTGAATAGTGTGCGGCATTGACAATACATAGGTTCATGCAAGGCATGAACCTATGTATTGTTCTGAGTGACGGGCGCAGGAGAGAGAGGGGGCAGCGCTCCTGCGCCCACTATGGACGCACCGCCACTGCAATGCTATCCTGGGCCCAAACACACCTAGCCGAGTCACTCCCCAATGTATTTCTGCAGCTCCATTGTAGTGCTTTACCCTCCCCTCCCCCCCCTGAATCCCCCCCTAAAATTTTGCAATAAATGTTAGTTCTCCTTATTTTTGGCCATTCCCAAACTCATCTAGCCCCCCCAAATATTTTTAAAATGGACCATCAGAGGAGGTGCTGAATATGATACTTGAGCCTTCGCTTTGATTTTGGAAAAACACATTAAACGGAAACTTAGAATGATGTTGGGCTAGAATGTATTTTAGTAGAATCTGCTTGCAATGTTATGTGAAAAGTAATACTGTAATATTTATTTTTCTGGTTTGACTCCACAGCTTCCTTCCACGCCACAGGAATGGCAGACTGTGGCATCGGAGTTTGCCACGTGGTGGGACTTCCCCAACTGCGGTGGAGCCATCGACGGGAAGCACGTCCGCATCGTGCCGCCACCCCGTTCTGGGTCCTACATTTTCAACTACAAGGGGTTTCATAGCATTGTGCTGATGGCGGTGGTGTCAGCACGGTATGAATTCCTCTATGTGGATGTGGGGAAGAATGGCCAGATGTCCGATGGGGGATCCTTCAGCCAGACAGAGTTTCTCTCCATCTCCAGAGTGACGACCTTGCATTGCCACCGGATGCCGGGAATGTTGAAGGACTCCCCTTTGTGTTTTTGGCTGATGAAGCCTTCGGACTGGGACCGCATCTCATGAGGCCATTTCCCCTAAGGACCCTCACCCCGGAGAAGAGGGTGTTCAACTACCGGCTGGCCAGGGCCCGAAGAGTCATGGAGAATGCCTTCGGAATAATGGCCAGCCGGTTCTGCCTTTTCATGACTCCAATTCACTTGGCAGAGTACAAAATTAACTACATTGTTTTTTGTTGCTGTGTGCTACATAACTTTCTTATCCGGAAATCCCAAAATTATATTGCCTCAATAGTGCCTGAGGCAGGACTTCAAACTGGCAATACCCTGCCGGGCCTAGAAACTGGCCGTCCTGGCTTGCCCCCCCAAAATGCCTGTGAGGTTCGCCAGAAATATCTAGAATATTTCACGGGTAGGGGGGCAATTCCTATGCCAGGCCATGTCTGACTTTTTCCAGAGAAAGTACAAAATACAAATCTGGTTTAATCTGTATTTTATTATTATTTTTTGCTGTCTCCTAGTTTGTCTTAGTGCATTTGTAGTGCCAAGTGTATTTTCCTTTAGTAAATAACAACCATTTCACTAGTAACACCAAAAATATACACAAATAAGGTTATAGCGTATTTGAAAAAGAAGCTACACTTTGTGGTTGTTCAAACATTTTACTCTGTGCACATTCACACACATGGTAAATAGAACATTATTTTTTTATTTTTTTTGGCCTGCCCAGAAACAGGCCTTTTGTTTGGGTAAAAAAATACAAAACCATCAGTAGCATCCAAAAAACGACAACATTGTATACCTTTTGGCAATATGAGACATTCAATTTCACCAAAAATTTCTCTATCTGACCGTCATAATATGGGGTATTGGCACTCCTGACCAAGCCAAAATTTGAAGATGCACACAATTTAGAGTCATTTTAAAATGGGATTTTTGACTCCTGATCCCTATTGTCAACATGTGCTATCTGCCATCAGGGGTGATCAATGGACGTGTTTTGGGGGTGCAACCCCTTCTTCATTTCACCTACTTGAGATGCGAGGAAGGGGTTGCACCCCCAAAACCCGTACATGGATATCCCCTGATGGCAGATGGCACATGTTGACACACTGTGTGCATCTTTAAATTTTGGCTTGATTGATTGTCAAAAAGCGTAATAAAATTGGGGGAATAACAATATCAAAAAATATAATGGGGTGTTTTGTGCCTTATTCAATTCTCCCCAAAACATCTAGGATGTCCTTAAAGGTTTGATCCATCACATTAATTCTTTGCTTAATTCTGTCCAGTTCTGTACTACATTCCATCACTTGCTGTATGATTCGTAGGGCACTGTCAGCAGAAAAACACATACTTTCTTTCACCCCAACATTTTCATCCCCTATAAAAAAATACAAAGGGTATTATAACTCTGCAGGCCTACATCTCTTACCTGAAGCTGTGGTGACAGATACTGACCTGTTGTGGTGACCAGTTCCAACACGTCATCCACTTCTCCTTCCTCCACCTCTTCAACGTCCTCAACATCCTCAGGTTGGGGTTCTTGGTGAGGTTGGGGTTGTTTAGAAGGTGTGGGGTTCCTGTGCTCCCTGGAGTTGTGTCCTCCCAGTCTTCTCTTTTTTATGAGAATCAAACAAAAGGTATACTTAGCACACAGATATTTTCTTAAAAATAAATGAACATGATACACTGCTTGGAATTGGGGTACAAGTGTCTGTTTGGGAGGAATTTCAAGATGAAGACTTTTTTTGCCCAAAAAGATTCTTGACTATTCACCTTTTGATGACATTTTTTACACATGAAGGCACCCCAAAAATACACTGATGCACCTGTGTGGGGCACCCTAAAAAGGTGGTTCTGGTGGCCCACACTATAGTGCTCAAGAGTCCAGATGTGGAAACAGCTGCTGAGTGTCCTCTCCTTTACATTGATTAAAGTTTGCATTTCATTCTCTTTCCAAACACATAATCTAGCCAACAATGTACTAACATTTATGGAATAAAAACAGGCATCTCTGTAAATTATTGGCACCCTGTAAAATCGCTAAACATCGTATATAGTGGGCGAACGATGTGTCTGTAACGACTGATTACTGGGCCAAACCAAGTCCTAACGATGACATTTTGGAAGGTACAATAGTCAAATGCAACAACATGGAGCAACATGCAAGTTCTGAAATACAATAATAGGAATACAGGAGAAGTACTTACTTTTTTCTAGCATTCTCTTAATGCTCCTTAACTGCTCTGGCTCCCTCAGTTTGAGGTCAGACCACCTCTTTCTAAGCTGCTCCTTTGATCGTTTCACCCCGAAATTCTTCTTCAGACTTTTCACTACTTTCTTCATTATTTTGGACTTCCTTAGATTAGGGTGTGTATACGGCCCATGCTTTGCGTCATAATCCGACTTTAGCAATATGTCCACCATCTCCGCCATCTCCGCGTAAGACATATTCGATGCCTTGAATCTCCTCCTTGATCGTGACGTTTCACGGTCTGGGCTGGTCTCCTCCTCGTTATTTGAAGAATTAGCAGACACCTGCTGTGACTCCGCCATATCTGTCTGCGCGCCGAAAGAGAAAGGGCGGGGAAAAGTTGATACTTTGAACGCCATGGGCGGGCGACGTGTGCGGAGTGACGTGTGCGGAGTTTCACGCATGCGTGATGTATATAAAGCAAACACACATGTGACGATACTACCTTTGGTGTGTGGAGAGAGGAGGAAAAGTGACGGACGTGAGAAGGAAGGTATGTGATTTTTTGACTTTGTGAAATCGGTGGCCTATAATGCCTAGAGATTGTTGGAGGATATATATGGGGAATCTGATTTACAGGAGGTTAGACTGTGTGACTGACATTCCTTTTTTGTCTTCTTTTTTGGCTTGCAGAAACAAAATGAATGCTTTTATCAGCGACCGTGAATTCCTGGCAGAATTTATAGACCGGGTAAAGGAGCTGCCCGCTCTGTGGGAGACCAAAAACCCCATTCACAGGAAGAAAGGTGTAAGGAAAGCAGCGCTGGAGACCCTGCTCCCATTTGTGCAGACCAAGGTACCCACAGAAACCACAAAACAGGTGGACAGTAAAACTGGGAGCTTGAGAGGCACATACAGGACTGAGCGCTTTAGGGTCCTGGCTTCTCACAGGTCAGGAGCAGCAGCAGCTGATGTATATGTCCCGAATTTGTGGTACTATAGCAGGATGTCCTTTCTGAACGACCACCTTGAGGCAAGGCCATCACTGTCCAGTCTTCCCCCCAGATTTTCCTGCAGCCAACCTGAGCCTTCTCTGGAGCAAGAGGAGGCAGCCATCCTGGAAGAACCTGATTTGGACATCTGGAGCCAGGTATAGTATTTTCATTAAATGTCTTGTGAGAAAATTAATGCATGAAAAATAAGATAATATGTAAATCCCCCCAAAAATTGGGAGCAAAAAGTGATCTCAATATCAATAGACAGTAGTGGGCCCAAAATTGGCGGAGAAGAATGAAAACTGATGGGGTCATAATAATAGTCTTTTCTATTGATTTACATTCAATTAGCAACAGTCATGAGCTATAATTTGTGTGAAAATGATGAACCACAAACAAAAACTATGTCCCTTTTTCATACACAGGATGACATCAGCCAGGAGGAGGGTCTGGAAAGTGTCAGGCAGGAGGAGGCAGGGCCCACTGTGAGCCAGGAGGAGGCAGGGCCCACTGTGAGCCAGGAGGAGGCAGGGCCCACTGTGAGCCAGGAGGTGGCAGGGCCCACTGTGAGCCAGGAGGTGGCAGGGCCCAGTGGCACACAGGAGGTTGCTGGGACAAGTAGCAGGGCGAGATCGCAGGTGCCTCCCATCCACCTTCCAAAAAGATCAAGGAGGGACAGGAGCACAAGCGAGGCAGCAATGGCCCTTATTAGAGAGGCACATGCCACCCTCCAGGAGCCCACATTCCCTGAAGAGGCCATTGCCGGCCTAGTTGAGGCCAAGTTCAAGGTGATGAGCATGGAGCAACGCCTCCTATGCGAGCCCCTGCTCATCACCTTGCTGAACAAGGGGGTGATGGAGAGAATTACCAGCAAAACGGCCATATGTGAGGTCGCCCAGCTATCCCAACCTCAACCTCCTCCACCTTCTTCTTCTCCTCCACCTCCTTCTCCTCCTCCTGACACGAGTACACCTCCAGTGGCACAGCCTCCAGCCACACGCAGAAGGAAGGCTGCAGGGAAGGCTGCCAAGAAGACCAGGAAGTGATGGCCTTGCTTGAATGTGGTCTGACAGAAGGCAGCCTGTTGTAGTACCACAGACTTGGGACATGTATATCACCTGCTGCTGTTCCTGACCTCTGGGAGTCCAGGATCAGATTGTGCTCACAACTGTTGTGCTTCTCAAGCTCCCAGTTTTATGGGCCACACAGAGTTGATGTGTGCTCTGGGGTCCCATGGATGCACAAATGGCAGCAGGTTCTCCAGCGCTGCCTTCTATTTATTTTGTTAGCTACATGAATACATGGTTTTTATTTTTACAGTTAATACTTGACTATGTGTTTTTATAATAATTATAAATTTAGCTTTGGAGTAGGCAGATACATTTTAGCAAATAAAATAAAAGGGACAGATAACACAAAAAAATCTCCTTGAAGGTCTAAAAAAAAAAAAAAAAAAAAAAATTAGGGGTAAGCTTGACACAACAAAAATAATAAATCAAATCATGGAGATCACTATAAAATAAAGAAGCATTTAAAATGAAGATCTGAATTCAAAATTAAAATAATATAATTATTAAGGAGATCTTGCTCGATATAATACAGCTAAATATTCATGAGATCAGCATGAAAAAGGTTTAAAATAGTTAGTCAGAACTCTGTGTGAATATCAGCAGCAAAACAAGTTCTTTAGTTTTCATTATTGTAACATTCTAAAGAAGATTTAAATGCGCAACATTTAAATGATGCAATAATTTACAGCGGGACCAATGTGCTATCTCCATTACGAAGGCTTGTTTTACCAGAAGAAGCGCTCCCGTCTCATACTTGATTCTGAGCATACGCGCTTTTTGAAGACTCGTAAAAGCATACACACAAACGTTTTTCTCGTCGCAAAACAGGCCGCCGAGAAACACGACAAGAAAATCGAGAATCCTGATGAGAAAAAAGAGAGCAGGTTCTCTATTTTTTTCGTCGAGATTCACGGCAGTTTTCTCGATGAAAAACCATACACACGAACGTTTTTCTCGACAAGAAAGCTCTCTCTGCAGTTTTCTTGTCGTTTTTGGACGAGAAATTCGGTCATGTGTACGGGGCTTGAGGCAGCAGGAATAGCTTAGATTTTTTACTGGACCTGGGTAACAAAATATTCAACCACTTTATAAAAGAAGTGTCTAACCCTGATTAATAGCCTTCTTATTATCAATGAGGTTACATGTTTCTCATATAAAATTCCATATTGTATCATTCATGATATTGTTCCTGACAGCTAGAAGATTATTTGTATTGTGGGTGTGACCTGTAATCTCAGCATAGTTGATCATGTGCTAATGTCCTCTATTTATTTCTTTTTTGTTATTTTTTTACAGAGCACATGATTAATGCACCTACCTTTACTGCATTGACCTGGGTGCTGTCCTTGAAGGGCATCCATTAAAAGGAAGAAAAAAAATGCTGATAAATCGAATTCATCCCTGCCAGTTTGTGCAAGTGATTACGCAGTGGGAACTTGTAAATTCTTATTCCATTAAAAGGAAGAGCAGTCAGAGGTTATAATAAAACAAATTATGTCTGAGGTTAGGAAATGTGAAGAATCGCTCAGAAGGTTGGAGATTTATATTCACCTGTGCCACATCTCACATCGAAATGATATTGAGAAGCATTTACAGTTGTTTCAAAAACATATTTGAGTAGTCATAATTAATCTAGTTCCTTTATTATAACTTTATGGTTGTGAGTGTGATTTTTGTGATCATGTGAATTTTTCCCAGCATAAAATTAAGACTTATAAAAAAGTACAATTATTGTTTATGTATATTAGCAGTGAAGGGCAGATCAACCATACTATACTATACATATAGTCATACACATATATATCTATATATATATATATATATATTGTGACAGCAGGAAGGTAAAGTCACCTGGTTGCATCCAGGGGGGTAGATATATTTCGCCCAGATTCAGGCTTTACGCCGACTTATACAACTAGGTGGAGAGTTGTATAAGCCCAGCTAAGGCTAGTGGGCTCATGGATGACTCATACCTCTAGGGAGAGTGTGGGGCGTCATGCAGACAGGGAGTTGATGAGGCCAGCTGAAGCTTGTCAGCTCATTTAGGTCTCTATAAGAACTCCCAGCTTCATTAGATGTTAGCTCATGCCTGGAACCAGACCTGTGTGGACTGTCTAGGGAGAGTGAACCCCTGTGCGGTGAGACAAAGCCTGTGTGGCTATTTGCTTGGGCATTTAAAACCAGGGACTTAGGGACTAGGACAGCACTAGGCTGATCCCAGTTGTTAGTTAGGAAACCTGTATGTTTAGTCAGAGGTCAAGTTGACCAGGATTTATTTTGTTTATGTTTCTTTTGGCTTTGCTGTGTTTTGTCACTGTAAATAGAAAATAAACCGCACCTTTTTTGATTTTGAAAACCACAACCTCCATTTGCTGGGCCTGTTTTTGTGTGGGGAGCCCACCCCGGGGGTCACACACACCCGCTGCCGAGCTAACCCCCTCACAGTTGGTGGAGAACCAGTGGCAGTTTTTTTTTAAGCCAGCATGGAGGAGATACTGAAGCAGCTGGCTCTAGCAAATGCCAATCAACAGCAGACAAATGCAGGTTTGCAAAAGAGCCTTGCAGCTCAACAACAGAACTTTGCAGCCCAGCAGCAAGCTCATCAACAGAGCCTTGCAGCCCAGCAGCAAGCTCACCAACAGAGTCTGGAAGCTCAGCAACAAGCCCAGCAGCAATCTGAGGCCCGCTTCATAGACCTGTTACAGAAGCAAGAGCAGAGACTACAACAAATGGAAGCAGTAATGCAGCAACGTCCGCAGACCAGTGAGGAAAGCCGTCCCACTAATACCGCGTCCTTTGGGGTGAGTCGTTTATTGACAAAAATGACTGGAGAGGATGATCCAGAGGTATTTTTGACCACATTTGAAAGGACTGCTGAAAGAGAAAAGTGGCCTGAGGAGCAGTGGGCTGGACTGGTGGCTCCTCTGTTAACTGGTGAATCGCAGAAGGCTTACTATGACCTAGAGCCTGACCAAGCAAAAGACTATGTGATGCTAAAAGCTGAAATATTGGCAAGGCTGGGTGTCACCCAGGCTGTCCGGGCTCAGCGTGTGCATAACTGGACTTTCCAGCTTGGAAAACCCCCCAGGTCTCAAATGTATGATCTCATTCACCTGAGCAGAAAGTGGCTACAGCCAGAGACTTTGTCCGCACCAAAGATTGTGGAACGTGTTGTAATGGATCGGTTTTTGAGAGCTCTTCCTACTGCCATCCAAAAGTGGGTAAGCCATGGAGACCCAGAGAGGGCCGATGGTCTTGTGGATCGTGTGGAGAAATACTTGGCTACAGAGAACCTGACGGCCTCTTCCAGAGACACTCGGACTTTCCACCCTAAGACCAGACCATCCCCAGGGGCGGATAAGAGGATTCCAAGGGGTGAGGGTGGAGAGAGTGAGAGGGTGGGAGCTCTACCCCAAGTTTGGCGAGAACAGCCTGGGAAATCAGCGGCTCAAGAGGCGGCAAGAAGGATCGTTTGCTACCGCTGCCGGCAAGCGGGACATATTGCAGCCAATTGCCCGGTTGTGGAGGAACCCATGCAGTGTGACTTTCTGACGGGCAGACGTCAGTCGCTGTGTGCGACAGTCGCATGCACTGCCATTCGAGGAACTGAGAAACATTTATGCAAAATGTGTGTTAATGGTAGAAATGTTGTGGTATTGCTGGATTCAGGTAGCCTTGTGACCCTGATAAAGGCTGAGTTAGTTAAAACAGAGGTCTCTGGGAATAGCAAGGTAGCTGTTATTTGTGTGCATGGGGACACCCGAGAGTATCCAGTGACTACAGTGTGTTTCGAGACCCCCAAAGGTACCCTCTCTCATCCAGTGGGCTTAGTATCTCAGTTACCGCATGACGCCATTGTGGGAAGGGATTTTCCGAAGTTCTGGGAACTGTGGGATGATCCTGAGCCCCCCACTGGTGCCCCTATGTACCAGGAATGTGATAGCCAGAACTCCCCTGAGAGTGGTGAGGACTCTCCGGAATTTCCCTTATCAGTATTGGCAGGGGAGACTCAAGAAACTGGAGAGGAGCCCACCTCCTCAGACGAAAACCTACCGTCTGTGGAGTTTTCTGATCTTGAGGTTCACAGGGAAAACTTTGCCACAGAACAGTTGAAAGACCCCGCCCTAATAAAGGCACGGGAAAACGTAGTGAAAATAGATGGCGAGTTAGTGAACCCAGATAATACCTGCACTTACCCATACTTCAGCGTAGAGAAGGACCTACTGTATCGGGTGGCAAAAAGGGCAGAAGAAACCGTTGAGCAGCTTGTGGTGCCCAAACCTTACAGGAAGTTGGTGTTGGAGTTGGCCCATGGGCACATTCTTGGAGGTCATCTGGGGACAGAGAAAACCCGAGAGAGGGTATTACAGAGATTCTATTGGCCGGGGGTGATGAAGGACATAGAAAATTATTGTTCCTCCTGCCCTGTGTGTCAGAGGTCGGCCCCGATGCCACATTTCCGTAGCCCGCTGGTCCCTCTTTGAGAGGATCGCCATGGATTTGGTAGGTCCTATAATCAAATCCGCTAGGGGGCACCAGTACATATTAGTTATAATGGACTATGCCACCCGTTATCCAGAAGCGATCCCTCTCCGAAATACCTCGGCCAAAACCATAGCCAAAGAGCTATCTCTTGTGTTTAGCCGGGTGGATATTTGTAAAGAACTGCTTACAGACCAAGGTACACCCTTTATGTCCCGGGTTATGAAGGAGCTGTGTAAATTATTCAAAGTGACGCAATTACGTACATCTGTGTATCACCCCCAAACCGATGGGCTGGTTGAAAGATTCAACAAAACCCTAAAACAAATGTTGAAGAAAGTGGTGGATAGAGATGGAAAGGATTGGGACTGTCTACTTCCTTATCTGATGTTTGCTATTAGGGAGGTGCCCCAATCCTCTACGGGATTCTCCCCCTTTGAGTTACTGTATGGGAGACACCCAAGAGGGCTGTTGGATATTGCCAAGGAAACTTGGGAAAGTGAGAGTTCTCCCCACAGGAGTGTGATTGAGCATGTCGCCCTGATGCAAGACCGAATTGCACAGGTAATGCCCATCGTGAAGGAACATTTGGCCCAAGCGCAGTTAGCACAGCAGAGAGTGTACAACCATGGAGCCAAGACCCGTACCTTTTCCCCGGGGGATAGGATACTGGTACTTGTCCCTACGGTTGAAAGTAAATTCCTTGCCAAATGGCAAGGCCCCTACGAGATAATGGAAAAAGTGAGCGAAGTGAATTACAAGGTCAGACAACCAGGAAGGCGAAAGCCCGAACAGATCTATCACGTTAATCTGTTGAAAGCCTGGAGGGATAGAGAGTCCCTAGTCGCAGACACTTGGTCACCAGCTCAAACTGGTTGCGTGATTCCTGAGGTTGGAATAGCAGCCACCTTGTCACAACCCCAACAACAGGAGGTTAAGGAGTTTGTGCTTCGCAACAAGGAGGTATTCTCTGAGCTGCCGGGACAAACATTTGGGGTAGAGCATGACATCATTACCCCGCCCGGTGAAAGGGTGAAGTTAATCCCAGAGGCCTGACGGGAGGCAATACGGGAGGAAGTACAGAAAATGCTGAACTTAGGGGTGATAGAGGAGTCCCAAAGTGATTGGTCTAGTCCCATTGTGTTGGTGCCTAAACCGGATGGGAGCTGGCGATTTTGTAACGATTTTCGTCAGTTGAACAAAGTTATAAAATTTGACACCTACCCCATGCCACGTATAGATGAGTTGATCGACCGGCTGGGAACAGCCCGATACATGACGACTCTTGACCTCACAAAAGGGTATTGGCAAATCCCCCTGGCCAAATTGGCCAAAGAGAAAACCGCATTTGTAACCCCAGACGGGGCGTTCCAATATAAAAGAATGCCGTTCGGGTTACAGAATGCGCCGGCCACATTCCAGCGGAAAATGGACCAGATGCTGAGGCCCCATCGGAAGTATGCTGCGGCTTACCTGGATGACGTAATTGTCCATAGCACAGATTGGGCCTCACATCTGCCAAAAGTGCAAGCAGTCCTGGACTCTGTTCGGGAAGCGGGGTTTACGGCTAACCCCAAGAAGTGTACCATTGGGCAGGAGGAGGCCAAATATCTTGGGTACACCATTGGGAGGGGAGTAATAAAACCCCAACTCAACAAAGTCGAGGCCATCCAGAGTTGGCCACGTCCCAACAGCAAGAAGCAGGTACGAGCCTTTCTGGGAATCGCTGGGTATTATCGGCGATTCATTCCCCACTTTGCTTCTAAGGCTGTGCCCCTAACCAACCTAACGAAGGGGAAAGGGTCGGTCATGATTAAATGGACCCCCGAGGCTGAGGCAGCATTCCAATTCTTGAAACAAGTCTTATGTAGCCAGCCAGTGTTGTACTCACCCGACTTCTCTAAAGACTTTGTCGTACAAAGTGATGCGTCAGATGTGGGGTTAGGAGCAGTATTGTCCCAGGTCTGGAACGGGGAAGAGCACCCAGTCATTTACCTCAGCAGGAAGTTGAAGTCCCATGAGGTAAATTACGCCACCGTTGAAAAGGAGTGTTTAGCGGTGAAGTGGGCTCTAGATTCCCTTCGGTACTACCTGCTAGGTAGGCACTTTGACATGGTTACGGATCACGCTCCGTTAAAGTGGATGGCTCAAAACAAGGAAACAAATAGAAGAGTGAATAGGTGGTTCCCGGCCCTCCAGGAATTCAACTTCACAGTAAAGCATCGCCCTGGCGTTCAAATGGGGAATGTGGATGCTTTGTCTCGAGTACATGAATGCCTGATTGCTGGTGTTCCAACCCCGAGGTTAAAACAAGAGGGGGGGGTATGTGACAGCAGGAAGGTAAAGTCACCTGGTTGCATCCAGGGGGGTAGATATATTTCGCCCAGATTCAGGCTTTACGCCGACTTATACAACTAGGTGGAGAGTTGTATAAGCCCAGCTAAGGCTAGTGGGCTCATGGATGACTCATACCTCTAGGGAGAGTGTGGGGCGTCGTGCAGACAGGGAGTTGATGAGGCCAGCTGAAGCTTGTCAGCTCATTTAGGCCTCTATAAGAACTCCCAGCTTCATTAGATGTTAGCTCATGCCTGGAACCAGACCTGTGTGGACTGTCTAGGGAGAGTGAACCCCTGTGCGGTGAGACAAATCCTGTGTGGCTATTTGCTTGGGCATTTAAAACCAGGGACTTAGGGACTAGGACAGCACTAGGCTGATCCCAGTTGTTAGTTAGGAAACCTGTATGTTTAGTCAGAGGTCAAGTTGACCAGGATTTATTTTGTTTATGTTTCTTTTGGCTTTGCTGTGTTTTGTCACTGTAAATAGAAAATAAACCGCACCTTTTTTGATTTTGAAAACCACAACCTCCGTTTGCTGGGCCTGTTTTTGTGTGGGGAGCCCACCCCGGGGGTCACACACACCCGCTGCCGAGCTAACCCCCTCACAATATATATATATATATTAGGAATGAGCCGAACACCCCCCGGTTCGGTTTGCAGCAGAACATACGAACAGGCAAAAAAATAGTTCGAACACGCGAACACCGTTAAAGTCTATGGGACACGAATGTAAAAAAATCAAAAGTGCTAATTTTAAAGGTTAATATGCAAGTTATTGTCATAAAAAGTGTTTGAAGACATGGGTCCTGCCCCAGGGGACATGTATCAATGCAAAAAAAAGTTTTAAAAACTGCCATTTTTTCGGGAGCAGTGATTTTAATAATGCTTAAAGTGAAACAATAAAAGTGAAATATTCCTTTAAATTTCGTACCTGGGGGGTGTCTATAGTATGCCTGTAAAGTGGCGCATTTTTCCCGTGTTTAGAACAGTCCCTGCACAAAATGACATTTCTAAAGGAAAAAAAGTAATTTAACCACTTCAATACCAGGCACTTATACACCTTCATGCCCAAGCCAATTTTCAGCTTTCAGCACTGTCGCAATTTGAATGACAATTGCGCGGTCATGCAACACTGTACCCAAACAAATTTTTTATCATTTTCTTCCCACAAATAGAGATTTCTTTTGGTGGTATTTGATCACCTCTACAATTTTTATTTTTTGCGCAACAAATAAAAAAAAGAGCGAAAATTTTGAAAAAAACTATGTTTTTCTTTGTTTCTGTATTTTTTTTGTAAATAAGTACCTTTTCTTCTTCAATGACGGGCACTGATATGGCTTCACTGACGGGCACTGATAAGGCACTGAAGGGCACCGACGAGGTGGCACCAATGAGGTGGCACTGATGAGGTGGCACTGATGGGCACTGATAGGCGGCACTGATGGGCACTGATAGGTGGCAATGATAGGCGGCACTGATGGGCACTGATAGGCGGCACTGATATGCGGCACTGATGGGCACTCATAGGTGGCACTGATGGGCACTCATAGGCGGTACTGATGGGTAATTATGGGTGGCACTGATAGGTGGCACAGAATGGCACTGATAGGTGGGCACTGATGGGCATGGATGGGCACTGATAGGTGGCATTGATGGACACTGGTGGGTGGCACTGGTGACACTGGTGGGTGGCATTGCTGGGCATCACACATTTTGTTGGTGCCATGATGGTGCCAGTCAGTGTCCATTTGTGGGCACTGATTGGCATATGTTATCTATACATTTGTTTATGTGGATGGCCATGGGGGACTTACCTGGCCATCCACATGTTAGGTGCTTCCCTGGTGGTCCTGGGCGGCATCCTAGTGGTCCAGTGTGGGCATCTGAGGGGGGGCAGCGCTGATAAACAATCAGCGCGAACCCCCCTGTCAGGAGAGCCGCTGATCGGCTCTCCTCTACTCGCGTTTACATCGTGATCAGCCGTGATTGGTCAAAAAGTGAAAAACACAGTACACATACAGTATACTGTAATCTTACTGATTACAGTACTGTATCAAATAATTACACACACCCTTTGTCCCTAGTGGTCTGTCCAGATCTCTGCATGCAGTTTTATATTATAAAAACTGTTCTTTCTGCCTGGAAACTGGAGATTGTCCATAGCAACCAAAAAGTGTCCCTTTATGTCAAAAGTGGTTTTAGACAGCTAAAAAACAGCGATAATAAATTAGAATCACTTGCAGAATTGAGCGATAGCGATTTGTGGGGAAATTCGTCATCAAACACTAAATCTAATGACAGCGACAATTCTGCAAGTGAGCAAATTTCAGTGTTTTTGATTTGATTACATAATTTTATAAATTTTATTATAATTACTATTACTATTTGTTATAATTATTTATAGTTATTTATTATATTATAATTTATGATTTTGTGTTTCAAACTTTATCATACCCGGGATGTCTACTAGACTCTTGTTTGGTCAGGTTTAAGTAAGTAATTACTAAGAATACATAACACCAAATTTCCATGCAAAATAATTGTACCGCTTTTAATTCCAGACAGAATCATACCGCCAGGGAGGTTAACAAAGGGGACCCCCAGATCCCGACCCCCCCTATGTGAATTGGTAATGGGTACATTGTACCCCACCCATTTAAAAAAAAGTGTAAAAAATGGTAAAAAACACAGGAGACAGCTTGGGACAAGTCCTTTATTAAAAAATAAATAAAAAAATTCCAGCGATGTAATCTATTCTCGGGACGAGAAGACGATATTGATTAAAAAAAAAAATGGAACAGTTCCGCCTCCATGGGAGGTGACCACCAAGTGACGCTAGCCCTGCCGTGACAGCTGTTATATAGCTGTGAATGGGGCTACCCGATGACGTGTTCGGGAGACCCCGCCCCCTCTGACACCACGGGGAAACACTGCGGGGCCACCCGGTGAGTATACGGGTGACCCCGCCCCCCTCTGACGCCAAGGGAAACCCCCGTGGCATCAGAGGGGGTGTGGTCGCCCATACGCGTCATCGGGTGGCCCCGCCCACAGCTATATAACAGCTGTCACGGCGGTGCTAGCGTCACTCGGCAGCCACCTCCCATGGAGGCAGAACTGTTCCATTCTCAAGACGACGGGACGATATTGAGGAAAAAAAAAAGAAAAGAAAAAAAATGGATTACATCACTGGAATTTTTTTTTTAATGAAGGACTTGTCCCAAGCTGTCTCCTGTGTTTTACGGTTCAGGAGGGGGGGCGCTCTCTCGTCCCCCCTCTTTTCCTGCGGCCTGCCAGGTTGCGTGCTCAGAGAAGGGTCTGGTATCGATTTTTGGGGGGAACCCTACGCCATTTTTTTTTCATTTTGGCATGGGGTTCCCCTTAAAACCCATACCAGACCTGAAGAGCCTGGTATGGAATTTGGGGGGACCCCCACGCAATTTTTGTTTAAATATTGGTTCGGGGTTCCCCTTAATATTCATACCAGACCCAAAGGGCCTGGTAATGGACTGGGGGGGAACCCATGCCGTTTTTTTCAATGACTTTTATCTGTATTGCCGGGACCCGACAATTCATTATAGCCGCGAGCAGTTTTAAATTACTTTTTTTCCTTTAGTAATGTCATTTTGTGCAGGGACTGTTCTAAACATGGGAAAAATACGCCACTTTACAGGCATACTATAGACACCCCCCAGGTACGATTTATTTTTATTTTTTTGAGAATAATAGTTGTCTGGCTGTTATACAGACCCAATGTTTTCACTGTCATTGACATGGGACAAATATGCTGATCAGAAAGTTTGAGAAAAATCTGTGTTTTCATGGGCAAGCTTGTTTCAGGCCAGTGATTCAAATTAATTTCAAAGGATCAACTGTAGAGTCAGGTAAAAAGCATTCATTTCCAGATGGGGAGGTGACTAATTGGAGCCTCCATATTTATGTCATGACATGTTTTAAAGCTGGAAAGAAGAGTTTACAGAATTATATATCAGTTGTGCTTGTAATATGCAATAATCCATGGCAGTAAGGCTGAATTAACAACAACAAAAAAAAACAGGCCTTGCGATAAGCTCTATTGCTAACACAAATGCAGCATCTTGTATTTTAGGGTCTGATTAAAAGTTAAGAGTGAGAGTTTAGGTCAATGCAGAGTTTGACCCGAAACTTCAGCTGTTCCCAGTTCTGCATTGCATGATCTGTGGTATAGTGTTGGGTTGCCAATAATGTAGGCTTGCAAAGGGAGAGCTGCTGCTGTACAGTACACTACAGTGCTACCAGAGCTATATACAGTGCTGTATAGTGCCACTGCTACATTTCAGTGAATTACAGTGTGGTGGGCTGCAAAAAGTGCGAGGAACCTGCAATATTAACTTTGCTGTTTATTGTTTAATTTGTGGTAATTGCATTGTGGTGTGTAGTACCCAATGTATTCACAGTGAAAAGACCCAACAGTTCTTGTTATGGCTACTTTTTATATGTTTGTTAGCAACAACTTCTGTTGCTGTTTAGATGCTATCCTCCATTTTCTGTTTTTTTTTTTTGGTATGTTTTATTGTTTTGTTTTTTATTAAATTTTCTTTCATGGCTGTCATTTATTTAAAGTTTAAAAAAATACTGTATACAGTATATAAAATATATTTAAAAAAAAGGTTTTGGGCTACCGCATTTTAGATTTGGTGTTTGGGGTCTAATGTTTTAGTTATAATACTTTTTTGAGGGATGTATATTTAATTTCTATATCATTTTGATACAGAGTTTTCTTTGTTTTTTTCTTTTTGGAGGGGGGGAGGGGGGGGATTCGGTCAGCAGTATGAACTCCTTGATGATACAAGCAAAGCTGCCCTTTTCTATTTTTGCAGTCCAGTTAGATAGGTCATGTAGTGCTTTGGTGCATTTCTATCTCCCTTTTGATAGCTTCTAAGAAAATGGGGAAACCCCATATTTTCATCTTGCCTGAGAGGCCAGCTGAGAGAGGGCGAGCAGGTTCTCCATCTTCAGGCTAAAGTGGTGGTTAGAGCACGTCTGCCTTTGCTTTCTGACAGTGGGTGTGCCTTACAGCCAGAGCACACAGAAAGGAGAGTTGATAACCAAGCCTTCATAAACACCCTCCTGCTCCTTCTCTGAGATACAGAGTAGTGCAGTGTCATCAGTAGCTGCAACTGCACCTTTTTCTTTTCCCACAGCTGAATTAACTGAGCACACCATGATTAGCTTGCTGAAGGAGGATCTGCATGAGTTAATGTTATTAGATTTTGAGGAAGAGAGTGGCAGAAGCAGGGCCTTATTTTTCTGGCAGAACGTGCTCATACAGTGTTCAAAGACAGTGAGGGGAGCAGAAGCACTTTCTTTATAGCTCTATAGACAGTCTCCGTTCCCAGTCGATGCCTTGTATGGGGAAACGCGTCGGGTGGAGCACTAGCCTTTGACTTCACCACGCAAACAGTCAGCTGGCTTGAGCTGCGGCTGTTTTGAAACCTTTTTACTGTGTTATTGGATGTAAGCGTTGCTACATTTTTACAATAAATTCACTTTGGATATACTACACCATGAAGTCCTTTCTTCTATCCTCTATTAATGAGACCACCCAGGACTATCTGAAAATATAGGATGATCTTCATCTTGAAGCCTCTTCTTTAAAATTGGATATTCTGCTGCAACAGAAGGAGTATTTCCCCCTGAAAATAGCTACAGGTAGATTGTATTCCCACCGGCAGGCTTGCGCACAGGTGTCTTTGATCTCTATAATTTGAGATCCTATGAATCTGGTAAGCGGCATTGATATTATTTCCTGACTTCAGAATATTGGAAGATATTTTGTCAAGGTCTTCCTCCAATGGTGCTAAAGCTCTGCTAAAATTATTTTCCTGCATAATTTGGCATCATCAGCAAACAATGAAATTGACCTCTTGAATTTAACCTCTATATCATTAGTAAACAAATTAAACAGCATTGACCCCAAGACAGAGGCCTGGGACATTCTCACTTACTTTCTTATAGAGTGATAACAGGTTGTGCTGACAAGAATGGTCATTTATAAATCCATGCTGGTTGTCACTTATGATTCGTTTATCACAGACAAATATATAAATAGAGTCTCTTACCAGTCCATCAAATACCCTACATAATAATTGATGTTAGGCTGACTGGGCTGTAGTTTCCTGGTATAGATCTCAATCTTTTTTTTAAATCGGTACCACATTTGCTCTACACTAATCAGTTGGTACCATTGCAGTCAGTAAAGTGTCTTTAAAAATTAGGCATGTGCACTCTGAAATATTTTGTTTCGGAATTTCGTTTTCGGCCGAAAAATACATTTATTTAGTTATTCCCGAAATTCGTTTTTATTTATTTTGTTTTTCGTTAGAAATTGCATTAGTTAAAAAATCTGAATTAATTAAGGTCGAATCTGTCATTGAAGGCTTATGGTGTCTGTCGAATGTTCAAAGAAGATTCGACGGAGCAGCGAAACTGTACGACGCCGCAATCGTACATTTCCGGTCGAATGTTCCGCCTACAAGCTAGCTATAGTAGAATTCTAATGTTGTATGACTAGTAATAATTATATTTTTTAATTATTATTACTAGTCAACCAACATTAGAATTTTTCTATAGCCTATGGGCGGATGCATTTGACCGAAAATGTATGATTGCAGCGTCCTACAGTTTAGCTGCTCCGTCGAATCTTCTTAAAACTTTCGACAGACACCATAAGCCTTCAATGACAGATTCAACATTTGTATGTTTTTCGATGCTTTGTCGAATCTTCGTCGTTCATGTTGAATTGTCAAGTTAGTTCTAGCTATTTTACTGCTCCTTCTCTTTGGTTACAATCAGCCAATAACATTCATCGTCATCATTATTTTTATTTTACTTCCCCCACCCAATTCCAGCAGCGATCTTTTCTCTCTATAATGTCAAATCTTTTCTCTCTATAATGTCGAATCTTTTCTCTCTATGTCGAATCTTTTCACTCTATGTCGAATCTTTTCACTCTATGTAGAATAATCTTGGACTTATAGAGTTAAGGTTAGGCACATTCGACCACAGGTTCGATAGACACAGATTGTTATTGTCAGCGTCATGTCGAATCTCCTATCTATATCAAACTAATGTTGCAACGAAAATAAAGCATTTGTTTATGTCGGATCTTTCGGTTTTCAGATTCTGCGCTTTCATTTTAGTTTGGTAAAACAATAACAAAAATACCTGAAATTCAAACGAAAATGCATTCGGACGAAAAAGAATGCACATGTCTATTAAAATGTTGAAATAGGTGCTGAAGTCCCTAAGGACTCATGGGTGTAATAAATCTAGACCTGGAGATTTGTTTATATTAAAGAAGAAGTAAACCCTGATGGGTTTTACTTCCTCTTTTTCCCCTGCAATGTAAAAGCATAATGCATTGTATACTAGCCCATTGTCAGGTACCTGATAGGAGACTGAGTTGATGAGGTCGGCCTCTCTTATATCTCCTGTCCTGGCTGCACTGAGGATGAGATAGAGGAGACCAAAGGACAAGAGGGACACGAATGCCTGATGTGGAAGATCCCGGGCCGGCAGCTTGGAGTAGGCTGTGGTGTGCAGAGCTGAAACAGAAGACAGCCAGGCAGGCAACCAAGGTTTAACAGAAGCCAGGATCATAGGCAGTAGCAGAGTCTCAGGAATAGCCGGGGTCATCAACAGGCAGGCAGCCAGGAACCAAATCATAAACAGAGTCAGAGTCAGGAACAGAGTCGGGTCAGAGGTGGGTAGCAGCACAGGAACAGAATACGGAGCCAAGGTCAACAACAAGCAGGGTCATAAACTAGGAGAGCACACAGGATCAGATCAGGATACAGGACACAGCTGAAGATCAGTCAGCAAAGACTAGGAGGCTAGACTCCCTTTAAATAGGCCGTCTGGCGCCAAGAAGAATTAATATTGTGCGCGTACGCCGGCGCACACGCGATTGGGGAATCCTGTGCGCATGCGAGCGCCTGTTAGCAATTATATGGGAAAACCTATGCGCTTGCACACATCTATGCGCCAGACGTCTTATGGGGATTCCATGACACTCATTATGTCGCACTTACCTGCAGTGGAATCCCGCAATGTAATCGCTGACCCCGCTGTGTGGAAGCGTCCATCTTCACCCCTCTTCCTTCCGGGGCTGCGGACTCTGGCTCTCTGTCTGGCCAGATTAGGGTGACGTCACTCCACAGTCACGGCACAAGCCCTTTAGAAAGGCACAACTGTGCCCTTTCTTCAGAGCGCAGTGTATATGGTAAATATCTCCGAAACCATAAAGGTTTAGAAGATATTTCCAGTACCTACAGGTAAGCCTTAATATAGGCTTACCTGTAGGTAAAAGTGGTTGTACAGGGTTTACAGCCACTTTAAGTTTCTCTATTGTTTTTTGTACCTAGTTTTGAGTCAACAAAAGAGGTACTTTCTGTCAAACGTCAGTATTCTTACGGTTACAATCTGTCTTTTTAAACTGTAAAAAGTGAAGAGAGAAATGATTTACTACATATGCCATTTTCCTTTCATTTAGGACCAGCTTCCTGTGCTCATTCATATATTATTACTATTGATATATTTGAAAAAAAAAGCAAAAAAACTTTGGGGATTTGTTGTACTTGCTGTAACAATAAGTTTCTCATATTCTATTTTAGCCTTCCTGATTGCTCCCTTGCATTTCATGTTGGATTCCCCTTATAAATGTATAACACAGAGGGTTTCCATTCTGCTTTGTCCTTTTGAAAGACCTTTTTTTGCATTTATTTGTGTTTTTTACCCTAAAATTTAGCCACATAGATTTTAATGTTGCTCTTTTATACTTATTATCCAATGGGAAAACAATGACTAATGCACTTGTTTAATTTACCTTTGCTTCTTCAGCAGGTAGATTGGGAGCCTCTAAACATTTTTGCTGCACTGATAAAAATGATTCTGTTGGCTTGTAATTTTAACATAGAAATTTCATAATTTTCAACAAATAAAAAACTATAAATTCATTTACTTTGATATTTTAAGTACCTTACTTTATTTATATTAGTTCTTAAAACACACCTTTAACATTTATAAAAATAATGTATAATATTGAGTAATCTTGACAAAAATTGTAAGGGATGTGCATTTCCATATTCTAATTGAGTTACATTTACTTAAAAAAATTATCTTTTCATTTGACTGAAATTGCGGGAAGTAGATGTTTGCCAAACAGAGTTTTGATGCTGTAATTTTAAAGAGTTTGATGTCTTTTGGAACTTTGAAAACCTGCACAAGGCAGTTCCCATACGTTTGAGGTCAATCAGGACAAAAGAAAAAAAAATTAACATTGAACAAATTATCGTTCACATGCTTTAAATGTTGCTTAACATACCATCCAAAATGTTTCTTTTATTTGCCAATTAATATATTTATAATAAATTTACATACGTCCATTATATACACCTATTGAGACAGCTCACTTGTGCGCATGCAAATTTTGCACTTACTGCATTCGGCAGAACGCAACCAAGATGCAGGGTGATGGACCACCAGCTGTTAAGCTTAAAAACTGTTTTGTGCCACAAAAATGAATGTTTCTGCCATTCGGTTTTGAAGTTATTGCATATAAAATTTTAGATTATGTGACCTCAAGCTCCACCCAATTTACACCCAATGTTAATAAAATTTTAAAACAAAGAAAGCATTCGTTTGCACTGCATCTGTGCTGATTTGTGCTGGTCTGGTTTTAGAGATATTGCGCATTATAGTTGATAAAAACCTCTCCCACTTTGCACCAAATGTTATTACATTTTAAAAACAATTATACCTGTCAGGACCTGGACCCTCAGCTGTATCTGGCACTGACTCTGCTTGCTGAGCCACCTGGAATGCTGGCCAGCCCCCTGGACAATTCCTTGAATGATCCTGCTGTGAATCTTATTTGCCTTAAACATTGAACTCTTTGCTCCTCTCATGAATGTCCTGATTTAAGCCATGTCTCTGCACTTTCTGGTTGCCAGAATATTGTGCCTTCTGCAGCCAATATCTCACTTTTGTCTCTCCTGCTGCTGTCTGTATCTTCACTACTATTCGTTACCGACATTTGGCTTGTTCCTCGACTACACTTCTGCTTAACTCCAACCTGCAACTATTCGTTACCGACCTTTGGCTTGTTCCTTGACTACGCTTCTGCTTGATCCTTATCTACTATATCTGCTACTGGACCCTGGCTTGTTCACCTCAGGAGCTCTGGTGAACACCGATTAGTCCTTAGATTCCACCAGGGTGACCTGCCTGTGTTCCTATCCAGCTGGTTCTTGTGTGAACTTTCACTGCTATAGCAACTGGTCTTCGAGCCTGACCACTTGATTGTGACAATACTATTTGTTTGTGCTGATTTGTACCACAAAAACAAACTTTCTGTTTGTTCGGTTTTTAAGATATTGGACATTTAACATTGGATTATGTAACCTAAAGCCCCACCCACTTTGCACTATGTTATTACATTTCAAAAACAAATAGACCATAGGTTTGTGCAGCATTTGTGCAGCAAAAACAAGCATATTGGTATAGTGTATTTTTTCACATAGCACTCTCATTTTGTATCGGAATGATTAATTATGGACTGTTCATTCTGTGTGTAGGAGAAATGGTTAGCATGTCATAGGGCCTTTATTTCAGCACCAATGCCCGGGCTCATAATTTACACTATACCAATACCAGTTATTGAAGCACAAACTTAGCACAAACATGTGGTATAATTGTTTTTAAAATTTAATAACATGGGGTCCAAAGTGGGCAGGGTTTCATAAACTATAATATCTGAAACTAAACCGCATAATCGTTTGTTTTAGTGACACAAACACAGCACAAACAAATAGTATATTATTTAAATTAAATGTAATAACATGGGGGGCAAAGTGGGCAGGGCTTGAGGTCATATAATATAAAATTTAATGTGCAATAACTTCAAAACCAAACTGTTAGAATTGTTAATTTTTGCGGCACAGCAAACAGAAACACAACACAAAGAAATAGTATATTTTCATTTACATATCACATAAATATTTCCCTAGTCTTTTTAAATCTTTCTTTTGGGAATGGCAGTTTTACCTGAGATTTAAATTCCCCTGAATTCACAGAAGTTGATGTCTTAGAAATGCATTTTGCTAAATATTTATATATATATATAAATATATATTAAAGAAATTATATGCTGTAAGAATGTAACAATATTTTATTTTATTTATGTTCTTTACAGATATACTGTATGTTACATGTGTGTGTTTCAGTTTGATTTGTCAGCTGAGAAAGACATTTACATTTGATGCTGCTTTAAAAATATTAAATTTGTAACACTTTATAAATAATAATTGTTAATTTGTTTTGCAAGCCTGTTTCATGAGACTATTCCTTTTTTTAACACCATATTATTGAATTATAATTATATAAAAACCTTCAAACATATATCAAATACATTTGGAAAATAAGTTTTACCAACTTAAAAAAATTGAGTAGGTTAGAAAAAAATGGAATAAGTTAAAGCGGAGGTCCGCCTAAAAAAAAATATTAAAAGCCAGCAGCTACAAATACTGCAGCTGCTGACTTTTAATACATGGACACTTACCTGTCCAGGGTGCCCGCAATGTCGAAAGCCGGAGCCGATCAGTCGCTCAGCTCTCGGCTGCGGCCGCCGCCATCCTCGGTGAGGGAATCAGGAAGTGAAGCCTTGCGGCTTCACAGCCTGGTTCCCTACTGCGCATGCGTGAGTCGCACTGCAAATCCTCACTGGTCCCTGCTGTCTTCTGGGACCTGTGTGTCTCCCAGAAGACAGCGGGGGAGGACAGTGTAGGTGCAGGAAGTGGTGTAGGTCACCGCGATCACCGCAGTGATCTATGCCAGGAAGTGGGAGCAAATACCTGTATTAGACAGGCATCTGCTCCCTCCTCCCCCCTGAAAGTTGCCAGTTGTGACACTGGAGGGGGGGGTTCAAAAAAGTGGAAGTTCCATTTTTGGGTGGAACTCCACTTTAATATCACTTAAAATTATGATTCCAGACAAGTTAATGCACTGTAAAATATATTGTGCTGGGTCTACTCAAAAAAATTGAGACAACTATTTGCCTCAGCTTTTTAACTACTGTCAACTAAACTTATTTTTGCCTGACTCATTAGACTTTTCATGTTTCCAACTTTATTTTTGTAAGTAAAGCCAACTAAATGTTTCCAGTTTCTAGGCCATAGGTTTAAGTAAAGCCAACTCAATTTTTCCAGTTTCTAGACCATAGGTTTAAGTAAAGCCTACTCATAATTTTCAGTTTATAGACCATAGGTTTAAGTAAAGCCTGTTCAATATTTTCAGTTTATAGACCATAGGTTTAAGTTAGGAATACATACATGTATGTATTCCTAACTTAAACCTATGGTCTATAAACTGAAAATGGTGAGTAGGCTTTACTTAAACCTATGGTCTATAAACTGGAAAAAATTAGTTGGCTTTACTTAAACCTATGGTCTAGAAACTGGAAAAATTGAGTTGGCTTTACTTAAACCTATTTAGTTGGATTAACTTAAAACTAAAGTTCCAGACAAGTTAAGGTATGTATTCTTAACTTAAAACATTATGGTCTGTAAACTGAAAAAAAATTGTGAGCTTTACTTAAAACAACAAAGTTGAAAACATGAAAAGTCTAATGAGTTAGACAAAAATATGTTTAGTTGACAGTACTTAAAAAGCTGATGCAAATAATTGCCTCAATTATTTTGAGTAGACCCAGCACAACATTTTTTACAGTGTGTATTTTAGACACTTTTGATTGCCACTTTTAATGTATACTATGTGCTAAACCTCCCATTGCCCATACATGGCATAATAGTGCTCACAGTGATGTCACTGAGTTGTAGCAACAATAATGTCATCAGTATATTTAGATTCATGAAATATTTTCTCCTGATGCCATTGCTAATAACATATTTAAATATCTTAGTTTGATTCAACCTCACAGGATTGAAAAGATGGCTGTGAAGCAAATTTAACTGCATTTTATGTAATGTCCATTTGCCTTCCACGCTGTATATTTCAGTTGCTTTTGATGAACTATTACTGCACCACTGTTTCTGCCCAAAGAGCCTTTATAGAGAGCATTAGAGATAATTGTGCAATGTATTGCAGACTATTAACTTGCCAGAGTTTTAATGGTATTGATCACATCTATGAATTATATTACTTGGTGATGTTCACAATTTAGTCATATTTACTAACTTTTTATTACCAATTTAATAAAGTATGTTTTTTTTCTAAACGGTGGCTATCAGCAGACAAAGTTTATGTTTATTTGCAATACACATATATACTGTGCTATTAAGTCTGTTTTAATTAAAAGCAATTAGAAAAACTGAATGAGCAGAGACACTGAAATATTTCTAGGGTTATTGGTCCTAATGTAATTTTGCATCCATTAAGGGGCTGTACTGCTGAGTAGGGATGAGCTTTGAGTTCAGGTCAAACATGAGCTCCAAGAATTATTTCTAGTGCAAGAGTTATTCTTTGTTCCTAGAGTTATTCCTAGTCCAAATGCCTCTAAATCTCCCAGCATTCTGCATTTCTACACCAGTGTGTTCCCTGTGCACAGTGGCTTAATCTTTAGCACTCTTAGCTAGCAGCACTTAGACCATGAGTTCAAATCCAACCCATGCAAGCATCTCCCTAGAATTGCAATGGCAAATTCATTTGTGCTTTGGCGAACACATAAGTGCTATCAGTGAGAGATAAATTGCATCACACTGATGGCAAGTATGCTTTCACCTACACACATATCCATTTGCCATTGAAACTTGAGGGAGGTGGTTGGTAGCATTTGAACCCATGACCTGACTGTTGCAAGATCAGAGTGCTAACCACTAAGCCACTGTGTTGATCAGATTTCTACCTAAAATATAGTACCATGATGAAAGCATAAACATATATAACTAGAAGTCAATATTCTAATAAAATTATATTTAGACATTAACAATTATTTATCATATAAGAGCCTGGTGAGCCTGGTTTGGATAGGGGGGGACCTCCACGCTGATTTTTTTTCCAATAAAATTTGTGTTGTTACACCCACTTGTGGCAGGCAGCACAACTCCACTCCAAAAAGCTACTTAAAGTTCCCTCGACACAATTAAGAGCTACCCCTAACTCTCTAAATGTTACTGAAGTGGATTTGTATTTTGAAAATGTTGTTGCAAAGCAAACAAGGATTAGAACTAGTTAGAAACTAGTTCATTTTAGGTGGCCATACACTATACAATCTGATTGTACAATCTCTGTACAATCCCCTTTAGATTTACCAAAACTATATAATGAGAGAACACACCAACTATACAAATACAGGAAGTCTACTGTGCATAGAATCAGGAAGTGACATGTGTTCTGAGGATCACTAAACACAAAATTACAAACACTACATCCCCCCAGGGCCAGATTAAGAACATCGTGGGCCTGGCGAGATTTTGCTGGGGCCTTTTATAATAAATAAAAATGAAATAAATTTTTTGGAGAGAGAGAGAGCACATGAGCATGCGTGGGAATGACATCAACACAGCCCCGCCAAGGCAAGTGACCGAAGGCACAGAACCCAGAAGGAAGATCGGGTGAAGATGGAAGCGCCCGGGCCCCGCCGGATTGATCACAGAGCAGCACTGGAGGGCTTAAGTGTACCCTAATATGCTAATATGCTGTGCATACTTGTACATTGTGGCATGACCTACCTCAGGGCCTCTAAAAAGTAGTAATGTTAGCGAAGTTTACTACCGCTTTAATATCACAGGATCCCAGGAGCCTCTCATGGGGCCCCCTACTGACATAGTTGCCAACATTTAAAAAATATTTTCAGGGACACTTTTTTTTACAAGTGCTATATTTAGAGTAGCTGAGATCCCCTATGTTAAAATTAAATGAGTACTAATAATGGGGCAGAACAAATATGAGGACTGAGAAGATTTCCTTTAGTTGAACTAACAAAAGTGTGCCCATTCTAGAGCTGGTAACATTGAGGATATTCAGTATAATTTTAAAGAACTGTTTTTGTGGGGAAGAGGCATAGGGGAGGAGTATGGATGGTATAAAAGTGGGAAGTATGTGCAGGTGAGGGAGAGGAATGTGGAGGGTCTAACAGTGGGCACTATGTACAGGAGAGGAGTGTGGAGGGTATGGCCGAAGGCACTATGTACAGGAGAGGAGTGTGAAGGGTATGACAGTGGGTAGTATGTACAGGAGAGGAGTGTGGGGGGTATGACAGAGGGTAGTATGTACCGGAGAGGAGTGTGGAGGGTATGACAGTGGGCAGTATGTACAGGAAAGGAGTGTGGAGGGTATGATGGGGGCAGTATGTACAGGAGAGGAAAGTGGAGAGAAAGATAGTTGGTAGTATGTACAGGAGAAGAGTGTGGAGGGTAAGGTTGGGTTACAGTATGCACAGGAGAGGAGTGTGAAGGGTATCACAGTGGGTGGTATGTACATGAGAGGAGTGTGGATGGTATGATAGTGGGCAGTATGCACAGGAGAGGAGTGTGGAGGGTATGACAGCCGGAACTATGTACAATAGAGGAGTTAAGGAATGTGGGCAGTATGTACAGGAGAGGAGTGTGGATGATATGACAATGGGCAGTATGTAAAGAAGAGGAATGTGGAGGTAATGACAGTGAGCAGTGTGTACAGGAGAGGAGTGTGGAGGTTATGACAGTCGGCACTATGTACAATAGAGGAGTTTATGAAAGTGGGCAGTATGTACAGGAGAGGAGTGGGGATGGTATGATACTGAGCAGTATGTACATGAGATGAGTGTGGAGGGTAAGACAATGCAAAGTATGTACAGAAGAAGAGTGGGGAGGATATGACAGTGGGCAGTATGTACAGGAGAAGAGTGTGGAGGGTATGACAGTGGGCACTATGTATAGGAGAGGAGTGTGGAGGGTATGACAGTGGGCACTATGTAAAGGAGAGAAGTGTGGAGAGTAGGACAGTGAGCAGTATGTACAGGAGAGGAGTGTGGAGGGTATGATGGTGGACACTATGTATAGGAGAGAAGAGTTGAGGGTATGACAGTGGGCAGTATGTACAGGAGAGGAGTGTGGAGAGTATGACAGTGGGCACTATGTATAGGAGAGGAGTGTGAAGGGTATGACAGTGAGCAGTATGTACAGGAGAGGAGTGTGGAGGGTATGACAGTGGGCACTATGTACAAGAGAGAAGTGTATGACAGCGGGCACTATGTACAGGAGAGGAGTGTGTAGGGTATGACAGTGGGCACTATGTATAGGAGAGAAGTGTGGAGGGTATGACAGTGAGCAGTATGTACAGGAGAGGAGTGTGAAGGGTATGACAGTAGGCACTATGTACAGGTGAGAAGGATGAAGGAATCTGGGAAGGAAAAATGTAAAGGTTTGTGGAAGGATGTTTAGGGACTGCGTAGTGGTTAAGCGGGCCATACATGGATTGAAATTAGGCCAATTAAGCAGAGACCAACCATAGTCAATCTATGTATGGGCTAGCTGGTTTTACACAAGTGAATCTATTAATCGACTTGAGTACAACCAGCCTGTCAGGTTTTTCCCAAAACAATCAGTGCTGCCAGCAACACTGATTATTGTATTCACTGGCAGAACACAATAACACTGGAGGAGTGATTCCCCCATCCACAGGTCAGCAGGTGAGAGGGTGTGTGGGGACAGGCTGGGGAGAGATACTAGTCAGTGGCTGGTGAGGCACTGGCTACTATCAGAGCCAGATACACACAGGTTACATACGCCACAATCGTTAGCGTGAGTGAAATAATTCTAGCACTAGACCTCCTCTGTAACTCTAAACATATAACCTGTAAAAAAAATTTAAGTATCGCTTAGTATAAATCATGGTAACTTTAGTGTTTTTTTTTTGTTTTTTTATACATGAAACAGTTTCTTTCCAAAAAAAACACATTTGAAAAATTGCTGCGCAAATACCGTGTAACATAAAAAGTTGCAAAGGCCACCATTTTATTACATAGGGTGTCTACTAAAACAATATATAATGTATAATATATAATATACAATATATAATCTTATCTTAATTTTCTAGCAAAAAAAAAGATGATTTTTACATGTAGGAGAGAAGTGTCAGAATTGGCCGGGGTGGCAAGGGGTTAATTACCATAAGTAATATGCAAATAATTATTATAAGCACTGTGAGCTCATCCTCTCACATCCTCTCTGCTGCAGAGTTTGTCAGTTTGTATTTAAACTGGCCGCTTTGTATGTAGCTTCTGACAGGCTGAGCAAGGAGCCCGTATCTCCGGAACCCTAAATGATAGTGGTGGGGTAGGTCCTCAGCTACCTACCCCCCTAATTTGGGGTCTCTGAGACCCTTGGTCGTCAAGCTACAATCCTCGAAGTCAATCTTTTTTTTCTTTTTTTTTTTTATGATTTTTTTTTTTTTGGGCAAATGGGCCTATCTTGAGGAAGGGGCCTGGAGCTGCAGCTCCAATAGCCCCTATGTTTATCCGGCCCTGCATCCCCCTAAACCCTGGGAATACCAAGACATCTCCCACACTTACCTTACCTCAGCAACATCTCCTCATGATAAAAAAAAAAAATGAGCATTGGAGATGTTAAAAGCTTTTAGTTTTGGATTTACACTTTTTTCTCCAATTAATGACTTGCATGTGTGCAGAATGAAATTATTTTGTAGCAAAGTAGATTTAATAGAGATTGAGAGTACATTCTACTTTTAAAATATTTTATTAATCCTCAACACAAGAAAAAAAAAAAGCACAATTCAAAACCGATTCTACATTTTATTTGGACAATAAGAACACTATTTTGTAAATTCATTTACTTTGCCCAAAAAATGGACTGGTATTTAATGTTGCAACATTTTTCACAGCACTTTACAGCATGGTTAGAAGGGCCCTGCTCTAAGGAGCTTACGATCTAAAAGAAACACTTACATTGGACACACCTTAAATTGCACTAATTATGTCAAACATTTTAAGGTATAACAACTCTTACCACCCCACCCCCATCAAAAGTTGAAGTGCAGGGTTAAACAAACAAAATAGAAAAGATATAAAAACATTAGGAGTTGTCTAACACATGACATTTGTAAGTAACAATAAAAAGAGAAGGGTCAGCTGATGCTCACAAAGAAGAAACGCATGTTCACATTGGAGAAAGACACACAAAAATCCACTTTTGAAGGACAATATGCAAAACAATTACAGAAAACAGAAAAAACATTCATCAAACCACAGCTGGTATTGGTCATTATGCACACTATAGCACCCTGCCCACAAATAATCTGGCCTCTTTTCAGGCAAGGCAAACCACACTAGTTCAGGCCTTTTTATAACAGGTTGGGTTGATGGCACACTTACACCCACCCAGTAAAGGACACGCCCACCGGTGTAATTAATTCTGTCTCTTCATGTATGCCTTAAGTACTCACACCTGTTGATCAGGAACACACACTCTTTCCAAATTAAAGAATGCATCAGCTATATATAAGCATATGTATGTGTGCAGGGTATAATGGAAAAAATCAATTGTCCAAGTCTCTGGCCATGATCAGTGATACAAAAAACAAAACAATTCAAGTCGTAAGTTGTTGGGCATGTGGAGGGTACAAAGCAGGAAATGTCAACTCTGTGAGGGCTGCTTCGCACAAATTATTGACAAGCACATTCGTCATCAGCTTCCAACATTTAAATATGGATGCAAGATCACACCAAACTCACTTTATTTATAATGTCATTTCTTTTGTTTAATTATGTGAAATATAATACCTTGTGAAAAAGAAGCTATAACACCACAACAGAGGAAGAACATACAAACCTCTAATCAGATTGTGGCATGTTTGGGATTTAAACCAACGACCCCCCTGGCTGCAAGGCAGAAGTGCTAATCAGTTAGCAACTGTGCTGCTACATGAATGGAGCTTCCATCTCTGTGGTGTTAAACAGCCCTATGTCCCTGGGGTGCAAAAAGTTAATCAATACAGATATACCCTGGAAGCCCTAAGTGCCATTGACCAACCTGTTTCTGTGATATGCCATCTGGTTCCAAGGCTGGTTATGGCTGATTACTGTCAGCATTAGGGATGAGATTCGAGTTCGACTCGAACATCGTCTGTTCGTTTGTACGGCGAATTTCAAACATTATGGGCCGTTTGCACCAAATTCGAGCGGCGCGTCACGACCCATAATGCACTGCGTCATCGCAGTGCATTGCTGGCTGATGATTGGCCAAGCATGCACTATGACCCGCATGCTTTGGCCAATCACAGCGCCGTCAGCACAGAGAGCCATAATTGGCCAAAGCCAGGATGCCTTTGGCCAATCATGGATCAGGGATTAGGTACACGCCCCGCACTATATAATGCCGCCTGCGCGTTGGCCTTGTGTAGTGTGTTGCGGCAGCAGAGAGATAGAGAGAGAGAGAGAGAGTGTGTCATTTCATTTCAGTTAGCTAGATTGAGCAGGCAGTTGATTCAGCCAGTTAGATCAGTATATTTAGTATATATATATGCATCACACGCTTTGTATATATATATATATATATATATATATATATATATATAAATACTGTATACAGTTTAGCTAGATCTCACTGTTCCTGTTATTCTCTTCCTAATAATACTACAGGCAAGCAGTTGATTAGTTATAGTTAGGTTGAAAAAAGACACAAGTCCATCCAGTTCAACCATAAAAAAATAAAATAATAATATCATACAATCCCATATACCTAATTCTATACACACAGTTGATCCAGAGGAAGGCGAAAAACCCCAGCAGAGCATGATCCAATTTGCTACAGCAGGGGAAAAAATTCCTTCCTGATCCCGAGAGGCAATCGGATATTCCCCGGATCAACTTTACCTATAAATGTCAGTACCCAGTTATATTATGTACATTTAAGAAAGAATCCAGGCCTTTCTTAAAGCAATCTACTGAGCTGGCCAGAACCACCTCTGCGGGGAGTCTATTCCACATTTTCACAGCTCTTAAGCCCTGTACACATGATCGGATTTCCGATGGAATAAAATCCAATGGATTTTTCCATCGGATTTCCGATGAAGCTGACTTCCATCAGTCTTGCCTACACACCATCAGTCGAAAATACGAGCGTCCCAAACTCCGTGACGTAAAACACTCAGACGAGCTGAGAAAATTAAGTTCAATGCTTCTGACCATGCGTCGACTTGATTCTGAGCATGCGTGGGTTTTTTCTCCGATGGAGTTCCACACAGACGATCGGAATTTGCTATCGTTTTTTTTTCCATCGGATAAATTTAAAACATGTTCTATTTTTAATCACCAATGGAAAAAAGACCAATGGGGCCCATACACGATCGGTTTGTCCGATGAAAAAAGTCAATCGGACTGTTTTCATTGGTAAAACCGATCGTGTGTACAGGGCTTTACTGTGAAGAAACCTTTCCGTATTTGGAGGTGAAATCTCTTTTCCTCTAGACGTAAAAAGAGAGCCCCCTTGTCCTTTGTGTTGACCGTAAAGTGAATAACTCAACACCAAGTTCACAATATGGACCTCTTATATATTTGTACATATTGATCATATCCCCCTTAATCTCCTCTTCTCAAGAGTGAACAAAATTCAGTTCCTCTAATCTTTCCTCATAGCTGAGCTCCTCCATGACTCTTATCAGTTTGGTTGCCCTTCTCTGCACTTTCTCCAGTTCCCCAATATCCTTTTTGAGAACTGGGGCCCAAAACTGAACTGCATATTCCAGATGAGGTCTTAATAATGATTTGTACAGGGGCAAAATGATATCTCTCTCTCTGGAGTCCATACCTCTCTTAATACAAGAAAGGACTTTGCTCGCTTTGGAAACCGCAGCTTGGCATTGCATGCCATTATTGAGCTTATGATCTACCAAAACCCCCAGGTCCTTCTCCACTACGGATCCCCCCAGTTGTACTCCCCCTAGTATGTATGATGCATTCATATTCTTAGCCCCCAAGTGCATACCTTTACATTTATCAGCATTAAACCTCATCTGCCACATAGTCGCCCAATTAGACAGAGCATTGAGGTTGGCTTGTAAATTGGAGACATCCTGTAAGGATGTTATTCCACTGCATAGCTTAGTGTCATCTGCAAAGACAGAAATGTTACTTTTGATCTCAGACCCAATATCATTTATGAAGATATTAAAAAGTAAGGGTCCCAACACTGAACCTTGAGGCACACCACTGATAACCTTAGACCATTCAGAGTAAGAATCATTAACCACTACTCTCTGAATTCTGTCTTTTAGCCAGTTTCCTATCCATTTACAAACTGATATTTCCAATCCTGTAGACTTTACCTTACACATGAGCCGTGTGTGGGGAACGGTATCGACGCTTTTGCAAAATCCAAGTATACCACGTCCACAGCCACCCCTCTGTCCAAGGTTTTACTTACCTCTTTATAAAAATAAATCAGGTTTGTCTGACAACTTCTGTCTTTCATTAATCCATGCTGTCTGTTGCTTAAAATATTTTTTTCCAGCAAGAACTCACTTATGTGGTCTTTTATTAATCTCTCCAGTATCTTCCCAACTATAGAAGTTAAACTAACAGGTCTATAGTTACTTGGTAAAGACTTTGTTCCCTTTTTAAATATAGGCACCACATTGGCCCTGTGCCAATCCAGTGGTACTATTCCTGTCATGAATGAGTCCCTAAAAATTAAATACAATGGCTTTGAAATTACAGAGCTCAATTCTTTTAGGATCCGTGGGTGTATGCCTTCTGGTCCAGGTGCTTTATCCACCTTTATTCTGTCTAAATATTTCTGGGCCATATCACTTTTGAGCCATTGTGGATTTGAGACTGTGTCACTACCACCCCCATTTTGGACATGAGCTCCCCCATGCTCCATTGTATACACAGAGCTAAAGAAAGTATTTAATAAATTAGCCTTCTCTTTGTCCCCAGTCATGCACTCTAGATTGTTGTGTAAAGGGCCTACATGCTCAGACTTGACCTTTTTACTATTAATATATTTGAAGAATTTTTGGGGGTTTGTCCTACTATCTTTTGCAATCTGTCGTTCATTTTGAATTTTTGCACCCTTGATTTCCTTTTTACATATCCTGTTATATTCTTTGTAACATTTAAATTACACTAGTGTTCCCTCATTTTTATATTTTTTAAAAGCTGTTTTCTTATAGTTTCGCAACACCGACGGAGACTCTTTACCACGTGATCAGCCGTGTCCAATCACGGCTGATCACATGTAAACAGGAAAAGCCGGTAATCGGCTTTTCCTCACTCGCGTCTGTCAGACGCGAATAGAGGAGAGCCGATCGGCTGCTCCTCTGACAGGGGGGGTTTGTGCTGATCAATTATCAGCACAGCCCCCCCGAGGATGCCCACACTGGACCACCAGGGATGCCACTGGACCACCAGGGATGTCCATTACAAGGTATGCCTCCCTAGACCACCAGGGATTGAAATCAGTGCCCCCTAATGGATGCCAATTAGTGCCCCTAATGGATGCCAATCAGTGCCCACAATGGGCATCACTGATTGGCAGGCATTATTGTTTGGCACTGATTGGCATCCATTAACACATTACAGTGCCACCTATCAGTGCCCATCCATGCCACCTATCAGTGCCCATCCATGCCCATCCGTGCCACCTATCGGTGCCCATCTGTGCCGCCTATCGGTGCCCATCCGTGCCGCTTATCTGTGCCCATCCGTGCCGCTTATCTGTGCCCATCTGTGCCGCTTATCTGTGCCCATTCGTGCCGCCTATCTGTGCCCATTCGTGCCGCCTATCTGTGCCCATTCGTGCCGCCTACTTTTGCCCATCCGCGCTGCCTATCGGTGCCCATCCGCGCTGCCTATCGGTGCCCATCAGTGCCGTCTTATCAGTGCCCGTCAGTGCAGCCCCATCAGTGCCCATCAGTGAAGGAGAAAACGTACTAATTTACAAGGTTTTGTAACTGAAACAAAAAAAATATGTTTTTTTTTTCAAAATTTTCGGTCTTTTTTAAAAATTTTAGCAGAAAAAAAAAAAAATCGCAGAGGTGATCAAATACCACCAAAAGAAAGCTCTATGTGTGGGAACAAAATGATAAAAATTTAGTTTGGGTACAGTGTAGCACAACCGCCCAATTGTCATTCAAAGTGCAACAGCGCCGAAAGCTGAAAATTGGTCTGGGCAGGAAGCTGTATAAGTGCCCAGTATGGAAGTGGTTAAGTCAGTGTACTGTATGCTAGGCACAGTGTGCAGCTAAAACTCACTGCAGACAATTCCTGTTATTCTCTTCCTAATAATACTACAGGCAGGCACATAGGTGTGCGCAGCCTATTGCATTAGAGTGTGCACCCCAAAGCTCAAACACACACTACCGATCCCTCACTATGTTTATTCAGAAAGGGAAGGGGTCAGTAAATTACATATTTACAAGCTGATTCCCCCATTCATCCTAAAACATCCCGCAGCATCAGCCGCTGGGAGAGGAGAGGAGGGAAGCCAGCATCGGTGCGGAGGGAAGGGGGGGGCTAGGGTAGTAGGGGGAATCTATGCTGCACAGGGTGATTAGGGTGTGCCTGGGCACACCCTGTGCGCACGCCTATGGGCAGGCAGTTGATTCAGCTATCTGCAGTATATTAAGTCAGTGTACTGATGAAGAAGAAAGACCTAGTGAGCAAAGGGTGGTGGCTGCTAGTACCATACTACCCATATATGATCAAAAGGAGAGAGATTGGGTTTTCCTAGGCACTGATTGAACGACACTGAAGTCTTATATAAAATATATTTATTACATAAAGGAAAATCAATTACAATTACATTAAAAACATGAGCCGACCCCACAACAGAAAATAGCAGTATATAAAGGTAGCGAAGCCACCATCACCGTCTATTTGGAGTGGAGAGGGCAGTGAACCTCAACCGGTTTCGCGGTTAGCACCGCTTCTTCAGGAGGGTCTATACAAACATAATTGAAAAATGTGTATATAAACTAGCAGAAAAAGCATAAGCAACATAATACACACAATGTACTTTAGTACAATAACAATAACATAATTAGCCAATGTCATAATATCTGCTCACCATAGGACGTTCACTGGGACACGTGGGTGCCTGAATTACCAACGCTGTAGGAGGTGATTTTCCCACCACAGTTAAAAAAAGAGCATATGTGCCGAAGCATGGGGGCAGCAGGGGCGGAGGAGCCATTGGGAAATTGGGAAAGCATTTTATCACACCGATCTTGTTGTGGTCAGATGCTTTGAGGGCAGAGGAAAGATCTAGGGTCTAACCCCCCAATTTTTTTTCAAAAAAAGAGTACCTGTCACTACCTATTGCTATCATAGGGGATATTTACATTCCCTGAGATAACAATAAAAATGGTATAAAAAAAAAAATATGGAAGGAATAGTTTAAAAATAAAAGAAAAAAGCAAAATAAATAATAATAAAAAAAAGCACCCCTGATCCCCCCCTTCTCTTGTGCAAAGGCGAAACGCAAGCGTCGGTCTAGCGTCATATGTAAACAGCAATTGCACCATGCATGTGAGGTATCACTGCGAAGGTCAGATCGAGGGCAGGGATTTTAGGAGTAGACCTCCTTTGTAAATCTAATGTATGTAGTTTGACGCCGCTGCGCGTTTGTGCGCAATTTTAAAGCATGTTGTGTTTGGTATCCATGTACTCGGCCTAAGATCCTCTTTTTTATTTCATCAAACATTTGGGCAAATTGCTTGGGGTGTCTACTTTCCAAAATGGGGTCATTTGTGGGGGTTTTGTGCTATCTTGGCATTTTATGGCCTTCAAAACTGTGATAGGTAGTGAGGAGTGAAATCAAAAATTTACGCCCTTAGAAATCCTGAAGGCGGTGCTTGGTTTTCGGGGCCCCGTACGCGGCTAGGCTCTCAAAAAGTCCCACACATGTGGTATCCCCGTACTCAGGAGAAGCAGCAAAATGTATTGTGGGGTGCAATTCCACATATAACCATGGCGTGTTTGAGCAATATATCATTTAGTGACAACTTTTTGTACATTTTTCTTTTTTTTTTTCTTTTTGTCATTATTCAATCACTTGGGACAAAAAAAATTATTCAATGGGCTCAACATGCCTCTCAGCAAATAGCTTGGGGTGTCTACTTTCCAAAATGGGGTCATTTGGGGGGGTCTTGTGCTATCTTGACATTTTATGGCCTTCAAAACTGTGATAGGTAGTGAGGAGTGAAATCAAAAATTTATGCCCTTAGAAATCTTGAAGGCGGTGCTTGGTTTTTGGGGTCCCTTACGCGGCTAGGCTCCCAAAAAGTCCCACACATGTGGTATCCCCGTACTCAGGAGAAGCAGCAGAATGTATTTTGGGGTGTAATTTCACATATGCCCATGGCATGTGTGAGCAATATATCATTTAGTGACAACTTTGTGCAAAAAAAAAAAAGTTTGTCATATTCCCGCAACTTGTGGCAAAATATAAAATATTCCATGGACTCAACATGCCTCTCAGTAAATAGCTTGGGGTGTCTACTTTCCAAAATGGGGTCATTTGGGGGGGGTTTGTGCTATTTTGGCATTTTATGGCCTTCGAAACTGTGATAGGTAGTGAGGAGTGAAATCAAAAATTTGCGCCCTTAGAAATTTTGAAGGAGGTGCTTGGTTTTTGGGGCCCCGTACGCGGCTAGGCTCTCAAACAGTCCCACACATGTGGTATCCCCGTACTCAGGAGAAGCAGCAGAATGTATTCAATCATTTGGGACAAAAAAAAATTAATATTCAATGGGCTCAACATGCCTCTCAGCAAATAGCTTGGGGTGTCTACTTTCCTAAATGGGGTCATTTGGGGGGGTTTGTGCCATCTTGGCATTTTATGGCCTTCAAAACTGTGATAGGTAGTGATAGGTAGTGAGGAGTGAAATCAAAAATGTACAGTGCCTTGCGAAAGTTTTCGGCCCCCTTGAACTTTTCATCCTTTTGCCACATTTCAGGCTTCAAACATAAAGATATAAAATTTTAATTTTTTGTGAAGAATCACCAACAAGTGGGACACAATTGTGAAGTGGAACGAAATCTATTGGATTTTTGAAACTTTTTTAACTAAGAAAAAAATGAAAAGTGAGGCGTGCAAAATTATTCGGCCCCCTTGCGTTAATACTTTGTAGAGCCACCTTTTGCTGCGATTACAGCTGCAAGTCGCTTGGGGTATGTCTCTATCAGTTTTGCACATCGAGAGACTGAAATTCTTGCCCATTCTTCCTTGCAAAACAGCTCGAGCTCAGTGAGGTTGGATGGAGAGCGTTTGTGAACAGCAGTTTTCAGCTCTTTCCACAGATTCTCGATTGGATTCAGGTCTGGACTTTGACTTGGCCATTCTAACACCTGGATACGTTTATTTGTGAACTATTCCTTTGTAGATTTTGCTGTAAGTTTGGGATCATTGTCTTGTTGGAATATAAATCATCCGTCCCAGTCTCAGGTCTTTTGCAGACTCCAACAGGTTTTCATCCAGAATGGTCCTGTATTTGGCTGCATCCATCTTCCCCTCAATTTTAACCATCTTCCCTGTCCCTGCTGAAGAAAAGCAGGCCCAAACCATGATGCTGCCACCACCATGTTTGACAGTGGGGATGGTGTGTTGAGGGTGATGAGCTGTGTTGCTTTTACGCCAAACATATCGTTTTGCATTGTGGCCAAAAAGTTTGATTTTGGTTTCATCGGACCAGAGCACCTTCTTCCACATGTTTGGTGTGTCTCCCAGGTGGCTTGTGGCAAACTTTAGACGAGACTTTTTATGGATATCTTTGAGAAATGGCTTTCTTCTTGCCACTCTTCCATAAAAGCCAGATTTGTGCAGTGTACGACTGATTGTTGTCCTGTGGACAGACTCTCCCACCTCAGCTGTAGTTCTCTGCAGTTCATCCAGAGTGATCATGGGCCTCTTGGCTGCATCTCTGATCAGTCTTTTCCTTGTCTGAGCTGAAAGTTTAGAGGGACAGCCAGGTCTTGGTAGATTTGCAGTGGTCTGATACTCCTTCCATTTCAAAATGATCGCTTGCACAGTGCTCCTTGGGATGTTTAAAGCTTGGGAAATCTTTTTGTATCCAAATCCGGCTTTAAACTTCTCCACAACAGTATTACGGACCTGCCTGGTGTGTTCCTTGGTCTTCATGATGCTCTCTGCGCTTTCAACAGAACCCTGAGACTATCACAGAGCAGTGCATTTATACAGAGACTTGATTACACACAGGTGGATTCTATTTATCACCATCAGTCATTTAGGACAACATTGGATCATTAAGAGATCCTCGCTGAACTTCTGGAGTGAGTTTGCTGCACTGAAAGTAAAGGGGCCGAATAATTTTGCACGCACCACTTTTCAGTTTTTTATTTGCTAAAAAAGTTTAAAATATCCAATAGATTTCGTTCCACTTCACAATTGTGTCCCACTTGTTGGTGATTCTTCACAAAAAATTAAAATTTTATATCTTTATGTTTGAAACCTGAAATGTGGCAAAAGGATGAAAAGTTCAAGGGGGCCGAATACTTTCGCAAGGCACTGTATGCCCTTAGAAATCTTGAAGGCGGTGCTTGGTTTTTAGGGTCCCGTATGCAGCTAGGCTCACAAAAAATCCCACACATGTGGTATCCCCGTACTCAGGAGAAGCAGCAGAATGTATTTTGGGTGTAATTTCACATATGCCCATGGCATGTGTGAGCAATATATCATTTAGTGACAACTTTGTGCAAAAAAAAAGTTTGTCATATTCCCGCAACTTGTGTCAAAATATAAAATATTCCATGGACTCAACATGCCTCTCAGCAAATAGCTTGGGGTGTCTACTTTCCAAAATGGGGTAATTTGGGGGGGTTTTGTGCTATTTTGGCATTTTATGGCCTTCGAAACTGTGATAGGTAGTGAGGAGTGAAATCAAAAATTTGCGCCCTTAGAAATCCTGAAGGCGGTGCTTGGTTTTCGGGGGCCCTTACGCGGCTAGGCTCCTAAAAAGTCCCACACATGTGGTATCCCCGTTCTCAGGAGAAGCAGCAAAATGTATTTTGGGTTGCAATTCCACATATAACCATGGCATGTGTGAGCAATATATCATTTAGTGACAACTTTTTGTAATTTTTTTTTTTTTTTTAGTCATTATTCAATCACTTGGGACAAAAAAAAAATATTCAATGGGTTTAACATGCCTCTCAGCAATTTCCTTGGGGTGTCTACTTTTTAAAATGGGGTCATTTGGGGGGGTTTGTACTGCCCTGCCATTTTAGCACCTCAAGAAATGAGATAGGCAGTCATAAATTAAAAGCTGTGTAAATTCCAGAAAATGTACCCTAGTTTGTAGACGCTATAACTTTTGCGCAAACCAATAAATATACGCTTATTTACATTTTTTTTACTAAAGACATGTGGCTGAATACATTTTGACCTAAATGTATGACTAAAATTGAGTTTATTCGATTTTTCTTATAACAAAAAGTAGAAAATATCATTTTTTTTCAAAATTTTCAGTCTTTTTCCGTTTATATCGCCAAAAAATAAAATTGCAGAGGCAATCAAATACCATTAAAAGAAAGCTCTATTTGTGGGAAGAAAAGGACGCAAATTTCGTTTGGGTACAACATTGCATGTCCGCACAATTTCCAGTTAAAGCAGCGCAGTGCCAAATTCTGAAAACACCTCTGGTCTTTAAGCTGCATAATGGTCTGGGGCTTAAGTGGTTAATGTGTTTTCATATTTTTTTATTCTGTTTATTTTTTTCCCTTTTTCTTTTTTATCCCCCTCTCACATGATAGATCCTGGGGCTAAAAAACACTTTTGCATGTTTATACAATATTTATACCCTGTCAAATTCATGCATTTAGACTAGCCCTAGTTAAAATATAGTTATTAATTTATTTATTTAGACAATACCTAATTAATTTGTGTGTTTCAATATCTGCCCGGCATTTGCTAACATTGCTCCCTCCTTTTTTCTGAAATTGCTAGCTGCATGGCCTATCTGCTGATCTGGCGTCTTCAGTGCTTTTAGTCACTATTTTAATAAAAGACTGCAGATCTGGAGTACTGACTTTCCTCAAACCTGCATGCTTGTTCTGGGTCAGTGTCTCAAAAAATATTCAACCTAGTGGCAGTTAGGCATATAACATTAACCTCTTCAGCTCCAGAAGGTTTACCCCTTAAAGATCAGGCCATTTTTTGCGATATGGCACTGTGTTAATTTAACTGACAATTGCATGGTTGTGCGATGCTGTACCCAAATAAAATGTATGTCCTTTTTTTTTTTTTTTAACAAATAGAGCTTTCTATTGGTGGTATTTGATCACCTCTGCATTTATTTTTTTTTGTGCTATAAACAAGACCGACAAAAACCCAATAAAAAAAATGGAAAAAAAATCTTATTTCTTCATAAATTTAGACCAATGTGTATTCTGCTACATATTTTTGGTAAAAAAAATCCCAATAAGAATATGTTGATTGGTTTGTGCAAAAGTTATAGTGTCTATAGTGTTTACTTTCAATGATAATGGTAAACAGGACAAATAGAGGGGATGAATCTCCCTAATGGGGACACAGACTGCAATAAAAACCGGACAAGTGTTCTAATTCCTCTCCAAAACTAAAACAAAAAAACAAAAATGCCTTTAGTTATATTATAAGTAAGGAAATTGCTTTAAAAAGACATTGATACTAATTGCCAATGTTATTCAGAATGAATTGATCAAATTTCACGCATACACACATATAGACATGTAGACATTTATTTAAAAAAAAAAGAACACCTTTTTGTAATTGAAAAGATTTAACATACCTACATTATATTATAATTCTTTCCTACCATAACGTATTACATTAAGCACAAAGCTTAGGAAGCAGACAGCAGATGGGGAAATCAGTATAAGTAAAAATGATGATCTGCATGTTTTTCCTAATAAATGGAGAGTTGATTGAGAGTCGCTGTAGTGTTGTACAGGTTTAGATTAAGATGTTCTTACTCTGTGTACAGATGGAGTGTTCTGCCCCCGTTGTTATCAATTCAACACCTTTCACGAGCATTTAATTCACTTGAAAAAAAATCTATGTTTTTTTATTGATTTCAGCTTGTGCTTATCCACTTTATTCTCCCCTCTCTACCTCATGAAAAGTAGTTTCTTCTACACCTTTTTTCACTTAAGACACTTGGCATCTGCTGTTTCTCTTTCTGAAATGATCCACCTTTAATGACAAGGGGCATTTTTTCCGCTGACCTCAGCAGACACATCTCTACTTGCATCAATCAATAATACACACCTTCGGTGACACAGGACAGCGATTTGTACCTGAAGGTGATGAACATGGCATTGATCTGTGCGATGCAGGAGACACCAATTTAAGTGCTAAATTACTATGTTGATTAAACACTGAGCAGAATCTATTACAAATACGCAGATATAATGGTATATGGTTGACACTTAATTTTCAATTCATCTTTATAAACAGTCAACAAGGACACTTTTCTAACATGTTTTTATTCTTTCACATGCTCCCATTCATGTGTCTGAAAAATTATATAAATTATAATATATACAGTATATATACTGTATATATATATATATATATATATATATATATACAGGGCTGCTGTTAGAACCCATGGGTCCCCATATAGACAACCTGACATGGGGCCCCATACAGCCAATGCTTCAGTTATGAATGAGCACAGCATATTGTGTTCTTTTAGGAAAGGAAAAGGCTGGTAAATATTACATATTTACCTGACCTTTCCCTCACTCTAAATCTTAAAGGATCCTATTGTGTAATGGCAGCTGCTGGCAGGAAGAATAGAAGGAAGGGAAATTACTGAAACCGATCCTTTGTATGTCTTTGCAGCAGCTGAAAGTCAATGGGAGGGAGAGGAGAAGAAGCCAGCTTTCAGCTGCTGCAGAGAGAGCCATACAGTGGATTGGTTCCAGAAATTGCCCCCCTACTGCATGGATCACCCCCCGCCCACATTCGATTCACCCTGCTGCCTGGGCCCACCTGCTGGACCGGGCCCCATACAGGGGGACTGGTGGTTCACCCTTATCTACGGCCCTGTGTGTGTGTGTGTGTGTGTGTGTGTGTATATATATATATATATATAGTGCCTTGAAAAGGTATTCACACCCTTTGAAATTTTCCACATTTTGTCATGTTACAGCCAAAAACTTAAATGTATTTTATTGGGATTTTATGTGATAGACCAACACAAAGTGGCACATAATTGTGAAGTGGAAGGAAAATGATAAATGGTTTTCAATTTTTTTTTACACATTAATATGTGAAAAGTGCGGCGTGCATATGTATTCAGCTCCCCTGAGTCAATACTTTGTAGAACCACCTTTCACTGCAATTACAGCTGAAAGTCTTTTTTGGGGATGTCTCTACCATCTTGGCACATCTAGAGAGTGACATTTTTGCCCATTCTTCTTTGCAAAATAGCTCACAATAGCGCACAGATTCTCAATTGGATTTAGGTCTGGACTTTGAATGGGCCATTCTAACACATGAATATGCCTTGATCTAAGCCATTCCATTGTAGCTCTGGCTGTATGTTTAGGGTCGTTGTCCTGCTGGAAGATGAACCTCCGCCCCAGTCTCAAGTCTTTTGCAGCCTCTAACAGGTTTTTCTTCTAAGATTGCCCTGTATTTGACTCCATCCATCTTCCCATCAACTCTGACCAGCTTTCCTGTCCCTGCTGAAGAAATGCATCCCCTCAACATGATTCTGTCACCAACATCTTTCATGGTGGGGATGGTGTATTCAGGGTTATGTGCAGTGTTAGTTTTCTGCTACACATATAGTTTTGCTTTTAGGCCAAAAAGTAAAATTTTGGTCTCATCTGACCAGAGCGCCTTCTTCCTCATGTTTGCTGTGTCCCCCACATGGCTTCTCGCAAACTGCAAACGGGACTTCTTATGGCTTTCTTTCAACAATGGCTTTCTACTTGCCACTCTTCCATAAATGCCAGATTTGTTAAGTGCACAACCAAGAGTTGCCCTGTGAACAGATTCTCCCACCTGAGCTGTGGATCTCTGCAGCTCCTCCAGAGTTACCATGGCCCTCTTGGCTGCTTCTCTGATTAATGCTCTCCTTGTCAGTTTAGGTGGATGGCCATTTCTTGGTAGGTTTGCAGTTGTGCCATAATCTTTCCATTTTCGGATGATGGATTGAACAGTGCTCCGTGAGATGTTCAAAACTTGGGATATTTTTTTATAACCTAATCCTGCTTTACACTTATCCCTGACTTGTCTGATGTGTTCCTTGGCCTTCATGATGCTGTTTGTTCACTAAGGTTCTCTAACAAACCTCTGAGGGATTCACAGAACAGCTGTATTTGTACTGAGATTAAATTACACACAGGTTTATTATTATTTACTAATTAGGTGATTTCTAAAGGCAATTGGTTCCGCTGGATTTTAAATAGGGGTATCAGTAAATTTATTTGTAAAAATTTGGAAAACCATTTTCCTTCCATTTCACAATTATTTGCCACTTTGTGTTTGTCTATCACATAAAATCCCAATAAAATACATTTATGTTTTTGGCTGTAACATGAAATTTGTATGACTTTGATGAGGAGGTAAGCAACATGGCTAATGAGTAAGATAAAGTCTACATGCTTAGAAATTATGTTTGTAAATGGATAGAAAACTGGATAAAAGACCGTGTTCAGAGAATAGTGATTAATGATTCATACTCTGAGTGATCTAAAGTTATTAGTGGTGTAACCCAAGTTCAGTGCTGGAGCCCTGGCTGCCAATAAGGGGGTAGCACCGGTCCCCATGCACCAGGCCAGCAGGCGAGCCTGGGCAGCAGGGAAATCAGATGTGGGCAGGAGAGTAGGTGATCAGGGGAAAATTACAGGAATTGATCCTTTGTTTGTTTCTCACTGCAGCATCTGAAAGCCAGCTTCTCCTCCTCTTCCTCCTGCCAACATTTAGCTGCTACAGGGAGAGACACGCAGGGGATTAGTTCCTGGAGCTGCTCCCTACCAAAATGATCACACTCCCTGTCCAGGATTAAATTCTCCCTGCTGCCCTGGCCAAACTGTGTGCCCCTTGCCTTCTCTCCCACCAGCTGGTGTGGGAACACAGAGGGATTTTTTAGGATGAAGAGTGAAGAAAGATATGATATGAAATATTTACCGGCATTTTCCTTTTGTAAATGAACACAATTAGTGATCTATACTGATCACTCACTATGTTCATTCATTACTGAACCATAATAAACTTCCGTTTGTAAATGAACAGAAGCCTTTGATGTCTCACTGAAGTGATTCATCGAGTCTCTTTAGACGCCTGAGATTTTACCAAAGCCCCTCCCGCCAACAACGCTGTGAAAAAAATAAATAAATAAAAAATAATAAAAAATGTAAAAATATATAAAAAATGTAAAAAATGATTTAAAAAAATCAAGGGGTTAATTCACACAGGTTCTCTGGCCCCTACAGCGTGAATGAGTGGTTTGTTTGTGTGGCTGGAACCACCTGTTACTCAATAAGGATGAAGAGGCTGTATGAAAATAGCCGCAGGCCCTAACTTGACAGGTGTGCAGGTGTGGGTGAGTGGCCCAGAATGCACACTATCTGTGTTTGGGGGCCGTACACCTGCACCCACATGTCTGTTAAATTAGGACCTGCAGCTGTGTTCGTACAGCTGCTGCATCCCCATAGCATAACCAAGGCTGCCTGCACACAGATCAAGCCGCAAAAAAAATAAACACTGGTTCACACTGTACTGGCCACAGTACCCATGTGAATGAGCCCCAAGACCTCATTCACACACAGAGCTTTATTTATTAATTCAGTGGGGTTGATTTAGTAAGGCAAATAGCCTGTGCACTTTGCAAGTGCATTTGCACTCTGCAAGTGCAGTTGCTCCAACGCTTAGTAAATAAAGCTTCATTTTGCAAAGAATACCCAATCACATGCAAGAAAATGTTTAAAAAACTTTCCCCCATTTACTAAACTTTGGAGCAACTGCACCTGCAAAGTGTCTGTTTTCCTTTTGTTGATCAACCCCAATACAACTTTATCTGTTAGATTTAGCAGGAATTTTGTAAGTTATTTTGTGTTTGTGTCCGCTGACACTGTCAGCAGGGCCGTCGGAACAGGAGAGGCAAACCAAGCAACTGCTTGGGGCCCCAAGCTGGCCTGGGGCCCCAGCAGAGCGCCCCCCCCGCGATCGGCGCCCCCCTCCCATTCAGGCGCGGGGAGCAGGGCCGTCTTTAATGCAGGGCAACTGGGTCATCTGCCCAGGGCCCATTTATTGTTGGAGGGACCCAAACGCTGATAAACCAAGTGCATTTGTTTTCTCCTCCATTCTATCCAGCTCAGCACGGGTTAAGTGAAGTCACATCCCTGCAGTGTCTCTTCTACTGACCCCGCCCCTTCCCCTTATCTCAGTCTGAGTGGACTGAGCCTCATCCCCGGCGATGTGCTGCATTCTGCCCCTCCTATCCCTCCTCTGCGGGCGGCTGCCGATGACATCGCTCTGCAAAGTGAGTAAACTTGTCTCCCTCTGACACACTGTGTGCTGTCCTGAGCCAGGTTCCCCCTCCCATCACCTCTGATAACTTTTCAGGGAGTCTCAGATGCTGCAGAACTTCTTGGGGTGGCAGGGCTGCTGGGAGTTGTATTGCAGGGCAGTGTTTGGCTGCTGCAGAACATCTTGGAGGGGGGGCTACTGCCTGCTGGGAGTTGTAGTGCAGGGCAGAGTTTGGCTGCTGCAGAACTTCTTGGAGGGGGGGCTGCTGCCTGCTGGGAGTTGTAGTGCAGGGCAGAGTTTGGCTGCTGCAGAACTTCTTGGAGGGCAGGGCTGCTAAGTGTTGTAGCGCAGAGCAGTGATTGACAGCTGTGTGCTCAACGATAACCCCTTCCCTGCCTCTCCACCCCCAATAATAATCCCCCTCCCCGCTTCACCACCCTCAGCAATAACCCCCCTCCCCGCTTCTCCACCCTCAGCAATAACCCCCCTCCCCGCTTCTTCACCTTCAACAATAAACCCCTTCTCCCTGCCTCTCCACCACCAACAATAATCCCCCTTCTCCCTGCCTCTCCACCTCCATCAACAATAAACCCCTTCTCCCTGCCTCTCCACCACCAACAATAAACCCCCTTCTCCCTGCCTCTCCACCACCACCAATAAACCCCCTTCTCCTTGCCTCTCCACCACCAACAATAAACCCCCTTCTCCCTGCCTCTCCACCACCAACAATAAACCCCCTTCTACCTGCCTCTCCACCACCAACAATAAACCCCCTTCTCCCTGCCTCTCCACCACCAACAATAACCCCAATCCCTGCCTCTCCACCCCCTAAAATAACCCCAATCCCTGCCTCTCCACCCCCAACAATAACCCCAATCCCTGCCTCTCCACCCCCAACAATAACCCCAATCCCTTCTTCCCCTCCCCCAACAATAACCCCAATCCCTGCCTCTCCATCCCTAACAATAACCCCTTCCCTGCTTCTCCCCCTACAGCAATACCCCTCCTTTCTGCAGAAACAGCAGCGTGCTGATAGTTAATAAGTGACAATGTAGTATGGAGCCCCCCATACTGTGTAATCATGGAGGTATTATGGGGAGGGATCCTGTTTAGTGATGGGCGTAGTATTGGGGAGAGGGTCCTGTGCAATGATGTGTGAGGAGGGTCCTGTAATTATGGCGGTAGTATGGAGAATGGGGTCCTATGTAGTGATTTGGGTAGTATGGGGGAGGGAGTCCTGTGTAATGATGGGGGGCAAAATTGCATGGGGGCCCCAAGAAAATGTTTGCCCAGGGTCCAATCAATATTAAAGACAGCCCTGCCTCCACAGTCCTCTCCTCTACATACTGCCCCCATCATACCCACCACAGTCCTCTCCTCTACATACTGCCCCCATCATACCCACCACAGTCCTCTCCTCTACATACTGCCCCCATCATACCCACCACAGTCCTCTCCTCTACATACTGCCCCCATCATACCCACCACAGTCCTCTCCTCTACATACTGCCCCCATCATACCCTCCTAAGTCCTCTCCTCTACATACTGCCCCCATCATACCCTCCGCAATCCTCTCATGTACATACTGCCTCCATCTTACCCTCTGCACTATCAGATGTAAAGGGGAACAAACCCTGTGCATTCAGATGTAAAGGGGGACTCTGCGGATTCAGATCTTAAGGGGAACTCTGTTGACTCTGATGTAAAGGGGAACTCTGTTGACTCTGATGTAAAGGGAGACTCTTGTGATTAATTCCATATGATTAGAAATGTCATTTAATCACAAAAATAAATGTATAGTGTATACTACATAGCAAAATTGCTGTGCATTGCTTTGTACAGAGGTAATGAATTTAATGTACTACAAAAAAAAAAAAAAAATTGGCGTGTGCTACTTAAGCGTTCGGTTTGGCTTGACGAAAAGGTGGCAACCCTACCCCCCTCGGGGGCCCCAAATTCTCAATCTGCTTGGGGCCCCCAAATTCCTTCAAACGGCCCTGACTGTCAGGTAGGCTGTACCGAGCCCCATAATTTCTAAAAGCAGCCCTGGTTGGAGCCCTAACTTTATACTCCATTTATAATTTATGTAGGGTTTAAAATAATTATTTCAGTGTTTGCAGATGACACCAAGGTATGTAGTGGAATAACGTCCTTACAGGCTGTCTTCAACTCAATGTACTATTTAATTGGGCAACTATGTGGCAAATGAGGTTTAATGTTGACAAATGTAAAGTTGTGCACTTGGGGGCTAAAAACATGGATGCATCATATATACTGTGAGGAGAACAGCTTGGGGAGTTAATGGTCAAGAAGGATCTGGGTGTTCTAGTAGATAATAGACTTTGTAATTGCATGCAATGCCAAACTGCAGTTTCTAAGGTTAGCCTCTGAAATAAAATGCTAGTGCTTAACCGCTTGCCGACAAGCTGCCGTCATTATACTGTGGCAGGTCGGCTCGTTCCCACGGACCATCGTAGCTGTACGTCGGTCCCTTTAAGCGGGATAGCGGGGGTGCCGATGCTCACGACCGGGAGGACGCGATGACCGCTGGCCATGAGCGATCATAGGCACGGGAGGAAGAACAGGGACGTGTGTGTGTGTAAACACACACATCCCTGTTCTGAGAGAAGAGGAGATGCAGATTGTGAGTTCCTACAAGCTGGGAACCACGATCTGTCATCTCCTATAATATGTCTCATGCCCTTACAATTAGAACACACATTAGGGAACACAGTTAACCCCTTGATCACCCCCTAGTGTTAACCCCTTCCCTGCCAGTGACATTTACACAGTAATTCAGTGCATTTTTATAGCACAAATCGCTGTATAAATGCCAATGGTCCCAAAAATGTGTCAAAGGTGTCCGATCTGTCCGTCGCAATGTCGCAGTCCCAATAAGAATCGCAGGTTATAAAAAAAAATATTCCAAGCTTTGAACATCTCACAAACATCCTTTTCCAGATACGGTCCAGCAGACGGACGTGTGTGTAGCAGCTCCTGCCATCCAGGACAACTCTCGTTCTCTTCCCCAGCAGGCGTTGCCTGCCGGTCTACGGCTCCCCCTAGACCCGGTTCTTCCCCAGGCCAGCTCCCCCAGCTCACCTGCGTGCCACCCACAGCCGCCGTCATTCGGGCGTCCTCTCTAGACCGCTAGACCCGCAGGACAGACCGCGGCTGCAGCCTAGCTCCGGCCATCTGAGAATCTTTCTCCTCTAATCCTCTCTCCAGCAGGCCCGCTTGCTGTCTCCCAACCCGGAGCTCCCCCCAGCAGGCCTCCCGAAGCCGCAGCTGGAGCTGCCTGGCCCCTCAGGACAGACCGCGGCTCTGGCCTAGCTCCGGCCATGGCGGCCATCTTGGTCCACCAGCCTCAGCATCAAGTACCTTCTCCCGACCCCCAGTCATTCCTTCCGGATACATACCACAGGACTCACCTGCGACAGCCTGAAATACGAACCGGGAATCCGGTCTGTTAAGTAGCGGCCATTTTGCTACACCCGGGCGCTCTCACCACTAGCTCCCTGACATCCTCTTTCTACCCCCCCCCACCCCTCATCATCCTCACCCTCATCATCATTATCTGAGCATCATTATCGGCTTCTCATTCTGGACTTGCTGTCTTTTTTAACCTGACAACTAGGTAAGTACACCGGGCACAACCAATCATAGGAAGTTGATCCAGGGTCCACCCGATCGCCTCTCGGGGGGTCAGGAAGGAATTTTTTCCCCTGCTGTAGCAAATTGGCTCGTGCTCGGCTGGGGTTTTTCGCCTTCCTCTGGATCAACTGGGAGTGGGGGTAGATTGTGGTTCCCCCATCCTCATCATCACCATCCCCATCGTACCATCATCATCATCATCCTGCATCATCATCGCATCAGCCCATCACCATCAGCATTTTTCCACCATGTTCAACATTAAATACTGACACTCTCCGTAGCCTAATGAATACCGCCGCAAGACTACCAGCCTCCATCCAAAAAATACTACGGAAAGAACACTTCAACTACAACACCTATCATGTGCCCTGATCAACATCAGATCTGCAGTCAAGCACAGACAGGAAATTCACGACTTCATCACCCAACACAACACAGATTGCCTCTTAATCACGGAAAGTTGGCTAACACCGGACTGTAACACCATCCTAGCAGAATTAGTGCCTGAGAACTGTTGCATCCTAACCGAGCATAGAATAGGGCAAAGAGGATGAGGCCTAGCAGTGATCTACAAATCCCACCTCTCTCTCAAACCAACTCCGAAGAACTCATTGCTTTTCATGGAAACACTCACTCTGCAACTCCAAACAACACCCCAGGACACCGTCTACATACTACTATGCTACAGACCACCGGGACCAAAGACACACCTCCTCACACCTTTCACCGAATTCATCTAGACATACACCTTGAAAACCAGACAACCTCCTGCTACTCGGGGGCTTCAACCTCTGGGCTAACTCCACCCAGGACCCCATCGCCACCGCCTACATCGACCAATTGGAAGAATTAGGTCTACAGCAACTGATAAATGCTCCCACGCATGTTTTGGGGCACACTCTCGACCTCATCTTCAAACAGAATATGGACATCAACACACTGGACAACACGACTTTACCATGGACGGACCACCACGCTATCAAATTTAAAATAACCACCAACACCATCTTCCAAAAACCGACACATTCAATAACAACACACTGGACAAGATCACAGAAGAAACTACACTCAGAACTCTTCAAAACCACACTATCGAATAAAATAACAATGATAAATCAAAACCACTCAACGGAAGAAACACTCAACTCCCTTAACAAAGCATTACTACAAACAGCAGACACAGTCGTGCCAAGACGCAGAGCACTCATCCGCAAAAATAATTCCGGCTGGTTCAAGGACGCTCTTACATTACTGAAGCAAGAACGCAGACGAGCTGAAGGAGCCTGGAGAAGACTATGAACCCCACCTGCCTAGAGCCTCCAGCAAACGAAACAGAAGAATTCTGCAATGAACTTTATGATTTTTAATTGACAAAATCGAAAACATTTGTGAAATAATTCAGCAGAAAAAAACAACCGACCTCACTCGGACAAAGCAAGAAGAAAACATCAATATAAATATTCTACAATCAACGAAATTTACTCTGGTCCCAATCACCATCAACATCACTAAAAGCATCATCAGAAGCCTCCAAGACAGTACATCACCAAACTACATAATTTCTACAAAACTCCTGAAAGAATGTACCGAAATCGTGGCACCCACCATAACACATCTCATAAATCAATCGTTCAAAGAAGGTATTGTTCCGACTTCCCTCAAGCAAGGCATAATCAAACCTCTCCTAAAGAAACCTAACCTTGACCCCAAAGACCCAAACTACCGCAGACCGGTAACAAGCCTTAGCACCATCTCCATGATCATTGAGAAAGCAGTAGTACAACAGCTACAACTCCATTTGGACACCCACAAACTCCTGGATCCACTACAATCGGGTTTCCGCCCAGGCCACAAGACAGAAACTGCACCTCTCAAAACATGGGATGATGCCCTCGAAGCAGCAGACGACGGAGAATCGTGTCTCCTGGTGCTGCTGGACCTCAGTGCAGCTTTCGACACAGTAGACCACAAAATTCTGCCTACTCGGCTCACAGAAGTAGCTGGAGTCGCAGACTCAGATCTACCCTGGTTCGCATCATTCCTAGAAAATCGATCCCAGACAGTGAAACTAGGAGCCTTCACTTCGGAAGTGTGCACCATTACATGCGGAGTCCCTCAAGGATCACCCCTATCGCCCGTGCTCCTCAAAATTTACCTCCGCCCACTCCTAAAAAATCATCAGCAAAGAGGACCTGCTCTACCACTCTTACGCTGATGACACTCAACTTTATTTTCGCATCACCAACAAAAAGACCAATATCACGAACTAGAAAAATGCCTGACCTTGATAGATAATTGGATGACAGAGAGCTCTCTCAAACTCAATGGATCTAAAACAGAACTTTTCTTTCTCCACGCAAACCGAAAGACAAACTCTAGGACAACATGGACACCACCCACTATCCTTGGACAAACCATTACCCCAAGCACCAAAGTAAAAAGCCTAGGACTACCCAAATACCAGATTTCTCGTCTACAAGTCATCCAGAACACAGCAGCCAGACTGGTAACAGGAAAAAAACCCTGGGAATCAATCACCCCATCCCTGAGGAGTCTCCATTGGCTAGCCGTAAAGGATCAGGTTACATTCAAGACCCTCTGCCTCACCCACAAATGCACACAAGGAAAGGTTCCTCAATACTTATGCGAGAAAATAAAACACTACACCCCTAATCGTGCCCTCCGATCAACTAACCAAAACCTCCTCCACATCCCCAAGTCCCGCTACAAATCTAAAGGAGAATGAAGATTCACAGTCCAAGGACCACGGCTATGGAACGCTCTACCCACGAATATCCACATGGAAGAAAACCATCGGGCCTTCAGGAAAAAACGTAAGACCCACCTCTTCTGAAGGATCTGGACAACATTGGAAACAAAGCGCCTTGAGGCGATTCAGTTCGCATTTGTAGCGATATACAAGTTACTCACTCACTCACTCAGATCGCCGTCATTACTAGTAAAAAATAAATAAATAATAAAAATGGCATAAATCTATTACCTATTTTGTAGATGCTAGAACTTTTGCGCAAACCAATCAGTATACGCTTTTTGCAATTTTTTTTTACCAAAAATATGTAGAAGAATAAATATCGGCCTAAACTGAGGAAAAAATTAGCTTTTTGAAAAAAAATGGGGCTATTTATTACAGCAAAAAGTACAAAATATTGTGTTTTTTTCAAAATTGTCACAATTTTTTTGTTTATAGCGCAAAAAATAAAAAACGTAGAGGTGATCAAATACCACCAAAAGAAAGCTCTATTTGTGGAAAAAAGGGTACAACGTCGCACGACCATGCAATTGTCAGTTAAAGTGATGCAGTGCCGAATCGCAAAAAATGCTCTGGTCATTGAGCAGCCAATTCTTCTGGGGCTGAAGTGGTTAAATGGAGCTTGTACCACTATGCAGTCTATAAAATGTGCAATCTTGCGATCATCCATGCTGATGTTCTGTGCATGCAATCATTTCAGTGCTTCCCTTCTAAGGTTCCTGCACTCACCAAAACTTGTGGACTCTATGCTAAAGCATTAAAGAGGTTGTAAATCTCCATTTGTAAGTGGTACCTATAGGTAAGCCTAGAATAAGGCTTACCTATAGGTACTGTAAATATCTTCTAAACGTGTGCCGTTTAGGAGATTATTACTGTTTACTGCGCCGATGATGTCACCGGCGCATCCAGGTGTACTTAACCTCCTATTCCACTGAAGATCTTGTGGTCACCATATTTCTACACCTGACTATCATTATTATTATTATTCAGGATTTATATAGCGCCAACCTGTTTTCGGGTAAGTATGGGGATGACTAGTGCATGCTTTGGAGAGTTGGGGAAGATGCCAGAAGAGAGGGAGAGATTGAAGATGTGAGTTAGAGAGTGTAGGATAGAGTCAGAGGGCGACCGTAGCATTTGCAAGGGAACAGGGTCCATGGGGGTGGGTGGTTAGGTGGTTGTTAGAGAAAAGTTTAGCAACCTCCTCTATAGTGGCGGGGTTGACTGAAGGAAGTAATGATTGTACCTGTGAACATGTAGTGCTAAATGGAGAAGGTATCTGTGCAGCGGAGATGTCCTCAGGAATTGTATCAATCCTATATGTGAAGTGATTGTAGGATGTGTTACTCTGTAAATAATGTATATATGTACCCTTGCTTCCCCTATGGGCCAGTGGATATTACAGCCATTATACCCTTATACTTTTACAAATAACTCCCGGCAGGTATGTGTAAAAATCCCATACACATGTCTGCTGGCCCTGTCTACTTTCTAATAAATAAATAAATAAATATATATATATTGTGAGGGGGTTAACTCGGTAGCGGGTGTGTGTGACCCCCTGGTTGGGCTCCCCACACAAAAACAGGGCCAGCAGACGGAGGTTGTGGTTTTCAAAATCAAAAGGTGCGGTTTATTTCTCTATGTACAGTGACAAAACACAGCAAAGCCAAAAAGAAACAAACAAAATAAATCCTGGTCAGTTTGACCTCTGACTAAACATGCAGGTTTCCTAAACTAACAACTGGGATCAGCCTGGTGCTGTCCTAGTCCCTAAGTCCCTGGTTTAGTCAATGTCCAAACAAATAGCCACACAGGCTTTTTCTCACCGCACAGGGGTTCACTCTCCCTAGACAGTCCACACAGGTCTGGTTCCAGGCATGAGCTAACATCTAATGAATCTGGGAGTTTTTATAGAGGCCTTAAACGAACTGACAGGCTTCAGCTGGTCTCATCAACTCCCTGCCTCACGACGCCCAGCACTCTCCCTAGAGGTATGAGTCATTCATGAGCCCACTAGCCTCAGCTGGGCTTCATCAACTCCCTAGTTGTATAAGTCGGCATAAAGCCTGAATCTGGGAGAAATATATCTACCCCCCTGGATGCAACCAGGTGACTTTACCTTCCTGCTGTCACATACCCCCCCCTCTTGTTTTAACCTTGGGGTTGGAACACCAGCAATCAGGCATTCATGTACTCGAGACAAAGCATCCACATTCCCCATTTGAACGCCAGGGCGATGCTTTACTGTGAAGTTGAATTCCTGTAGGGCCAGGAACCACCTATTCACTCTTCTATTTGTCTCTTTGTTTTGAGCCATCCACTTTAACGGAGCGTGATCCGTAACCATGTCAAAGTGCCTACCTAGCAGATAGTACCGAAGGGAATCTAGAGCCCACTTCACCGCTAAACACTCCTTTTCAACCGTGGCGTAATTTACCTCATGGGACTTCAACTTCCTGCTGAGGTAAATGACTGGGTGCTCTTCCCCGTTCCAGACCTGGGACAATACTGCTCCTAACCCCACATCTGACGCATCACTTTGTACGACAAAGTCTTTAGAGAAGTCGGGTGAGTACAACACTGGCTGGCTACATAAGGCTTGTTTCAAGAATTGGAATGCTGCCTCAGCCTCGGGGGTCCATTTAATCATGACCGACCCTTTCCCTTTCGTCAGGTTGGTTAGGGGCACAGCCTTAGAAGCAAAGTGGGGAATGAAGCGCCGATAATAACCCGCGATTCCCAGAAAGGCTCGTACCTGCTTCTTGCTGTTGGGACGTGGCCAACTCTGGATGGCCTCGACTTTGTTGAGTTGGGGTTTTATTACTCCCCTGCCAATGGTGTACCCAAGATATTTGGCCTCCTCCTGCCCAATGGTACACTTCTTGGGGTTAGCCGTAAACCCCGCTTCCCGAACAGAGTCCAGGACTGCTTGCACTTTTGGCAGATGTGAGGCCCAATCTGTGCTATGGACAATTACGTCATCCAGGTAAGCCGCAGCATACTTCCGATGGGGCCTCAGCATCTGGTCCATTTTCCGCTGGAATGTGGCCGGCGCATTCTGTAACCCGAACGGCATTCTCTTATATTGGAACGCCCCGTCTGGGGTTACAAATGCGGTTTTCTCTTTGGCCGACTTGGCCAGGGGAATTTGCCAATACCCTTTTGTGAGGTCAAGAGTCGTCATGTATCGGGCTGTTCCCAGCCGGTCGATCAACTCATCTATACGTGGCATGGGGTAGGTGTCAAATTTTGTAACTTTGTTCAACTGACGAAAATCGTTACAAAATCGCCAGCTCCCATCCGGTTTAGGCACCAACACAATGGGACTAGACCAATCACTTTGGGACTCCTCTATCACCCCTAAGTTCAGCATTTTCTGTACTTCCTCCCGTATTGCCTCCCGTCGGGCCTCTGGGATCCGATAGGGTTTTAACTTCACCCTTTCACCGGGCGGGGTAATAATATCATGCTCTACCCCAGATGTTTGTCCCGGCAGCTCAGAGAACACCTCCTTGTTGCGAAGCACAAACTCCTTAACCTCCTGTTGTTGGGGTTGTGACAAGGTGGCTGCTATTCCAACCTCCGGAATCACGCAACCAGTTTGAGCTGGTGACCAAGTTTCTGCGACTAGGGACTCTCTATCCCTCCAGGCTTTCAACAGATTAACGTGATATATCTGTTCGGGCTTTCGCCTTCCTGGTTGTCTGACCTTGTAATTCACTTCGCTCACTTTTTCCATTATCTCGTAGGGGCCTTGCCATTTGGCAAGGAATTTACTTTCAACCGTAGGGACAAGTACCAATATCCTATCCCCCGGGGAAAAGGTACGGGTCTTTGCTCCACGGTTGTACACTCTCTGCTGTGCCAACTGCGCTTGGGCCAAATGTTCCTTCACGATGGGCATTACCTGTGCAATTCGATCTTGCATCAGGGCGACATGCTCAATCACACTCCTGTGGGGAGAACTCTCACTTTCCCAAGTTTCCTTGGCAATATCCAACAGCCCTCTTGGGTGTCTCCCATACAGTAACTCAAAGGGGGAGAATCCCGTAGAGGATTGGGGCACCTCCCTAATAGCAAACATCAAATAAGGAAGTAGACAGTCCCAATCCTTTCCATCTCTATCCACCACTTTCTTCAACATTTGTTTTAGGGTTTTGTTGAATCTTTCAACCAGCCCATCGGTTTGGGGGTGATACACAGATGTACGCAATTGCGTCACTTTGAACAATTTACACAGCTCTTTCATAACCCGGGACATAAAGGGTGTACCTTGGTCCGTAAGCAGTTCTTTACAAATACCCACCCGGCTAAAAACAAGAGATAGCTCTTTGGCTATGGTTTTGGCCGAGGTATTTCTGAGAGGGATCGCTTCTGGATAACGGGTGGCATAGTCCATTATAACCAATATGTACTGGTGCCCCCTAGCGGACTTGATTATAGGACCTACCAAATCCATTGCGATTCTCTCAAACGGGACCTCAATGATGGGTAGAGGGACCAGCGGGCTACGGAAATGTGGCATCGGGGCCGACCTCTGACACACAGGGCAGGAGGAACAATAATTTTCTATGTCCTTCATCACCCCAGGCCAATAGAATCTCTGTAATACCCTCTCCCGGGTTTTCTCTGTCCCCAGATGACCTCCAAGAATGTGCCCATGGGCCAACTCCAACACCAACTTCCTGTAAGGTTTGGGCACCACCAGCTGCTCAACGGTTTCTTCTGCCCTTTTTGCCACCCGATACAGTAGGTCCTTCTCTACGCTGAAGTATGGGTAAGTGCAGGTATTATCTGGGTTCACTAACTCGCCATCTATTTCCACTACGTTTTCCCGTGCCTTTATTAGGGCGGGGTCTTTTAACTGTTCTGTGGCAAAATTTTCCCTGTGAACCTCCAGATCAGAAAACTCCACAGACGGTAGGTTTTCGTCTGAGGAGGTGGGCTCCTCTCCAGTTTCTTGAGTCTCCCCTGCCAATACTGACAAGGGAAATTCTGGAGAGTCCTCACCACTCTCAGAGGAGTTCTGGCTATCACATTCCTGGTACATAGGGGCACCAGTGGGGGGCTCAGGATCATCCCACAGTTCCCAGAACTTCGGAAAATCCCTTCCCACAATGGCATCATGCGGTAATTGAGATACTAACCCCACTGGATGAGAGAGGGTACCTTTGGGGGTCTCGAAACACACTGTAGTCACTGGATACTCTCGGGTGTCCCCATGCACACAAATAACAGCTACCTTGCTATTCCCAGAGACCTCTGTTTTAACTAATTCAGCCTTTATCAGGGTCACAAGGCTACCTGAATCCAGTAATACCACAACATTTCTACCATTAATACACATTTTGCATAAATGTTTCTCAGTTCCCCGAATGGCAGTGCATGCGACTGTCGCACACAGCGACTGACGTCTGTCCATCAGAAAGTCACATTGCATGGGTTCCTCCACAACCGGGCAATTTGCTGCAATATGTCCCGCTTGCCGGCAGCGGTAGCAAACGATCCTTCTTGCGGCCTCTTGAGCCGCTGATTTCCCAGGCTGTTCTCGCCAAACTTGGGGTAGAGCTCCCACCCTCTCACTCTCTCCACCCTCACCCCTTGGAATCCTCTTATCCGCCCCTGGGGATGGTCTGGTCTTAGGGTGGAAAGTCCGAGAGTCTCTGGAAGAGGCCGTCAGGTTCTCTGTAGCCAAGTATCTCTCTACACGATCCACAAGTTTACCGGCCGTTTCTGGGTCTCCATGGCTTACCCACTTTTGAATGGCGGTAGGAAGAGCTCTCAAGAAACGATCCATCACAACACGTTCCACAATCTCCGGTGCGGACAAAGTCTCTGGCTGTAGCCACTTCCTGCTCAGGTGAATGAGATCATACATTTGAGACCTGGGGGGTTTTCCAAGCTGGAAAGTCCAGTTATGCACACGCTGAGCCCGGACAGCCAGGGTGACACCCAGCCTTGCCAATATTTCAGCTTTTAGCATCACATAGTCTTTTGCTTGGTCAGGCTCTAGGTCATAGTAAGCCTTCTGCGATTCACCAGTTAACAGAGGAGCCACCAGTCCAGCCCACTGCTCCTCAGGCCACTTTTCTCTTTCAGCAGTCCTTTCAAATGTGGTCAAAAATACCTCTGGATCATCCTCTCCAGTCATTTTTGTCAATAAACGACTCACCCCAAAGGACGCGGTATTAGTGGGACGGCTTTCCTCACTGGTCTGCGGACGTTGCTGCATTACTGCTTCCATTTGTTGTAGTCTCTGCTCTTGCTTCTGTAACAGGTCTATGAAGCGGGCCTCAGATTGCTGCTGGGCTTGTTGATGAGCTTGCTGCTGGGCTGCAAGGCTCCTTTGCAAACCTGCATTTGTCTGCTGTTGATTGGCATTTGCTAGAGCCAGCTGTTTCAGTATCTCCTCCATGCTGGCTTAAAAAAAACTGCCACTGGTTCTCCACCAACTGTGAGGGGGTTAACTCGGTAGCGGGTGTGTGTGACCCCCTGGTTGGGCTCCCCACACAAAAACAGGGCCAGCAGACGGAGGTTGTGGTTTTCAAAATCAAAAGGTGCGGTTTATTTCTCTATGTACAGTGACAAAACACAGCAAAGCCAAAAAGAAACAAACAAAATAAATCCTGGTCAGTTTGACCTCTGACTAAACATGCAGGTTTCCTAAACTAACAACTGGGATCAGCCTGGTGCTGTCCTAGTCCCTAAGTCCCTGGTTTAGTCAATGTCCAAACAAATAGCCACACAGGCTTTTTCTCACCGCACAGGGGTTCACTCTCCCTAGACAGTCCACACAGGTCTGGTTCCAGGCATGAGCTAACATCTAATGAATCTGGGAGTTTTTATAGAGGCCTTAAACGAACTGACAGGCTTCAGCTGGTCTCATCAACTCCCTGCCTCACGACGCCCAGCACTCTCCCTAGAGGTATGAGTCATTCATGAGCCCACTAGCCTCAGCTGGGCTTCATCAACTCCCTAGTTGTATAAGTCGGCATAAAGCCTGAATCTGGGAGAAATATATCTACCCCCCTGGATGCAACCAGGTGACTTTACCTTCCTGCTGTCACAATATATATATATATATATATATATATATATATATATACACTGTATATATATACATGTAGCACACCCCCGTAGGAGCTGCCGGTTTAATTTTGTGCCTTGCACGTTACCTCAACATTCGTTGTCTAGGGGTTGAGAGTCTACAGTAACTTCAATGTCCACACAAGTTATGAATCCTTTTTCTTCAGGCTTCATTTTTCAAATAAACTTGTATAGGTAGGAGGGATGAAGGGTTAGGGGAAGGTTCAGGCACACACAGCAGATCACTGGGGAAAACTCCTAAGATACAAAGTCTCACTCACCACTCTCCTTCGAGTGGGTATTGCTCACCCGGATAGGCCCCTCTCACTTGGCCTAGCAGCCGGAATGATGCACGAACAAATAAGAAATAACAGTCTCTGCCACAGACCTTTTTGATGGTTAAGTTGAACCGTTCAGTTATCCTCTGCCACAGGATTTTAGTACCCGAATATCCAGCCTTACAGTCTAAGAGCCTTTAAGCCAACCCGGCAGACTGTAAGGTTACTTTAGTTATGGTGCATCCTTCAATAAGGTCCCCAGGCCTTCCGCAAGATACCGGCCTTCCGCTCGGTCCTCTCCTGGACAGGTCCTCCCCTGGTTTCCTCCATTGCATGGCTTCCTCCCGCAGGACGGACAGCACAGGATCACCTTCAAGCATAGGCCCCATCCAAGACAACTGGGCCTACCTGGCATAGTTACAGCCTCGGGCCAACGTGGCTCAGAGGCTGAATACCCAGTAACACATGCATCGAGCCAGGAGGGCCACGAGGCGAAGAAGAGCCCCAAAAAATAGCGTCTGCCCCTTAAGTACCCTTCCCCAGCATGCTCAGCGGGGAGACCACTCCCACTGAACTGTTCCCGGGGAAAGACACCCAATGCACTTTGACCTGTTTGTCTTCCACATTGGCCTGGGGTGGTAACGCCACCTACAGGCAAACAGTGGGAAGTCCTTCCAAACACAGCCATAGCCGGAACAGTGGCTGATTTAGCTCTAATTATTTACAAAGTCTTAGCTAATAGCAGCTCAGACACCCACTAAATTTAACATAGCGCCTGATCATCAGGAGCAGGGCACTACATACACAAACATATATATATTTACATTAAGGTAGAGAAGGTTTTGCCTGAATTATTCAGCTTTGCTGTTTGCGGGTCCCATCCTGTATAGATATAGTCAAAACAATTTTCCTCAAAAGAGGGGATTTTAAATGGACTGCAAACAGCGATGTATGAAAAAGGTTACAATTTTATTAACATATAGAAAAATCTAATACATGATGAAATATTAAGCACAGAAGTGATAAAAAAACAAACACATATAATAGAAAATAGCTAAAAACCAGCTGAGAACAGAAGCCCGAAGGCTGTCAAACAACAGACCATCCGAATATTTACAGTATCTCACAAAAGTGAGTACACCCCTCACATTTTTGTAAATATGTTACTATATCTTTTCATGTGACAACACATAAATTACACTTTGCTACAATGTAAAGTAGTGAGTGTACAGCTTGTATAACAGTGTAAATTTGATGTCCCCTCAAAATAACTTAAAGCGGAGGTCCACCCAGAATTTTTTTTTACATTAAAAATTCTAAAAAAAAAGAGAAAAAAATTAATAGAAAAAAAATAAAAAATTATACTCACCCGAAATGCCTGTTGCTATGCGGAAGTCCCCTAATCTGCCTCTACTGTGCCTCTTCCTTGTCCTCGGATTTAGAACTTCCGTTTCCTCTTCTTGTGAATGGGGCGCACTGCCTTCTGGGAACTGTGTGTATCCCAGGAGGCAAGCCGCCCATTCACAAAGCGCCGTGCGAGTGGCGCATGCGCAGTAGGAAACAGGCAGTGGAGCCGTAAGTCTTCACTGCCTGTTTCCCTTAGTCAGGTTGGAGGAGCCAGGTCCTGACAGCAGCGATCAATCGCTGTGGCGGGACCGACATCGCGGGCGAGTAGGACAGGTAAGTGTCCTTATTTAAAGTCAGCAGCTACACTGTTAATAGCTGCTAACTTTTTTTTTTTTTAAACTGTCTGCACCTCCGCTTTAACACACGTGAAACTGTCCAAATTGGACCCAATTAGCCATTTTCCCTCCCTGGTGTCATGTGACTCATTAGTGTTACAAGGTCATATGTGTGAATGGGGTACAGGAGTGCTAAATTTGGTGTTATCGCTCTCACTCTCTCATACTGGTCACTGGAAGTTCAACATGGCACCTCATGGCAAATAACTCTCTGAGGATCTGAAAAAAATAATTGTTGCTCTACATAAATATGGCCTACCTAGGCTATAAGAAGATTGCCAAGACCCTGAAACTGAGCTGCAGCAAGGTGGCCAAGACCATACAGTGGTTTAACAGGAAAGGTTCCACTCAGAACAGGCCTCATCATGGTCAACCAAAGCGGTTGAGCGCACGTGCTCTACAGCATATCCAGAGGCTGTCTTTGGGAAATAGACGTATTATGCTCCCACAATTGCTGCAGAGGTTGAAGGGGTAAGGGGTCAGCCTGTCAGTGCTTAGACCATACGCCGCACACTGCATCAAATTGGTCTTCATGGCTGTCATCACATAAGGAAACCTCTTCTAAAGATGATGCACAAGAAAGCACACAAACAGTTTGCTGAAGACAATCATACTAAGGACATTTGTGAAATAATTCAGCAGAAAAAAACAACCGACCTCACTCGGACAAAGCAAGAAGAAAACATCAATATAAATATTCTACAATCAACAAAATTTACTCTGGTCCCAATCACCATCAACATCACTAAAAGCATCATCAGAAGCCTCCAAGACAGTACAAACTACATAATTTCTACAAAACTCCTGAAAGAATGTACCGAAATCGTGGCACCCACCATAACACATCTCATAAATCAATCGTTCAAAGAAGGTACTGTTCCGACTTCCCTCAAGCAAGGCATAATCAAGCCTCTCCTAAAGAAACCTACCCTTGACCCCAAAGACCCAAACTACCGCAGACCGGTAACAAGCCTTAGCACCATCTCCATGATCATTGAGAAAGCAGTAGTACAACAGCTACAACTCCATTTGGACACCCACAAACTCCTGGATCCACTACAATCGGGTTTCCGCCCAGGCCACGGGACAGAAACTGCACTTCTCAAAACATGGGATGATGCCCTCGAAGCAGCAGACGACGGAGAATCGTGTCTCCTGGTGCTGCTGGACCTCAGTGCAGCTTTCGACACAGTAGACCACAAAATTCTGCCCACCCGGCTCACAGAAGTAGCTGGAGTCGCAGACTCAAATCTACCCTGGTTCGCATCATTCCTAGAAAATCGATCCCAGACAGTGAAACTAGGAGCCTTCACTTCGGAAGTGTGCACCATTACATGTGGAGTCCCTCAAGGATCACCCCTATCGCCCGTGCTCCTCAACATTTACCTCCGCCCACTCCTAAAAAATCATCAACAAAGAGGACCTGCTCTAACACTCTGACGCTGATGACACTCAACTTTATTTTCGCATCACCAACAAAAAGACCAATATCACGGACTAGAAAAATGCCTGACCTTGATAGATAATTGGATGACAGAGAGCTCCCTCAAACACAATGGATCTAAAACAGAACTTTTCTTTCTCCACGCAAACCGAAAGACAAACTCTAGGACAACATGGACACCACCCACTATCCTTGGACAAACCATTACCCCAAGCACCAAAGTAAAAAGCCTAGGACTACCCAAATACCAGATTTCTCGTCTACAAGTCATCAAGAACACAGCAGCCAGACTGGTAACAGGAAAAAAACCCTGGGAATCAATCACCCCATCCCTGAGGAGTCTCCATTGGCTAGCCGTAAAGGATCGGGTTACATTCAAGACCCTCTGCCTCACCCACAAATGCACACAAGGAAACGTTCCTCAATATTTATGCGAGAAAATAAAACACTACACCCCTAATCGTGCCCTCCGATCAACTAACCAAAACCTCCTCCACATCCCCAAGTCCCACTACAAATCTAAAGGAGAATGAAGATTCGCAGTCCAAGGACCATGGCTATGGAACGCTCTACCCACGAATATCCGCATGGAAGAAAACCATCGGGCCTTCAGGAAAAAACTTAAGACCCACCTCTTCTGAAGGATCTGGACAACATTGGAAACAAAGCGCCTTGAGGCGATTCAGTTCGCATTTGTAGCGCTATACAAGTTACTCACTCAGATCGCCGCCATTACTAGTAAAAAATAAATAATAAAAATGCCATAAATCTATTACCTATTTTGTAGATGCTAGAACTTTTGCGCAAACCAATCAGTATACGCTTTTTGCACATTTTTTTTACCAAAAATATGTAGAAGAATAAATATCGGCCTAAACTGAGGAAAAAATTTGCTTTTTGAAAAAAAAAAATGGGGCTATTTATTACAGCAAAAAGTACAAAATATTGTGTTTTTTTCAAAATTGTCACAATTTTTTTGTTTATAGCGCAAAAAATAAAAACCGCAGAGGTGATCAAATACCACCAAAAGAAAGCTCTATTTGTGGAAAAAAGGGTACAACGTCGCACGACCATGCAATTGTCAGTTAAAGTGATGCAGTGCTGAATCGCAAAAAATGCTCGTGCTGAATTGCAAAAAATGCTCTGGTCATTGAGCAGCCAATTCTTCTGGGGCTGAAGTGCTTAAATGGAGCTTGTACCACTATGCAGTCTATAAAATGTGCAATCTTGCGATCATCCATGCTGATGTTCTGTGCATGCAATCATTTCAGTGCTTCCCTTCTAGAGTTCCTGCACTCACCAAAACTTGTGGACTCTATGCTAAAGCATTAAAGAGGTTGTAAATCTCCATTTGTAAGTGGTACCTATAGGTAAGCCTAGAATAAGGCTTACCTATAGGTACTATAAATATCTTCTAAACGTGTGCCGTTTAGGAGATTTTTACTGTTTACTGTGCCGATGATGTCACCCGCGCATCCAGGTGTACTTAACCTCCTATTCCACTGAAGATCTTGCGGTCACCGTATTTCTACACCTGACTATCATTATTATTATTATTCAGGATTTATATAGCGCCAACAGTTTTCGGGTAAGTATGGGGATGACTAGTGCATGCTTTGGAGAGTTGGGGAAGATGCCAGAAGAGAGGGAGAGATTGAAGATGTGAGTTAGAGAGTGTAGGATAGAGTCAGAGGACGACCGTAGCATTTGCAAGGGAACAGGGTCCAAGGGGCGGGTGGTTAGGTGGTTGTTAGAGAAAAGTTTAGCAACCTCCTCTATAGTGGCGGGGTTGACTGAAGGAAGTAATGATTGTACCTGTGAACATGTAGTGCTAAATGGAGAAGGTATCTGTGCAGCGGAGATGTCCTCAAGAATTGTATCAATCCTATATGTGAAGTGATTGTAGGATGTGTTACTCTGTAAATAATGTATATATGTACCCTTGCTTCCCCTATGGGCCAGTGGATATTACAGCCATTATACCCTTATACTTTTACAAATAACTCCCAGCAGGTATGTTTAAAAATCCCATACACATGTCTGCTGGCCCTGTCTAATTTCTAATAAATAAATAAATAAATAAATATATATATATATATATATATATATATATATATATATACTGTATATATATACATGTAGCACACCCCCATAGGAGCTGCTGGTTTAATTTTGTGCCTTGCACGTTACCTCAACATTCGTTGTCTAGGGGTTGAGAGTCTACAGTAACTTCAATGTCCACACAAGTTATGAATCCTTTTTCTTCAGGCTTTATTTTCCAAATAAACTTGTATAGGTAGAGGGATGAAGGGTTAGGGGAAGGTTCAGGCACACACAGCAGATCACTGGGGAAAACTCCTAAGATACAAAGTCTCACTCGCCACTCTCCTTCGAGTGGGTATTGCTCACCCGGATAGGCCCCTCTCACTTGGCCTAGCAGCCGGGAATGATGCACGAACAAATAAGAAATAACAGTCTCTGCCACAGACCTTTTTGATGGTTAAGTTGAACCGTTCAGTTATCCTCTGCCACAGAATTTTAGGACCCGAATATCCAGCCTTACAGTCTAAGAGCCTTTAAGCCAACCCGGCAGACTGTAAGGTTACTTTAGTTATGGTGCATCCTTCAATAAGGTCCCCAGGCCTTCCGAAAGATACCGGCCTTCTGCTCGGTCCTCTCCTGGACAGGTACTCCCCTGGTTTCCTCCATTGCATGGCTTCCTCCCGCAGGACGGACAGCACAGGATCACCTTCAAGCGTAGGCCCCATCCAAGACAACTGGGCCTACCTGGCATAGTTACAGCCTCGGGCCAACGTGGCTCAGAGGCTGAATACCCAGTAACACATGCATCGAGCCAGGAGGGCCACAAAGCGAAGAAGAGCCCCGAAAAATAGCGTCTGCCCCTTAAGTACCCTTCCCCAGCATGCTCAGCGGGGAGACCACTCCCACTGAACTGTTCCTGGGGAAAGACACCCAATGCACTTTGACCTGCTTGTCTTCCACATTGGCCTGGGGTGGTAACGCCACCTACAGGCAAACAGTGGGAAGTCCTTCCAAACACAGCCATAGCCGAAACCGTGGCTGATTTAGCTCTAATTATTTACAAAGTCTTAGCTAATAGCAGCTCAGACACCCACTAAATTTAACATAGCGCCTGATCATCAGGAGCAGGGCACTACATACACACACATATATATTTACAGTAAGGTAGAGAAGGTTTTGCCTGAATTATTCAGCTATGCTGTTTGCGGGTCCCATCCTGTATAGATATAGTCAAAACAATTTTCCTCAAAAGAGGGGATTTTAAATGGACTGCAAACAGCGATGTATGAAAAGGGTTACAATTTTATTAACATATAGAAAAATCTAATACATGATGAAATATTAAGCACAGAAGTGATAAAAAAACAAACACATATAATAGAAAATAGCTAAAAACCAGCTGAGAACAGAAGCCCGAAGGCTGTCAAACAACAGACCATCCGAATATTTACAGTATCTCACAAAAGTGAGTACACCCCTCACATTTTTGTAAATATGTTACTATATCTTTTCATGTGACAACACATAAATTACACTTTGCTACAATGTAAAGTAGTGAGTGTACAGCTTGTATAACAGTGTAAATTTGATGTCCCCTCAAAATAACTTAAAACGGAGGTCCACCCAGAATTTTTTTTTACTTAAACAATTCTAAAAGAAAGAGAAAAAAAATTTATAGAAAAAAAAAAAATTATACTCACCCGAAATGCCTGTTGCTATGCGGAAGTCCCCTAATCTGCCTCTACTGTGCCTCTTCCTTGTCCTCGGATTTAGAACTTCCGTTTCCTCTTCTTATGAATGGGGCATGCTGCCTTCTGGGAACTGTGTGTATCCCAGGAGGCAAGCCGCCCATTCACAAAGCGCCGTGCGAGTGGCACATGCGCAGTAGGAAAAGGGCAGTGAAACCGTAAGGCTTCACTGCCTGTTTCCCTTAGTCAGGTTGAAGGAGCCAGGTCCTGACAGCAGCGATCGATCGCCGTGGCGGGACCGACATCACGGGCGAGTAGGACAGGTAAGTGTCCTTATTTAAAGACAGCAGCTACACTGTTAATAGCTGCTGACTTTTTTTTTTTTTAACTGTCTGCACCTCCGCTTTAACACACGTGAAACTGTCCAAATTGGACCCAATTAGCCATTTTCCCTCCCTGGTGTCATGTGACTCATTAGTGTTACAAGGTCATATGTGTGAATGGGGAACAGGAGTGCTAAATTTGGTGTTATCGCTCTCACTCTCTCATACTGGTCACTGGAAGTTCAACATGGCACCTCATGGCAAATAACTCACTGAGGATCTGAAAAAAATAATTGTTGCTCTACATAAATATGGCCTACCTAGGCTATAAGAAGATTGCCAAGACCCTGAAACTGAGCTGCAGCAAGGTGGCCAAGACCATACAGTGGTTTAACAGGAAAGGTTCCACTCAGAACAGGCCTCATCATGGTCAACCAAAGAGGTTGAGCACACGTGCTCTGTCTTTGGGAAATAGACGTATTATGCTCCCACAATTGCTGCAGAGGTTGAAGGGGTCAGCCTGTCAGTGCTTAGACCATACGCCGCACACTGCATCAAATTGGTGTTCATGGCTGTCATCACATAAGGAAACCTCTTCTAAAGATGATGCAAAAGAAAGCACGCAAACAGTTTGCTGAAGACAATCATACTAAGGACATGGATTACTGGAACCATGTCCTGTGGTCTGAAGAGACCAAGATAAACGTATTTGGTTCAGATGGCGTCAAGCGTGTGATGTGGAAACCAGGTGAGGAGTACAAAGTCAAGTGTCTCTTGCCTACAGTCAAGCATGGTGGTGGGAGTGTCATGGTCTGGGGCTGCATGAGTGCTGTCAGAATTGGGGAGCTACAGTTCATTGAGGGAACCATGAATGCCAACATGTACTGTGACATACTGAAGCAGAGCATGATCCCCTCACTTCCAAGAGTGGGCCGCAGGGCAGTATTCCAACATGATAATGACCCCAAGCACACCTCCAAGACGATCACAGCCTTGCTAAAGAAGCTGAGGGTAAAGGTGATGGACTGGCCAAGCATGTCTCCAGACCAAAACCCTGTTGAGCATCTGTGGGGCATCCTCAAACGGAAGGTGGAGGAGCGCAACATCTCTAACATCCACCAGCTCCGTGATGTTCTCATGGAGGAATGGAAGAGGACTCCAGTTGCAACCTGTGAAGCTCTGGTGAACTCCATGCCCAAGAGAGTTAAGGCAGTGCTGGAAAATAATGGTGGCCACACAAAATATTGACACTTTGGGCCCAATTTGGACATTTTCACTTAGGGGTGTACTCAATTTTGTTGCCAGTGGTTTAGACATTAATGGCTGTGTGTTGAGTTATTTTGAGGGGACAGCAAATTTACACTGTTAGAGCCCATTCACACAGGGGCGGCACGACTTGTCCCGCGACTCTGCCGGGCAATCTGCAGATGACTTCAAAGGTGACTTGCAAAATGACTTCTGTATTGAAGTCAATGGAAGTCGCCCAGAAGTCGTCTTGAAGTAGTACAGGAACCTTTTTCTAAGCGATTTGAGTCACTCCTATTAGAATGGTTCCATTGTACAGAACAGGACGCGACTTGTCAGGCGGCTGAGTCGCCTGACGAGTCGCCCCTGTGTGAATGGGGTCTTATACAAGCTGTACACTCACTACTTTACATTGTAGCAAAGTTTTATTTCTTCAGTGTTGTCACATGAAAAGATATAATAAAATATTTACAAAAATGTAAGGGGTGTACTCACTTTTTTGAGATACTATATATATATATAACTATAACTATATATATATACACATATATACATACATACAGTGCACCCGGAAAGTATGCACAGCGCTTTACTTGTACCACATTTTGTTATGTTGCATCCTTATTCCAAAATGGATTAATTTCATTATTTTCCTTAAAATTCTACAAGCAATACCCCATAATGTCAACGTGAAAGAAGTTTGTTTAAAATATTTGCAAATTTATTACAAATAAAGAATGAAAAAAATCACATGTATATGAGTATTCACAGCCTTGGCCATGACACTCAAAACTGAGCACGAATGCATCCTGTTCCCACTGATCATCCTTGAGAAGTTTCTACAACTTGATTGATTCTACACCTGTGTTAAATTCAGTTTATTGGACATGATTTGGAAAGGCACACACCTGTCTACTAAAGGAAAACAGTGGGGTGACTCCGCGCGAAGGAATTCAAACACAACACAGTAATCAGAACTGCTGCCTCTACTTATTGCTACCTCCTGTCTAGGTGGAGCAAGAAATGTGAAGAGAAAATGAGGGGTGTTATGGTGGCGCTGTTCTTACATAAAACACATCCAGTGGATATTAGATTAAAATTGAAGCCAAGTGTAACGGTAAAAAATGTATAGAATGTATAAATGAACAAGTAACAAAGCGGGCTCTGCCGGGTGTTTGCTGTTGTCCCAACAGGTGATGGGTGTGGAAATGTGTTCAGAGCCTTAATGTTGATATTAAATGTGACGAACCTCAAGTGAAATTGTGAATAAAATATAAAAAAAAATTTAAGAATAAAATGTAAGGAATTGAAATAAAATTGTCTCTGCCAGGTATTTGCTGAACCTTAGTGATAGGCTTAGTGTTTAGAGAGTGATTGTGTTAATGGGTGTACAAGTGGGTGAGAAAATATTTAAATGTTTGAAATAAGTAGGTGAAATTGGTTTGTCAGTTCCGGCTCGGCCGGGTGTTTGCTAATAGCAAACTAGCTACTAAGAGTGCTATTTAACCACATCAATACTGGCCACTTAAACGCCCTTCCTTCCCAGACCAATTTTCAGCTTTCAGTGCTCTCGCACTTTGAATGACAATTATTCAGTCATGCTACACTGTACCCAAATGAAATTTTTATCATTTTGTTCACACAAATAGAGCTTTCTTTTGGTGGTATTTGTTCACAATTTCATTTTAATTTTTTTGCGATAAAAGCGAAAAAAGAGCGAATATTTTGAAAAAAAACAACATTTTCTACATTCTGTTTTAAAAGAAATCCAAACAAATCAAATTTCGGCAAAAATTTAGGCCAAAATGTATTCTGCTACATGTCTTTGGTAAAAAAAATCCTGATAAGTGTATGATAATTGGTTTGTGTGAAAGTTATAGAGTCTACAAACTAAGCTACGCATTATTGCAAATTGATCAATCCTAATGCACTGATGGCCTATCTCATTTCTTGAGGCCCTAAAATGTCAGGACAGTACAAATACCCCCCAAATGACCACTTTTGGAAAGAAGACAGTCAGAGGTATTTAGTAAGAGGCATCGTGAATTTTTTGAAGTTGCAATTTTTTTCCCACAATGCCTTGGAAAATTAAGAAATATATATATATTTTTTTTTTCTTCACAAAGTTGTCAATTTAGAAGATCTTTCTAACACATAGTATGTACATAGCAAAAATAACACCCCAAAATACATTCTGCTACTCATCCTGAGTATGGCGATACCCAGTGTGTGAGACTTTTCCACATCCTGGCCACATACGGAGGCCAAACATCCAAGTAGCACCATCAGGCGCTCTAAAGGCATAAATTACACATTTCATTTCCTGAGTACCTATCACATTTTTGAAGGCCCTGGAGAACAAGGACAATGGAATTACCCACAAAATGACCCCATTTTGGAAAGAAAACAACCCAATGTATCTTCTATGAGGCATAATAAGTCTTTTGAACATGTCATTTCTTTCCAAAAGTTTGGGGAAAATGTGGGAAAAAAATTAAAACATATTTTTTTTCACAAAGTTGTCAATTTAGAAGATCTTTCTAACACATAGTATGTACATAGCAAAAATAACACCCCGAAATACATTCTGCTACTCGTCCTGAGTATGGCGATACCACATGTGTGAGACTTTTCCACATCCTGGCCACATACGGAGGCCAAACATCCAAGTAGCACCATCAGGCGCTCTAAAGGCATAAATTACCGTATGTACTCGAGTATAAGCCGAGTTTTTAAGCACATTTTTTTGTGCTGAAATTGCCCCCTCGGCTTATACTCGAGTCACCTTTTTGCGCCTGATCTCCTGGAATTTGGGGAGCCGGTACCGGCCGGCTGTAGGTCCCCTGGACCCCAAACTTGGCACACATATAGCCCCACTCTTCCTCTACAAGTGTGCAAAGTTTCTTGTCCGGGGGACCTACGGCCGGGGAGCACCGATTTTTCAAAACCGGGTACCCCTTCCATAGACTCCTATGTTAAACGGTAATTTCTCTGGTGACTTTGGGGACCGGGTACCGGCCGGTCGTAGGTCCGTTGGATCCCAAACTTGGCACACATGTAGCCCCACTCTTCCTCCACAAGTTTTCAAAGTTTCTTGTCCGGGAGACCTACAGCCGGGTAGCACCGATTTTTCAAAGCCGGGCACCCCTTCCATAGACTCCCATGTTAAACGTCAGTCTAGTCATGGACACAGTGAGGCATGGACACAGTGAGGCAAAGTGAGGCACACCCTAGGCTTATACTCGAGTCAATAAGTTTTCCCAGTTTTTGTGGTAAAATTAGGTGCCTCGGCTTATATTCGGGTCGGCTTATACTCGAGTATATACGGTACACATTTCATTTCCTGAGTACCTATCACATTTTTGAAGGCCCTGGAGAACAAGGACAATGAAATTACCCACAAAATGACCCCATTTTGGAAAGAAAACAACCCAATGTATATTCTATGAGGCATAATAAGTCTTTTGAACATGTCATTTCTTTCCAAAAGTTTTGGGAAAATTTGGAAAAAAAATTAAAACATTTTTTTTTTTACAAATTTGTAAATTTAGAAGATCTTTCTAACACATAGTATGTACATAGCAAAAATAACACCCCAAAATACATTCTGCTACTCGTCCTGAGTATGGCGATACCACATGTGTGAGACTTTTCCACATCCTGGCCACATACGGAGGCCAAACATCCAAGTAGCACCATCAGGCGCTCTAAAGGCATAAATTACACATTTCATTTCATGAGTACCTATCACATTTTTGAAGGCCCTGGAGAACAAGGACAATGGAATTACCCACAAAATGACCCCATTTTGGAAAGAAAACAACCCAATGTATCTTCTATGAGGCATAATAAGTCTTTTTGAACATGTCATTTCTTTCCAAAAGTTTTGGGAAAATGTGGAAAAAAAATTAAAAACATATTTTTTTTTCACAAAGTTGTCAATTTAGAAGATCTTTCTAACACATAGTATGTACATAGCAAAAATAACACCCCAAAATACATTCTGCTACTCGTCCTGAGTATGGCGATACCACATGTGTGAGACTTTTCCACATCCTGGCCACATACGGAGGCCAAACATCCAAGTAGCACCATCAGGCGCTCTAAAGGCATAAATTACACATTTCATTTCCTGAGTACCTATCACATTTTTGAAGACCCTGGAGAACCAGGACAATGAAATTACCCACAAAATGACCCCATTTTGGAAAGAAAACAACCCAATGTATATTCTATGAGGCATAATAAGTCTTTTGAACATGTAATTTCTTTCCAAAAGTTTTTGGAAAGTGTGGAAAAAAAAAATAAAACATATTTTTTTTCACAAAGTTGTCAATTCAGAAGATCTTTCTAACACATAGTATGTACACAGCAAAAATAACACCCCAAAATACATTCTGCTACTCGTCCTGAGTATGGTGATACCCCATGTGTGAGACTTTTCCACAGCCTGGCCACATACAGAGGCCCAACATGCAAGTAGCACCTTCAGGCTTCTAACACATAGCATGTACACACCAAGAATTACACCCCAAAATACATTCTGCTGAGCAAAAGGTAATAAAAAAAAGGCTCACCTATGGTTTTAGCAGGCAGGAATACCGTTCCAGAGCAGTCAAAGCATTGGTCCAGACAGCCATAGGAAATGCCCAGGAATTGTCCAGGCAGCAAACAGAGATATGGAAACCTATGAACATGGTCCATGGTTTAGCAGGCAGTTCAGGTGGCAGGCAGAGGCATGGCCAGTTCAGGTGGCAGGCAGAGGCATGGCCAGTTCAGGTGGCAGGCAGAGGCATGGCCAGTTCAGGTGGCAGGCAGAGGCATGGCCAGTTCAGGTGGCAGGCAGAGGCACGGCCAGTTCAGGTGGCAGCACTATAACATTTAGGCCTTGGTCAGGAAAGACCTAAGGACAGGGGGTAGAGGCTTCTTCCCACCCAAATCTCTACGAAGCCTCCGAGTCTCCAGACCCTAATCCGAGAAAAACAAAACCCGGAGAAAAACATTTTCTCCACTCGGAAACTCTTTTCTGGAGCCCCTCAAATATGTGAGACCCCTGTGCTGTACTCAAATGATCAGTTTAGGAGGCAGGCAAAAAGCATGGTCATTTAACAGGCCAAGGTCAATTCACGTTGAAGGCAGAAACATGGTTGGCAGAGGCATAGTCGAAAACAGTCCGGGTCATTCACAGAAATGGCAGATGGTGGAAACTGGAAAAAAAATCATCTTCACTTTACTAATAGTTTAGTAAAGTATGATAGCTCTGAAAGCACTTTCCAATACAAAGGCCTGGCTGGGAGGGACATTGGGGACAGTAGTATCGGGTGTCACAACGAATTCCTCTACTTGAACACACACAACATTTTTTTGGGGGTTTGCGACCTGTTTCGGTAAGAGGGAGGATTTCGGAGAAGTGCCTTTCGTGGAGTCTGGCTACTGCATCTGAGCGAATTAGTTGAGGGGCTTGGCCATGGGGATAGAGAAGGGCTTCGATCACGTCTTCTTGGAATTTTAGATAGGTTAGGGAACTTTGGGTGCACTTAGAAAAAATGATATAAGAATTGAAAAGGGCTAGTTGCATCAAATAAATGGCAACTTTTTTGTACCAAAACAGTGATTTCCTGGTGGCCAAGTAGGGCTGCATCATCTGGTCGTTCATATCCACCCCCCCCCCATGTAAAGATTATAGTCATGCACACATTTTGGCTTCTGGACGGGGCCTCTTCTTCTCTGCAGTTCCACCAAGGTGTCATCATGCATTGTGGAAAGGATGTAGACATCTCTTTTTTTATCTCTCCACTTCAATGCTAGGACCTCTTCAGTCCGCATACTGGCCATTTCCCCCTGTTTCAGTTTCTTGGCAACCAATCTCTGTGGGAAGCCTTTACGGTTGGTCCGTGCTGTCCCACAGGCCACAGTTTTCTTTTGGTACAGATGGCGAAAAAGTGGGAGACTTGTATAGAAATTGTCTACATATAGGTGGTAACCTTTCCCAAGCAATGGTTCAATCAGCTGCCAGACAATTTTGCCACTTGTTCCCATGTAGGTAGGGCATCCAGGGGGGTTTAGCTGTCTGTCTTTTCCCTCATAAATTATAAAATCATATGTGTAACCTGTGGCCCTGTCACATGCCTTATAAAATTTTACCCCACGTCTGGCTCTTTTACTGGGGAGGTATTGCTTTATTCCAAGTCTTCCTGTGAAGTGTACTAATGATTCATCTACACATATATTTACATCAGGGGTAAACATCTGCTTGAAGCTGGCGCAAAAAAAATTGATTAGGGGCCGAATTTTAAATAATTTATCATAATTGGGATGATTTCGAGGGAGGCATTGGGCATTGTCGTTGAAGTGTAGAAACCTCATTATCATCTCGTAACGGGTTCTTTTCATAAAAGATGAATAGATTGGCATGTGGTAGAGAGGTTGGGTAGACCAGTAGGAATGGAGTTCATTTTTTTTTTGTCAGCCCCATGTTGAGGGTTAGGCCAAGGAAAATTTTAAATTCTTCCACGGTGAGGGGTTTCCAAACAAAAGGACGGGCATAGGAAGAATTTGGATTGTTGGCTATATATTGACTGGCGTATAGATTACACTGCTCCACAATGTAGGTTAGGATATCATCAGTAAAAAATAATTCAAAATAATAAATCGGGGTAGCATTTTCCGACTGTATCTGAGGGCCTGGCTGTGCTGTAAAAGGGGGAATGATAGGTTCTACTGACGTATCGGGCAGCCATGTTGGATACAGTAATAGATCGGGGAGGCTAGTATGGGCCCTGCCTCATTGTTGATGGGACGCCCCATTGCTAGCATTTGGCCTATCCTCTAGAAAAGTTGCAGAACTGCTGGCGGATGCCTGCCTATCCTGGCGTGATGCGCTGCTGGCGGATGCCTGCCTATCCTGGCGTGATGCGCTGCTGGCGGATGCCTGCCTATCCTGGCGTGATGCGCTGCTGGCGGATGCCTGCCTATCCTGGCATGATGTGCTGCTGGCGGATGCCTGCCTATCCTGGCGTGATGTGCTGCTGGTGGATGCCTGCATATCATCATGGAGTCCTGCGCTGCTGGTGGATGCCTGCTGGTGGATATCCTGGAGTGCTGCGCTGCTGGTGGATGTCTGCGGCGCCTGCTCATAACTCCTGATCTCACATGTTACGATTCTATCCTCAGTTTCTATTTCAGAGCCACTACTTTCCTCTGGATAATATTCACTATCCGATTCTGACAGAGAGAGTTCCTCGCTACTCTCGTCTGACATACCCTGGAGTATCTGGAGAGCCTCCTCTCTGCTGTAGAATCGTTTAGCCATGTGGGCAGATGTGCCAGATGTTGTCGGTCAGATGTGCCAGATGTTGGCGTCAGATGTGCCAGATGTTGGCAGGGCAGATGTTGGCGGGCAGCTGTTGGCGGTCAGATGTTGGCGGCCAGATGTGTCAGATGTTGGCGGGCAGATGTGCCAGATGTTGGCAAGGCAGCTGTTGGCGGCCAGATGTTGGCGGGCAGATGTGGCAGCTGTTGGCGGGCAGATATTTACTGCCAGATGTTTACTTCCAGATGTTGGGAGTCAGATGTGCCAGATGTTGGCAGGGCAGATGTTGGCGGGCAGATGTGCCAGCTGTTGGCGGGCAGCTGTTGGCGGTCAGATGCTGGTGATCAGATGTTGGCGGGCAGCTGTGCCAGATGTTGGCGGGCAGCTGTTGGCGGGCAGATGGCGGGCAGCTGTTGGCGGGCAGATGGCGGGCAGCTGTTGGCGGGCAGATGTGGCAGCTGTTGGCGGGCAGATGTGGCAGCTGTTGGCGGGCAGATGTTTACTGCCAGATGTTGGGAGTCAGATGTGCCAGATGTTGGCAGGGCAGATGTTGGCGGGCAGATGTGCCAGCTGTTGGCGGGCAGCTGTTGGCGGTCAGATGCTGGCGGGCAGATGTGCCAGATGTTGGTGGGCAGCTGTTGGCGGCCAGATGTTGGTGGGCAGCTGTGCCAGATGTTGGCGGGCAGCTGTGCCAGATGTTGGCGGGCAGATGCGCAAGATGTTGGCGGGCAGATGTTTTCATTGTTTTATGGACACTGTGTTTTGGGGACACTGTTTTGGGGACACTGTTTTGGGGACACTAGCTGGGTGATCAGTGGGTAAACAGCAGACAAACAGCTAAAAACTCACTGATCTCCCGGCTGCAGCACAGATTGTCTCTTCCTCTCCTCACTGACAGGCTCTGTGTGAGGAGAGGAAGAGATCAGAGCAGTTACAACTGCTCTGTGTTTACATTACATGACGGCTGTCATTGGACAGCCGTCATGTCATCAGGAGGGCCAATCACATGGCCCTCCTGTCTGCACACATCTTCTATCTCTGGGGGGTACAGGCAGATCGGGATTCGGCCGCTGCGCGTGCACGTGGTGGCGCGATCCCCTCACAAGTGCCACCCCCCCTCTTTGTGTTTACATCACGATGGCTGTGATTACACACAGCCATCGTGCCGATCAGGAGGGCAAATCACAGTGCCCTCCTGCTGTTCCGAGATGCGGCATGTCTGCGGGACACACGCGCATCGGGATCGTGCGGGTGCGCGCGTGCACGCGCGTGATCACGCTCCTTCTGAAGGACGTTCGGGAACGTCCACTCAGAAGGAGAGAGCACCCACCCGGCCGTATATATACAGTGGCCGGGTGGGAAGTGGTTAAAAAATACTGGTGAAAAAAGTACTGGCGATGAAATATTATGCGTATCGCAGGAGATGCAAAATGAGTGAATGAATTGAAATGTTGTCTCGGCGTGTGTTGACTAAACCCAGCTGAGATTGTGCTCAATCCCAAGTGATTGAGCTATTAGAGAGAGTGTTTAGGTGATCCGTGGTACACTCTGATGTTGCACATGGAATATTCAACATGAAGTGAGGAATAATAATAATTGTAAAAAATGATATAAATAAATAATGTCCAATGGTGATAAGTCCAAAAAATGGTGACACGATAAATTGGTGACTTATGCTGTTGCGCTTATTCTAGTAGCCTGTGCCGTGAATGTGGTTATCCGTGATCGTTTAAGATGTTACACTCACCAGATTCTTCATACCCTCGGGGGGTATGGTGCAGTCACAGTATATGCCACTGTGTAGCAGTCTCGGGAAGTCGGGATGGCTCCAATGGTCCCTTGTGGTCCTCCGCGAAGGTGAGGGTTATGGAAAGGAAGAAAGGATGCCCATAGTGTGAACCTGTATAAAATTTGTTTATCTAAGAAATCGGGAAAAAGGGTACTCACGTTGTATTAGACAAGTATAAACATTTAAAATGGCGCTAGGCCAGTGAAGAGCAATCCAAAGTATTGGAAGTGATGAAGCGACGTGACTCCGCCCCTGACACACCTGTCTACGGTTAACAGTGCATGTCAGAGCACAGACCAAGCCATGAAGTCCAAGAAATTGTCTGTAGACCTCCGAGACAGGATTGTATTGTGGCACAGATCTGGGGAATGGTACAGAAATTTTTCTGCAGCCCCAATGAGTACAGTGGCCTCCAACATTTATAAATGGAAGAAGTTTGGAAACACCAGGACAAATTTAGCGATGGGGTGAGAAGGGCCTTTGTCAGGTGGCCACTCTGACAGAGCTCCAGCATTTCACTGTGGAGAGAGGAGTACCTTCCAGAAAAACAGCCATCTCTCCAGCACTAAATAAATCAAGCCTGTATGGTAGAGTGGCCAGACAGAAGCCACTCCTCAGTAAAAGGCACATGACAGGCCGCCTGGAGTTTGCCAAAAGGCACCTGAAGAACTCTCAGACCATGAGAAACAGAGACATCCTTGATGAATACCTTCTCTAGAGTGCTCTGGACCTCAGACTGGGGTGAAGGTTTATCTTCCAACAGGACAACAATCCTAAGCACACAGCCAAAATAACAAAGGAGTGGCTACGGGACAACTCTGTGAATGTCCTTGAGAGGCCCAGCCAGAGCCCAGACTTGAACCCGATTGAACATCTCTGGAGAGATCTGAAAATGGCTGTGAATCGAGGCTCCCCATCCAACATTATGGAGCTTGAGAGGTCCTGCAAAGAAGAATGGTAGAAACTGCCCAAAAATAGGTGTGCCAAGTTTGTAGCATCATACTCAAAAAGACTTGAGGCTGTAATTGGTGCCAAAGGTGCTTCAACAGAGTATAATACTTATGTACATGGGATTTGTTTCATTTTTTATTTTTTATAAATTTGCAAAGATTTGAAACAAACTTATTTCACGTTGTCATTATATTGTATTGTCTGTAGAATTCTGAGGAAAATAATGAATTTAATTAAAAAGGCGGAAACTTAGGAAAATGTGGAAAAAGTGAAGTGCTGTGAATACTTTCCAGATGCACTGTATATATATATTAGGGGTGCGCATCTTCACTGGCCTCGCGATTCGATTACGATTATCATGTCAACGATTCAATCCCGCGATGCATCACGATTACACCGCAAGTGCGCATGGTTTTTAACAAAAAAAATTAAAGTACTCTGATTTTTTAAATTATATCTGTTCTTAAAAAAAAAAAGACAACACTTCCTGCATGTAGCAAAGCCTAAACACAGCAGACAACAACTTAAAGGAGCCCCAGGCTCCCCCCCAAAATACTAAAGGAGATGGTCAGAGACTGCAGACCTGATACAAGAGATGGTCAAAGACTGCAGTTATACTACAGGAGATGATCAGAGACTGCAGGCATAGTACAGGAGATGATCAGAGACTGCAGACATAGTACAGGAGATAATCAGAGACTGCAGACATAGTACAGGAGATAATCAGAGACTGCAGACATAGTACAGGAGATGATCAGAGACTGCAGACATAGTACAGGAGATGATCAGAGACTGCAGACATAGTACAGGAGATGATCAGAAACTGCAGACATGCTACAGGAGATGATCAGAGACTGCAGACCTACTACAGGAAAAGGTCAAAGACTGCAGACATAATACAGGAGATGATCAGAGACTGCAGACATAATACAGAAAATGATCAGAGACTGCAGACATACTACAGGAGATAAAAGGGGAACACCGATGCTCTGTGAAAAGCAGCGATGCAAACAAAAAAGGTTGGGACATTGAGTGAAGCTCAGAAAGACAAAATGAATGGATGTGGAATTGCAAGGTTTAATACTACATAAAAAACAAGTTAATATAATGGACACCATGTACAGAGAATTTACATCTAATAAGGTGCTCATTTCTATCTGGCAAACATAATAAACAACATGTTTACAAAACATCAAAGAGGTAAATCAAGGGAACCACCACATTCATAATAAGGTACATGGGTAAAATTGATACAATCTGCACAATCAACATTCCTAGAGTCCCTGATGAGTAATGATGGATGTTCAGATAGCCTGGTGGGTGTATAACTGATACACCATGACTGATAGCTCTACGCGTTTTGCGGTTAATTACCACTCATCAGGAGCAAGAATTGTATGTATTGAATGTCTAGAAAATAGAATAACATATATCACATAAGTAACCATGTCAGGGTAAGGGAGGATGGGTAAAACCCCCCTAAAACCATGTGAGACAGGAGAACTTACAGTGGGTGTGTAAAGCATAGCACGGCGTCCAGGCTGAGAGTCGACCAGGAGCGTTGGCGTCGGAAACCGAGGGGACACGACCAAGGCGGCTGCCAGGTGGGGAGGAAGCCCAGGTGGCCAAAGGCCCCCCAAGCACCCCAGGTGTGAATGTAGGGAGTGATGGGATCTGAATAAGAAGGGAATAGAATGGGAAGTCAGACCAGTGAACTGGAAGGAGGGTATGTGTGTGCATGGTAATATGAACCAGAGGTAAAAGTGAAGGACCATGGTGGAAGGTCATCACCAACCAACCAGTGGTGAAAATAAAACAAGGTGAGTGAAGGTACCTGGAGGAGGAATTAGAGCAGCCAATCCATGGGATAATGTGTGTGCTGGAGACAAGGTCGGGAGCTGAGAGGAATGAGGCCATGACCAGGCCGCCGCCTAAATGGACAGCCGCCGAGTGGTTTGCATTGCTGCTTTTCACAGAGCATCGGTGTTCCCCTTTTGTCTATGACAGGGCTGGAGGCACATGACTTCTACCCAGCCATGGCCTCACTTAAAGTCCCAATTCCCTTAATACCCCCTTGTTTTAATACTACAGTAGATGATCAGAGACTGCAGACATAGTACAGGAGATGATCAGAGACTGCAGACATACTACAGGAGAAGGTCAGAGACTGCAGACATAATACAGGAGATGATCAGAGACTGTAGAAATAATACAGGAGATGATCAGAGACTGCAGACATAGTACAGGAGATGATCAGAGACTGCAGACATAGTACAGGAGATGATCAGAGACTGCAGACATAGTACAGGAGATGATCAGAGACTGCGGACATAGAACAGGAATGAGGCCATGACCAGGCCGCCGCCTAAATGGACAGCTGCCGAGAGTGGTTTGCATCACTGCTTTTCACAGAGCATCGGTGTTCCCCTTTTGTCTATGACAGGGATGGAGGCACATGACTTCTACCCAGCCATGGCCTCACTTAAAGTCCAAATTTCCTTAATCCCCCCTTGTTTTAATGCTACAGGAGATGATCAGAGACTACAGACATAGTACAGGAGGTGATCAGAGATTGCAGACATAGTACAGGAGAGGATCAGAGACTGCAGACATTCTACAGGAGATGATCAGAGACTTCGGACATGCTACAGGAGATGATTAGAGACTGCGGACATGCTACAGGAGATGATCAGAGACTGCGGACATGCTACAGGAGATGGTCAGAGACTGCAGACAATAATGCAGAATTGTGGTGTGATGAAGGCACATAGAAGACAATTCTATCATATGGACTGGTGTTGGGTTATGTAGATCAGCTGAATGGTGATTGTGACACAACCTGACAGATGGTCAGACAGGTAAGAGAAAGCAATACACACAGTGTGGGTCACCCCCCCCCCCCATCATACTGGGAATAATAAGAGCAGACATTTGTGTTTTTGTTTCTGACAATCTAATGGTGTCCTTTGTCCCCTCCCGAGCTGTCATCACATTCAGGAAATATCACACAATTCCTCCTCCTGTCTATATTTCTCCTCCATACAGCCCATTCCCTGCCTGCAGTGACAATGACTTATCACAGGTCACACGTCAGATTCCACTACATGCCCGGACTCTCCCCTGTGTCGTCGGATTACAGCGCCCCCCTCCTCCTCTGTACTTACATGCTGCTCTGTCAGTGCTGGTGGCAGTTCTGCAGGCCGCAGCTGCTGGTCTCCCTGGTAACGATGTAAACCGTTGCCTAGTGATAAGAAGGGGGGCGTAGCCAGGCAGGCTAATCCTAGAGTCATCCTACTCGGGCGATAGAGGATCATTGGAGGGAACTTACTTAAAGAAATGTGTCATTGCTGTCCCTCTGACCATGGAAGCCTTGTAATGAGAAGGGCGATCTGGCTGCTCACCATCCCCCGATCTCCATTCCAGCCACCGGTGTTCTCACGTCTCTCCTAAGGTCAGCAGGAAATTCTCAGCCCCACCCACTGACTGTAGCTATCAGATCAGAAGAGAGGCGGGCGGGGCTGATGCCAGGAGAGACGCGAGACATAAGAGCAGAGAGGAAAGAGGTGGGCCAGGCAGTCACATGAGTGCGGCATATACACACACTAAGAAATGAGGTAACAGCTGCACGGAGCACTCTCCCAGGAGGGGCAGGGCAAGAAATTGATTTTTACGGTCGCATGCATCGATGCCGCATCGGGGACACCCGAATCGTGATGCATCGATGCAGCGATAAAATTCGGCACCCCCTAATATATATATATATATATATATATATATATATATATATATATATATACACACACAGCCCTCAAAAAATCCACTTGCCTGCTCGCATTTTGCGAGTGGATTTTCAGATCTGGCGAGGAAGAGCTGCCTGGGAGCGGGTGGGGGGGGCGAGCTGTCAGCCTGTGTGAAATGGGAGTCCTTCTCCCAGCAATCACGGAGGGGAAGAGAGAGAGAGACGCCCAGGTGTTCAGAGCGCAGCGCGGGGAACACAACGATAACAGCTTTCATTTCAATCGCGTGTTCCCCGCCACTCTTATCAGATACAGCCCCTCCTCCTGGTACAGGACTTTGATAGACAGATCACCCGTCCAATCCCATTGACGGGTGATCTGTCAATCAAAAGACTGCATTGGTGGGCACTGGGCACACGGCTGCATGGTGGACACAAGACTGCATTGGTGGGCACTGGGCACACGGCTGCATGGTGGACACAAGACTGCAATGGTGGGCACTGGGCACACGGCTGCATGGCGGACACAAGACTGCGTTGGTGGGCACAAGGCTGCATGGTGGACACAAGACTGTATTGGTGGGCACTGGGCACAAGGCTGCATTGGTGGGCACAAGGCTGCATGGTGGGCACTGGGCAGAAGGCTGCATGGTGGGCACAAGGCTGCATTGGTGGGCACTGGGCACAAGGCTGCATTGGTGGAAACAAGGATGCATTGGTGGGCACAAGGCTGCATTGGTGGGAACTGGGCACAGGGCTGCATTGGTGGGCACAAGGCTGCATTGGTGGGCACTGGGCACAAGGCTGCATGGTGGAAACAAGGATGCATTGGTGGGAACTGGGCACAAGGCTGCATTGGTGGGCACAAGGCAGAATTGTTGGGCACTGTGCACAAGACAACAACATGGCCTGGGGAATGCCCAGGGAAAAACCAAGCCTACTTACCGACCAGCTCGCTGATAACCAATTAACCTGTCTAACAGTATGCGTTAAAAACAGGGGTTTGTCCGCACGCATTTGCAAACACATGCGTGAGCCACAGAGCCACGCCAAGGCCCCCTGGAGTCTGTGGTCCTACACTAACATTGAGTGTCCCCACAATGGAGGCACATGCATTCTGATGGTTAGATGAGGGCAGGTGGACTGAAGGGGAGCCACCCCTCCTTAAAGGTACAGGAGCACACCAAACACCCAGCGTAGCACAATGGCAGCAAAGGTGTTGGTGCACTGCTGGACCAATACAAGCACCATAGGTGAAAACAAAAACATGTCCACCGCCCCATCTATAGCTGGCTATCACGGTAAGTAGCATTGGAAGGCTAAGGCAGATAACAACATGGCCTGGGGAATGCCCAGGGAAAAACCAAGCCTACTTACCGACCAGCTCGCTGACAACCAATTAACCTGTCTAACAGTATGCGTTAAAAACAGGGGTTTGTCCGCACGCATTTGCAAACGCATGCGTGAGCCACAGAGCCATGCCAAGGCCCCCTGGAGTCTGTGGTCCTACACTAACATTGAGTGTCCCCACAATGGAGGCACATGCATTCTGATGGTTAGATGAGGGCAGGTGGACTGAAGGGGAGCCACCCCTCCTTGAAGGTACAGGAGCACACCAAACACCCAGCGTAGCACAATGGCAGCAAAGGTGTTGGTGCACTGCTGGACCAATACAAGCACCATAGGTGAAAACAAAAACATGTCCACCGCCCCCATCTATAGCTGGCTATCACGGTAAGTAGCATTGGAAGGCTAAAGCAGATAACAACATGGCCTGGGGAATGCCCAGGGAAAAACCAAGCCTACTTACCGACCAGCTCGCTGACAACCAATTAACCTGTCTAACAGTATGCGTTAAAAACTGTGCACAAGGCTGCATTGGTGGGCACAAGGCTGCATGGTGGAAAAAAGGATGCATTGGTGGGCACAAGGCTGCATTGGTGGGCACTGGGCACAAGGCTGCATTGGTGGGCACAAGGCTGCATTGTGGGCACTGGGCACAAGGCTGCATGGTGGGCACAAGGCTGCATTGTGGGCACTGGGCACAAGGCTACATTGGTGGGCACAAAGCTGCATGGTGGAAACAAGGATGCATTGGTGGGCACAAGGCTGCATTGGTGGGAACTGGGCACAGGGCTGCATTGGTGGTCACGAGGCTGCATTGTTGGACACTGTGCACAAGGCTGCATTGGTGGGCACAAGGCTGCATGGTGGAAACAAGGATGCATTGGTGGGCACAAGGCTGCATTGGTGGACACTGGGCACAAGGCTGCATTTGTGGGCACTAGGCACAAGGCTGCATTGGTGGGCACAAGGCTGCATTGGTGGGCACTGGGCACAAGGCTGCATGGTGGACACAAAGCTGCATTGGCTGGCACAAGGCTGCATGGTGGACACAAGACTGCATTGGTGGGCACTTGGCACACGGCTGCATGGTGGACACAAGACTGCATTGGTGGCCACTGGGCACACGGCTGCATGGTGGACACAAGACTGCATTGGTGGGCACTGGGCACACGGCTGCATGGTGGACACTAGACTGCAATGGTGGGCACTGGGCACACGGCTGCATGGCGGACACAAGACTGCGTTGGTGGGCACAAGGCTGCATGGTGGACACAAGACTGCATTGGTGGGCACTGGGCACAAGGCTGCATTGGTGGGCACAAGGCTGCATGGTGGGCACAAGGCTGCATTGGTGGGCACTGGGCACAAGGCTGCATTGGTGGAAACAAGGATGCATTGGTGGGCACAAGGCTGCATTTGTGGGAACTGGGCACATGGCTGCATTGGTGGGCACAAGGCTGCATTGGTGGGCACTGGGCACAAGGCTGCATGGTGGAAACAAGGATGCATTGGTGGGCACTGGGCACACGGCTGCATGGTGGACACTAGACTGCAATGGTGGGCACTGGGCACACGGCTGCATGGCGGACACAAGACTGCATTGGTGGGCACAAGGCTGCATGGTGGACACAAGACTGCATTATGGGCACTGGGCACAAGGCTGCATTGGTGGGCACAAGGCTGCATGGTGGGCACAAGGCTGCATTGGTGGGCACTGGGCACAAGGCTGCATTGGTGGAAACAAGGATGCATTGGTGGGCACAAGGCTGCATTTGTGGGAACTGGGCACATGGCTGCATTGGTGGGCACAAGGCTGCATTGGTGGGCACTGGGCACAAGGCTGCATGGTGGAAACAAGGATGCATTGGTGGGAACTGGGCACAGGGCTGCATTGGTGGGCACAAGGCTGAATTGTTGGGCACTGTGCACAAGGCTGCATTGGTGGGCACAAGGCTGCATGGTGGAAAAAAGGATGCATTGGTGGGCACAAGGCTGCATTGGTGGGTACTGGGCACAAGGCTGCATTGGTGGGCACAAGGCTGCATGGTGGGCACTGGGCACAAGTCAGCATGGTGGGCACAAGGCTGCATTGGTGGGCACTGGGCACAAGGCTACATTGGTGGGCACAAGGCTGCATGGTGGAAACAAGGATGCATTGGTGGGAACTGGGCACAGGGCTGCATTGGTGGGCACGAGGCTGCATTGTTGGACACTGTGCACAAGGCTGCATTGGTGGGCACAAGGCTGCATGGTGGAAACAAGGATGCATTGGTGGGCACAAGGCTGCATTGGTGGGCACTGGGCACAAGGCTGCATTTGTGGGCACTAGGCACAAGGCTGCATTGGTGGGCACAAGGCTGCATTGGTGGGCACTGGGCACAAGGCTGCATGGTGGACACAAAGCTGCATTGGCTGGCACAAGGCTGCATGGTGGACACTGGGCACAAGGCTGCACTGGTGGGCACAAGGTTGCATGGTGGACACAAGACTGCATTGGTGGGCACTGGGCACACGGCTGCATGGTGGACACAAGACTGCATTGGTGGCCACTGGGCACAAGGCTACATTGGTGGGCACAAGGCTGCATGGTGGAAACAAGGATGCATTGGTGGGCACAAGGCTTCATTGGTGGGAACTGGGCACAGGGCTGCATTGGTGGGCACGAGGCTGCATTGTTGGACACTGTGCACAAGGCTGCATTGGTGGGCACAAGGCTGCATGGTGGAAACAAGGATGCATTGGTGGGCACAAGGCTGCATTGGTGGGCACTGGGCACAAGGCTGCATTGGTGGGCACTAGGCACAAGGCTGCATTGGTGGGCACAAGGCTGCATTGGTGGGCACTGGGCACAAGGCTGCATGGTGGACACAAAGCTGCATTGGCTGGCACAAGGCTGCATGGTGGGCACTGGACACAAGGCTGCATTGGTGGGCACAAGGCTGCATGGTGGACACACGCAGCCTGCCTTGGTGGGCACAGATACAGTTGTTGTTAATATTTATTTTTATAACTTAATTCTGCATAATACATTTAAGTGTCATTTTATGAGAGCGTGTTTAGGGGCGGAATTAGGGGCGGGGCGGGGCGGGCTGGGTGGGGCAACTGGTGGCGAGTAACCCTTGAGGCCTGGCTAGTGGCTCAGGACTTGAAATTTTGAGCCCTGATATATATATATATTGTGACAGCAGGAAGGTAAAGTCACCTGGTTGCATCCAGGGGGGTAGATATATTTCTCCCAGATTCAGGCTTTATGCTGACTTGTACAACTAGGGTGGAGAGTTGTATAAGCCCAGCTGAGGCTAGTAGGCTCATGGATGACTCATACCTCTAGGGAGAGGGCTGGGCGTCGTGCAGGCAGGGAGTTGATGAGACCAGCTGAAGCCTGTCAGTTCGTTTAAGGCCTCTATAAAAACTCCCAGATTCATTAGGTGTTAGCTCATGCCTGGAACAAGACCTGTGTGGACTGTCTAGGGAGAGTGAACCCCTGTGCGGTGAGGCAAAGCCTGTGTGGCTATTTGTTTGGACTTTTACTAAACCAGGGACTTAGGGACTAGGACAGCACCAGGCTGATCCCAGTTGTTAGTTTAGGAAACCTGCATGTTTAGTCAGAGGTCAAACTGACCAGGATTTATTTTGTTTATGTTTCTTTTTGGCTTTGCTGTGTTTTTGTCACTGTACATAGAGAAATAAACCGCACCTTTTGATTTTGAAAACCACAACCTCAGTCTGCTGGCCCTGTTTTTGTGTGGGGAGCCCAACCAGGGGGTCACACACACCCGCTACCGAGTTAACCCCCTCACAGTTGGTGGAGAACCAGTGGCAGTTTTTTTTAAGCCAGCATGGAGGAGATACTGAAACAGCTGGCTCTAGCAAATGCCAATCAACAGCAGACAAATGCAGGTTTGCAAAGGAGCCTTGCAGCCCAGCAGCAAGCTCATCAACAAGCCCAGCAGCAATCTGAGGCCCGCTTCATAGACCTGTTACAGAAGCAAGAGCAGAGACTACAACAAATGGAAGCAGTAATGCAGCAACGTCCGCAGACCAGTGAGGAAAGCCGTCCCACTAATACCGCGTCCTTTGGGGTGAGTCGTTTATTGACAAAAATGACTGGAGAGGATGATCCAGAGGTATTTTTGACCACATTTGAAAGGACTGCTGAAAGAGAAAAGTGGCCTGAGGAGCAGTGGGCTGGACTGGTGGCTCCTCTGTTAACTGGTGAATCGCAGAAGGCTTACTATGACCTAGAGCCTAACCAAGCAAAAGACTATGTGATGCTAAAAGCTGAAATTTTGGCAAGGCTGGGTGTCACCCAGGCTGTCCGGGCTCAGCGTGTGCATAACTGGACTTTCCAGCTTGGAAAACCCCCCAGGTCTCAAATGTATGATCTCATTCACCTGAGCAGGAAGTGGCTACAGCCAGAGACTTTGTCCGCACCAGAGATTGTGGAACGTGTTGTAATGGATCGGTTTTTGAGAGCTCTTCCTACTGCCATCCAAAAGTGGGTAAGCCATGGAGACCCAGAGACGGCCAGTGGTCTTGTGGATCGTGTAGAGAAATACTTGGCTACAGAGAACCTGACAGCCTCTTCCAGAGACTCTCGGACTTTCCACCCTAAGACCAGACCATCCCCAGGGGCGGATAAGAGGATTCCAAGGGGTGAGGGTGGAGAGAGTGAGAGGGTGGGAGCTCTACCCAAAGTTTGGCGAGAACAGCCTGGGAAGTCAGGGGCTCAAGAGGCAGCCAAAAGGATTGTTTGCTACCGCTGCCGGCAAGCGGGACATATTGCAGCAAATTGCCCGGTTGTGGAGGAACCCATGCAATGTGACTTTCTGACGGACAGACGTCAGTCGCTGTGTGCGACAGTCGCATGCACTGCCATTCGGGGAACTGAGAAACATTTATGCAAAATGTGTATTAATGGTAGAAATGTTGTGGTATTACTGGATTCAGGTAGCCTTGTGACCCTGATAAAGGCTGAATTAGTTAAAACAGAGGTCTCTGGGAATAGCAAGGTAGCTGTTATTTGTGTGCATGGGGACACCCGAGAGTATCCAGTGACTACAGTGTGTTTCGAGACCCCCAAAGGTACCCTCTCTCATCCAGTGGGGTTAGTATCTCAATTACCGCATGATGCCATTGTGGGAAGAGATTTTCCGAAGTTCTGGGAACTGTGGGATGATCCTGAGCCCCCCACTGGTGCCCCTATGTACCAGGAATGTGATAGCCAGAACTCCTCTGAGAGTGGTGAGGACTCTCCAGAATTTCCCTTGTCAGTATTGGCAGGGGAGACTCAAGAAACTGGAGAGGAGCCCACCTCCTCAGACGAAAACCTACCGTCTGTGGAGTTTTCTGATCTGGAGGTTCACAGGGAAAATTTTGCCACAGAACAGTTAAAAGACCCCGCCCTAATAAAGGCACGGGAAAACGTAGTGGAAATAGATGGCGAGTTAGTGAACCCAGATAATACCTGCACTTACCCATACTTCAGCGTAGAGAAGGACCTACTGTATCGGGTGGCAAAAAGGGCAGAAGAAACCGTTGAGCAGCTTGTGGTGCCCAAACCTTACAGGAAGTTGGTGTTGGAGTTGGCCCATGGGCACATTCTTGGAGGTCATCTGGGGACAGAGAAAACCCGAGAGAGGGTATTACAGAGATTCTATTGGCCTGGGGTGATGAAGGACATAGAAAATTATTGTTCCTCCTGCCCTGTGTGTCAGAGGTCGGCCCCGATGCCACATTTCCGTAGCCCGCTGGTCCCTCTACCCATCATTGAGGTCCCGTTTGAGAGAATCGCAATGGATTTGGTAGGTCCTATAATCAAGTCCGCTAGGGGGCACCAGTACATATTGGTTATAATGGACTATGCCACCCGTTATCCAGAAGCGATCCCTCTCAGAAATACCTCGGCCAAAACCATAGCCAAAGAGCTATCTCTTGTTTTTAGCCGGGTGGGTATTTGTAAAGAACTGCTTACGGACCAAGGTACACCCTTTATGTCCCGGGTTATGAAAGAGCTGTGTAAATTGTTCAAAGTGACGCAATTGCGTACATCTGTGTATCACCCCCAAACCGATGGGCTGGTTGAAAGATTCAACAAAACCCTAAAACAAATGTTGAAGAAAGTGGTGGATAGAGATGGAAAGGATTGGGACTGTCTACTTCCTTATTTGATGTTTGCTATTAGGGAGGTGCCCCAATCCTCTACGGGATTCTCCCCCTTTGAGTTACTGTATGGGAGACACCCAAGAGGGCTGTTGGATATTGCCAAGGAAACTTGGGAAAGTGAGAGTTCTCCCCACAGGAGTGTGATTGAGCATGTCGCCCTGATGCAAGATCGAATTGCACAGGTAATGCCCATCGTGAAGGAACATTTGGCCCAAGCGCAGTTGGCACAGCAGAGAGTGTACAACCGTGGAGCAAAGACCCGTACCTTTTCCCCGGGGGATAGGATATTGGTACTTGTCCCTACGGTTGAAAGTAAATTCCTTGCCAAATGGCAAGGCCCCTACGAGATAATGGAAAAAGTGAGCGAAGTGAATTACAAGGTCAGACAACCAGGAAGGCGAAAGCCCGAACAGATATATCACGTTAATCTGTTGAAAGCCTGGAGGGATAGAGAGTCCCTAGTCGCAGAAACTTGGTCACCAGCTCAAACTGGTTGCGTGATTCCGGAGGTTGGAATAGCAGCCACCTTGTCACAACCCCAACAACAGGAGGTTAAGGAGTTTGTGCTTCGCAACAAGGAGGTGTTCTCTGAGCTGCCGGGACAAACATCTGGGGTAGAGCATGATATTATTACCCCGCCCGGTGAAAGGGTGAAGTTAAAACCCTATCGGATCCCAGAGGCCCGACGGGAGGCAATACGGGAGGAAGTACAGAAAATGCTGAACTTAGGGGTGATAGAGGAGTCCCAAAGTGATTGGTCTAGTCCCATTGTGTTGGTGCCTAAACCGGATGGGAGCTGGCGATTTTGTAACGATTTTCGTCAGTTGAACAAAGTTACAAAATTTGACACCTACCCCATGCCACGTATAGATGAGTTGATCGACCGGCTGGGAACAGCCCGATACATGACGACTCTTGACCTCACAAAAGGGTATTGGCAAATTCCCCTGGCCAAGTCGGCCAAAGAGAAAACCGCATTTGTAACCCCAGACGGGGCGTTCCAATATAAGAGAATGCCGTTCGGGTTACAGAATGCGCCGGCCACATTCCAGCGGAAAATGGACCAGATTCTGAGGCCCCATCGGAAGTATGCTGCGGCTTACCTGGATGACGTAATTGTCCATAGCACAGATTGGGCCTCACATCTGCCAAAAGTGCAAGCAGTCCTAGACTCTATCCGGGAAGCGGGGTTTACGGCTAACCCCAAGAAGTGTACCATTGGGCAGGAGGAGGCCAAATATCTTGGGTACACCATTGGCAGGGGAGTGATAAAACCCCAACTCAACAAAGTCGAGGCCATCCAGAGTTGGCCACGTCCCAACAGCAAGAAGCAGGTACGGGCCTTTCTGGGAATCGCGGGTTATTATCGGCGCTTCATTCCCCACTTTGCTTCTAAGGCTGTGCCCCTAACCAACCTGACGAAAGGGAAAGGGTCGGTCATGATTAAATGGACCCCCGAGGCTGAGGCAGCATTCCAATTCTTGAAACAAGCCTTATGTAGCCAGCCAGTGTTGTACTCACCCGACTTCTCTAAAGACTTTGTCGTACAAAGTGATGCGTCAGATGTGGGGTTAGGAGCAGTATTGTCCCAGGTCTGGAACGGGGAAGAGCACCCAGTCATTTACCTCAGCAGGAAGTTGAAGTCCCATGAGGTAAATTACGCCACGGTTGAAAAGGAGTGTTTAGCGGTGAAGTGGGCTCTAGATTCCCTTCGGTACTATCTGCTAGGTAGGCACTTTGACATGGTTACGGATCACGCTCCGTTAAAGTGGATGGCTCAAAACAAGGAGACAAATAGAAGAGTGAATAGGTGGTTCCTGGCCCTACAGGAATTCAACTTCACAGTAAAGCATCGCCCTGGCGTTCAAATGGGGAATGTGGATGCTTTGTCTCGAGTACATGAATGCCTGATTGCTGGTGTTCCAACCCCAAGGTTAAAACAAGAGGGGGGGGTATGTGACAGCAGGAAGGTAAAGTCACCTGGTTGCATCCAGGGGGGTAGATATATTTCTCCCAGATTCAGGCTTTATGCTGACTTGTACAACTAGGGTGGAGAGTTGTATAAGCCCAGCTGAGGCTAGTAGGCTCATGGATGACTCATACCTCTAGGGAGAGGGCTGGGCGTCGTGCAGGCAGGGAGTTGATGAGACCAGCTGAAGCCTGTCAGTTCGTTTAAGGCCTCTATAAAAACTCCCAGATTCATTAGGTGTTAGCTCATGCCTGGAACAAGACCTGTGTGGACTGTCTAGGGAGAGTGAACCCCTGTGCGGTGAGGCAAAGCCTGTGTGGCTATTTGTTTGGACTTTTACTAAACCAGGGACTTAGGGACTAGGACAGCACCAGGCTGATCCCAGTTGTTAGTTTAGGAAACCTGCATGTTTAGTCAGAGGTCAAACTGACCAGGATTTATTTTGTTTATGTTTCTTTTTGGCTTTGCTGTGTTTTTGTCACTGTACATAGAGAAATAAACCGCACCTTTTGATTTTGAAAACCACAACCTCAGTCTGCTGGCCCTGTTTTTGTGTGGGGAGCCCAACCAGGGGGTCACACACACCCGCTACCGAGTTAACCCCCTCACAATATATATATATATATATATATATATATATATATATATATATATATATATATATAACCATAAAACAAATATATATAAATATATGAATATGTAGATTCCCAAAATGCATAATTTTACATGGCTTCTTTTGCTACATAACTATAACCAGTATATGACATATATGTCACCATTATTATTATATATCTCAGGCTACTCATAACTCAATATGGTCAAACAGATGGAATACATTGCAATTAGTCGAAAATTGGAAATAAAACAGTTGTTGTCTACCTCAACATTAAGACCTCTGGGTGTCATGGTTCCCAGCTCATATATTAATTTTGTCTATTTTTTTACAGACAGCCTTCCTCATATCAGTACCCGCCAATGTCTCTCAATTTTGTCTACTCCACAAAATTTCAAATGTGTTGGGTCTCTGTTATGGTGTTTTCTAAAGTGGTTGAAAAAACTATATTGCCGGAATCCTTTCTAAAAATTATTTCTTATTAATACTATCTTACTTTCAGTTCTCTAGTTGACCTCCCCCATACTGTAATACACACGCACATTCTAACAGGTAAGTAATGTGAGTGCTACAGCACATAATGAACCTCTTTATATTATACATGTGGGGGAAGCAGAGATACACATATATATTGTTTACAGAGTAACATACCCTATAAATATAGGTGCTGCAGCATTTCCGGGTTTGCCAATTTTGTTTGTTTTAACAGTTTTAAATGAGTGTAAATCTATATCATTCTATTTTAAATTGAGTGAATTTATGCTATGGTGATCTTCTTCTGCCATAATGTACTGCAGACAGTGCCACCCATGCAGCCAATGCCATAATGTGCTGCAGACAGTGCCACCCTTGCCACCAATGTCATAATGTGCTGAAGACAGTGCCACCCATGCTGCCAATGCCATAATGTGCTGCAGACAGTGCCACCCATGCTACCAATGCCATAATGTGCTGCAGACAGTGCCACCCATGCCGCCAATGCCATAATGTACTGAAGACAGTGCCACCCATGCAGCTAATGCCATAATGTGCTGCAGACAGTGCCATCAATGCCGCCAATCCCATAATGTGCTGCACACAGTGCCACCCATGCCGCTAATGCCATAATGTGCTGCAGACATCGATTTAACGGTTTCAAAAACCAATTACATTCCTTAAATGCTGGGATTGCTAACTGTCACATTTAATTGTGTCCTCAACCAAACTGTCAAACCATCAAATTGCTGGTGTCATAACTGATCACATGTGCAGAACCATGGCAGTTGTTGATCAAACAGAAGCAGCTTCCTTGGTTGTAATGGATAGGAGGGTTTAATTCCCCTTTAAGGCTGTCAGGAGATTGGCCTCTACAAACTCAGCAATTCCTAAAAATGCCTAAAAATAGAAAGCAACTGAGCATGTGAAGAGCAGGGTAAAACAGTGTATTCCTGGATTTTAAACAGTATAGACACTTCTTTTTAAAGTTTTGCATTGCTATACCCACAAAGGGCCCAGCTAGGATTTAATTTTATGACTAAGGTTCCACTTTATGGTGTGTAGACTTTTAACATGAGCAACAAACCCAATGGTACTTGCAAGTGTAACTAAGAAGTAAAAAATAAACAATGTCAAATAATATTAATCAATACTTGGTCTAACTAATGACTTGGTGAGACAATAAAAATAATGCATATTAGCTGTCAAATTCTATTATGCATCATGGGAGCTGGGGGACTAAAAACTTACAAAGGACTTTAGAGGGTGGATAAAGAATGGAGAATGCAACAATTGACTGACCTTGAGTAAAGGAGAACTGTTACATTAGCCTGGTTCATCTTGGATAGAGTAGAGAAGGTAAAAATCTTTTTCTCTTTAGAGAGATTTCCCTTCACCTCCTGTCCTGTTGACTCAGCAGAAAGTGAGAGGATATCTTTCCAATGTGAGGGAAATCCCCTTTCTGATAGTTGTCACAGGAACAAGTATCCCCGAAAGATTGGCCCTCAATTTTGGTTCTGATGGTAACTCAGATTTTTGGATTTATCATATTTATTTCCAATGGCACTGGTTATGAGGACATTTAGACAGAGCGAATCTCCAACATACTGTAGACAGCAGTAAAAACCTGGCAGTGATTCTAACATATCAATGAGCAAAGTTGCTAGGGTTCAATTTGCAGGCAGTTTCAGCAAACACATAAAAATCCACAGATTGTGAACTTTATTGCTAACCCTACTGTAGTATTCTAGGAGGAGAATCTTTAAAATAAATTGTCTCCACTTTAAAGGCTAATAGGCAAGGGATTGTCAAACAAAGGACACAAGGAGCTGGGCACCATCAGGGGGCACAATTAGCAATGTAAAAAAATGTAAAAAATTAAAACTTTTTTTTTAAACACAATATGGCGGGAAGCAGGCAAAAGCCCCGTACACACGATCGGTTTAACTGATGAAAACCGTCCGATGGATGGTTTTCATCAGACAAACTGATTGTGTATGGTACCCATCGGTCTTTTTTCCATCGGATGGAAAAAATAGAACTTGTTTTAAAATTTTCCGATGGATCAAAAACCGATGGTAATTTCCGATCGTCTATGGGCAAGTCCATCGGTTAAAAAACCCACGCATGCTCAGAATCAAGTCGACGCATGCTCAGAAGCATTAAACTTAATTTTTCTCGGCTCATCGGAGTGTTTTACGCCACCACGTTTGGAACGGTCGGTTTTTTGACTGATGGTGTGTGGCCAAGACTGATGAAAAACAGTTTCATCGGATTTCCGATGGTCAAATCCATCGGACGAAAATCCATAGGTTATCCGATCGTGTGTACAGGGCTTTAGAGTTAAACTTTTAAGATGCATGCTTTAAATAACATACATGGGTGTGCCTTAAAGAGTAACACCACTTTTGTTCAGAAAAAACATTCCCCCTGGGTCATATATGTACATTATAAGGATTTTAACAAACTTTGTTGCAGTGTCCTACCTTTTTTTATTCTGAAGATATCTCTGTTTGTTTGTCTGTATCCATGTGGTAAGTGAATCTAATGGGATTGGTTTCACAATTTTCAATCAGCTGCTGCACTTGCAAGGCTCTAATTAGAAAACTGCATTCCTTTAGACGTGATTTCCTATTGCAAGTATTTCACTAAAAATTACATTATCGTATAGAGCAGAGGGGGACAACACTTTTGGCATATCATACCCTGTTTAGAGGGAAAGTGCATGAGACCTGATTTTTATTGGGTCAAACCTCAAGGTGAGAGTACTGGAATGTTGGTGGTGGGTTTTGCACAATACAAGTTGGAGTGATTCACAAAAACTTTGCACAAAGAGTACAGTATTTATGGCACAAGCAGGTGGCAGTAATAATGGACACACACATTGATAATTGAAGGGCTTTTATTTTAAAATTATTTTCGACTTGCTCAGATGATTTTTTTTTTTGGATACATGATTTTTGCCTTTATTTAAGTTAACTAATATTTTTAATTAATACATTTTTCATTTAGTTTATTTTATCTAATACTGCATGGCACTATTTAATATATTATTAGATTGGTCACAGTTTTAACTGCTAGCCGACCAGCCTCTGCAGTTATACTGCGGCAGGTTGGCACGTCTCTGCAAATCGCCATAGCTATTTGTCTGCTCTTTAAGGCGCTATAGCAGGCGGGATGTCCACCAGGCACCCGCGATCACTCCTGACAGAACGAGAATGGGGATTTGTGTGTGTGAACACACAAATCCAGGTTCTGTCAGGGGAGTAGAGACAGATCTTGTCTTCCTACTAAGTAGGAACAACGATTGGTCTCCTCCCCCAGTCAGTCCTATCCCCCTTATAGTTAGAGAACACCTAGGGAACACAGTTAAAGTGGAGCTCCACCCTAAATTTACACTTCTGCGGATCGGAACCCTCCCCCCCCTCCGGTGTCACAATTGACACCTTTCAGGGGGGAGGGGGGTGAAGATACCTGTCTAAGACAGGTATTTTCACCCACATCCGGGAGTCCTCTCTCCGGGAATCTGCGGGAGTGACGTCACTTCCCCCAGACTTCCCGTAGTGTTCTGGGAGACACTCGGCTCCCAGAACACAGGAGCACCAATCAGAACGGCGCAGCGCGACTCGCACATGCGCCGTAGGGAACCGGGCATGAAGCCGCAGGGCTTCACTTCCTGGTTCCCTCAGCGAGGATGGCGGAGGGAGCAGCAGAGTGACGAGCGATCGCTCGTCCTCTGCTGCGGAAGTCGCTGGACTCCAGGACAGGTAAGTGTCCAAATATTAAAAGCCAGCAGCTGCTGTAGCTGTAGCTGCTGGCTTTTAATATTTTTTTTTTCTGGCGGAGCTCTGCTTTAACCCCTTGATCACCCCCTAGTGTTACCCCTTCCCTGTCCGTGAAATTTATACAGTAGTCAGTGGCTATTTTTAGCTCTGATCGCTGTATCAAGTGTCAATGGTCACAAAAATGTGTCAAAAGTGTCTGATCTGTCCGCTGCAATGTCGCAGTCCCAATAAATAAAAGATCACTGTCATTACTAGTAAAAAAATAAAAATAATAAAAATGACATAAATCTATCCCCTATTTTGTTGACTCTATAACTTTTGCACAAACCAATCAATATACACTTATTGCCATTTTTTTTACCAAAAATATGTAGACGTATACATATCGGCCTAAACTGATGAAGAAATTAGTTTTTTTACATTTTTTGGGGGATATTTATAATAGCAAAAAGCACAAATATTGTGTTTTTTTAAAAATTGACACTCTTTTTTTGTTTATAGCGCAAAAAATAAAAACCGCAGAGGTGATCAAATACCTCCAAAAGAAATCTCTATTTGTGGGGAAAAAAGGACATCAATTTTGTTTGGGTACAACGTTGAACGACTGCGCAATTGTCAGTTAAAGCGACGCAGTGCTGTATTGCAAAAAATTGCCTGGTCAGGAAGGGGGAAAATCCTTCTGGGGTTGAAGTGGTTACCTTGGCTAAAAACTAAGATTGGGCTGTTAAAGCCACATTAGGGAAAACTTCAAATACTGCCCTATTACATCCAAAGCGAAGAAATTTGTTTTGGATTATGTTGCTCTTTAAAGCATAAATGTAATTCCATAAAAAAATGCTTATTTTCACACACCTCACATATTATGCCAATATGTTGGGCAGAAAGGCCCAGGATAGCTGGATAGTTGTGCGTTTTTTGTTTTTTTTTGATGGGTAAAAATCAACATATAATCTTTTCTCTGTGAATTAGAAATAAGAAATTATAGATTAAAAATAAAATACCTCTTTTTACTTAATTATGAACATACCTGCTACATGAACCACTGTCGCTAAATGGTGTAGTGCTGCAGATTTGCAGCCATAAGGAACACACAGAGAAGCGTAAATGTGTAATGTAGCTATATTTTCAATGAACTTAGGTCACAGATACTCTGCATTACCCATAGACAGAAAAAAGGTACTTGACCTTGGAAGTATAAACTGCTCACAGCAGCCAGCCTGGAACACAATGGAAAGCTTGCATGCTAATGTGAGAAGTTGACACACTCTACTTTTTAATACCTCAATATTTAATGCTGAGAGCACAGAGGACTGCATATCATTTTACATTAAGAACTGTTCCTTTGATTCACAAAATGTTCAATAATATAGACATATTGGGTCTGTCAATGAAACATAAACATAGTTATTTTATATTCCTAATGTACAGCATAGCCATTAGGCTTCACCTAGCTAAAAGCTTTCTGACCGATGAAGCTTCTTTTAAAACAATCTTAAGGGATTACCTCAGAGCTAAATCTTTATTAGAGAATCTATGATAGGACAATAAGAACACTTACTCAAATACCTTTTGATTCACTGAATGAGCCCAAAATAGATTTTCACTTTAGGCTCCATGATATGTGCCAAAGAACTGCATAAAGCAGCTCAAATCAAACCGGGACTGACAACTCTGTTATATTGTAGCAAGCTATCAAATAGGAAATTTCTGAATATTTCTAAAGCAATTGAACTAAAATGTTAATTCCAAATCTTAATATTATGTAATTTTTTTTTTTTTTTTAGTCAATACATGAGTACATTAGTACATAGTATTCATCCCATGAAAGTTCATCTTCAAAGTATTCAATGATGGTGATCCATGTACAGATACTTTTGATAAATATGTACCAAAGATTATTTTAAATGTATGTAATTTTTGTCTTTTGTGTTAATTAAAATAATTTTAGTAAATTGTATTTGTTGGTTGTGCCTCATTAAAGTTCTGAAGGCAATTTTTCTGTGTGTATCTATATTGACTACTATTCTATTATTTATCATCCAGAGTTCATTTTACTTTTTATACTTTTCATAGATATAACTTTTTTTGTCTGCTATTTAAGTTTCTAACAAGCCTATTAAAGCAATTACCTTTTTTTTTCTATAATAGTGTGCATACTTTTTTTTGCATTTTTCAGATCATAATCAATGGCCGGCCTTAAGTCAGGTACACACGGGCCGAATGTCGGGAGACAACGGGCAGTTTTAAAAAAAAAGAATTTTATTCGGGCCATGTGTATGACGGTCTGTCTGACAGAAGCCGGCTGTTCGGCTTTTGTCAAACATGCATGCCGGAAAACCAGCAGCCGACCAACTCCCAATCAGCACTCTCAGCCAATGGCAGAGAGCGCTGATCAGACTGTTCTGGCGGGACCCTGTCAGAACACAACAGCTCAGCGGGAGGAGATCGCTGAACTAACCTTGCATGGTTAGTACAGCGGCCCCAACCGGAGCTGACAGGTTTTTTTTGTTCAACCCGCTGGATTGCATGAAAAAAAAATGTAGTGTGTACCCGGCTTTAGTATAACAGTTTGGGTTACCATTAGGTTTTACTTTAGGTGGGGAAAAATAACATGGTTAGGGTTAGTGTTATGGTTAGCTATCGGTTTAGCAGTAAGGTTAGTGTTAGCATTAATGCTGGCTTTGTTCACCAAGAAAAGCATTGATCACCATATCAGTGCAGGCTATTTAATCTATTTAACCCATTATTAAGTTTACTCAATAGTAGTTAACTTCTTTATCCCCTTAGGTTTTTTTAAGATTTACATTTTTTTTTTTTACTATTCATATGTATACTTTTTTTTTTTTTTTTTACAAAATATAATTTTAAAACGTCTTTATTTCATTTGAAAATACATTTGAGAAAATGCTATCTGCACATCACCTAAGACACGTTTACATAGACAGGTCTACTGCCCCATCCTTCCTTCCCTCTTCCCATTCAGCTCTCAAACAATTGCATCCTTGGGATTAGTTGACAGCATAAGCCTATATTATGTTCTGTTGTATATTTGCACATGTTTATCCTATTTGTCAGTTCCTGCTCAGCAGACCTATATGTTGTGTAATGTACAATAATTGTGTATTTCATCTTAATTGTAATAAAACCCTTGAAAAATCAATAAAATATATGCGAAAAGGAAACATATTCACCTGCTTTGTACCAGACACTTAAAGTGGAAGTAAACCCTCCTATCATTTTCAGGCAAGGAAGCTGCCATCTTGGCCTCTGTTTAATCTTCAACTACCATGATGCTGCACATGTGATCAGTTATGACACCAGCCATTGGATGGTTTGACAGTTTGGTTGAGAGCACAACCAATGTGACAGTTGGCATTTCCGGCATGCCGGGAATGTAACTGCTTTTTGAAACTGTTAAATCGATGGGTTTACTTCCGCTTTAATTTTATGTTCTTTATATAGGAGATAAAGTAATGACACAAATAAATAAATGAATAACTAAGTTATTTTCAAAACAATAGGTCAATAGATGAAATGCAACATATTATCTAGTTCAGACTTTCTCAACCTTTTCAACACAGAGGAACCCTTACAGAGGAACCCTTAAAATAGTTCTCTGGTCTCAGGGAACCCCTGCTAAATATTACAGATCTACAATTCATGAAACCTTAGTGTGATGGTCAGCGGGAAGGATGGTCCTTACACTTGTGGTCATTGGGAAGAATTACCTCCTTACAGATAGCTAAAAAGATCAATGGTGTCAGTAGGAAATTATCTCAAGCCTCGTACACACGACCGAGTTTCTCGTCCAAAACCGGCAAGAAAAGTGCCGCGAGAGCTTTTTTGTCGAGAAAACCGTTCGTGTGTATGGTTTTACGACGAGAAAATTGCCGTGAATCTCGACGAGAAAATAGAGAACCTGCTCTCTATTTTCTCGTCAGGATTCCAGATTTCCTCGTCGTGTTTCTCGTCGGCCTGTTTTGTGACGAGAAAATGGTTCGTGTGTATGCTTTTACGACTCTTCCAAAAGCGCGCATGCTCAGAAGCAACTATGAGACGGGAGCGCATCTTCTGGTAAAACAAGCCTTCGTAATGGAGATAGCACATTCGTCACGCTCCAAATTTTTGCATCGTTTAAATGTTGTGCATTGAAATCTTCGTTAGAATGTTACATTAATCCAAACGAATGAACTTCTTTTGCTGCTGATCTTCACACAGAGTTATGACTATCTTTTTTTAACCTTTTTCATGCTGCTCTTAAGAAGATTTATGTGTATTATATCGTGCAAGTTTTTAGGAATATTAAAAAATTAGATATTTTTCTAACTGATGTTAATTGTAATTTCGCAATGTTTTGATAGTGATCTCCCATTGAATCTTTTAATATATATTATTTAAATTTTACACCCTCTTTTTGGGAAATCAGATTTAGTTATTTTTTTTGGGGGGTTGTTATCTGTCCCTTTTTTTGTCAGTCAAATGTATCTGCTTACTCCAAAGCTAGATTTTAAATTTTTACAAATACACATAGTCAAGTATGAACTTAAAGAAAAATAACATTTATTCATGTTTGAACTAAAATAAAGAGAAGGCAGCGCTGGAGAAGCTGCTGCTATTTGTGCATCCCAGGGACCCCAGAGCACACAGCAACCCTGTGTGGACACTAAAATTGGGAGCTTGAGAAGGCCAACATTTCTGAACACAATCTGATGCTGGCCTCCCAGAGGTCAGGAACAGCAGCAGGTGATATATATGTCCCAAGTGTGTGGTACTACAACAGGCTGCCTTCTGTCCGACCACAATGAAGCAAGGCCATCACTTCCTCGTCTTCCTGGCAACCTTCCCTGCAACCTTCCCTGGAGCCTTCTCTGCAGCCTTCCTTCTTCGTGTGGCTGGAGGCTGGGCCACTGGAGGGGTACTCCTGTCAGGAGGAGGAGGAGATGTAGGAGAAGGGGGTGGGGCGGAAGAACAAGGTGGAGGTGAAGGAGAAGGGGGTGGGGCAGAAGAAGAATGTGGAGGAGGAGGAGGAGGTTGAGGTTGGGACAGTTGTGCCACCTCACAAATAGCTGTATTGGGGGTCATTTTTTCCATCACCCCCTTGTTGAGCAAGGTGATGAGCAGGGGCTTGCATAGGAGGCATTGCTCCATGCTCATCACCTTGAACTTTGCCTCCACTTGGCCGGCAATGGCCTCTTCAGGGCATGTGGGCTCCTGGAGGGTGGCATGGGCCTCACGAATAAGGGCCATTGCTGCCTCACTGGTGGTCCTGTCCCTCCTGCCTCTTTTGGGAAGCCGGATGGGAGGCACCTGGGATCTGGTGCTTCTCCTTTGCCCTGCCACCTCCTGGCTGCCACTGGGCCCTGCCACCTCCTGGCTGCCACTGGGCCCTGCCACCTCCTGGCTGCCACTGGGCCCTGCCTCCTCCTGCCTGACAGTTTCCAGACCCTCCTCCTGGCTGATTTAATCCTGTGTATGAAAAAAGGGACATAGTTTAATATGTTGGTTTAATCTTTGCATCAAACTTTATAAACATGATTGAAGCAATTAGAATGTAAATCCAGAAATCATTTTTTTCTAATTTACACCTACATCAGATTGACTATTTAGCACCCAATTAAGTGCAGACTAATGTCTAGAGATCTTGATTTCACTTGTGGAACCCAAAATATTGTATGTTTCTCATCTTGACATATTTGTCAAACATAAATTTTATCCCAATGCAATTTCATTTAATACTATACCTGGCTCCAGATGGCCAAATCAGGATCATCCAGGATGGCTGCCTCCTCTTGCTCCAGAGAAGGCTCAGGTTGGCTGCAGGGAAGTCTGGGGGGAAGAGTGGAGAGTGATGGCCTTGCCTCAATGTGGTCATCCAGGAAGGACATCCTGCTGTAGTACCACAAAATCGGGACATACACATCACCTGCTGCTGCTCCTGACCTCTGAGAAGCCAGGACCTTAGAGCGTTCAGTCCTGTAGGTGCCTCTCAAGCTCCCAATTTTAGTGTCCACTTGTTTTGCTGTGGCTGTGGGCACCTTGGTCTGCACAAATGGGAGCAGCTTCTCCAGCGCTGCTTTTCTCACCCCTCTTTTTTTGTGGATGGGGTTTTTCGTCTCCCACAGAGCCGGCAGCTCCCTTACCGGGTCAATAAATTCCGCCAGGAACTCTTTGTCGCTAATAAAGACATTCATATTGTATCTGCAAGTTAAATAAATAATATATAACTAATGTGAGGCACACAGTCTAACCTCCTTAACATCGTAGTCACCATATATATCCTACAACATTCTCAAGACAGTATAGGCCAACAATTTGGCACAGTCTCAAAATCACATACCTTCGTTCGCACGTCCGTCACTTGAACTCCTCTCTCCGCACACCGAACGTACTATAGTCACATGTGTGTTTGCTATATACACACCACGCATGCGTCAAAATACGAACACGTCGCTCCGCACACGTCGCCCGCCCATGACGTTCTAACTAACATCTTTTCCCCGCCCCTTCTTTTTCGGCGCGCAGACAGATATGGCGGAGTTACAGCAGGTGTCATATAATTCCGCAACTAACGAGGAGGAGACAAGCCCGGAGACCGAGGAAACGTCACGATCAAGGAGGAGATTCAAGGCATCTAATATGTCTTTTGCGGAGATGGCGGAGATGGTGGACATATTGCTAAAGTCGGATTATGACGCAAAGCATGGGCCGTATAGCAAACCAAATAGAAGGAAGGCCAAAATCCTGAAGAAAGTCGTGAAGAGTCTGATGACGAATTTCGGGATGAAACGCTCAAATGAGCAGCTCAGAAAGAGGTGGTCAGACCTCAAACTGATGGAGCCAGAGCAGTTAAGTAGCATTAAGAGAATGCTCGCAAAAAGTAAGTAAAATGTACACTTTTCTGCTATTAATCCTTTTCTAAACTGACATGTTGCTGGTTTTGGGTTTTTTTCTTTTTGGACTCCCTTCCAAAATGTAATATTTTGAACTTGGTTGGGCACAGTAATCGTTCGTTACGTTACAGACACTTCGTTCGGCCACTATCCGCTGTTTTGGCTTATTTTACAGCCACAAAAGTAATTAGACATCTGCCATTTTTTGGGAAATTTGGGGCACAAAGTTTTAGGCTAGATGATGTGTTTGTAAAGAGAATGAAATGCAAACTGTAATCTGTGTAAAGGAGAGGACACTCAGCAGCTGCTTCCACATCTGTACTTTGGAGCACTATAGTGTGGGCCACCAGACCCGCCTTTTTTGGGTGTCCCACACAGGTGCATCAGAGAATATTTGTGTTGCCTCCATGTCTAAAAAATGACAGACAAAGGTGAATACTAAACATATTCTTGGTCAGAAATAATGCATTCATCTTTAACTTCCGCCCAAACACACACTTGTACCCCACTTCCAAGCAATTTAGCCTGTTTTTTTTTTATCCTAGAAAATTTCTGTGTGATAACTCTACCTTTTGTTTGATTCTCATAGGGGAGAGAAGACTGGGAGGAGAACACTCCAGGGAGCACAGGAACCCCACAGCTTCACAACAACCCCAAACTCCCAAAGACCCACAACCGAAGGATGTAGAGGAAGTTGAGGTGGAGGAAGGAGAAGTGCAGGAAGGAGAGGTGGATGACGTTGTGGAACTGGTCACCACAACAGGTCAGTATCTGTCACCCCAGCTTCAGGTAAGAGAGGTAGGCCTGCAGAGTTATAATACCTTTTGTATTTTGTTTTTAGGGGATGTGAATGTTGGGGTGAAGGATAGTACACATTTCTCTGCTGACAGTGCCCTCCGCCTCATCCAGCAAGTGATGGAATGTAGCACGGAACTGGACAAAATTAAAGAAAGAATTCATGTGATGGATCAAACATTTAAAGACATTCTCGATGTTTTGGGGAGAATTCAATAAGGCATCCAAACCCCCTTTTTTTTTATGTTTGTTCTTCCACTTTTTAAAAACTTTTTGACAATCAAACCAGCCAAAAATTTAATCTGCACACAGTGTGTCAACATGTGCCATCTGCCATCAGGGGATATCCATGTACGTCTTTTGGGGGTGCAATCCCTTCCTCGTATCTAAAGTAGGTGAACTGAGGAAGGGGTTGCACCCCCAAAACACGTCCATTGATCACCCCTGATGGCAGATAGCACATGTTGACAATAGGGATCAGGAGTCTAAAATCCCTATAGGAAAATAATCCCAATTGTGTGCATATTCAATTTTTGGCTGGGCAAGGGGTGGCAGGACCCCATATTAGGACGGGCACATAGAGACATATAGTTTGTGTAAGTGAATGTCTCAGATTGCTCCGAGGTATCCAATTTTGTAATTTTTGGAATGCAACTGTTGTTTTTGTATTTTCCTAAGAAAACAATTGCCGGTTTGTGGCCAGGCAAACAAAAAAAATAAAAAAAGGTGTGAATGTGCACATAGTAAATTATTTGAACACAAACAACGTGTAGCTTCTTTTTCTAATACGCTCTAACCTTATTTGGTTATTTTTTAAAGATTACATAGTGAAATGGTTGGTATTTACTAAAGGAAAATACACTTGGCACTACAAATGCACTAAGACAAACTAGGAGACAGGAAACCAACAAAAGTTATAAGTTTAAACCAGATTTTTATTTTGATCGTTAGACAGGAATCTTTAGCCATAGCCTGGCATAGGAATTGCCCCCTTACCCGTGAAATAGTCCATGTATTTGTCCTGAACCTCACGGGCATTTTGGGGGGGCAAGCCAGCACGGGCAGATTCCAGGCCCGACAGGGGATTAGCAGGGGAAAGTCCAGCCTCAGGCAAAACTGAGGCTATATAGGAATTTGATTTGCGGCAGAGAAAATTGTGTAGCACACAGCAGCATAAAACTACATAGTTTATTTTGTACTCTGCCAAGTGTATTGAAGTCATAAAAAGGCGGAACCGGCTGGCCATTATGCCGAAGGCATTTTCAACGACTCTTCGGCCCCTGGCCAGCCGGTAATTGAACACCCTCTTCTCTGGGGTCAGGGTCCTCTGAGGAAATGGCCTCATAAGATGCGGTCCAAGTCTGAAGGCTTCATCAGCCAAAAAAACAAAGGGGAGTCCTTCAACATTCCCTGCATCCGGTGGCAATGCAAGGTCGTCACTCTGGAGACGGAGGGCAAACTCCGTCTGGATGAAGGATCCCCCATCGGACATCCGGCCATTCTTCCCTACATCAACATAGAGGAATTCATACCATGCTGACACCACCGCCATCAGCACAATGCTATGAAACCCCTTGTAGTTGTAGTAGTAGGACCCAGAACGGGGTGGCGGCACGATACGGACGTGCTTCCCGTCTATAGCACCACCGCAGTTGGGGAAGTCCCACCGCGTGGCAAACTCCGATGCCACAGTCTGCCATTCCTGTGGCGTGGAAGGAAGCTGTGGAGTCAAACAAGATGAAAAAATATTAGAATACACAAATCAAACATTACAAGAAGATTCTAAGAAAATACATTAGAGGCCAACATCAAGCAAAGTCTACGTTTATTGAGGTGTTTTAAATAAGTATAATGGAAGGCTCATGTATCATATTCATCACCCCCTATGATGGTCCATTAATAAATTATAATGGGGAGGGGGGGGGTAGATGTGTTTGGCCACAGGATAGCATTGCAGTGGCGGTGCGTCCAGAGTGGGCGCTGGAGCACTGCCCCCTCTCTCCTGTGCCCGTCACTCAGAACAATACATAGGTTCATGCCTTGCATTAACCTATGTATTGTCTATGCCGCCCACTATTCAGGTGGATGGCCCCCTGTTAAGCGACCGACATATGAAGAACTGCAGCATTTATGGGCTTAAAATTGCATATCAGAAACAGGGAGGAAAATTGACTTGCACATTACAGCCTGAGGGATGTAATTGTCTTCAGAAAAGTTAAATAGGGGACGCAGGGGGGGGGCATTCCTTGGGTAAACACTGACAGGCTGCTCTGCCAATCATGTTCACCAAGTCTGTTTAATGGTAACATGATTGGCTGATGCAACATCAAGGGAAGTAGAAGACATCAAGGACAGAAGAAGGATGGCGCTGACCACAAGAAGGTAAGTGCAGGGCTGGGAGGGAACTGGCTGCATTGGAGGGGACAAAATGGCTGCATTAGAGGGAACAAAATGGCTGCATCGGAGGGAACAAATAGGGGCGTTTAATAGGCACCAGAGCAAAAAAGGAGGAAGTTTATTTCCTAAATTGGGGTTTGAACCCCCAAACATTTGGAGCAACAGGTGCCCCTGCTGGAAAGGTTAGTGAAGGGAAATATGCATGGAGGAGAAAAAAGGGGCAATCTAAAGCTTCCAGCATGCATGGGGACAAAGGGGACATTCTCAGCATATTACAATCATGGTAATTAGGGAAGGATGAAAGAAATACAATACATTAGCATACATGAAATACATAAAATGTGATGTTAATGGAAAAAACTTACCCTAATATAGTCCTCCTGCAGGACTTGTATAATAGCAGAACAGGTGTCTGGGATTATGAGGCCCAGAGCCTGGGGGGAGATGCCTGTCGTGAACTTCAAGTCCTGCAGACTTCTCCCTGTCGCCAGATAACGTAACGTGGCGATGAGCCTCTGCTCAGTACTGATGGCTTCCCGCATAACGGTGTCCTGCCTGGTAATATAGGGGGACACCAAAGCCAACAGTTCCTGAAAAACGGGGTCAGACATCCGCAGAAAATTCCTGTAGTCCTCAGGATTATTCTCGACTATCTCCTGCAGCAGAGGCATATGGCAGAATTGGTCCCGCTGGAGCAACCAATTCTTGGTCCATGAACTCCTCCTCACACCATTCATTGACTGGTCTTGGTCCAAAACAAGCAGACCAACACCAAGCGCACGCACAGCACGAACTCGACGACGAGAACGTCCAGGCGACATGGCTAGGAAACGGTCGTCTTATCAGAACGTACAGAACGGAACGCACTTTAGAACAGCAAGGCCTATGAATAACGAACTGAAAAACAGAAACGAACAGGCAAGAACGCACTGTAAAACAGATACGACCTGCCTAGACGCCCTGAAAGTCAAGATACGAACCCACAAGCACAAACTGAACCGCAGAAAACGAACTGAAAAGTACGAAGACTGAAAAGCGCGAATCGTCTCTTCCCAAACTTTTACTTCACACGCGGTAACACAAGATCAGCAAAAGCAGCCCAAGGGGTGGCGCCAAGAAAAAAGATCTTCCCCTTTATAGTGCCGTCGTACGTGCTGGACGTGACCACGGAGAACAACGAGGAAATTGGGAAATGTCAGTGTGTACGCATGGAAAGCTTGACGAGAAAATCGACAAGGTTAACAAGAATCTCGTCGAAAAAAACGACGTGTTTTTTACGACGAGAAACTCGGTCGTGTGTACGAGGCTTGAGAGGCAGAAATTGCCCAATGCTGAAGGAACCCCTAGCAAACTCTGGAGGAACCCTAGGGTTCCACGGAACCCTGGTTGAGAATCACTGATCTAGTTCATTGGGGATATACAGTATAGGTGCAGGAGCTCAAGAGGTTAAATACAGAGCAAAAGTCCAGCAATGCTAATTTGACGTAACATTCCAGGACCCTTGTAACAGAACTGGCTTCCAGTTTGATTGTGGAGCTACAGTATGTATTTGCAATTTTGAGAAATAAAATAAACAATTTTGAAATTGTCAGTTTATTACGTTTAATTTACATTGTATTCATAATGTCTTTGAGCACTGCCTGCTCAAATATGATTGCAGTAAAGTTAACTTTAATCATCGAAAGTAACTGATAAATTGCAAAATCTCTTTGCAGCATATAGACAATATTTACCTTTCACATGAATAAAATGGAATAATGCTTTTACCAGCTCAACCATCCATTGGTGGGAAGAAATTGTGGTGGGTATACGGTATTTACTATGACTGTAACGTTTTTTTGTTTTGTTTTTTTTTCCATAATTGATCGTGGTATTGGGCATGGGGTAGGGTAAAAATTACTCCATTAACAAATGAATGTATGTCTACAATTATCATATTTTTTTTTATATATACACTATATTACCAAAAGTAGTAGTCGATGACGTCACCGCGTTCGTGACATTCAAAAGAACAGCGGTTCTTTTGAATCGTACGTGTGTACACTCGGCCGGGACAAGTTTCTTGTCAATATTCTCATCAGGAAAAACGACGGTTTTTACCTGACGAGAATCTCGGCCGTGTGTACAGGGCTTGAGTCTGTAGGGTTTAATATTAAGTTGGCCCACCCTTTGCAGCTATAACAGCTTCAACTCTTCTGGGAAGGCTGTCCACAAGGTTTAGGAGTGTGTCTATGGGAATGTTTGACCATTCTTCCAGAAGCGCATATGTGAGGTCAGGTACTGATGTGGATGAGAAGGCCTAGCTCGCAGTCTCCGCTCTAATTCATTCCAAAGGTGTTCTATCAGGTTGAGGTCAGGACTCTGTGCAGGCCAGTAAATTTCCTCCACCCCAAACTCGCTCATCCATGTCTTTATGGACCTTGCTTCGTGCACTTGTGCGCAGACATGTTGGAGCAACTGTTCCCACAAAGTTGGGAGCATGAAGTTGTCTAAAATGTCTTGGTATGCTGACGCCTTAAGAGTTCCCTTCACTGGAACTAGGGGGCCAAGCCCAACCCCTGAAAAACAACCCCACACCATAATCCCCCTCCACCAAATGATTTGAACCAGTGCAAAAAGCAAGGTCCATAAAGACATGGATTATCGAGTTTGGGGTGGAGGAACTTGAATGGGCTGCACAGAGTCCTGACCTCAACCCAATAGAACATTTTTGGGATAATTTAGAGCGGACATTGCGAGCCAGGCATTCTCTTCCAGATCAGTGCCTGACCTCACTAATGCACTTCTGGAAGAATGATCAAACATTCCCATAGACACAGCCTTCCTAGGAGAGTTGAAGCTGTTATAACTGCAAAGGGTGGGCCAACCTAATATTGAACCCTACAGACTAAGAGTGGGATGTCATTAAAGTTCATAACTATATATACAGTACATATATATATATATTGTATATACTGTATATATATATATATATATATATATATATACACACACACACACACACACACACACACACATATATATATATTATATATATATATATATATACACAGTTTTTAATGTACATTTCCTGAAAGCTAGATGCTTGCAACTTATTAATTTATTCTTATTCTATTTTTTACAATTACTTTTTTCAAGCATCCTTTGTCACATAGGGGTTTTTATGATAACAATAATATTATTTCAAAGAGGCTGTAAATGCAATTAGCAGCAATTGAGTTTTATCAAGTAACACAACTGTGGGATTTTAAACTTGGATTCCATCTGGTATTTTAATGAAGTGTGTGTAGACAGCAAAAACATCTCTGTCACTCTACCAGCTGAGTTTAATACACATACCTCTGAAAGGGACACCATGTGTTAACACTCAAAGAAATGGCATAGTGAGACTGCTGCCCCAACACTTCACAGTTTTGTCACCCAGCCTATTCTTCTCACAACACAAGGTGTCAAGCTCTGCTCTCAGAGTCCTTTTGGGCTTCAGATATGATGGTTTGTTACAAAATAAAGTACAGCACTTGAGATGAGGCTCAGTGTCATTAACAGACTCATAATATACAGAATCTGTCAAACATGCATTTGCTGGATTCATTTCATAAGACATACTGGCTGCTAAGATATTGATAGGAAAAAACAAGGGGTTGTCTGGAAAAGAGTTTATATAATAAATCTTCTCGTAGCAGGAGAAAAATGAAAAGGTGTGATTGTGACCAGTAAAGAGGTAGTCTTACTAATTAAAGATATTTGTCTCCAAGTTTAGGTATATTGTGTTCCTTAATATTTAAGCCCTGAGAAGTAACTGATTTACCCGACTTGGATAGCATATTTTTTGTAGATTTTGTTTTTACCAGCCACTTAAACCAATATATATATATATATATATATATATATATATATATATATATATATTTATATCAAATCCTTTTTATTAAATATTAATCAAAGTTTTCTTAATTTACATCATTCCATACAAAGTAGTTATAACAATATAATATTTCACCATCCTGCATCAATGTTTTCCAATCCATCCCCCACCCCCCAAAAAAAAAAAAAAAAAAGGGAGAAACCACCCCCCAACACAGACATTTTCATCCACAAATAATTTTTATAAATTTCTACACATGTATTCCTAGAAGTTATTTCCTTTTCCCCCTTATTTCTCCTTTCCCCTATCCATTTATGATATTCCATGGTTTCCATATCTTAGCAAATTTATACATACATCCCCTCCTTACATATGCTGACTTTTCCCTTATTATCGCGTCTCTTTTCCACTCTTCATGGGTAGGGGTGAAGGGGACAGCCACCTCTGGGCAATTAATTTTATAGCCTGATAGAGACATCTCTTTATTGCTAGTTGCATCGGGGCAGAAACTAATTGATGTTCCATATATCCCAGTACACATGGCTTAGGTTCTATCTGGAACTCTACTTTAAATATTAATTTTACTGTATCCACAACTTCTCCCCAGTACCTATGAAGTTTGGAACACCTCCAGAGCATATGTATAAGATTTCCGTCTGGAACCCCCACATCTAGGACATGATGGCTCTGGACGTCTCCCAAACAAAAAAAGCTTTCTTGGTGTATAATAAGTTCTATGAATTATAAAAATGTGTGTTCATTTTTGTGCCAGGGCCAAAGATATTTATTCTACTGAGTTTAAAAATCTATCCCATTGGTCATCTGTCAGTTCCCCTACATCTTTTTCCCATTTTGCCCTGCAAGAAGGAACCAAATCTTTTTCTACTGCTGCAAAATGTGTATTAGCATACAGTTTTGATGTTATCCCTTGAGAGGAGGAGGCATTCACTACCATTTTTAAGAAGGGGGCCTTACTCCATTCTAACTTTGGTGTCTTAAATTGGGCCATCAGCGCATGTCTTATCTCCAGATATTGGTAAAAACACTTTAGAGTCCAAACTCTTCTCTTAACTTCTAGAACGTTTTCAACACCATCTTAATTAGACTACAACGCTCTACAACGGAAAGCAGTAGCCGACACAATGTCCTATGATTTTCTTTTACTGTCTCTAATAGAGGGACCAGATTTTTCACAATATATAACTTAGGGTTTACTGTTACTATTATTCCTAGATATTTAAGGCTATCTGCCACTTGTATATGCCTAGCACTGTCTGGTATTTCCCCTTCTAGTGGGTCCACCGGGAGCATGGTCGATTTCACCCAGTTAATCATTAATCTGGAAAATATGCCAAATTTCTTAATAGTATCCATTACTGTGGTTAAAGAGCCCTTTGTGTCACCCAGGAATAGGAGGATATCATCTGCATAAAGTGAGATTTTTTCCTCATCTACTCCTCTACAAAAACTCTTTATTCCTCTTTTTGCTCGATGGCTATGGCTAATGGTTCTTTGGCCAGGACTAAAAGCAGGAGCGACAAAGGGCACCCCTGCCTTGTCCCCCGGGCCAAAGAGAAGTACTCTGATAACCCGTTATTGATCCTCAATCTTGCTTTAGGAGCACTATAAAGCAGTTTCACCCATCTGGTAAAAACCGGCCCAAATTTAAACTCTGCCATGGCTTGCCACAGATAATCCCACTCGACTCTGTCAAATGCTTTGGCAGCGTCGAGGGAAAGGATAGCTCTTCTTCAGCCACTCTCCTTCACTGGGACCTGCAGAGTTAGAAAAACTCTTATGATATTTAGGTGTGTTGACCTCCCTGGGATAAACCCCTATTGGTCCATGTGGATTAATCTATCCATTATCCTATTCAATCGGGTAGCCAAAATTCTTGCCAGTAACTTAACATCCGCACATAACAGCGAGATTGGTCTATATGACGAGGGTAAGTGGGGATCTTTCCCCTCTTTATGTATCACTATAATTGTAGCTTCCGTCAGAGAGGGTGGTAATATTCCTTTATGATAGGCCTCATTTAGCACTGACAAAAATTCTGGTAACACAATTTCCCCATATTGTTTGTATATTTTTGTTGGCAATCCATCTGGACCTGATGCTTTGTGGTTAGCAGAGACAGAGACTGAATTACAAAGTTCCTCTATAGTATTAGGCGCCTCCAACATGTCTCTGTTCTCCTCAGACAGAGATGGAATTGCCAGTCCCTGGAAAAAGTACTACTCGTTTCTCCTATTTTGGAACTATATAAATCCATATAATATCTTTTAAAGACCTTTATTATCTCCCCAGGGCTCTTAGTGACCCCCCCAGTACCTAATTTAATAAATGTTATTTTATGCAATTCTGCATTTTGACTTTTTGTCCAGAAGGGATGTGTCCTGTTCTTTCACCCTCTTCATGCCAACGTTGTTTCATGAACATTCTTTTATTTTCTGCTTTTGTAAAGGGTAATTGTTCAATACATTTGCTGTGACTCTGTCCACTTAATTACATTTTCTTGTGATGGGTCTTCTATATATGTTTTCTCTGCTTCTGTCACACCCTTCATGAATGACAACTCCCAGTCTTTAGTTGACTTTTTGACTCATGAGATTTGTTGAATTATAAGTCCCCTAAGGTAAGCTTTAAGTGTATCCCATATTATTCCCTGAGATGCTGATGCTTTATTGGATACTAAGAATTTCTCTAAGGCCTCCTTTATATACTCCTCCGAGGCTACCAATTGCATCCAACTAGGGTTCACCTTTCATTCCTTTTGTTTTCGGCTTTCCCTGCCTGCCATTGTCAGAATCAAAGGGGAGTTGTCCGATTAACCCCTTGCCATATATTTTATATCCTTTATTGAGGGAAAAATATCTTCATTCCCCAATGCCAGGTCTATTTTAAAGAGCGTAGAGTAAGTGCCAGAATGGCATTTAAAAGTTTTCTGTTCTGGGTGCCACTCTCTCCAAATATCCCTCAATCAAGATTCTTTAAGTACTTTGTGTAATGGGGTAAAACCTTCCTGTGCCCCTGTTTTCCCAGGGGAAATCTATCTATCTGTGTGTTCTGCACCATATTAAAATCCCCCACTATTAATACAGGGACTATCGGCTTAACAGCTATAAAATCTAGCACTTTTCTAATTACCTCCATTTTAAAGGGGGAGGGGGATATACACATTAATCAATATGTATGGTTAATACATAACGTCCTTCACTGTCAATCCTCACTTACAGGAAAAAGCACCGACCTATGTATTAAAGTGCTTGTTCCTCGTGAATATGAGGTATGCACTGAATGATACTGATGGGAAAAACCCTTACTGTATGTTTACATTTTATCACTGTCTCCTTGGTAAAGTGCGTCTCTTGTAGGCAAAGGACAAAGGCTTTTTAGGTTGGAGGCAAAATTAAACATAAATGTTTTTTTGGCTGGGGCTCCCAATCCCCTCACATTTCAAGAACAAATAGATACCAATTTACTCATCCAGGAAAAAAACAAAAACAATGTATACAGTTAAAAGAGAAGTATTGTTTTCTTTTCCCCCCCCCCCCACCATACTTACCTAGGTGGATGCAGCATCGGTCCGATGCTGCATCTGTCCCCTGGTGCCTCTGCACTGAAAAGCGAACGATCGAACACCGCCGATTACTCGGTTTTCACAGCTCTGTGAGCAGAGAGCTGTAAACTGTCAGTCACAGCTCTCCGCTCTTCTCCCTCCATGCTCATTGGAGCGCTGGGCAGTGGAGGGGGCGGAGAGGGCCATCTCAGCCTCTCAGCGGCTCACTGAGAGTCTGAGATGGGTGTAAGTCCAAATCGGTGACATCAACAGAGAGCGGACTTCAGCCCACTCTCTGCTGAAAACGGGTCACAGGAGTGCACTCCTGTGATCCATAGGAGAAGCCCAGCCAAACAAGCTTTGGCTGGACTTCTCCTTTAAATAGACACCAAACCAGCAAAAAGGTATAACCATTTATCCCTTTGTCTCTCCCCGTGATCAGCACTGACCATGCATAGCCATGGGAAAAATCTAATATTTTAATAGGCCTCCCTTTCCTTGTTGTACCATTTTGTGTCATAAACCTTTCCAAACATATTTGCTTCCAGAAGGGAGAAGAAAAAAAAAAGCACCACTGCACCTGTTCCTGCGACCTCCTGCAGAGAGAAAAAAAAGCACACACACTCACCCCAAACAAAATGGAAAAAATGTGTACACATATACTTCCCCTCCCTCCCCCCTCTCCCCATCCCTCCTCCCTCTCCCCATCCCTCCTCCCTCTCTCCCCATCTCTCCTAGGGGCTTTAGATGTGACCTCCCAAATCCTTTTTCATGTAAATATAAGTATTAACCCTTCCCTCCCTACTTCTACTATTTTGTGTCAGTGCCAATGCACCAATGACTCTCTAAATACTTACACACTTGAGCCTATAGCTCTACCCTGTTGCTCCTAGTAAAAAAATTATTATGAAGTGATAAAGTGTAAACCGTGTTTCCACATACTACTATTCTTCTAAACTATATAAGATATTAGGTGTTTATCACGGGCAGACTAGTACTTACCGAGGCCGAGATGCCGAGAGCGGTTCACCCTTGCGACTAAGCGCACTTCGACACCTGGAGGTGGGACAGGGTAGGAATGGCACAAAGAGGCACAGGCTACCCAGCAGGTGCAAGTAGACTTGTATCAGGGTCTTTCAAGTGGTCGAGCAGCTGTGTCAAACTGGCAGGTGCGTGGCTTGCTGGAAGAACTTGATCAGAGAGTCCAAAACCAGGCTGAGGGTCAAGCACAGGCAGGTAAGATAGTCTAAACACAGCCAGAGGTACTGTAGGGAATACACAAGGCAAGTCCAGGTCACAGGCAAAAGGTCAAGGCAAGGAGACAAGAGGCAAAGTCTGGGTCACAGGCTGAGGGTCAAACACAGGAGACAAGTGGAGTCCGTAATACAAGTCGAGGTCAGGTCCAGGAGAAGATCAGCAGAGTCAGAGGCAATCCCGGTCACAGCAGGTAATCAAACACAGGAACAAGTCACAGGAAACAGGAAGCTGAAGACAAACCAGCAATTCCTCTGAGCACTTGGTGAGCTTTTATAGGCAGCCAGGAGGTCATGTGGTGCGTGAGTGTTTCACTGTCAACTTTGCTGCCATCTAGCGTTCAAATGGAAGTATAACATGCCTCTTCACAATGTGTTTCTCTGACAGTGTCTTATTTCTGGATCCTATTATGCCTGCAGGATTCTTTTCCAGGCAAGAGACTGCTGAGGCAGGTGCATAAAAAAAATGGATTCCCCGTTTGCTACGACCCTGAGTCTTGTGGGGTGTAACATGGCATATTGCACATTTAACTGCCTCAGACATCTCTTGATTTCTACCATTTTCACTCTCCTAGACTGTACCTCTGCCGAAAAATCTGGAAAAAATTTGATTCTAACGTCATTGTACATTATTACCTTAATTTCCCTGGCTTTCCACAATACTATCTCTTTGTCCCTGAAAAATCAAAGTCTTATAAGAACTGGTCTTGGCATTCCTCCAGGCAGCTAGACCCTCAGAGGGATTCTATGGGCCCTTTCAATGGCAAACAGAGAAGAGAGAACCTCTTTCCAAAAGACCTCCTGAAGCCATTTTTCCAGAAAGTCTCTCATATTGTTTCCTTCGCTGCGTTTAGATAGGTATATTACACTGACGTTATTTCTCATTGATCGTTTTCCAAATCTTCTAATTTTTCATTTTGTTTCTTGACTATCCCCTTCAAAACTTCAATCTTGTGTCTCATTGGTGTTATTATGTCCCCCACCACACTTAATCTGCCTTCTAGCTCCGCAGTACGTTCCTGCACTTTTTTTATGTCATGTCTGACAAATTACATTTCTTCTTTAATGCTTTTCAACTGTTCAAACAGATTGGGTGATTTTACACCTTTTTACCACCAGCAATACCTCTCTTAAAGATGGTTCCTCCATTAGCGACTCTTCTAGGATAGAGGTCTTCTGTGATCTTGCTGCTGTTGGGGTATCGTGTACTGAGGTTATTTTAGGGGACCTATTACATAGGCTTGTGCATTTGGAGGCTATGGATGGAGACGTGGATAGCCTTGGTTGCTGCTATTTTCCTGTATTCTGAGCTGGAATGTGCACAAATGTTTCCAGCTTTGCCGCTGTTTCTTTACTTTTATCCTTTACTGTCTTTTGTAGTTGCAAGTTGACTTAAAAGATGAGTTTGGGGAAACCTATATCCATGTTTTTGGAAATGTCTGCCATATTTCAGTATTAATACTTTTTCCGAGAAGGCAAAAGACTGCCATTAAAGTAAATTTGTAAAGAGAGAAATATGGCTACTGCCATTGCTGACCTCCTCTGGAGTATAGTCATATATTATAGCATATATATTTTCTGAAAGCAGAGACCATGGAGAATATAATGGTGATAATTCCATGTTTTTATGTTCTGCTTTTTTATTCCCACTGCCACATATAAAAGATGAGGTTGTGCCGAGTACATAGATACCCAACATGCCAAGCCTTAAAATTGTGCATGCCTGTGCAACTGCAACAAACTTCTACACTTAAAATTTCCCATTGCGGATGCTTTTAAAGCTCTTACAGGTCATCAATTTAGAGTTAGACATGAACACTGGCCCTAGAATTATTGCTCTCACTCTGACGATGTGTAACGTGTAGCGCCATCAATGTTTCCATATATAGTTGACCTCAATGTATGAGTTTATGTACAAATGTGTGTGTTTGTGGGAGCAGGGGGGATCCATTAGATTCTTTTCTGCCCATACTGATGGGGAAAGTGACAGCAATAACCAAAAGTTATGAAATCCTTGTAAGTTCTGTGTTCTTACTAGATAGGGGTGATTAGTGAATAGACATTTACTGGTCTCCTTCCCTTCTTCCCAGCAACACCCGGCATACAGTTCTGGGCCTACAGGTGGGAAATTGGAACCCGGAAACCATGGTGAGGGAGTCATGTGAGGTGGAGGAGTTGGAACTTTCAGAGGTCTGTGGAAAAGATTATTTCCATCTGAAAAAAACAGTTAGATTTACATACATTCTGTAGCAACCGGGAGTGTGTGTAAACCTCACCTCCTGCTGCTTCTGCTGACATATGATATATGTCATGGCAACAAAAGGGTTAATACTTTCTGAGTCACTGATCTGAAATGAGTACGCAGATCAAGAAAGTAAGAGAAAATCCTGAGTTCTAACCTGTATACTTGTTTCAAGTCAGTGACTGAGAGAAAGGGTCAATGTGACAGCCAGGCAACTATCATGTTTAACCACTTGAGACCCGCGCTATAGACGAAAGACGTCTGCAGCGCGGCTCTCAAGTGCTGAGTGGACGTCCTGCCTTTTTCACTCCCCCTGCGCACCGCCGAGGGCGCGTGGCGGGAAACAGCTGTGCCCGCCTTGTACATAGGGACACAGATCGGTCACCTCCCCCAGTCAGTCCCCTCCCCCACACAGTTAGAATCACTCACAGGGAACATATTTAACCCCTTGATCGCCCCCTAGTGTTAGCCCCTTCCCTGCCCGTCACATTTATACAGTAATCAATGCATTTTTATAGCACTGTTCGCTGTATAAATGTGAATGGTCCCAAAATAGTGTCAAAAGTGTCCGATATGTCCGCCGCAATATCGCAGGCCTGACAAAATTCGCAGATAACCGTCATTACTAGTAAAAAAAAAAAAAAAAAAAAATTTCATAAATCTATCCCCTATTTTGTAGGCGGTATAACTTTTGCGCAAACCAATCACTATACGCTTATTGCTATTTTTTTTACCAAAAATATGTAGAAGAATACGTATCGGCCTAAACTGAGAAAAAAATATTTTTTTAAAACAAAAATTGGGATATTATTATAGCAAAAAGTAAAAAAATATTGTGTTTTTTTTTTAGTTTCTGTCTTTGTTTGTTTATAGCGCGAAAAATAAAAACCGCAGGGGTAATCAAATACCACCAAAAGAAAGCTCTATTTGTGGGAAAAAATGATAAAAATATCATTTGGGTACAGTGTTGTATGACCGCGCAATTGTCATTCAAAATGCATCAGCGCTGAAAGCTGAAAATTGGTCTGGGTACGAATGGGGTTTAAGCGCCCAGTGAGCAAGTGGTTAAATAAGATTTCAGCAATAGCAGCCTCCATTTTTCTTTTATGACAGATTTCCATGAGAAAATTTGAGGAACTCTAATTATTTTACCAACGGGCCCTGTCATTAGTTACAAAAACACTAGTTATTATGTTATGCCTCGTTTCCACTGAGCGGATCGGTTCGGTACGGTTCGGTACGGTACGCTATTTTGGGTGTTTCCATTATGAAAGTGTGCCATAAAACCGAACCGTACCGCACCATTCTGGGTCCTGCTTCAGATGTGGGGCCATAGAAAATGGAACGGTACGGTTAGGGCGGAGCTACAATACATTCCACTGATTGGCGGACACGCTAGGCATTTTTTCTAAGCCCTGAATGGTCCCTGACGGTCCGACTTGTAGTGGAAACGCTCACCAGAATAGACCGGACCATTCAAACCGTTCCAAACTGTACCGACCCGAACCGTTCCGCTCAGTGGAAACAAGGCATTAGTTTGCTACTTGATCTGGAAGTGAAAGAAGCAGATTTTGAGAAGTTTCTACATATTTCTTTTCTCACTGACCTACTTTTCAAAATCCTCTAAATTAACAACGTTGTTGCAAACATACCTAGGGCCAATATTTGCCATTCTAATATATATTTTTTTAACTTAGTTTAAGTAACAAAAAATCCCTAACAAAATATTGGAATGACAACAAAAAGCTTAAAAGTTCAGTATGTGGTAAAAGGAATGTAAACGTATGTAATAATAGCCTAATATAACAGCTCAGTAGTTTATTTGTCAGGCCGTAATTTCTTCACAGGATAATTTACCTGTTCTGAAAGGAACTTGTTCAGCAAGATGTATGCACAAATCAGCAGTGTATATATTTAGTCTGTACAGCTGACATTGGTAGTACCGTGTTTCTTTTACCTTCATCACTTGTAAAAATATACACAAATACACTTCAGCTTGTTTTTCTTTCTTTTATCTTAGATCCATGCTCTTTTTTTTTTTTTTTTTACTTTTTTTTAAACCTATTTTAGAAACCTCTGCAGGCTATTGCAGCTAGTTAAGAAAAAAATCCTCAAAATGACATCATGAGTAAAAAAACCTGTACAGAAGAACAATATTTGGTAGATTTCTCTACTTCTCTGTGTTCTATATGCATTAAAGTGGCTCTGTCACCTTAACCACTTCAATACTGGGCACTTTTACCCCCTTCCTGCCCAAGCCAATTTTCAGCTTTTAGCGCTGTCACACTTTGAATGACAATTGCGTGGTCATACAACGCTGTACCCACGTACATTTTTTATAATTTTTTTCACACAAATAGATCATTCTTTTGGTGGTATTTTATCACAGCTGGGTTTTAATTTTTTTTTCCAAAAAAACAAACAAAAGTTTTTGTTATAAACAACTAGATCCTATTAGCGCAAATATGATAAATGGTGAAAATATATACCGTATTTTTCACTGCGTAAGACGCACTTTTTCCCCCCCAAAAAAGGGGAGAAATGCCTCTGCGTCTTATGGAGCGAATACTGAACAGCCCCCCCGCCCGTCGTCACCGCCGCTGCCATGTCACAATACAGGGCGGCCGTCTCCCGAGAGATCCGGGGTCTCTTCTGTCACTCAAAGAAAACAGAAAACAGAGCAGCCCCAGCAGCCGAATGGAGTATGGTCACTCAGGCTCCTCTGCCTTCTGAGTGACAGGTGGACAGGTGACTGTGATGACGTCCTCGCCAGTCACCAGTCACCAGGCACAGAACAGGCTTAATGGACACAGGTAAGGCTGCAAGTCAGGCAGGCTGCATTTAATGGGCACAAGTCAGGCTGCATTTAATAGGCACAAGTCAGGCTGCATTTAATGGGCACAAGTCAGGCTGCATTTTATGGACACAAGTCAGGCTTCATTTTATGGGACTGGTAAGGCTGCATTTATTTGGCACAGGTCAGGCTGCATTTCATGGGCACTGGTAAATATTTTGGTACACCATTTGGTTTCAGAACTTTTTTTTCTTGTTTTCCTCCTCTAAAACCTAGGTGCGTCTCATGGTCAAGTGCGTCTTATGGAGCGAAAAATATGTTAAACACAAATATATAAGTGAGTAATATTGCAAAATACCCCCCCCCCACCTGGCAGCTGCAAGCACAGAAAATGTGTTCACTTCACATAGATAAAATAGATAACAAAACAGTGCTGCGCTACCAAATAACTAACTATAAATTGCTGAATGTTGATATTCAAAAGAATAAGTGATCAAAACCTGCAAAAAAGCAAGATACAAGGTGCACAGTCAATTATTCAGATAGGGTGTTACTAAAAACCTCCCCCACAGTGTTAGCAATTCCAATTCCCTTAATTAGAATGGCGCAACACTGAAAATTGTGATTAATAGTCCAAAAAATTTCCTTAATATCTTCCAAGCGAAGATTTTACCTCAATATCCTAGCCGCTCACCTCAAACTCTGACCCCTGTTACAGCAGGTCAGATAAAGCAGAGTCCCTCTCAGGGTAGTAGATGGATTAGCTTGGCATGGAGCTCCTATTCCATCTGTGCAACCATAGACCTTTACTCTGGCTATCAACCAGTTAGATACCTCCCTCAAATGGATCAGGTAAACATAGGAATAAAAAACACCAAATCTAGTGCTCTCTATATGCCAAAGGTTTATTTCATCAATAAAAACAGTAAAACATTATTCACAAGCGAAGCAGCACTAAGGGGCTCTGAGGAGGCGGCACTAATATGCAGCACTGATAGGCGGCACTAATATGCAGCACTGATAGGCGGCACTTATGGGCAATGATAGGTGGCACGGATAGGCAGCACTGATGGACACTGAAAGGCAGCACTGACTTGCATCACTGATGGGCACAGATTGGCCTCACTGATGGGCACAAATTGGCATCACTGATGGGCACAGATTGGCATTACAGATGGGCACAGACTGGGCACTGATGGGGCTGCACTGATGATCAGTGTCCTGATTATCTGTACAGGTCTTCCCTGTAAGGAGATGCTACTGATCAGCTCTCCTCTCCTCACACTCTGTCAGTGTGAGGCGAGGAGAGCCAATAAACGTCATTTCCTTGCTTACATGTGATCATCTGTGATTGGACAAAGATGTGAAAAATTGTGATGTCCCCTAATGTTAGTGGTCAATGTAGAAGTGACATCTTACATTGTAAGTCTGTCAAAATATGTTAGTGGTCAGTGTAGGTTGGAGATCAATTCACTATTGCTACAGATGATCTCAAGGTTTGGTCCAAGCACAAGTTTGGACCTAACATTGACTGTTCAGGACAGAGGCGTAAGTAAATCCTTTAAGACCCCCGTGTAAGAAACCATGACTCCCAACCGGGGCCCTTTCCCACAGAGTCCAGGGCCCTTTACTCCCATTGTGGGCCCTTTATTACGGTCATGCAGCGGGACCCTTTCACATGTTTTGCAGTGGGCCCCCTTCCTGCTGTCTTGGAGCCCCCTCAGGGCCGGTGCAAGGATTTTTGTCTACACAGCCAAAGGTGCATTTTACTGCCTCCACCCATTACCCCATCCTAGTCAGTGCTGGGTTTAGGACACCCAGAGAGCAGGGTCCATGAGTATGTAATGCACAAAATATAGGGGATTGGAATGTGTAATGCATAGTAGGAATCAGGAGTACAAAACTAAAAGAGTGCACAAGTCAGGGGTGTGTAACGCACAGTGTAGGAGTCAGAAGAGTGCAACATTTCTCCCCCATTTTATCCTTTCAGCAAAAATCCCCACTCTCTCCCCTCCAAAAAAAATCCAGACCTGATCTAAATGCTCATCCCCCCATCCCCCTCCCCAGCACAAATCCTGTCTCCTCCTACCTGAGCAAATCCTCCACTCCCCAAACCCTTCTTCCTAACACAAAACTTCCTCCTACTATATCAGCATAAGTCCTTCTCCACTCTCCCCAAATTCCTCCTCCCAGCACAATCCCCCCTTCTTTCCCATCTCAGCACTTACCTCTATCACCCTCAATTCCTCTGCCCATCAGAAGTCTTCTTCCCCTCCCATCACAAATAAATCCTCAAAAACCACACAACCCACCCCATTGCAAATCCCCCCCAAAATAAATCCCCCTTCTCCCAAATCCCCCTCCCAGCAAATCCTCTCCCCATTTCTAACACACATACTCTCCATCAAATTACCCCTTCCAACACAACTTCCTCTCCATCCTGGAACACATCCTCACCAGTCACCCGAATCCTTTCCAGGACAAATTCTCTTAACCCCCGAAATCCCTCTTCCCTGCACAACATCCCTCCATCCTGGTACAAAACATTCCTTTCCACCAATCCTCTCCAGCAAAAATCGTTCACATATTTCTATCACAAATCCTCCCACCCAAAAACCCCTGCCATTACAAACTCTCACCCCAAACACAAATACTCTCCCCCCTTCTCGTAGAAATCTATATCTCCTAACTGTACCAGTTTTGGCTGGACCTTCCCAAGATTTGATAAAAATCCTGGTGTCCTGTGAATCCGGGCTGGCTCCAGTAACTTGCCTGACAGGGGCGTGACAGAGTGGGCACCCGGGGTATTTATAAAAGAGGGGGAGTGTTTTTGCGCTGAAAGCCAGCAGTTAAACTACATAAAGTGCAAAAAGCCAAATGCTACTATTAAATAAAGTGCTAGAATATTTGGGTCTATATTAATAGTCCTTAATCCAATGATGAATAAAGTGCACAAATATAAATATAGCGGTGCAATATTTATATATAAATAAGTGAATTGTGGTATGAAGACATAAATAATAAAGTGCACCAGTGCTATCTATATATGTATGAACCACAACAATGCTATATATACATATAAATAAATTAATAAAAAAAAACAAAAAAAAAAAACACTTGTCCGTATTCAAAAGTCCTTGAACGTGAGTGTTCAAACAAAATGAACTGATGTGAAATACAAATCCTCTGCTGCATAGAAGGATAGGAATATCTCTAATATGTCCATGCAGTGGTCTCACAAAACTCTCACCTCCATTAGAACATAACATGTATGTTTAGGCAGTAAATCTCCTTAATGGTGGTTCTTCTGATCTATGTTGTTGCTACTCCCAACCTAGTCTCCTCTGTTGGTGATGTTATTTCAGTTCCTAAGGAGAGAAGGAGGGGGAGGGGGAGGGGAGTGCAGCTCCAAGGGGATAGGATAGGAATAAGGAAGAGAGAAGGGCCTCCAATAGTGTAGTATGTTGGTCCAAAACTGGTTTATTAAGTAATAATATGTAATGCTCGTACATTAAAACAAAAATCGTGTGACTTAAAAATAACAACAGCGGCGATGTACGCCGTCTTACTCGTCCTCCGGGTACTTCCGGTCTGCGGTACCTCGTGATGTCCCTACGTCGTTACGTCACGCCCCTCGTGACTTCATCAGGGGAGCACCCGGGGTATTTGCATCACATCTCTTATGGGTTTCAGGGGTCCCAGACACTGCAATCACCCTCTTTGTGACAGGCAGCATCTGTGATTTGGGGAGGGTGCTTCGGGATGGGAGAGGTCTTTTGCTAAAAGGTACCTAAATTACTCTATGAAAGGGGAAATCAGAAGGTTGTGTGCCGACTCCGCTAATCAAGCGTGGTCCAGATCAGTGTTTCTCAACTCCAGTCCTCAGGGTGCACCAACAGGTCATGTTTTTGGGATTTCCTGCAGATGAAACAGCTGTGGTAATTACTAAGGCAGTGAAACTGCTCAAATCACCTGTGCAGATCAATGGAAATCCCAAAAACATGATTTGTTGGTGCGCCTTGAGGACGAGTTGAGAAACACTGGTCCAGATGACCAAATTATACATACACTCTAAAAACAGAGAAAAGACACCCTAAAAAAGTATGTCTACAGATACCTTTGTCAAGTGAAAGACAATGTTGTCTAAACCTCAAAAAAATGGCTACGTCTGAATGGAGATATTCCAAGAGTGTCACAGGATCACCCCCATATTGTCAACGCTTTTTGCCGTTGGCATAATTGGCTTCCTTATGGGGGTGGTCCTGTGAAAATCCAGAGTTTATCCCGACCTGGTCTCGGAATATCTCCATCTGGCAAGCTGCTGGTCATTCGTGGGGAAGGAGCTTGTCAAGTTTCAGTGGGAGTCCAGTGGCCAGTATATAGTGACAGCAGCGGCTCTTGGATACATGATAGCAGGCATTGGGATGAACTATGGAGCACTTGGCGGATCATAAGACAACACAACTTGACTAGTGACAGGCATTTGGGACTGGTGCGCCCTGGCCTAGAGAGTCTTGTGTTGTGAGTGCTGTTGTCCCGTAGTGGTATGTTGATTTACATGCAGTTTGAGTGATAGCATGATACAGTTTGAACGATAGCATGATACCTTTCCAGGACTGTTTCGTTCAGTGAACTGTGCTATACCATACTGGCCAATGTGCTTTGCTATGCTCTATTTGCTTTTGCTTACCTGCCTGCTTTTCGCTTTATAACTGCAATATATGTGGACTAACCGCTATGCTGCTTTATCTGCTGTCCTACCGCCTTGTTGTAAATTGATATATTTTTCTACTGACAGCTGGAGATACATAGTCCATTGATTAGGATAATCCTGCTGACTTCCTCCTTAGCAGGATTATTTCAACAACTTGGCCTTCAGAGTTTTTCTGCCTATATGTCTCTGGGACTACTACTAATACGTACGTGACGTAGCCCATTTTAATAATACTCTGCTAGTAATGCGTGAAGGACAAGAGGGAACAAGAAAGCTTTAAAACTAATCACAATTGTTTGCACACACACTCATGTCCACATCTGTAAAATGACGATAATAGAGCAGGGTGTCAGGGACAATATAACTCCTGTAAGCATGTGCAGGAATAATATCATCAGTAGCTTCCTTAATGGACAAAGAGGATGATGGAGGAACACAAAGAAGCAGCAGAGGAGATAGCAGTAGGTGGATTGGCAACTAACAGCCTGAATCGGCACATGGAAGTACCCCATTAAGAACACAGTGGTCTAGTTCCACTTGAAATACTTGTTGGTCTGGGGGGGATATAAAGCAGAGGAATACTCATCTTATTCCTCACTCCTTTAGGCTTCATTCCTGGCAGTTCAGGATGGAATAATGGTCCCATAAAGCTGCTCCTCTTTGCCCGTTGAACTTCTGCTTACTCATTGGCATAAACAGGTACATTGCAGGACCAACATTGTTAGTGGCGAAAAACTTCAAACTGTGCATAAAAACAATTTTTCTTGTTCATACATCACGGGACACAGAGCAGCATAGTCATTACTATGTGGGTTATATAGAATTACCTTCAGGTGCTGGCACTGGCAACTTCCAAAACAGGAAGTACCCTCCCCTATATAAGCCCCTCCCATCCGGGAGTACCTCAGTTTTTTGCCAGTGTCTAAGGTGTTGGCCAAGGTTAACATGTATTCATCTGGGCTTGTGTACAGGTTCTCTGGGCCTTAGCAAGCTATTCCGGATCCGACCAAAAAAGCTTCATAGCTAAACGGTCGGTACCCGGGCCTTGCAGAGAAGAGCAGGGTTTTGCCTGTAATGCCTCTCTTAGGAGGGCTGGACCCTGGGATCCAGAGCTCTGGTCATGCCCAAAACCAAGAGGCTATCTGTGCAGGGTGCTATACAGGTCCAGGGGAGTGGAATCCTTGGGAACCCGGTCCCTGAAGGTCTAGTACAATGCCTGCCGTGAGAGGTGAAGTTTGGGCTTCTGTGGACCAAACAAAGTCCTGCGGCGGGGAAAAGGTAAGTGGGGGCCCCTCAGGAACTTGGTTCTATTGAGGGGACCCCCAAGCCTAATATGTCTTTCTGCCTGTTACCTAAAGGGTATTCCCGCTAATAGCTGTATATGCCTAAGAAATCCTAGAAATGTTTTTTCATAAGGGAAGTTTTAAAAAAAAAAAAACTGTAAACCTGGAAATGTTTTTTCATAAAGGAGGTTTTAAAAAAAAAAAAAAAAAGACAAAGGTGCGGTACCTGTGTTTGTCCACTAGAGGCCGCTGTGGAACGTCTTTTTTCTTGGGACTATTCCTTCCATGGTGAAAGTCCAGGCAGATGAGTGAGCTCTCTATCAGGGAAGCTGCATTTCTCTGTCATGCTGCCAAGTAGTTTCCTTCCATCCCCGAGTCCTGGTGAAACAGGGACCCTGGCTCCTCTCCCTACATGGCGCCAAGAGCGCACACGTGCACGCGCGCGCGCGCACACATGCTTTCCTTTTATAAGGTTTAGCTTCAAAAAAGGGGGCGGAGCCTGGCGGATGACGCGCTCTGTGCGCCCAGCGCTTCTGCGCATGTGCGGGCGTCCCAGCAAGATAAAAGGACTCTGTCCACGCTGCTTGCTATGGACACAGAGCATGAAAAGGAGCTGGTAGCATGGTATAGGGGCTTACAGCGGGCGGTTGATACAGGCATCCCCAGAAAGACGCATTAGTAGACACCCACTGATGTACATAGCAGCAAATTGCATTAGACTATTTCAGTAAGGGGTGTATTGCGGCTGGAATACCTCAGCTTTGAACTAAGGAATATGCCGCCTAAAAAACTCCGAGATATACCTCTCAGGAAGTGTAGGGGGTCTCCATCGGGCTCTGAGGATCTGGAGCAGTCATCTGCACCCTCCTCCCCTGAGAAATCAGAGGTTAATACCCATAAGGAACCCCCGGGAGTGCCAGGTACTGCGGCTGTCCTCAGTCCACCTGCTCCTGCATATATAACAGAGGAGGTTTTTTCCTCAACTCTGGAGGGATTGGAGCAGAGATTGGCAGCATTGATCGCTTCTTCTCTACAGGAAAGAAAGCGCGCCAGATCTCCATCACCTCCATTAGAGTGCCTGTTGGCAGAGCAACAGTCCCAGGAAGGGACCGACCTACCTGAAGGGGATCAGGGGAGGTTAGCTCTGTTTTTGAGGAATCGACAGTAGATGAACCATTTTCAGCATCGCAGACTGAAAGATTGTGGGTCCAGACCCTAACTGACATGGTTCGATCTGCATTTAAAATGCCTCTTGTTGAACCATCAACTACTGCTGTCTCCTCATTGGGGTCGCTAAAAGCTCCCCAGGTTAATTGCTCCTTTCCAATACATCCATTATTGGAAGGACTTATATACCAGGACTGGGAACATCCTGATAAACTATTTGTTCCGCCTAAAAGGTTTCCGGTGATCTATCCCATGGAGGAAAAGTTCACCCAGAGATGGAATGTTCCTACGGTGGATGCAGCCATCTCTTCTGTGAACAAATCACTGACATGTCCAGTAGATAATGTTCAAATGTTCAAAGATCCAGTGGATAAAAAATTGGAATCTTTATTAAAATATGCTTTTTCCACAGCAGGGGCTGTTACACAGCCAGCAGTGGCAGCTATTGGGGTCTGCCAAGCTTTAAAGGATCAAATGAAAATGGTCCTGAGGGATTTGCCAGACCAGCAGGCCCAGGCTCTGGCTGATCTGCCTAGAGCATTATGCTTTGCGGTTGACGCCATCAAGGATTCTATCCATCAGGCCTCCCGCCTCACGCTGTCTTTGGTACATATGCGTAGGCTTCTGTGGCTCAAAAACTGGTCTGCTGAAGCTCCCTGTAAGAAGCTCTTAGTTAGCTTCCCATTTCATGGGGAACGCCTTTTTGGCGAAGACCTGGATAAGTATATCCAGAAGATTTCCAGTGGTAAAAGTACTCTCTTACCGAGTAAAAAGAGGTCTAGGGGTCCATCTTTTAAGAGGACTACCTCTCCTATCCCTGCGACGTCTGCTACTAAGCAGTTCCGACGGCCTCCTCGGTCAAACTCAGGAGGTAAAAATCAGGGACAGCCACAGGGTAATAAAAAGCCCTGGATCCGAAGAGGTACTAAACCAGCCTCCAAGTCAAGCCTATGAAGGGCTGCCCCCACTCAAACGGGTGGGGGGAAGACTTCAGTTGTTCGCAGAGACCTGGCGGGAGACGATCAAAGACAGATGGGTGCTCTCCGCAGTAACTCTGGGATACAAGTTGGAGTTAAAAGAGTCTCCTCCGTCCCATTTTATGTGGTCAGGCATGCCAAGAGACCCTCTGAAAAGAGGGTCTCTCCTATTGGCGTTAGAACAACTATTGCTCCAAGGAGTAATTATGGAGGTTCCTATGGAAGAGTGGGGGTTGGGTTTCTACTCAAACCTTTTCACAGTCCCGAAGCCAAACGGGGACATAAGACCCATATTGGACCTAAAGAGTCTAAACAAATTTCTAAACGTCCGGTCTTTCCGGATGGAGTCGATCCGATCGGTCACCGCTGCCCTACAAGGGGAGGAATGGTTAGCCTCGATCGACATCAAAGATGCTTACTTGCATGTTCCCATCTTTCCAGGTCATCAAAAATTCCTACGCTTTGCAGTAGAAGGGCGCCATTTTCAGTTCAGAGCCTTACCATTCGGTCTGGCCACAGCACCACGAGTGTTCACAAAAATTCTGGCCCCACTGTTGGCCGATCTAAGAACACGGGGTGTAACGATAATGGCATACCTAGACGACCTGTTGTTGATGGACCACTCAGTTGCCAAGCTAGAAGTGGTAATTGTCGATACAATCAAGTATCTAGAATCTCACGGTTGGGTCATCAACCTGGACAAGTCAGCCCTACAGCCAGTGAAAAACCTGGTATATCTAGGGCTACGGCTGGATTCAGACCAGAGGAAGATTTTCTTACCTCTAGACAAGGTATCCTCTTTGAGGGCCTTGGTCCGTCTGCTTTGTGCAAAAAGACAGCCGTCCATACGCCTGTGCATGAGGCTGCTAGGAAAGATGGTAGCATCATTCGAAGCTGTACCATACGCCCAATTCCACTCAAGGAATTTACAAAGGGCCATATTGTCAGCCTGGAACGGAAAAGTTCAGGCTCTAGACTTCCCGATGGCTTTGTCCCCTTCCGTTCGGAAGAGTCTCTGCTGGTGGTTGATCCCCCAGAATCTCCAGAAGGGAAAACCCTTCAGCCCGATATCTTGGAAGGTGGTCACTACAGATGCCAGCCTTATAGGCTGGGGGGCAGTACTGGAGCAATGGTCTCTCCAGGGCAGATGGTCAAATGTAGTAAAAACCCTGCCCATCAATCTCTTAGAGATACGAGCAGCCCGGTACGCCCTAGTAGCCTGGACATCCAGACTCCAAGGGTCCCCTGTCAGAATTCAATCAGACAATGCCACAGCAGTGGCATATATCAATCATCAGGGAGGCACCAGGAGTCGTGCAGCCCAGAGGGAAGTAAGTCACATCCTGGAATGGGCAGAAAAGCATGTCCCATGTATATCAGCTGTCTTCATTCCAGGGGTGGAGAATTGGAAGGTGGACTTTCTGAGTCGCCAACAGTTATGCCCAGGGGAATGGTCCCTTCATCCCGAGGTCTTCCGAGCAATATGTCAGCGGTGGGGAACACCGGATGTAGATCTGCTAGCATCCAGATTCAACGCAAAGGTGGACAGATTTGTCTCCCGGACAAGGGATCCCCTCGCTTGCGGCTCGGATGCTCTGGTGTTCCCTTGGGATCAGTTCAGACTGATATATGCATTCCCTCCGCTACAATTGTTGCCTCGACTCCTTCGCAGAGTCAGGTTGGAGAAGAAGCCGGTGATCCTGGTGGCTCCAGCGTGGCCCCGAAGGGCCTGGTACGCGGAGATCATCAAAATGTCTGTGGGGAGTCCTTGGACCCTTCCACGTCGTCCGGACCTGCTTTCGCAAGGACCGATATACCACCCTTCCTTACTAACTCTAAGTTTAACGGCCTGGCTATTGAATCCCACATCCTAAAGAAGAGAGGTCTCTCTAACTCTGTGGTATCAACTATAATCAATGCCAGGAAGCCTGTATCCAGGCAGATCTACTATAGAGTTTGGAAGGCGTACATCACTTGGTGCGAGGCCAGAAAATGGCATCCACGTAAGTACGTTATAGGCAGAATTCTGGACTTCCTGCAGTGGGCTGTAGACAGGAAGTTTGCCTTAAGTACTATCAAGGGCCAGGTTTCGGCCTTGTCAATACTATTTCAAAGGCCCCTGGCTATGCATTCACTTGTCAAATCCTTTATGCAAGGTGTGACTCGTATTATTCCACCGATTAAGGCTCCCATATGCCCATGGGATCTAAATTTGGTTCTGTCGGTTCTGCAGAAGCAGCCATTTGAACCTTTGCGGCACATTTCCTTGGTTCTACTCACCAGGAAATTGATATTTTTAGTAGCCATATGCTCGGCTAGAAGAGTGTCGGAATTAGCCGCCATGTCCTGTAAAGAGCCATATCTGGTTATCCATAAGGACAGAGTAGTATTACGTCCTCACCCAGCCTTTCTTCCTAAGGTGGTATCGAGGTTTCACTTGAACCAGGATGTGGTTCTTCCTTCTTTTTTCCCCAAACCAAGCTCGGTAGAGGAAAAGTTATTACATTCTTTGGATGTAGTAAGAGCAGTTAAAGCTTATCTAAAAGCCACTGCTCAGATTCGTAGAACGGATTCTTTGTTTGTTCTGCCGGAAGGCCCCAGAAAGGGTCAGGCAGCATCAAAATCTACTTTAGCCAAGTGGATTCGACAGGTCATAATACAAGCCTATGGCTTGAGAAGTAGACCGCCTCCGTTCAAAGTTAGGGCGCACTCCACGAGAGCAGTTGGAACTTCATGGGCAGTGCATCACCAGGCCTCCCTGGCGCAAATTTGTAAGGCCGCAACATGGTCTTCAGTACACACGTTTACTAGGTTCTACCAGGTGGACGTTAGAAGTCAGGAGGATGTCGCCTTTGGGCGCAGTGTGTTGCAGGCCGCAAAAGATCCTCATGCCTGATGGCGCCCAGCTTATGTATGGTGTATCCCCCCCCTCATGTGGCATTGCTTTGGGACGTCCCACATAGTAATGACTATGCTGCTCTGTGTCCCGTGATGTATGAACAAGAAAGTAGGATTTTTAAAACAGCTCACCTGTAAAATCCTTTTCTTGGAGTACATCACGGGACACAGAGCTCCCACCCCTCTTTTGGGGACACGTATTGCTTTGCTACAAAACTGAGGTACTCCCGGATGGGAGGGGCTTATATAGGGGAGGGTACTTCCTGTTTTGGAAGTTGCCAGTGCCAGCACCTGAAGGTAATTCTATATAACCCACATAGTAATGACTATGCTGCTCTGTGTCCCGTGATGTACTCCAAGAAAAGGATTTTACAGGTAAGCTGTTTTAAAAATCCTACTTTTAACACATCAATCCACTGATATAATTATTTCCATTACAGTTCATCTCCAGCTAAACTTAAAAAAAAATAGTATATAAGTGTTAGATCCTTCTCTCTGATAAGAAATCTCACTTCACCTATTCTTCTCAGTGACCATTGTCCCTGGGACAGAAAGTGGAGGGTAATCGAATATTTTATAGTTGTCCTTAAAACAGGAGGTGGGTAAAGCTTTCAGTGGAGGCTCATGTGCTCATGACAACTTTCTAAAAAAAGGTAACATTTCTTTTTACTTTCTGTTGCATAGACCTAAAAAAAAAAAAATTTAAGAAATTAAGCAAATTTCTAAAAAAAGACAATACAATAAATTTATGAACTCGGGTAAGCTGTTAGTGGAAGTCCTCATTTGCAAGCATTGAATTTGCAAAAAAAAGTGTGCAGTGGGAGAATGAGCATGGTCAGTCATCTATAGAATTCAAAGGTGAATAATTTGTATATCAATTATACAGTATAATATTTATTTACCACAAATTCTTAAAACCAACGAGGACTAATGACTGTAAGGCTTGTTGTAGTACAAATAAAGTAATTTGTTTTTACAAATATTTCTTATTGAATTAAGAATTGAACACTTACATGCGTATGCAGACCAGCATGTAGAATAAGCTTATAGCTCCGCATATGTGGAAAAATGTGTGCATGTGTCTGTTTCTAATGCTGGGACCAAGCAGGCTATTTAAGCTGATCGGCTGCAGCACTAGCATTACCTGTGAAATCTGTGATCTATAACTTTGAACCTGAACTTCCTTACCGATCTGGGTTGCATTGACCTGCCTCTGATATCCACCTGTACCAACCCTGGCTTGCATGTGTATACTGTTTCTACCTGCTCCTTCTCTTCCTGACTTTGTCTGTTACTGACTCTAGCTTGAACCCTATCTACCAGCTGACCGGTTCAGATATGTGTGTCTACCTATACCAGATTTTAGCAAGAAGTACGGAGCACTTGTGCCACTCTGTGCCCTTGTGCCTTCTGTTCAGTTTAACTGAGACTCTGAGATGGAGGTGTAAGAGATGTTGTCCTTTAAGCTCCTCTACCAGGTAAATTACAGTGGGGAAGGGAGTGCTCCCATCTCCAAAAAAAGAGTGTGGTGCCCAACCTGGAGTTGACCTTCAAGCCAATCTAAAGGCCCATACACGCGATCAGACTTTTTGCCAATAAACTTCGAAATAAGCACGTTTTCAAAAAAATCCGACCGTGTGTACGCTCCATCGGACAAACTTTTTCGGTTTTCATTGGACAAAAGTTCACTCTGCAAACGGACAAACTTTTCAGCAACAAAAGTCCGATGGTGCAAAGTCCGACCGTGTGTACAGAAATCCATCAGACTTTTGTCTGAAGTACAAACGCGCATGCTCAGAAGCAAGAACCAGCCAGAAGCATTCTGTCTTGTAAAACTAGCGTTCGTAATGGAGATATCACATTCGTGACGTGGCAAGTTATGAAATCTAGAAATGCAGCGCACATTCTCTTCTTCTTTATAATGGGATAATAATAAAAGCTGCTTTGCTGGTGATACAGACGGAGTAAAAACAAATGTCTTTCCTATGGATTTGTGTTTTTTTTATATGAAGAAAACATATTTCTATATTATTTTGTGGGTCAAGTTAGCACAACCCCATTATTCCCTATTTTTTTTATGCTCAAAGCACCAACTACTCTATTTGTGTCCCTTAATTTTAGAAATGTACCTGCCTACTCCCAAACTGTCATTATAATTTAAACACATAATCAAATAATTTTGTTCATATTCAGTTTATTTAAATAATAATAAGCACAAGAATGGCATATCAAAATCAAGAGGAAGGCAGCAATAGATCAACTGGTGGAATTGGTGAAGCCTCTGTACCCCAGGGCATACATCAACTATGTGAAGCTCAAAATTGGGAACCTGAGGAGTACATACAATCTAGGGAGCACAAGAAGGTTTTGGACTCCAAAAGATGGGGAGCAGCAGCAGAAGACATATCTGTCCCCAGGCTGTGGTACTACAACGGGCTGTGATTTTTGTCATACCAGACTGAACCACGCACATCGCTCTCCACACTTCTATCCACATCAGATGAGGCCATTTTGGTTCTTGTGCATTCACAACATAAATAAAATTCCAAAAATACTAGACATATTCTCTGTCATCCAAATGAAATGTTTGAAAACAAAACTGCAAATGATCCTTCAAAAACTATAACCAAGAAAAGCGAAATAAAATAAGCAAAAATAAATCAAAAATTAGTAGCCCCTAAACTCCCCAGACCACTGGCCTTGTTGGGGATCCTGGGTATGATTTGGCCACTGACCCCCATGCTGCTGAGGTGGGTTGGCTTGCTGAGGTGGGTGGGGTTTCTGGGGTGGGTGGGCTTGCTGGGGTGGGTAGGTTGGATGGGGTGGATAGGCTTGTTGTGGAGGAGGCGGAGGTGTGTGGTCCAAATCATACACTTGTGATTTAGGGGTTAGCTCACGTTTCCTGGCCTTGCTGAGGAGCTGGATCATTATCCCCTCACATAGCTCCCTTTGATCCGCGTCAATCTCGCGGAGCTTATTAGCAGTGAAACTGCCAAACCTTTCAGCACTATCGGGTGCTGTTGTGATCACAGATGTGGCCCTAGTAAGGAAGTCAGCTGTGGCCTCATCCAGGTGGTGCCTCTACCTGGCCCTTTTGGTAGGAGGGCGCAGGGTAGGGACTCTGTTCTCAGTTGTCTGGCTGCTGGGCCTGGCCTCTTCTTGGCTATAAAGTTCCTGTGTCTGAAAAAGGAACATCATTATTTATTTTTTGTGTCATCAATCCCAAACACTTTTCAGCTCATTACTTTTACAACTTGAATGTGTCCAAAAAGCAAAGACTATCATTATGACTCCAGCATTTTTCATTCTTGTCCAAATGTATTTTGTTCACTACTGTCTATTTGATATGCAACTCACTTTGTTTATGTAATAATTTTGACCCATCATAACAACACATTAACATCATTGTATATTTTACTTCCAATATTTTCTACAATGCTATACCTGGGTCAAGCTGAGCTCCTCCTCCTCCTCTTCTTCCTGTGTAGGATCAGCCTCAGTATCTGTGGCCTCTGCTGATGTGGGGGTAGTGTGGAGATATGTTTGCGTGGCACAGTTTGATCCTTCAAAAATTGCAGGCTGGAGAAGTACCACAGCTTTGGGATATAAACGTCTTCTGCTGATGCTCCCGATCGTTTAGATTCCTCGATCTTCTTGATCTCCCTGTTATTCATGCTCCTCAGGCCCCCAATTTTGGTCTTTATCATAGTTTCATTTGCCCTGGGGTACACAGTCTGCGCCAATTCCACGAGTTGATCAATTGCTGCCTTTTATTTTTATTTGAATAATCCTTGTGTTTGACCTTCCACAGACAGGTGTGCGACCTGTATTTCTCTATAAATTCAGGAATGAATTTGGGGGTATTCAAGTTCGCCTTCAGTTTTGGGTCAAGTATATCAGATGGCTGCAAGAAAGAACAAAAGACAAACCATAATGGGTTGCTTCTAGCTCCTAACCTGCTTACAATATAGGCCTTTATCTAAGCAGTATATGGCATTAAACACCAGTGTCACAATGTTGTCACGTACCTTTTTTTCGAGTATCCCTTCGACTTGAGTTCGTTTTGCAACTATGGTTACGTTCATGCGTCCGGTAAATCGACCGCTCGTTATGGATTTATATACCCTGCTCATGCATGAAACTCTGCTCTCCGTGCATCATGACGCTGGGGCGTGACCACATTCTTTATTTTGCATGCGACGTACACGGCGGAACATTCAGGAGGGAGAACATGATGGCGGAATCCACGAAAATGACCAGGCCCCACGGTGGTGGAGATTATCGCAAACATAAGGCCACCCCCATGAGCAAGGGGGAGATGGTGGAGATGGTGTGTATATTTGACAAATATGAATATGACTGCAATATGGAGAACTATGATAGGCCCAACAGCCATAAAGACTATGTTGTTGAGAATGTCCTCGCGGTATTGGAACGAGAATATGGGGTCAACCGAACGAAAGATCAAATTCGCAAACGCTGGTCAGATTTGAAACAAGAGAGAAAGAACAGTTGGACTCCATTCACCGAATGATTATTAAAAGAAGTAAGCCCAATTAATGACTGTAGTCATTATGTTGATGTTTTAATTAGCTGTCTGTTCATTAGATGGATAGAAGTAGGTTTTGCTAACTTTTTTTGGGGGGGTAAAGAAGAAGTTAATTTAATTTAATGCAGATATGAATTATACTTGTTCTTTCTGACTAGCCTTTTTTGTTGTAATAATTTATATATTGTATATAATGATTTCCACAGGACAAAGGCACAGAGAAAGACACCAGACAAGCCACCAGAGGGGACAAAGGGAGGCTTCCCTTGGCCAGGCCCCAACAGGGGAGACAACAGTGCCAGCATCATCCCCAAATCGTAAGTCACCACTCAAATAGAATATCTATATCCTTCGACAGGGGAGTTTCTAGGTAGTACAAAAGCCATGGTCTCAGAACGTTACTTTAATAAGGGGTATTGAATTATTAAGGTTTGCAACAGGACCAGCATCATCCACAAATCGTAAGTCATAACTTGAAAAACACTAATTTAGCCTCCGACAGGGGTGTTTCTAGGTGGGACAAAGGACATTTCAAATTACATCATCTTCCCTTTACAATGCATTTTTTGGATTTGAATAATGCATAGTGCAGCATGTTGTAGTCCACTAGTCTGGAGCAAACATTGTCACTATTGCAAGGTTGGTCTACTAATTCAGCAAAAGGGATGCTAGGAAAAGATTTGACATTTGGGGTGGCTTCATGAATGTTGTATTGTTTATTTTTGTGGTCAGCTCGTGAGTGTGGTCAGCTCCAACATTTGGAAGAGTGTGATCAGAGAGCTGGACCCAGCAAAGAGCCTCCAGTGGACAGAACATCCCCAGACACAAGACATGCAGAGGGTGGAGGCGTGCATCAAATTGAAGATGATACTTTAGAGCCTGTTGTTTGCCCTAGTAAGTATTTTTTACATATGGCTGTAAATGTCTAGACATGTCTAGTGATTGGATGTTCTAAACAAACACCCACACAACACAGGAGCAAAGTATGTAGTGGATTGAACATTAGCATGTAGAAGGAGGTGGAATGAGCTGGCAGTGTTGCTAGGTACCCAAGTTTTGGAGACACCGGCACCTGGGCCAAGATTACAGAGTAGCTGCAGTGTGTACATTCCTAGTAGTGTAGGTGTCTGAAGAGCAAGCAGGTTGCAAGCAATAATTTACTGTCTAGGTAAGTATTTTCAGAAATTGCCTTGAATAATAATGTGCCCATAATTCACTTTTTAGGGCCTCAGCCACTTGATAATCATTCCCATTATTTGTTTTTCTCTTCTTCCAAGGCCACGAACTACCAGGATGCACTATTGGTCGTATCAGTGCTGATATGCTGCAGGCAATGACTGAACTAGAAAAAATAACGGAGGCTGGCACTGGTGTTCAGAAACGAATCCAGGATTATTACGACCTGTTCGCCAAATTTTAGAATTTTCTGTGCTTACGTTTTATTTTAATTGTTGCCTCCTGTCTTTTTTTCTTGTTTTGACTTTATTTTATTATACTTTGAAGCACAGGCTCTGATTGATGTTATTTAGAAATCGCACTACTTCCTTTGAATTACTGCGATTTCATAGTAGCAAGGAACACTGCCATATGCTGTGACTTTTCATGCGATTTGACCTCTAAAATCACATGACAATTCACACAAAATTTGAATACCGTATATACTCGAGTATAAGCCGAGTTTTTCAGCACATTTTTTTGTGCTGAATATGCCCCCCTCGGCTTATACTCAAGTCACCTTTTTGCGCCTGATCTTTTCACACATGTAGCCCCACTCTTCCTCTACAAGTGTGCAAAGTTTGTTGTCCGGGTGACCTACGGCCTAGGAGCAGTGATTTTTCAAAGTCGGGCACCCCTTCCATAGACTCCCATGTTAAACGGTAATTTCTTATGTGATTTTGGGGACCCGGTACTGGCCGATCATAGGTCCCCTGGACCCGAATCTTAGCACACATGTAGCCCCATTTCTCCTCTATAAGTGTGCAAAGTTTGTTGTCTGGAGGACCTATGGCCAGGGAGCACCAATTTTTCAAAGCCGGGCACCCCTTCCATAGACTCCCATGTTAAACGTCAGTCTAGTCATGGACACAGTGAGGCATGGGCACAGTGAGGCATATTGTAGGCAGTATAAACAAAATATAGAACATTTTTAACAATAGAAAATGAACACTGTACCTGTGGCAAAAGTTCGAGAAAATAGGACCTGGTAACGCACCTGGAGAAGGAGAGTTGAGAAACACTGCCCTAAATCTAATATTTTTGGTAATAATGTTGTTATTTTTGTATTTTAAAAGCCAAAATGTGAAGAACCACACAAATGAAGACAAAAACCTTACATTTCCCTCATGATCACATGTCCAAATTTATGTGACTTTGCCTACATGGAGATTTAAAATGCCACAAAACACACAGTGGATGTTTTTAAAGTACATCAAAAAAATATGCACTACAAGTGCACTACAAGTGCAGTGGCAAGTGCACTTGTAGTCCAAAAATATTATTTTTTGGATGAATCACCCCAACTGTGACAACATGTGCTAGCTAAAACAACAAAACTAAAATCTCCTGTGCTCTCGGTGTATCGTCAGAACATAGGTGGCGTGGTTCTGTCTAGAGGCAAAGTCTATAATCTTGCAGCCCTCCTCAGGACAATGGGTGTTCATATGGCTAAAAAAAAGAAAGAAAACAGGAGGGTGCACTGACCTAGTGCATTACCACTTACAGGTTTATAAAAATACAATTAAAAAGCAATAGTCCTACTCACAGACAGAGCTTATATACAAGCTTATCGGAAACAATGGCTGGAGATCTTGGCATTCACCGACAGGACTTGATGACAGAGAGGGTCAAACGATACCCCAAAACATCCAGATGGCTGACGCGTTTCAGGGGCACACCCCTTTCATCAGAGCCTAATTGGTTCATTCATGCTCTCACAAAGTCCTCCGTTATATATGTGTGTATGTGCCCATGTGAGGAAAGCCTCAGTTCAGGTGGAAGGCAATTAGCAATTAGCAAGCCCCGCCCCAGCTCTCTCCACCCATAGGGATGGGGCTCATGCACTAGGTCGGTGCAGAAAGAAATAAAGCTGCGCAACACTTGAAAAAGATTCCACCATTGAGTGGTGAAAAAATATTATACACAGGGCTCAGTCTCTATTGAAGATGTTAACAACTATGTTATTATTTTATAAGTCCCAACTGTTGCCAGATATTTGGACAAATAAGAAAAAGAACCAAGTCCTGTGTAAAAAATAGTATAAAACTGAAAAAATCCTGTGGACAAAAATGACCATGCAGTGCAGATGCGGATCTTCTCATTCAACAAATGGTGACTTCAAACATAGAACACCCTATGAAAAGTGCCGGATGCTTGATAGAGAGAGGTTCCACCACCACCAATCAATAATGCCGCTTACCAGAACAAATGATCCCAACAGAGATCAATATAAACAGATGGCTATTCCCCTGCCAGGGTCTCTATTTCACTATCAGCTTTCCTCCAAGATTCCACGCCAGTCCTCTCCATATGCCATGACGGATTACCTCAGGAGAACCGGCTGCCTACGATCACAATGCCGCCACGAACAAAATGGCCACGCCGATTTAACACGCAAAGACCCTCCTGTTTTTTGCGCCCTCCTGTTTTCTTTCTTTTTTTAAACATGTGCTAGCTGCCATTATGTGGTATCAATGTACGTGTTTCGGGAGATCAAACCCTTCCTCTCACCAACTTTACTTTTGAGTAAGGGGTTGCATCCCAAAAACCATAGATATGCTGTGATGTGAGCTAGCACATGTGGACACAGTGGGGCTTTTTTACAAATGGAAAAACAACTTGGCACTACAAGTACACTGAAAGTGCACTTGGAAGTGCATTCGCTGTTCATTCTTTGGGGAAGATCTGAAATGAGGGGAAGCTCTGCTGATTGTAACATCCAATCATGTGCATGATAAAAGTATGTATGTTTGGTTTCCTATTTGTCCCCCTCAGATATACAGCGAATGCACTTCCAAGTGCATTTCAGTGCACTTTCAGTGCACTTGTAGTGCAAAGTGGATTTTCCATTCGTAAATAACCACCACTATGTTGAGTGGCTTTTGGTAATAATCTGTTTGTACGTACACACATTTTAGGCAGGGTATCATAAGGGAAATTTTACATTTAGGCCTCTTCTAAATTTGTCTTGGAAAGGGATGAGCTCATCCAACCTGAGGAAGGCAAGATATTCTCAAGTTGAGAATAATATTAATAATGTCTCATATGGCCTTTTTATGTAAAAATTTTGAGTTTTAAAGTTACAGAGTTGGCAATGTGTATTGCTCTGCTTTCAAAGATGCATGTTTAGCCACAAAAAAGTTACAAATAAGGAAAATCAAAATTTTCATACACAAATAACGATGTTGGTTTGTTCTAAAACCATAAAAAACGCACATGTGAATGTGCTGGAAGTAAAAATATTTTTGATTAACAATGTGTGGCTTCTTATTTCTATGATCAATAACAGTATATTTGTTAAGTTGGTGTAGTTACATTGACAGTGTACTCGAAAATGTGTGTAGCAGAGCCACAGCACAACATAATACACTACATAGCTCAAGGCAAGATTTTAACATCAATATTGCACATCTGGTTGGTTTGCAATAGTTGAGAAAATTACAAATATTATAAGGACATTTGCAAACATAATAAACACAGACAACAGTAGTTCCTGAAAAATTATTTTTTTATAAAGAAAAATATATTTACAGATTCTCAACTACATTTTGCTGCCAAGGCACTGCCCCTCTACCCACAAAGTAGTCCATATACTGGTCCCGGACAAGACGGGCATTCTGGGAGGAGACAGCAGCACAACCACTTTCAAGAGCTGGCATCATTGCCTCTTCAGCTGGCCGTAAACCTGAAGGGTCATCTGTATGCCCTGAGCCAATGTAGCTGCTAGCATTCCTCCTTAAAATATGATGGAGGATGCAGCAGCACAACACTACATGGTTCAGCTTATATTCTGCCAAGTTGATGGCAGTTAAAAAAAGTCTAAACCGACTCGATAATATGCCAAAGGCGTTTTCCACCACCCTTCTGGCACGAGAGAGCCGATAATTAAAAATGTGTTGCTCAGGGGTGAGGTTCCTCATAGGAAAGGGCTTCAGAAGATGATCCCCCAGAGCAAAGGCCACCTCTGCCACAAAAACAAAATTGAGGCCCTCCACATTGTCCTGAGCATGTGGCAAATGTAAGGTGCCATTTCTGTAGCCGACGGTAGAACTCCGTATGCATCATGACACCTCCATCAGAGTGGCACCCATTCACCCCACATCCACGTACAGGAACTCGTAGTTGGCTGACACAACAGCAAGCAGAACTATGCTGCAAAAGCCCTTGAAGTTGAAGAAATACAATCCTGAGTCAGGTGGTGGGACAATCCTCACATGCTTGCCATCAATGGCACCCCCACAGTTGGGAAAATTCCACAAATTGGCAAACTGGGCCGCCACATCCTGCCATTGCTGGGGGTTGGAAGGAAACTGTGGAGTCAAACAAAGAAATATGTATTACTACTTGAGCACATAAAACACATACATTCTAGGGGCAACATAAAAATATAACATTTAAAGCAGTATTTTGACAAAAAAGGGTAAAAGTTCTACTTATATGCTTCCTCACTCCCTCTGTGTCATGTACCTGGGTGTGTTTGAACCGGGATCTTCCTGGTCCCACAGTTGCAGCCATACCTGTTGTGCTACGGAGGAGATCTGGACTTTTGGAAATGTCCTTGCAGTATTAAGCCTTACCTTCGACTCACTAGCCCCACCTGCTGCCAGCTGTGGACAATTTTCAATCAATGCAGCCCATAAATAGGAAGTGATGCAATCTCTCAGCGCCCGTTTGTGTGGATTAGCTCCCTTGGTGTGCTGACTGCTTGTGATCTTGATTATCGTGTTGAACTTCTGCCTGAATCCCTGACTACTCTCTAGCCTGCTGATCTTGTACTTCACCGCTAACTCGTGTATGACCTTTGCCTGCCTGACCAATCTTTGGATTTCGATCGTGTACCGTTTTGCCTGACCTGTTGCCAACCTAATCTGCCTGACTACGTTTTCGCCTGAATCCTCAGCACACAAGTTCCACTTCGGACACTACCTATCACAGGTACCTTACACTCTGGTGGCACATTCCAATAATTTTAGGGGGGTGAGGTTGAATGTGTAGAGTTTTGGGACAGGTAATAACCCTCTCCACTTCCATGTGAGCAAAATGAGGAACAAATGAAGGTACATTTTGCAAACCCCTCCGTTCTTTAAAGATTGGCAGCCCAGTGGGCAGATAAGTGCCATAATACATACAAAAAAATAAATTATAATAAGCAGATTTTAACATGCATAAATTACCATTAAAATAATTGGAGACCAGAAATTAATAGTGTACTAACATGCTAGTGACTACATGCTTTGGAGAATTCTGGCAGAAATCTTAACACAACAAAAGATATATACTGCGTATGGGTTTTGCAAAGTCAGCAAATAGAGTAGTTGTATCAGTTGATTCAGCATTTTGGGGAGGGGAGGGAGGGTTACAAAAGAGTTTGTGCACCCCAAAAAAGGATCTTTTGCACTCTGCATGAATTTGAGGACAACAATACAAATGTGACACAGTCTAGGGGGTGTTTAGGGTAATCCTAAAAAAATAAACATCCAAAAAACATTGTTAATATGCTAGGTGTGGATGTGCCCAGGGTAGCATGCTGTGGAGGCTAGTGAAGGTAAATATGCATGTAGGCCAAGAAAAATATTCAGCAGGCAAAAAGAGGACATTCACAGCAAATTAAAATAATGGGAATGATGGAAGAAAAAATACATAATAAAACATTATAAAACATGAAGTAGATAGAATGTGATATTACAGAAAAAAAAACTTACCTGAATATAGTCCTTCTGCAGGACTTGAATAATAGCACAACAAGTCTCAGGAATAATGAGTCCCAGAGATACGAGTAGTAAATTTGATTTCCTGGAGACTTCTCCCTGTTGCCAAGTAGCGCAAAGTGGCTATTAGCCTTTGCTCTGCTGGAATAGCAGTCCTCATACAGGTGTCCTCCTTCCTAATATAGGGGGACAGCAAGTACAAAAGATGCTGAAAGCAGGAGTCCGTCATCCGAAGATAGTTCCTAAAATCATTAGGATTATTCTCCTGGAGCTCCCTGAGCAATGGCATATGGCAAAATTGGTCACGAGGAAGCAACCAATTTTTGGTCCAAACAGTTCTCATCCTACTCCTGGATCTGGACTGGGCTAGAGTTATAGCCAGAACTCCAAGCCCATAAATAGCACGCTCTCTCGTAGGATTGCGCAACATGGCTGGTTAACGAACGGCCGTACAGAAAGAAACAAAATTGCACAAAACTGAAAAACGCGAATCAACACACACCAAACCTCTACTAACTCTCGATTAGCAGAAGGAGCCCAAAGGGTGACGCCGGAGAATTGAACTTCCTCTTTTGAAGTCTTGTCAGTACGTTGAAACGTCACTATGTTCTTGTTTGTTGCCAAAACGTCAGAGCGTGTGTATGCTATGGGCGTTCACGGCCAACTCCCTTCGGACAAAAATCCATCAAAGCTTGTTTGAAGTCCGACCGTGTGTACGAGGCTTAACATTGCTTCCAGTTTCAGTTTACAACAATAACTGGAACAGGAAGCATGCGCAAATCCAACAGGTATAAATATACTGTTTTAGAAGATAGCTTTGAACTGACTTTAAAGTGGATGTAAACCCGAAATGTTTTTTTTTTTTTTTTTATGTCACAATGTACAGTATAAGATTTCCTATCATCTGTGCCCAGTCTTGCCACACAGAGTTAATCCAGCTCTGAGCAATCCTCTTTTATTGTTCAGTGAGATAAAACAGACAAACCTTTGTCTGTTCCGCCCCCTTGCTGTGTATGACAGGTTATTTACACATTTCGTGCACTAGCCTGAGACAGAGGCACATCCTGTGTAAAAAGTTCACAATTCACATCCCCCTCCCCTCCACTCCTCTCCCCTCCCCTCCAGCTCTCCCAGGATTGGCTGCCTTTACTGTGTTTTGACTGGATGTTTCTTATCATGGGGTGTGATCCACAGTTCAGGGTGATGAGGAAATGTATGCTGCAGTGAACAGCCAGCAGAATATACATAGACAAGTGATTAGGGGGGACATGTATATAGTCAGAGCTGGACAGAGTAGAAGCTCCAGTAATCTTAATATTTTTATATTGCAGTGTGTGTGTGGGTGAGGTCACCTTATCACAGTTGCAACATTCCTTTCCATCACCAGTATTTGTTAAGTGGGGGAGGGGTGGATTTCTCACTTTTTATAATTGCACCCAGTAAGGCTGAATGAGCTTAGGGCTGGTTCACACTAGTGCGCTGTGCGAGATCGCATGTGATTCGCACTGCACTGCAGTACAAATCACATGCGATGTCCATGCAGTGCGATTTTAGCTGTAGCACTACCCCCGTAGGGGCTGCTGGTTTAGATTTGGGCCTGCACTCTGCCTGTCAACCCCTACAATTTGGCTCGATTCCCCCTTGGCACAACTGGACAATAATATGATTGTGGGCCCCCAAAATGGCTATAGGGGACCACAATGATACCACACAGCAATAAATGTAGTTAAATAGTTAAATATTGGTACCTCGGTGTTGTTCACCTGCCACACAGCTGCAATAGACAGAGTCACCACACAAGATGTAGCTTAACCAGTGGTAAGATGTTTACTCAGCAAAAGAATAGAACAATGGTTATGCAATCAACATCAAATACATATAGGTCCCTGTATCAGTTAATGGAGTACTACTGGTTCGGAATAAACCTGCTATCAGACTCAACTGTAGTGACCCGAAGGCCAGACCTGAGTGAGAGTATGGTGGAGGAATCTCTCAGTGCAAGGACATTAACACTGGGGCACCTCTCCACCAAGTCTCACATAAAACAGTAGAAATCACAAAGTGATGCAAACAGATATATCAATCACATAAATTCACAACTGTATGGCTCCCCCTAGTGGACAGTTCAACTGGTGCGTGTCCTATAGTAAAAACGTGTGAGGGAAATCAAACAGATGACTGTTCCTTTAAGAGTTAGTTAATCTTCAGATAGCCCCGTTGGTGCACTTATTCATTTGTATTCCAATAGGCAGGGTGAAAAGGAAAAGACATCCAATCGAGGCGCACCGTGTAGCGGTACAGTGAATGCTAATTTCCCCAAGTCGTTGTATCACTCTATAGAGGCGATGTGTCCCTACTTGCGGCACTGCAGATGCCAGCAAGTACAAGTAAAGTTTAAGAAAATCACACTCCTGTCAGTTAACTATGCTGATGGGCAAGTGCCCGCTCACCAAATGAGGCCCTGCTTCGCTGGTCTCCCTCAGTCCGGGACCTTCTCTCAGTGGTCCGTCTCTCTGTAGCACGAGGTCTCTGGTCCTCCTCACGGCCACTCCCTGGGTACCCGGTGGATAGGTAACACCAGTTGCTGTGAGTTGCAGACTGATCCCTCCTCGGCTTGATCAGCGAACTATCCGCAAGGATCCCTCTCCGGTTAGGCGATCCACTCTCTCTAACTTTAGGCCCAGGCTTCTCAGGCCTAGGCGCACTTACAGCAGGCCTCAACGCAGACCTCCTGCCGGCTGGTAGATGGCGTCCCGAGAGAGTTGGTAGTACAGTGGTCTTGTGGGTAATGTAGTCTCAATTCTATCCACACCAATAGAGTCTTTGTCTCTGATACCACAATACCCATAATGCTTTATCCAATAACTGAACCAAACAACTTTAGTAGTCTAGCATAAAACAGACACCAAAGGGAGCCAAAATTCTTATCTATACACAAATTGTAGTCTGTTAAGATGCATACAATGGTAACACCTTGCTACACAGCCATACAGATAGTATGGCTGATATCGCACGGCATTCGTACCAAACTCGCACAGGACCCTTTTTTTGGTCCGCACCAGAATCGCATGGGTGTTCACACCTATGCGATCCAATTCATGTCTGAACTTTCAGTTCGCAGTGTGATATGCGAGCTGAAATGGGGGTGTCGTTAACATTGAATGACACTCCTCAGCAGTTCGCATATGGCAGAGTGAACTGCCGTGCGAGTCGGGTGCGATGTGGGAACCCGCAGTGGATTCGCAGGGTTCCCGCATCGCACCAGAGTGAACCGAGCCTCAAAGCATACAGCCTACAAATGTCACCTGACTGCTCCCACCAAGGCTCAGTTCACACTGGTGCGATTCCGGAACGCTGCAAATCCACTGCGGGTTCCCACATCGCATCCGACTCGCACGGCAGTTCACACTGCCATATGCGAACTGCTGGGGAGTGTCATACAATGTTAACGACACCCCCATTTCAGCTCGCATATCACACTGCAAACTGAAAATTTGGACATGAATCGGATTGCATAGGTGTGAACACCCATGCGATCCGATTCTGGTGCGGACCAAAAAAAGGGTCCTGTGCGTGTTTGGTCTGAATGCGATGTGAGTTCAGCTATACAGTTTGAATGGCTGAAATTGCATCGCACAGACATCGCATGTGATCTGAACAGCAATGCGGTGCGAATCACATGCAATGTCTGGCATGGCACCAGTGTGAACTGGGCCCAAGTCCCTACAAATGTCACCTGACATTTTTTACAATTTATTTTTGTACTTTTTTTTTTACAATGGTGGGGTTTTATTTTTTAAATATATTGTTTCACAGTACTTTCGGGAAAGGGGGTGAGGGGGACGTGTCAGTGGGTCAGTGTCAGTGGGTCAGTGTCAGTGGATGGTGTCAGTGGACGGTGTCAGTGTGTCAGTGGACGGTGTCAGTGGACGGTGTCAGTGGGTCAGTGGACGGTGTCAGTGGACGGTGTCAGTGGGTCAGTGGACAGGGTCAGTGGTCTTGAGGCTCTGGACTGTGTTCGTGTGGGGGGTGGTTGTGGTGTCTGTTTTTTATTTTCAATTTCTTTTTTTATCTTTTTTTTTTTTTTACAGTTTTTTATTTTGGAATATTTTTTTTCAGCCCTGTTGGGGGCTTTGCTGACATGTCAGGGGTCTAATCTGAGACCCCTGACATCTCCTATTTGAGACAGAGAAAGGGATATAGGACACAGATTCCCTAGTCCTTTCTCTGCACAGAAGATGAATGGAGGGGAGACAGTGGCTCCGGTCCATTCATAAACTGAAGCAGAATAACACACAGTTTACTCTGCTCAGTTGTCACAGGACACAGAGCGATCGGTAACGAACGCTCTGTGTCCCATTCAGAAAAGAAAGGGGCTGGTAATTGGCCCCTTTATCCACTCTCCATCCTGACAGATTCCCCCCCTCGCAGGCCGCGGGAGAGGAGAGGGAAGCCGGCGGCTGCGGGGGACGAGGGGGGGTGGAGGGGGAAGACACAGCGGGTGGATGAGGAGGGGGCCACAGAAGAAGGGGAGCGCTGGAGGAGGCAGACAAGGAGGATAGTCGGGGATGATCGGTGCAGCAGGGACAGCTGTGAACACCGCAATCCCACATACATAGCTTTTCAGGTGAAAGCCTGCGGGAGGGAGAGAAGGAGAAGCGACTGATGAAGACCATGCATGGGGGATGGTGTTCACAGCTGTCCCATCTCACCGATCATCCCCGACTGTCACTGGACATTCACATGTGTGCAGAAGTGACAGGGGGCCGTGACCGCGCTCTGTTTCACAGAACGCGCTCTGTCACTCCTGCACATTCAAGCCAGTCTCAACAGGCGCGAGGCTTGTCCTCGCAAGGCTAGCTGGCGTGGGAGTGTAGTGGTGGGCGGAGGAGTCCTATGAAGTCACGACTCTGCCCACCGAGCGCCGGAAAAAAACGCCCACAGGAATTTTGCGGGGCTCCTGGCAGGTGAGGGGTGACTTTTAGAATATAAGGATATATGCAGGAGGCATGTCTAGCTTTATAGATTATAACTGTATTAATAATGATTTAAATTTGATGACAGTGGGTTTACATCCACTTTAAGCTCTATAATGCCCCTGAAAGGGTTATACATTTGTGACTATAGTAAAAAATGTAGCAAGCTTTCAGATAATTGAGTTCCACTCCCATTGTACATTTGGCCTTCCAAATTGTCCAGTGGGAAAATATAGTTCCTTCGGCATTCATTGAACCCCTTAACATTCCCTCATTACTTTATTGGGTCACAAAGGAAGCAAAAGTACCCAATAACCATCAAGAAAGGGCTAGTATTTTAAAGTGGGAGCTTGGTCTAAGGCATCCACCCAGTACTAAAAGATAGAAGGGCTGGTAACAGTCATGTCATAAGGCTCATGTTCTAACTTGATATTTGTTGGCTACAAATCAGTCTGGCCTCTTTCACCAAACAAATTTTAGTACTTATTTCTAATTATGAACAACTATTTCTTATAAAATGTTTTAAAAAAAACATGCAATATAAGTTTATCAGTATTAAGGCCTGGTTCACACTGGTCCGACAAACGCTCCGACATTAGGAGCTCATGTCGCATGACGTGTGAAAATCAATGTTTCCCTATGAGAGCCGTCTTAACTGGTCCGACACAAGTCGGTCCGACTTTGAAAATGCTCCCTGTACTACTTTGGTCTGACTTTGATCCTACTTCAGCCCATTGAATATCATTGAAGTCGGATCAAAGTAGGATCCTTGTCCTAACCATCCGACATTTGACATCCGACATGGTGATTACAGCAGCAGTAAAAGGAATTTATCTCACACTGGGATTGTTTTGATTGGTCAAAGGACAAGTCAGACTAGCACAAAGTCGGATCAAAGTAGTATCCTGTTCATGAATGTCGGATGGATGTCGGACCAATGTAGGATCAATGTAGGACTGATGTCACAGAGCAAAGTAGGATGAAAGTCGGATGAATGTCGTGTGGTATCAGTGTGAACCCAGCCTCAGGCTGGGTTCACACTAGTGCGACACGACATCTGTCCTACTTTGGATCCGACTTTGCCCTGCGACATGAAGCCGACATATGTCCGACTTTCAATGAACGGGGATCCGACTTGGATCCCCGCCAATACCAGGCACTGTGTTTGGTATGAATCTTGAGGGGGAACTCCAGGCCAAATTTTAAATAAAAAACCGGCATGTGTTCCCCCTCCAGAGGCATACCAGGCCCTTGGGTCTGGTCTGGATTTGAACGGGCGCCCCTACGCCAAAAAAACGGCGTGGGGGTCCCCCCAAAATCCAAACCAGACCCTTATCCGAGCACACAACCTGGCAGGCCGCAGGGGAAGAGGGGGGGATGAGAGAGCGGCCCCCCTCCCTCCTGAACCGTACCAGGCCGCATGCCCTCAACATGGGGGGTTTGGTGCTCTGGGGCAGGGGGGCGACCTGCGGCCCCCCCACCCCAGAGCACCCTGCCCCCATGTTGATGAGGACAGGGATCCGACTTGGATCCCCGCCAATACCAGGCACTGTGTTTGGTATGAATCTTGAGGGGGAACTCCAGGCCAAATTTTAAATAAAAAACCGGCATGGGTTCCCCCTCCAGAGGCATACCAGGCCCTTGGGTCTGGTCTGGATTTGAACGGGCGCCCCTACGCCGAAAAAACGGCGTGGGGGTCCCCCCAAAATCCAAACCAGACCCTTATCCGAGCACACAACCTGGCAGGCCGCAGGGGAAGAGGGGGGGATGAGAGAGCGCCCCCCCTCCCTCCTGAACCGTACCAGGCCGCATGCCCTCAACATGGGGGGTTTGGTGCTCTGGGGCAGGGGGGCGACCTGCGGCCCCCCCACCCCAGAGCACCCTGCCCCCATGTTGATGAGGACAGGGCCTCTTCCCGACAACCCTGGCCGTTGGTTGTCGGGGTCTGCGGGCGGGGGGCTTATTGGAATCCGGGAGCCCCCTTCAATAATTTATCTCACACTGGGATTGTTTTGATTGGTCAAAGGACAAGTCAGACTAGCACAAAGTCGGATCAAAGTAGTATCCTGTTCATGAATGTCGGATGGATGTCGGACCAATGTAGGATCAATGTAGGACTGATGTCACAGAGCAAAGTAGGATGAAAGTCAGATGAATGTCGTGTGGTATCAGTGTGAACCCAGCCTCAGGCTGGGTTCACACTAGTGCGACACGACATCTGTCCTACTTTGGATCCGACTTTGCCCTGCGACATGAAGCCGACATATGTCCGACTTTCAATGAACGGGGATGCGACTTGGATCCCCGCCAATACCAGGCACTGTGTTTGGTATGAATCTTGAGGGGGAACTCCAGGCCAAATTTTAAATAAAAAACCGGCATGGGTTCCCCCTCCAGAGGCATACCAGGCCCTTGGGTCTGGTCTGGATTTGAACGGGCGCCCCTACGCCGAAAAAACGGCGTGGGGGTCCCCCCAAAATCCAAACCAGACCCTTATCCGAGCACACAACCTGGCAGGCCGCAGGGGAAGAGGGGGGGATGAGAGAGCGGCCCCCCCTCCCTCCTGAACCGTACCAGGCCGCATGCCCTCAACATGGGGGGTTTGCTGATCTGGGGCAGGGGACGACCTGCGGCCCCCCCCCCCCTAGAGCACCCTGCCCCCATGTTGATGAGGACAGGGATCCGACTTGGATCCCCGCCAATACCAGGCACTGTGTTTGGTATGAATCTTGAGGGGGAACTCCAGGCCAAATTTTAAATAAAAAACCGGCATGGGTTCCCCCTCCAGAGGCATACCAGGCCCTTGGGTCTGGTCTGGATTTGAACGGGCGCCCCTACGCCGAAAAAACGGCGTGGGGGTCCCCCCAAAATCCAAACCAGACCCTTATCCAAGCACACAACCTGGCAGGCCGCAGGGGAAGAGGGGGGGGATGAGAGAGCGGCCCCCCTCCCTCCTGAACCGTACCAGGCCGCATGCCCTCAACATGGGGGGTTTGGTGCTCTGGGGCAGGGGGGCGACCTGCGGCCCCCCCACCCCAGAGCACCCTGCCCCCATGTTGATGAGGACAGGGCCTCTTCCCGACAACCCTGGCCATTGGTTGTCGGGGTCTGCGGGCGGGGGGCTTATTGGAATCCGGGAGCCCCCTTCAATAAGGGGGCCCCCGGATCCCGGCCCCCCCACCCTATGTGAATGAGTATGGGGTACATCGTACCCCTACCCATTCACCTGGTGGACAAAAAATTGCAATAAAAAAAACACACAGCTTTTTAAAGTATTTTATTGCACAGCTCCGGGGGTCTTCTTCCGACTTCGGGGGTCTCCGGTGTCGTCTCCGCGCTCTCCGGTTCTTTCTTCTGCCGGCCCCTCCACTAACTTCTTTTTAGCTCTTTCGCTAGTGGAGGGGCCGGGCTTCCCGTCGCCGTCGGCGTCTTCTTCCCTCTTCTCCTCCTCGATGTTGACGTGTCGCTTCCTCCCACTGTAATACTGGCTCTCCGCTCCGCATTAATATAGGCTTCTCATGACGTCACAGTCACATGTTCCGGGGCACATGGCCCCGGAGCATGTGACTGTGACGTCATGGGAACATGTGACTGTGACGTCATGAGAAGCCTATATTAATGCGGAGCGGAGCGGAGAGCCAGTATTACAGCGGGAGGAAGCGACGCGTCAACATCGAGGAGGAGAAGAGGGAAGAAGAAGCCGACGGCGACGGGAAGACCGACCCCTCCACTAGCGAAAGAGCTAAAGAAGTTAGTGGAGGGGCCGGCAGAAGAAAGAACCGGAGAGCGGGAGAAGAAGAAGGCGACGGAGAAGACCGGGCCTCCGTTAGCAAGAGAGCTAAAAAGAAGTTAGCGGAGGCCCGGCGGAAGAAAGAACCGGAGAGCGCGGAGACGACACCGGAGACCCCCGAAGTCGGAAAAGACCCCCGGAAGTCGGAAGAAGAGCGCCGGAGTCGGAAGAAGACCCCCGGAGCTGTGCAATAAAATACTTTAAAAACCTGTGTAGTGTTTTTTATTGCAATTTTTTTCCACCAGGTGAATGGGTAGGGGTACGATGTACCCCATACTCATTCACATAGGGTGGGGGGGGCCGGGATCCGGGGGCCCCCTTATTGAAGGGGGCTCCCGGATTCCGATAAGCCCCCCCCGCCCGCAGAC